>JABWPP010000050.1:20555192-21755192 GCA_016920855.1 Puya raimondii | reverse complement strand
TTATAATAGTCTCTAATTACAAGTAAAATTGTCACTAAAAAATAAATAGCAACAGTAATTATAAAGGTCGCTATATATTTAATATAGCGACATTTTTTAAATCTGTCACAAAAAAAAGGGCCGCTATATAGCTTATTTCTTGTAGTGAGTACATTTAGATCAGAGTCATTTATTCCTTTACTGTTACTTACGGATACTCAGTTACCTGTTCAGATTATTTACCTGTGTACATTATAGTCAGTTACTTTCAGTTACTCATTTACTGCAGCTTTTATTGTTCCTTCATTAGTCTGGCCTCTAGTAGACCTAGTGGGAAGGTCGTGGTTATCGTCGACCGTACCCACTAGGAACTACTGTTCAGTAGTTCTCACACCCTTTTGTGGTTTATTTGTTTTCAGGAGCACGTGCACCAACGGTTGATCAAGGTGAGGGGGATCGTGTAGTAGATAGCATCTTCCACCAGCATGTCTATACATTAGTGGACCACCAGATAGAGTGCTGCACTGTACTATCTTTTGGACTGGCAGAGGCCAGGGCCGTTCACTCTATTTAGTGCTTGGAATTTGAGTTTTATATGATATTATTTTCGTGATGCACAGTGGTTCAGCTTGTATATAGTATATAGTGCTCTGATACTCGTCCTTTTGGTTTTAGTGGCTTCTTTTGATGCTTGTGACATGGAAAATAGTTTGTTTGATTTCTTATGACTCTTGGAAACTGTTCGTTTTTGTTGCCGCTTCGTTTGGACAGGGGAAACTCTGTCCGTTCGGCGGGTCTGTTAGCGCCCTGTAGACTTTCGCTGCAAGCTCGGGGCGTGACATAAACTTGACAGACTTTCGCTGCAAGCTCGGGGCGTGACATAAACTTGACAAGGACGATAAAGGCAAGGAAGTTGATATGAAGCTCTATCGAATATCATGTTTAGTGTTTACTTGTGTGCTCGTTTTCAAGCTCAACCTAAGGAGTCACACCTAGTGGCCGTAAAGAGGATTCTTAGATATGTCGAGGGAACTCTAAACTTAGAATTATGGTACCCCAAGGGCACTAGTTTTGATCTCATTGGCTTTTCGGATGCCGACTTTGCCGGATGCAAAGTTAATCGAAAAAGTACGAGTGAGACTTGTCAATTTCTTGGTCATAGTCTCATGGTCTTCGAAAAAGCAAAATTTGGTTGCACTTTTAATCGCCAAAGCCGAATACATCGCGGCCGGTTGTTGTTGTGCGCAAGTTTTATGGATGAAACAAACCCTTGAAGACTTTGGAGTGCATCTAAAATAAGTTCCAATCAAATATGATAATACTAGTGTCATCAACCAAACTAGGAACCCTATTCAACATTCTAAAACTAAGCACATTGAAATTAGACATCATTTCATTAGAGATCATGTTCAAAAGGGAGATGTCACCATAGAATTTGTGGACACCCATCATCAATTAGCAGACATTTTCACTAAACCACTTAGTGATGATAGGTTTACTCAACTTAGAAGAGAATTATGAATGATTGATTTAAATGCTTGATTCTCTTATTTTGATTGATTTGAATGACTGATGATTGTGTATTTTAATTGTTTTTAAGTTTTTTTTTTCTTGGATATCTTTGTTTTTTGTTGTTGTTTTTGGGTCGCTTTCGTGAGATTTCGGACACTCTGTTTGTCTTGCGGATACCCGAATTCGGCTAGAAATTACAGCTCTGCATTCTGCAAATTCGGACGCCCGAACAAATAGTCCGGACGCCCGAATCTGCTGTTCCTGACGCCCAAAAAAAAATGTAACGAGCGCCCGAAATGTTTTGGGTCTGCAATCGGGTCACCCGACTACCCACTTTGACGTCGTACATGAGCCGCCTGACAGACCTGCTGGGCTGTCAGGGATAACGGGTTCCGAATCTGAGTTCGGGCGCCCGATTTCTCCCGAACCTGCGCGCGAAACTCGGATCTGGGTCTAAGTACGTTCCAAAGCAAAAAAAAATTCTTCTTCTTCTTCTTCTTCTTCTTCCTCCCACTTTGGTCGACCCTCCTTGCTCCGAACCCGAGCCCGGATCTCGCCAAACACCTCAAAACACTCGAATCTCTCCTCCTTACTCCTCAAAAGTGTGGTAAAACTTCTGTTCATCATCATCTTCATCATCTTCTTCATTGTTCTTGAGTTTTTCTCTCTCTAGAAAACCCTTATCTTAGATCTCTCTCTCAAATCATTTTTTAAAAAAAAAAACCTCTTGTACTTTTAGCATCTTTGATTCAATCTCCACCAAGATTTACAAACTTTTTCATCATAGATCTAGTTTTTATTCAACTTTCATATAAACCCTAGATCTACAAGTTTTTTATAAAAAAAAATGCCTAGAACAAAACGCGCATCTAGTGGTCCTTCCTCATATAGAACTACTAGGGATCATTCACCTCCTCCAAATAATGGTTTTGATGCTTTTAGTTTTATTTCTAGGGAAGTAGAAGATAGGTATCTTTTAGGACGTCCCATTCAACCTTGCCGTAGTATTCATCATATAAATTTTGATTGCTATGACCTCTTAGATAAACTCACCCAAGTAGGTTGGGACCAATTCGTTCAAAATCATCGACCTTGTTATCCCGACCTAATCAAACTTTTCTATGCAAATGCTTCTTATAATGCCGAACATTCTACTATCACTTCCCGCATCCGGGGACGTGATATTTCCATTACTCCCACTCTTTTTCGTACTGTCTTAAACATACCTAATGACGGTGTATGCTACTACCAAACCAATGTTTGGAATCTTTCGAACTTCACCGAGGCGCAAGTTCAGAATCACTTTATTTGTGAGCATTCTAATTCCAAGGAAGATAGCTCTCGCCTTTCTTTCCCTCATCGCCTCGCCCATTTCCTTCTCACCAAGATAGTTCTTCCTCGGGATGGTCACCACACAACCATCCAAAAGATGGATCTCTTTCTACTTTATCATCTTTTTGAGGGGATCCGGGTCAACATGGGGTACATCATCATTCACCACATGGGCGTCACCGCATCTTATACCTCGCGCTCGCTTCCTTATGGCTCTTTGCTCACCGCCGTCCTCGAGTTTGTAGATTTTGATCTTCATGAAATGAGGCCGATGAAGCACTCCTCTGCCGTCAACACGGACACTTTCTCAACCCTCGGATTTAAGAAAATTTGTTATGGCAATCGGGTGAGAAAGAATATGATTGATCAACCCAAAGAGCATAGTGATGAAGGAGACGGCAACTCCGGGGAAGAGCCTATGCACCATGAGCCGCCACCACAAGAACATTTTCCACCATTTGAGCCACCACCCTTTGCGCCTCCGCCTGATGTTCTCCTCCTATGGATTTTCAAAACCAAAATTTTCAAAGATTTGATAGGATGAATGAGGAAATTCATGAGAAAAAGACGGAGGTTCATGGCATAAAGGCATATGTGGACTCTATCTTCGGACCCTCTAGTGCCTTCTATGCTGCATACGGGGCCCTATGTTGATCGACCATCCTCTTCCGCCGTGCCTCCACCAGTTGCACCCACGGGTCAAGAGAACGATGATCAAGATGACGAAGACGGATAATAGATCTTATTTCTAGTCTTACTATGACTTTTGTTCTTTTTTGGTGCTTTTGTTATTTTTGTTAAGTCTCTCTTATGCTTGAATTTAGTTACTTTTTATGATGACAAAGGGGGAGAATTCGTGATATATGCTTATATTTGTTTCTTTGATATATGCTTATGTTTGTTTTTTTATACTTATATATTTGTTTATGCTTATGATTGGGCTATATTGATACATACATGCTTTTAAAAGTTGATTGTCAAATATATGCATATATTTAGGGGGAGTATTTTATCCCTTTGCGCTCTACTTAATTGAATTATATATCACATTAGTCATCATCAAAAAGGGGGAGATTGTTGGCCTAGTGGCCCTAATCATTCATTAGATTTTGATGATGACAAATAATTATGATTATTGAACTAATCCTTTATCTTGACTTTTGTGTTTAGATTCTTTTATCTTCGAAAAGAACTCAAGATGGACAAATTTCTAGCACTAAGCTTCACCACTTGAAGCTATCCTAGCTTCTTTTGTTAAAAAGACAAACTCTCTCTCTATATACTTTAATTTGATATTGAGCTAAAATTGAACTATTCTTTTTATCAACTAATAGCACATTTGAACCAAACTTCTACTTGATCTAACCTATGATAAGTTGACTTTGCCCAAAGCTCTTTCTATAAAAATAAAAATAAATTCGTGGGACTTTAAAATATTCAAAATCTGCTCAAAATTAAATTTCTGTCAGATTACAAGTTTCGGACTCAGTTCTAGGCGCCCGAAAGTGGATCTGAATCTCCCTTCTTTTTGGATCCTGCCTGATTGCTGTCCGGGCTACCCAGAAGCATCTGAAATTGAATCTGGGCGCCCGAAAGGATGTTTAGGGTGCCCGAATTATTTGAAAACTTGATTTCAACAGGTTGCGTGTTTCGAACAGTACGGCGTTGATCCGAAATCATTGCTTTGGTGGATTTCGACGTTCAAATTTGGTACTGGGCGCCCAAATTGCCCCTTGTTGCTTGTAGGTTGACTTTCTGTAGAGCACGTGCCGGCCCGAAGGTTCTGACAGCGGCATTGCGCAGGCGGCTCACGTGCACGGGAAAGTGGGCGCCCATAAATGATTTTTGGGCACCCGAAAGTACCTGCTTAGAAAATTCGGCACGCATGGACTGGCTGGTGTCAAGAAAGCCAGCATGCGTGCACGAGTATGGGCACCCATAAATGATTTCTGGGCACCCCAAAGTACAAATCCATAAGAACGGCACCCGTGGACTAACATGCCTCTGGAAGTGCAGTATGAGTGCTGTACTTCTGGGCACCCGAGTCCTGTCCAGCAGCTAGTTGAGGCTATAAATAGATGGGTTTGGGGCCTTTATGGACTGATTTTTTGATCTCTTGAGCTTGAAAAATCTTAGTGTTCAATACTCTTAGCTCTCTACTCTCTCTCTCTAAGCTTAAGTGAAATTTGTCGTTAAGATAAAATCTTGTAAAAGAGAGAAAAAATGTGTAGAAAGTGCAATCCTCTTGAAGAAAGAAGGTGTTGGTGTAAAGGCCTGGTGCTTGCCCATAAAAGTATCTTCTAATGGAGATCCAACGTTCTCTTGTGGCGGGGATGTAGGCAAAGTGCCGAACCTCGAAACAAATCGATCGTGTGCTTCTTGAGTTTGCATTTCTCCAACTCTTTTACTCCTTATTTTATTTGATTTGGGGTTTTTAATTTGCTTGGTTATTTGTATTTTTATTTTAGAAACCTAATTCATCCCCCTCATAGGTTGCCATTTCGATCCTCAAATATTGCTAAAAAATGTGAGCATGCTCACCTAGTGAGCTCAAACTTTCAACAAGAACAAGTCAAGCCTCTCCCGTCAAGAAGTACCTCATATGCTACATCTCCGATATTAACTTGAAATTCGTTTAGTCCGAAGCGTTGCACAAGATGTCCTCTAGCGGTTATCATAGAACTTGTAACTTGGGCCTCTTGTTTTAGAGTCAACACCGTAGAGCATGTCCCACCCTTCTCACGTTGCTTTAGAAGATAGTTATTCACCTTCATATCTGAGAGCTAGAGAGAGAGTGAGATAGATAGAGCAACAGAGGGAGAGGGGAAGGGGGAGGGGGAAGGGGAGGGATCGAGAGGGTTGTAGGGTTAAAAGATGAAATGTAGTGAGCCATTCACAGCATTTGAAAGTGGGGAATGATTCACCACTTTTTAATACGGTGAATGATTCACAGCTTTTAAAAACGGTGAATGATTTGTAAGGTATGCTAAAACGGTAAATTATTCACCGCTTTCAATATTTTAATTATAAGAATATATAGGATCATTTATAAAAAAAAGGGCAGTTTTCTATATACCCCTATAAAGTTCCCCCTTTCATATATAACCCTCATAGAATCAGTTTTCTAAAATACCTTTGAAAAAATCTAAATTTTTTCCAATTCACTCTCAAATTAGGGGTATATAAGAAAGAAACAGAAACTTTTCAAAGGTATATTGGAAATTAAAGGGTAAAAAAGAAAGATCACAAGTTTCCAAGGGCAAAAAAGTAATTATCTCTATAAAAAAAAATTATAAGAATACATAGGATCATTTATAAAAAAAATTCCCTAAATGAAATCCACTTGTTATTTTTGTTCCCAATTTCCTTGCCAGAAAATTGTATAAAACTAAATACTAACTACTGCCGTTCTCAATTCTTGTTTTTTCACAGTTAACAACTGACAGCATTTAAATAAAATAAAATAAAAAAACTCTCCACCAAATATGCCCTCAAATTTGCAATTTTTAACCAACCCTTTTGTACATCAACCGGAGCCAAGAATGAATAGACAAATTCTAGATAATTTGTGCTCGTAATTTAACTCAACAGAGGCCTAAGAGTCATTTATAGGGCTCTCATCCTCCTCCGGCTTCACAAAGAACTCGATATAAGCAATCCGACTAGGCTGTTGTAGTCCTCCGGCATCACTATACGCATGTTGCATTCCTGATCTTGCAACCGAAACTAGGTGCTGGATTTTTAGCATCCCTCCTCTCCCGATCGACACTTTGCTTCCTCTATTTTCTTTCAACACGCTAGTTGGGATGTTCGAAGTTGTCGCATGAAGAAATTTGTACTTGTATCTATACAGAAATATATCATCAACCATATAAGACTTGAATAGAACAAAAAAGGTAATGGAAGAAACTAGGGATTTACCTATATGATATGAGACGATCACACTGAAATGCAATCAGAAGATCGGTATTTGCATAGTAGAAGAACTCAATCTGCCAGGAGTTCAGTCTAAACAAGCTGATCAGAATGAATAGACCTTGGTATCGATACAAATGAGGGGCAAAAGAAGAGAGATCCAAACCTGCAAGTCACCATGACCTTCACCGCTAAATGTGACTGAAGGTGGGTCAGGTTGTAGAAGTATCTGAATGCTGGAACCAGGCCACTCGAGATCATCGATTGCCTCCTTCAGCACGGTAGACTGGGTATTATTGTAATGAAAGGCAGCATAGTAACGAAAAAGATGAGTAGGCGACATGATAGTGGAGTTAAAGAAAAGGAGCAAGAACGGAGCGAACCTTAACAGTAAAACTGACAGGAGTATTTCCTGCATGTTGAAAATTGTAGTCCCCGGATATTGTGTCTGGGATTCTTGTCCTGATCTCCGCATAGAAACAAGCGTCCAGCGAGCCAACTGACCTAGAAGTACATATAATATTTTAGATAATTGCAAGGGGAGAAAACAACGTTTTGTAGCATCCATATCACATTCTGCGATTGGTATGTCTGCTTAAAAACATGATGACCAGAAAGCTACGGGCACAAGCTTTTTCTGATACAACCAAGACGGAGAAAATAATTTGAATTCAAACAATTACGCATTCTTGAACATATCTCATTGCCAGGATTCTGTTTTTCCAGCATTCGAGAGTTTAAGAAGGAATAATTCGATGACTTGGCTTACTTGATGATAGAAAAGCCAATTTTCAATTATTCGAAGAACATTGATAGCCTAACCACTAAAACAAACAAGAGTGTGTCTAGATACACTTAATGGTCAAAAGATTTATTCGTTGGCTTATGGTTCCTGCTGTGCCTCAGCTGAAACCAAATCACCTGGAGATATTACTTCAACTTACGAAAACTTGGTTAATATTTTATCGAAAGGAGATCAAAATAAGAAATGAGAGATGTCAAGGAATTTAAATTCAGGGTGACGAAGCATTCAGCAAAACTTAGTCCTCGAAGAATTTGATGCAATTCACGGGTCAGCGCTCTAACATGGTGAGAGATATAGCATAGTACCTAGCAAGAATTATGAAGAGAATAACAACGAAAGTACAACTGACAAGCTCTAATGCTTATGGAACAAAAAATAAAACAAAATAGAATAAAATAATTTTTTAACAAAATTGATCACAACAGGTCAAGATCTAAAGATATGGCAATGAGAGATCCACCAACTAACAACCAAACAGTGAGCAACAAATTGCTGCTGGCAATATGGCACTCAAGGATATTGTGAATTCACAATTGATAACCAAACAACACACATCTTGTAGCGGTTAGCTGCTACTGTCATCAACAGCCGGCACTGCTTCTTTGCTAACAAGCAGCACCTGCCTCCTTTTTGTGAGTTTTCTGAGGCTCCGTGATACTAATAGCCACTCTAATGTTACAATTAACAGCAGCTGTTGTTTCCAGGAAGGCAGGTTCTTACCATGAATTCTAGTTATGTTATTCACTTCTAGGGCATGTTTGGTTCACCTACTTTAGACTATGGAATCGGAATGGGATTCGTCGATTCCGATAGTTGTTGTTTGTTTCACAGGAATCGGATTCCGATTCCCATTCCACTCCGGAATGGGAATGGCCAAATCCATTTATGGCCCAATCCGGCTTTGAACCCCGGATTGACCCATTCCAAAGTAAATTACCCAAAATCCTCTCTTATAAACACCTCCCTTCTCTCCCTTCATCTCTCTTAATCAAAACCCCCCATCAAAATGATAGAGGCTCATTCCGATTTCCATTCCAATAATGAACCAAACATTTTTGGATGATTCATCATTCCATTTCCCATTCCAAAGCAATCCAATTCCATTTCCCTTTCCAATTCCAATCATGAACCAAACATGCCCCTAATGCTGCTCTTGTTGCTATCAAAATTCAAGACCAACTAGTAAATAAGATCTCCGTGTTCTGTGCCTAAAATCTTTCTAATAGAGAGAAATGGTGAGGAAAAGAAACTTTCTAATCAGATTCACATTGCACAATAGCAAAGTATTTTAGCAATATCTGTGCAGAAGATCATATGGGATCAAGGCTCCAGAGAGTCAAAGGGAATCAGCTAAATACTTTGGACAAAGCCGGAAATTAAACAGCAAATTTAAGACTATAATCGTCCTTCCCTCTAATGATCGTGCAAGACATAGCTGAAAATTATAATTTGTATGGCGTCGATTAGGATTAGAGGGTATATTTTTTTACTGCTCTTTCTAGGCAAAACATCAAGATCAGTAGTGGAAGAATTTGCAGACGCTTGTTATTTTACCAAAACACAACAAATATTTTTGAGATAATTCTTAGCAAGTTACGCCTGAGGATATAAGCTTCAGAATTCTTATAGAATGGGTAAAAGGTGCGCATGTGGGCTTATGAATGTAAAGAAAGTAAAAATGTATATAGGATGTCTCAAAGAATAAAATTCAAGGTTAAGTGCTGAAATCCGAGAATTAAGAACAAAAAATCAAATACCCAAGAACTCATTGAGAACCCTTCAAGAACTCATCAGCAACTCTCCACTCTGTGCTAAACAAGATTTTCTACAGATTATCTCTGATTCTGGAGTAATTCTTGGTCTTCTGACACAATTATAGAACCACACATTAATGGGAAATATAGAATATATCATTAAATGATAACAAAGAATAGTTGAAAAATCTATAAATCTATAAATCTATAAATCTATTATTAATCCCTCTAATTTTGTCCACGTGGCAAGCTTACCTTAACCCAATGGCTGTGGGGCCCACCTCCTTTATTACTCATCTCCTTTCCTTGAAACTGCTCACTTTTAAATATCCTTTCCCCTTCCGTCTCTTCGGTAGAAGAGAACTTTATTCCGTCTGTTCGGTTTCTGTGCTCATCTCCTAAAGATTGTTTCCCCTTCCATCTCTTCGTTAGAAGATAATTTTATTCCGTCTATTCGGTTTTCGTGCTCATCTCCTAAACTCCTCAAAATCAATTTGAAATCCCACTCCTCTTTTACCTAAAACCCTTTACAAGCTCTCTCCCCTTCCCACACCCCACTCCCTCGGTGCGGTGGCTGGCGCGATCGAGATTGAGACCGGGAACGTGACAGGGACTGCGACCGAGATCGAGAGTGCGAGAGAGAACCGCCCAAGCCCCAGTAGCTCGCAGTCCCGAACCCTAGCTACCCGATGGCCCCAAACCCTAGCATCTAGCCTCCAGAGGTGACGGCGATGCCTCCGAGGGCCGCGCCGAGTGGTGTCGGAGTTGCGGCGGTGCGCCCAGTAGGGATGTATGCGGTTGCGCCCGAGCAATCGCCGGTGCACTATGGGCAGATTCCGAATGGATATATGGCGGTTCCTCCTCAGCCAGGGTTGATCCTTCCCCCGGTGGGTTTTCTTGAACTATTATTTGCTCTTTACGATCAGTTTCATTCTTTGCCTTTTCTTTTTCTAGATTATTATTTATGATGATTTGGCTTTAATTCGTGGATTATAAAAGTAAGAGTTTTACATTCGTATTAGATTTTATTAATTAAATTAACGAGTGGCGGTATATTATGTTAAGTGTTCTGTTGTTAATAGAAATAAGCATATGGGAGACGCGAGCCGCGGTATACTATGTTAAGTGTTTTGATAAGTTTTATATTGTCATACTATGTGTTGAGATATGCATTATGTTGATTATGAAAGTAAAGGATATGGGTTGATGGGTGAAAAGGAGTTTTCGGCACACAAAAAAAAAAATAGAAGCTGTTGTTTGGAAAGGGATTCTCCTGGTATCGATAACTGATATTTTCTGCTACAGCTTTGTATCGTTGTTATCGGTGAGAAACGTCGGCAGTCGCCATTCTTGCGGTTGTTAAAAGATCACTTCCCCTCTATATTGATATGCTTAAATTTATCTAACTGCATTTCATTTACACAAACGACCACCACCACGCTGCCCCGGCCGAGCTTGCAAACGGCGTTCCCAAAAATTATTGGACCAATATCAGACATCATTGAAAAAATTACACATTGAAGTTGTCCTTGCATATAAATAGAATCTTATAAAGCTTCAAAACTATTTGGGGTGATCCTACAATTGTCGCTATTGTCATAGCTTGGCTCGGCGGTTCATCGGCGTTTGTTGATAAGGTAATGCCTTTTTTTTCTTTATTAGTTATACTATTTCATCCTTATCACCTGTAAATTTAAATTTAAAACTTATTTGAGTTTTATGATGAATTTAATTTAAGATGAGTTTCTTTATTTGGTGTTTACAGGAGATCGATTGAAGTGAATTAGTAATTATTGATTACTGTATGCCGGGAATGACTGGGTATGATCTTCTAAACAGAATCAAGGTACCATTTTTTAATGCTTAATTTGTAATGATACTTATAATTACTCTAATTTTTTGTTTCCAATTTTTTTTTCCTAATTTATTGATGAAAAAATTGTGATATTGTTAATTCACGAATCATTTTCTTTGAAAGATATTCCACTCGTGATCATATCTTATATGAATGTGCCTTCCAAGATAATAAACTATAATAATGCCTATCCGTCGCATCGCGTAGGTCCCTAAACTAGTTATCATTAAATGATAATAAAGAATAGTTGAAAAATTAAATAAGAGAGAGAGAGAGAGAGAGAAAGGATTAGAAGATCAGGATGATTAAAAGAGAAAGAACTAAAGACATAAGGTTAAAGGCCAATAGGCCTGAAGTCCCAAGTTTTTTCCTCATTAGATTCCATGGTAAATGTTATTAATCGATGACCCATCATCTCTACACATAGCATCAGAAAAACGCTTCTTAAATCATACTGGAACTTCCCCCAATCTCTTGGAATAAGAAGCAAAACAGATATTGTGTTGAATTCCATTTTACTCAGTTTAAGTTTAGTGTCTATTTCCCTCTTCCTACCAGCACTAGAACTTCCCAGACCGTGCTTCTATGTTTCATTGCGCAAGACTTTCAATGTGTGAACGTATCAAATTTACATCAAACAAATGCAATCACATCAATAGAAATTACATAGATTTGATGCAACCATACCACATATGAAAAAAATCACACAAAGTATGACCAGACTCGTATTAAATTTAAATAGAATCCCATTAGATTTCCGGCAAGAACGCACTATCTTACTGAGTCTTTATTTCTGCGGCTACTAAGCTTTCCGTCTTTGGTTATGTACATGGGTGGGCTCTCCAAGTTTACACTTGGCAACTTCTTGTATGACTTTTGATTGACAGCTCCTAGCCGGAAGTGATTTTTCTTTCTATTATTTTTTTAATCATTGTACTACCCCAAGTTTTCTTCTTGGGGTCTTGTATTCATGTCTTTCTGATAGAGGTCATGACTATGGTACATGTTCAGTTGTGTCATTTCTATAATGAGGATGTTCTGGGGCCGATCATGTCTATTTGTGTACCATTCTTATAATAAATATACAGCCACATAGGTATTCACGCTATGTCCTTTAGTCCTTGTTTGGATGCAAGGATAACAGGCTTGATTACCAATTCAGAATTACGTGATCTGTAAGGATGACTTATCCTTTGTAATGTTTGGGAGTGCTTTTTTCATATGGATATAATGTTCTTAACAATATCTTATACCAAAAATTGGTGATCTTCCTAGAAAAGATAAATCACCTTTAAGATATCCTAAATGCTCGAACGTCAAGATTGAGCATGAACCCAAACCGTCTCCTCTTTGAAAAAATAAAAAAGCTCGTCCTCATTTCTCCTCCCTATCTTCTCTTCCTATGCTCAATCTCCATCGCCATCATCTTCTTCATCACAATCACTTGTTGTAGCATCCGATTTTCTTCGTAACATGCCAATTTGTTATATATTGACTTTGTCTACTCTCTATAGGCAACTACTGACAAGTTGGTCTTAAGGTATTTGATGTTTTGCTCAATGAGAAAACCTTTGTACATTAGAATGTAAACAAACTATTAGCTTCGTCTCCCTTTATAATTAACTACAGAAAAATTGCTCTTAAGGTATTTAATGGTTTGTTTCAATGAAAACTCTATGAATATTAGCATGTTGTACCAACTTCTTGTGTGTTAACTCAGTCTACTCTTTATAGCCAACTAGAAATAGGTTGGTACACGATGTTTTGTTTCAATGAAAAAGCCTTTCAATGTTAGAATGTAGTATAACACTGTTGCAGCATATGATGTTTTCTTGTTTGCTGATTATTAATTTCCCCAGTGAGGTCGTTGTTATAATTCTTTCCATGTTATCGAGGATGGATGGAGTCACATATCGTTTTGAAGGTGAATAAAAGAATTGTTGCAGCATCAAATCAAAGTCCAAACTGTTAACTTGGTGTCTCTTTATAACTAACAACAGACAAATTGCTCTTAATGTATTTGATGGTTTGTTTCACTGAAAACTTTATGAATATTAGCATTTAACATAACAATTTGTTGTGTGTTAACTTGGTCTACTTTTTGTAGCCAACTAGAAATAGGCTGCTTTTAAGGTATTTGGTGTCTTCAAAAAGCCTTTGAATGTTAGAATGCAGTATACCCCACTTTGTTGCAGCATATGATGTTTTCTTATCTACTAATAATTATTAATTTCCCCAATGAGGTCGTTGTTAGAGCTCATTCCATGCTTTAGAGGATAGAGTCACATATTATTTTGAAGGTAAAGAAAAGGGAAGTTGTGGCATCAAATCGAAGTCAAGTATATTGGACAAGAGAGCATGATAAAGTACTTCTTGATTTAATGCTAGAGTATACCCATAAGGGTGGAAGAGAAGGGTCCAATTTTAAGAAGGATGCATGGGTTCAAATAGTAAAACGGCTCAATGAAGATAGCAAACTAAATAATGATCAAGATCAGTTAAAGAACCGATTGAGGTACTATAAATGTGAATATCAAATAGTGAGCAGTGTCAAGAAGCACACCGGTTTTAGTGGGGATCACAATAAACATATTGTCATTGCTGAGGATGCTGAGTGGAATCAATATATTATGGTATAGTTGTCAATCTTGGAGATTTATAAATTACTTGTTAAGTTTTGACTGATGAAGATCTCTTTTTGCAGAGAAATTTGGAGGCAAAAACTTATAGGGCAAATAAACAACTTATTTTGATGATTTGGAGATTGTATGTGCTGCATCTGTAGCAAAAGGTTCTGATGCATGTTCTCCTAGATTGCGTAGTATTGAGAATAATGGAGATTGTGCTATTGAAGGTGTTGGCATATTCGATCCCTTTGTCGACACACACGAAAATGATGCATTAGGCGGTTTCACTAATATCCATGAAGCTGCTGAGTTCATGAAGCTACTTATGTTCATGAAGACTGTAATACCTTAAGTTTCAAAGGAGAGAAGAAAAGAGAAGAAAAAGGAGAATTCAGCTTGAGAGTGTTAGGTTCTCGAACCTAAATGTCACGTTCCGGAACCAGAGCAGTGAACTGGGAGGGGAAATGAGTTCTATTTTTGCGAAACCCATGTATAGGTTCCGAAACCAAACCTGTGTTCCGGAACATGGAAGTCACGTTTCAGAACCTGCACAGAAAAGCGCTGTGCAGGCTGAGTTGGGGAAAATTTGAAATGTGGGATGTTTGGGGATTAAAATGAAATTGTTCACCCCTTATAAAAGACCCTAAAGAGATAACCCTAGCTCCTTTGCCTTTCACCTCCTCCCTCACAAGAGAATCCTCCTCCTCTTACACTCTACCTTTTTCTTCCTTATTCAAGGCTTTCCACTTAGAGATTGAGTTTTAGGGAGCTTGGATAAGATCTTGGCCTTTGTGTTACGGATTTTATATTGGCATATTTCGTAAGTTGAATCAGAGTCTTGAAGAGTTTGGATCCAAAAAGTTATATTCGAAAACTCGAAGATTCCGTGAAGAAAACAAAGAAAATTCATGTTGAAGACTCAAATTCCTCACCAAAATGAGTTCACGAAGCTAAGATAATATCTAAGTATTTTTATGGTGATTATTACTTATTTATAGTATTGGAATCGGTTATAAATGTTTAAAATGGATTAGAATAGGGTTTTGGAACTTAGTATTTGAAAACAACTTAATTTTACACTTGAGTATTGATACCTTTGTAGAGTTCCTCAAAAACAGAGTGTTAAAATCAGAAAAACTATATTGAGTACCGGGACTGCCTCAATCCGCAAAATCCGAAGAGTACAGTTCTGCGTTTTGAGCTCAGTACCAGTACGAAAGTTGAGTACCGGTACTAAAGTTTGGGAGTAATGGTACTGAAGTTTAGGAGTACCGGTACACAATGCAGAAATTCTATAGAATCATCTTTGAGTGCTGAAACTCACATTCATGTATCGGTACACAATATACAGAATTGTAATAAAAGTTCTAATCCGATTCTTATGCATTCCAAAGCTATAAATATGTACCTAAGGGTTCGCAAATGTGTGAATTAACTTGGAATCAACCAAAGAGCAACCATAGATGCTAGGTTTTCGTTCTAAACCTTTTTCTCCCAAATAACCTCTTCCGGATCAATTCAAAGTTATTCCAAATTTCATCTTGTATGTTGAATTGATCCGGCCTTCCCTTAGAAAACATTTTCCTGATTCCTTAATGATATTCTCAGTGTAGAATCACCATAACATTTAGTATTTTCTCCACTGGAGCAAGCGTCATGGATTCAGCGTAGGGATAGTGGATTCGACGTGTTGAAGGCGTTTCGATAATTCGGAACATGATCTTGCTCTATGTCCACCTTGTACGCCATGGATTCGAGAGGCTTCGGACGTCAACATGGACCACTCGGTGGAATTTGCGATATCCAAAAAAGATAAAAGAGAGGTTTGAGTCCGCGAAGTTGGTAATCATCTTGTAATCTTTTATTTATTAGTGGATTGTTATCACCTGTGTGGTCCCATGGGTTTTTACTCCTGTTTGGAGTTTTCCCATATAAATCTTACTATGTTGATTTTTATTTTCTGCATTTACTTTCAATTGCAACAAATTTGTTTTCTTTTTGGTCTATACACCTATTCACCCCCCTCTAGGTGTTAATATGACCTATTAGATCTTAGGCTTCATAACTCACAAGTGGTATCAGAGAGGACATAGGTTCTAGTATCAACATGGGTGAAGGTGGTAATATTAATAGGCCTATGTTATTTGACGGTAGCAATTATGCCTATTGAAAGTTCGAACAAGAGCGTTCCTCATCGCAATAGATGAGCGAGTTTGGCAAAGTGTCGAATTCGGGTGGACGCATCCGACCGAAGAGGTTAACAATGTTAAAACTCCTAGACTTCGGACTAAATGGTCTAAGGAAGAGATAGACTTATCTTCTCACAATGAGAAAGACGTAAACGCTTTATTTAGTGCTTTCTCCAACAGAGTTCACGCATGATTTTGCGTGTAAAACAACCAAGGAGATATGGGATACTCTCAAGGTTATACACGAGGGAACTGATTTAATGAAAGTTCAGAACTACTCTACCTGCTGCATGACCCTAGCTCAGCCGAGACTCATCTCGCACATCCGGCTGGTGATTGGCTTTGATACCAACTATGGGATCACCCATCCTAGAACTACTCTAGTTCTAGCACGCTTAACTCTCTTAACCTTTTGGGTCTAACCACCGTCCAAAATGCTATAGCTGGGTTAAGAGGTTTTAGTCCTATTATACCTCATATATAGGACTATTCCAAAGCCTGGGAGTGTTACAACAAAGGCTACAACCATATTTCAATAGATTGTCTCAATAAGAAAACATTTAAAAAGAAAGCTTTGCAAGCAAAAACTTGGGACGATTCTTCTTCGGGGTTGTCGACGTCAAGTGATGAGGATAATAATGCTACTGCTTTTCATGCTCATACTACTTACCTTTTTCAATTATTTGTTCTTCTATTGTTTCTGACCCTGCTTCTTCTCTTTTTATGCATGAAACAACAGTGACGGACCATGACGAGAGTAAGGGAGAGTCGGATAATGAAGACTTGGTAGAGGCATATCGTCAACTTCTCATTGAATCGAAGACGATGGCCAAACAAAATAAAAAGCTAAAGAAGCGTCTACTTGAGTTAGATGACGAGAACACAACATTGAGGACAGTAACCAAAGCTCTTGAGGGAAACGGGACTCTATGCTGAAGAACAATGGAATCCTCCAAAATAAGCTAGATCAATCGAAAGCTATAATTGGATCTCACTTAAGTAAGATTGGTTTTCTTGAGAAACTATATACAGAGATTCATAATACCAATCAGGTTCTAACAAAGTAAGTTCATCAACTCAAGTCCGACATTCTAAAATTTTCCTCCATAACAAAGAAACTTGATCACATGCTTGGACTTGAGCAAACAAATAGACTTGGAGTGGGTTATGAACGCACATATATTGAGAAGGAAAAGGAGTCCAAAGTTTCAACTTCATCATCTACGGTTTCTACAGAGTTGAATGAAAGAATATGTCATAGTTGTGAAATAAAGGGACATATCAAGAAGTCATGCCCTAGAAACAAAACGAGGACCTCAATAAGCAACTTCTAAACATCACAAGGCATCGATCAATATTCGACATCCCTTGCATACTCATCAACAACAATTACCAATCAGTCGTTGTAGCGAGATATTCACCAGACGCATCGTTTAACGCTTTCTTCGCATATGGCTGCCCGAACATTCAAATTGAGTTGTTCCGGGGCAGCAGGTGGTTTATGGAGAAGATCGGTACCCTTCGAGACACTTCATGTGTTGCAGAAGTGTTTCCGATGAGTTTTCGGGAATTCTAGTGGTTTCAAGAATCGGTAAAAGAACCGATTACTCAATGGTATCGGTTGGTGTGTAAACCCTGGGTCACTCTGGTGTTGATGACGTGGTTGTGGAGCCATCCTTGGGCTGACCACAGGTCGTGCGGGCAATCCGACACCAAAATGGTGCTTGGATTAATGTGTTGGGCCTTTTTGGCCTAACAGTTGAGTTTGGAGCATGCGGCCATGCTTGTTGCTGGCTGGTGCCCTGCCGTAGTCACTTTCCAAGTGGAAATGACTCATCGAGGGTGGTTGTGAAGATGTGTGTTGTCCTACTGCCGAAATTGGCAACTTTGGGACTAGGCGGGCAGAAATTCTGCAGTTTCGGTGCACTGCTTGCGCACTTAGACACCGAAAGTTGCTGAATGTGTTTCGGAGGGTTTCCTCCGGTTGAAATCAACAGCAGGTGTGTATGTGTGTTTCTACCCTCCGCTAGTTCCTATGCCAAAATCGGCATAGGTAGGAACCGGTTGAGTCATAGTTTCGGTGTCGGGATCTCTGTTGGTACGCACCTCTTGTGCGACTGTCCCAACAAGCGGGTGGTCTAGGAAACCTATAGTATGTCCCGGGACGCTCCAAGGAGTTAATTGGAGGTCTCGGTAGGATAGGTGATGTTTTGGGCGAGGTCCAGAAGGCAGTTAAAGGAAACCGTAGTGCATCGAATTTTTAATATATAAGCAAGTATAAATAAAAATAGTGCGAGATACTATTTTTATTGGACTTAGAAAAGTAAAAGATAATTTAGAAATGATTTGCTGTGGGAATGGAATGAAAACATAAATTTTGAAATTTTCTATACGGAACGATTTATATTTCAGCTGAAAATTTACAGTAGCGAAAAATTATGAAATTTCGAGAATTTGTCGGTACTAATTTTCTGAGGCTAGATTTAAATTTCGTATCATTCGGATGTCCAAGCAGTGAAAACGGAGTCTAACAGTAATCTGATAAAAAATTTATTCGGTAGGGCTTTCTGTGACTAAAAATGGCTCAAAACTAAAGATTTAAGGTAAATTACTACTGATTAATTTTAATTGAGTCTGCCCGTCAAATTTGAGCATAAAACCGACATTCAGAAGGGCTCCAATTGGACGTATCAGATCAGAATTGGACTAAAGTTAGATTACTTGAATTGTTGGGGACCTTTTAGCATTTTGTTGCTTTGTAGTGGCTGAAGCTTCTTTTTCCTTCTTTCTTCTTCTTCTCCTCCATTCGTGCATGCTAGAGGGAGAGATGGAGAGTGGCCAAGAGAGAGAGAGAGAGAGGAAGGGAGTTTGGGTTTTGCAACGAGCTGATCGAGCTCGCGTGCGTGTTGGATTTTTTCCGGCGTTTCGACTGCGAGGGTAGCATTTATTATTATAATTTCGAATCGGAGTTTTGGTGGATTCTTGACAGTGGATATTAGAAGAGGTGTGATGCAATGTTGATCGGATTAAACCGATTAGATCATCATTTTTTTAGCTTAGATTATATTAGTTGGGCATATTTTTTAGTTAGTTATGAGAATTTTTAACTATCCTCTTATTTGGTTTTATCTCTATTTGTTTTTAAATTTATATTGTTTAGTTAATATCTAGATAAGGTTGTTTTAGTTAGTTATTTAGGATAAGATCAAATCTGAAGTTGGTTATGTGTATCTAAGTCTAAGGATATTATAAATAAGGTATAGATCTTCATTGTATGAAGAAGACGATGATATTAATTAATTAATAAAGATGATTCGGAGCTTTGGTGCACGAGCAATCTTTTTTTCTTCGCGAATGCGTCGCCCTGGAGTGAGTCCAGTCCCGAAGTGAGTTCGGTTCAGGAGTGAGTCCTGATTATCTTCTTTTTTTTTCCTATTTTTTTGAATTTCCTATTTTCTTTAATTTTCATATTTTTTTAAATTTCGAAAATTTTCAAA
Source organism: Puya raimondii (assembly GCA_016920855.1). Lineage (NCBI taxonomy): Eukaryota > Viridiplantae > Streptophyta > Magnoliopsida > Poales > Bromeliaceae > Puya > Puya raimondii. The sequence goes on along the minus strand of JABWPP010000050.1, from coordinate 21,735,727 downwards.
AAATATTTCAAATATTTTTTAAAATTTTTTTAAAAAAAAACTTTCAAAATTATAAATCATATTTTGGAGCCCTCTAAAACGTAGGACCCTATCTCCCGTCCTGCATCAAGGTGGTTTTGATAGATTTTCGTTGAAATTAAGGCTTAGAATTGGATTGCTCTTGTAAAAGTTGATGAGATTCAAGATAAGGATTTAGAAATAGCAATCTTTTGAAGAATTTATGAAGAAATTCTTACATGAATAATATTTGTGGGATTAAATTGGGAATTTATAAATATGGAGTTTTAGCTTGGAATTGATGGATTTTGTGAAAATTAAGATTTAGAAACCGATTTCTATGATATCTAGGTGCCGATTTCGCGAGCATTTCACCGAGGGATTTTTTCGAGCCTTTTGGAGTGTTGTGGCTACTGTACGAACAGGGAGAGCAACAGCGAGCACCTCGCCACTGCGACGATTGTTCGTTACCTTGGATTCGCGATTTAGGTGGGTTCCGTGTCGCCGAAAATGGGGAACTTCCTTCTACGTCTATTTGCATGAATTTGGTTATATGTTGGTAGAGGATTGTGTTAGCATGAATTTGAGTAGAGGAAATGAATTATATGGTGCATGCATGTGAATATTAATCTCTACTAGATTGTTTGACCAATAAGTCGAATGGCCTTAGCATATTGAATTACTATGTCTAATTACATGTGTATGTATATGTATACGGATATATATATGTTATTAGTGAGATGGGATAGCATGGAATTGAGTAGAGGGGATGGATTATAAAATGTATGCATGTGAATATTAATTTATGCTAGATTGTATGGTCAATAGGATGAATTGCCTTAGTATATTGAATTTCTATTAGTGTATTATTTGCATATATTGGATTAGGCCAAGAGGGGCCATTGGACATCATATGCATAGTTGGTAAGATATCTAGTGTTCATTTGCATTATACATGCTCTAGTTCATATGATAGAGTTGGATACTAGTAGAGGAATAGAAATTACGGGGGTTGCATGTGAGAATGAATTTATGATAAATTATATTAGCAATAGATCGCATTATCTTAGCATGTTGTACTTCTACTATTGTTTCATATTGTGTGGATTAGATTAGGTCAAGAGGAATCATTGGACTATGTATGCATAGATTGTAAGTTATACGTTGAGTATTTACTTTGTACATGCTATGGTATATGTGGTATTAGTTGACACTATGATTGTGCTGAGGGCACCGGGATGATTACTTGTGACCTTTTTGATCATTGCATAGATTGTAGCCTGCAAAGCCACATTGAACTTGATAGAGATATGCTATGATACTCGTTAGGGGTCGCTCCCCTTTGAGTGCCGCTCCGGATGCTGGCCAGCTATAGTAGAGATATTTGCCTTTGGGATGACCCACCTGCGGGGGTGGTGATCGGGCTGGGGCAGAGCCTACGTGTTAACGGCGCACTTGCGGGAGTGCGGTCCGGACAGTAAGCGGGCGCAGGCTTGACCGAACCTATGAGTCGGTCGTTGCAATTGGGTATCTTTACAGCATTTATTTACTAGTATCAATATTGATGCATGCTTTAGTCACTTCCTTTTCTATTCATTATATGTATAGAGGTATGATAGATAGCATACTTGTATAGAGGCATGATAGATAGTATACATGTATAGAGACATAATAGTTAGTAAATGTACATTTGTTCACATTATGCTCTGTAGCTCATTTGATAGTATACTTTACTGTTCTTTCCTATTCTTGCCTCGAGTAGACCTAAATGGGAAGGCCGTGGTTGTCACCGACCATACCCACTAGGAACTGCTTTTTGATAGTTCTCACGCCCTCTTGTGGTTTACTTTTCAGAGACATCTATACCAACTGTTAATCGAGGTAAGGGGATCGTGCCGTAGATAGCACCTCCTACTTGTGTACATGAGTTGTAGAGAACCTCCAGCTAGTTGGTTTTGGGATTGTATACTGTACATCTGGATTGGCGAGGCCAGGGCCTTTACTTGTATATTTTATTTCGGGATGTCTGGTTGTATGTTTGCATAGGTAGTGATAGTTGTTTAGTTCAGTTATATATATATATATCGCTCCGATACTTTGTGTTTAGTTGTGGACTCTAGAATTGTTAATGTTGACTCTTGAATTCCTTTACTACCGCTTCTATTTTGTTGGACGCTTCATACGGACAGGGGAAACTGTGAGACCCCAGATTAGTCCTATATATGAGATATAATAGGGCTAAACTCTCAACCCGGCTTAAGCATTTTCGGCGGTGGCAAGGCCGAAGAGGTTGAGAGAGTTAAGCGTGCTAGGACGGGAGTAGTCCTAGGATGGGTGACCCCCTGGGAAGTTGGGGCGTCACAGTTGGTATCAGAGCCAATTACCAGCCGGAAGTGTGAGATGGGTCTCGGCTGAGCCGGGTCTGAATGACAGGCTAGCGAGACGTCTCACATCGCCTGGTACTTGTGAGTCTGAGCCTGACGAGGACGTCAGGGCTTAAAGGGGGGGAGATTGTGAGACCCCAGATTAGTCCTATATATGAGATATAATAGGGCTAAACTCTCAACCCGGCTTAAGCATTTTCGGCGGTGGCAAGGCCGAAGAGGTTGAGAGAGTTAAGCGTGCTAGGACGGGAGTAGTCCTAGGATGGGTGACCCCCTAGGAAGTTGGGGCGTCACAGAAACTCCGTCCGTTCGGCGGGTCTGTTGACGTCCCCGTGGGCTTCCGCTGTGAAACGGAGGCGTGACTGAAACGACATTCCGATCGCATCGATTTGTGTTGTTGGCGACTTAGTGTCATGGGTGATTGTCAGTTTGTTGTCAGGAGCCGGTTGAACTCTTTTGGAGTTGGCTCAGGGGTTGATCTGGTTTCGAAAGTCAGTGGGCAAAACCAATGTTCCACGCAGGTTGTGGTGCACTTCGGTCCGGTGTAGTCGTGTCGGTCGATTTAGTGGACACGTAGGAGTCTTTACAGACACTTGGTGTATAGTGTGCTGAATTTCAGTATACTATACTGAACTTTGGCCAAATTGGGTGAAGTACAGTTGAGAGATGATTTAGACATGCTTGGAAATGAGTTCGACGGTTTCGGAACGATTTGAAGTGAATTAGAGCTTCAAGGAGTGAAAATGGAAATTTTTGAAAAATTTCATTTTTGAGCTGCTAGACTCTCGGGGTCCGGACCTTGACTTGAGGATCCAGACCTTGATACGGGCCAGAGTATCAAAGTCCGGACCTTGATGGAGGATCCGGACCCTGGTTGAAAAAAATTCCGAAACTGCTTACGGGGTCCAGACCTTACTTCAGAATCCGGACCCTCCGCTCGCAGAATGTGTTGTACATAGAGTTTTTGGTAATTTTACAACACCCTTTTGAAGGGAGGACCTCAGCCCCTTCTCCCCATTTGTGAGAACACAAAAGAAAACACCCTCTCTCACTCTCTTCTTCTCTCTCTCTAGAAATCTCTCCAACACGAGGATTTGGAGCGATTGATCTAAGAAAAGGCTTTGAAGGAGAAAAGCAAGCTTCTTGGAGTAAGAAGGAGCTTGGAGAGTTTGAGGCTAAGGTGAGTTCTTGGTGTTTTGAGTTAAGGTTTTGGGTTTAATCCTTTGTTTTGGGATTTTAGCAAACCCTAGGCAAATCTAGACCACAAATGGTAGAGATTTTCCATGAGATTTGGGGGTTTTGCCATTGTTTTGGAAAACCCTAGGTTAATAGAGGGCTTTTGTTTTGGATGAGTCTAAAAATTATTTGACTCTTTAAAGTCCTAATTGGAGGGTAGGAAATCATGTGGGACAATTTGATTTCATGAAATAAAATCATTTAAGGGTTCGAAAATGATAATGAACCATTTTTCTTGTGTTAGGCAAGGAAGCTTAGAGTAAAAGCTTGTAGACCAAGGAAAAAGCCTAATTGCAAGTGACTACAAGCAATTAGATGCATGTTGAGGTGGGTTGTGTGCACCGAAGTGACTTGGTCACCTCTCATGTCTAGAGAGTAGTAAGACTAAGTTGTTTATTGTTGCATGGTAGCTTAATTGTTAAGATATGCATGTTAGAGGCATATGCTATTTAGAATAGTTAATTTCACTACCTATGCATAAGTACATGTGCATGCATGTAATACATGTTGATTAGAGTTGCTAACTCCATGAGATAAATGAATGCATGCATGGTTAATTTGTGACTTATATTGTGGACTAAATGGTAGGTTGACTTTTTCTAGGGTCATTAGAGAACTCAACGTATGAACATAGAGAACATAGTGCCATTGGAACATAGGTTGAAAAACATAGTGGATGGGAAACCACTTGGTCAAGATGATTTGAACTTAGAAAGGTTGACAATATAGGGTAAAGACAATAGACCCTTGTGACCATGAAAGAAGGAATTCCGGAACTCCTAACAACCTACGGCCGGGGGTGTGCAAATTGCCACCTAATACCAAAGGGGTGACTCGATACCTATGAGCCTATGGTCTGGGGTGTGCGGAAAGCCACCTAATGCCAAAGTGAGAGGTGAGATGAACGAACTCATTACCAATAATTCCGGTGGTCAGGGGTGCACGGAATGGCACCTATTACCAAGGAATGGAGCGACTTCACAAGCTATGGACTTATGGCCGGGGGTGGACGATAATCTCGCCGCCTAATGCCAAGATGGAAGCGGTGAATCCGCACTTGATTGACTCAAGGTTGAGTCCGGTGACATGATTAGGATAATGGAACTAGTGAGTAAAAGGTAGTTTACATCACATGAGTAGGTTTCATTATCATGAGTAGAGGCATAGGCATGTTATTTCTTATATGTTTATATATGTTGAACTAATCCATGCTTATGTTGCCTCCTTTGGACCTGGTGGGTCGAGCTTTTCCCTTGGGTGGCCGTACCCACTAGAAACTATGTTTATAGTTCTCACCCTCATGTTTTTCAGGTCCATCTGAGACGGACACGGCGGAGAGAGGAAAGAGCGTAGCACAATAGATTGCAGCCTTTTCCACATTTTGAGATCTTTATAGATGTAACCCATTTTGGACAATGTAATTGTAGGGCACAATGTAAAGACAGGATAAAGAAAATGTTAAGCTCATTTTGGATTGTATTTTGGGAAGAAAAACTTATGTATGTAAATGAATGAAACATGTGATGTAATAGAAGTAGTATTTACTTTTATTTCTTAATACTTTTCTTATGCAATCCATGTATTCAATTCATGTTTGGAATGTGTTGTGTATACATGCTTGTGACGCCTTGGGCGGATAGGAAAAACTCTGTCCGTTCGGCCGGTCTGGTGCACGTGCCCGATGAGTGCTTCCGCTGTGGGCTCGGGGCGTGACATGGTGTATATGTCTAGGTTCGCAGGGCGCCTAAAGGCTTTGGTAGAGTCACAGACTCAGGTAGTCGATACAGGTGGGTGCTTCGATTTGAAGTCGGCAAAGTGGTGCCTGCTCGGTGATTTTGTTCCCTATCATCTTCCTTGATAGCATAATACTTGTTGAGCTTTCATTCACTACTTAACTTCATAACTAATTGCTCTACGGTTATGGAATTATCTTCTTATCATCATGATTTAGGATAGCGGTGTTCATTATGATTGGACAATACTACATGAGTATTTCACACTTCATATGCATTATGACTTCGTTGGTCAGTGACACTTCATATACATTAGTTGACCCTGCTAGACTGTGACACTCATATACATTAGATGACCTTGTTGGTTGGTGATACTTCTTTTATAGTTTGTTGACTTGATTGGTCGGTGACATTGTTCTATCTTTGAGATAGAGGTTGACCTGATTGGTCGGTTACTCCTTGTTGGATCCTATCTCGGCTATTTGCTGACAAATGGCTATCGAGCATATTGCATTGATCCCCACAACTTATGTGCATTTTACGTACACCAGCGGTCTGATCCACCGCAAGTGTTCTTTCCGAAAAAGTGGTCGTACTTCCGACCCGTAAGCCCTATGCGCAAGTGTATTATTGCATGGGGTTCTATGCCAGGTGGGTGAGCACAACGTGGCATTGCCTGAGGTCTTTAGACCAACACGGCAAGTTTGATTGGGTATATTGGACTATTCGTCCGATTGATGCATATTCATTCTGCGTAAAATAGCAGTAGATGCATATCTGTTATTTATTTTCCTTCAGTTATTGTTTGTCACTGTATTCGTTATAGATATCTTATATACTATTTGTACTATCTCTTGTTTGCCGGTGAGTACAGCTTGCCTTCTTCGGCTTGCGCTACCCACTGGAAAACCTTAGGTTGGTTTCTCACCACCTATTTTTACAAGTGACATAGGCAGTGAGGTCTGGACAGTGCGTGAGGTTCGGTGTAGCTAGTGAGTTCTAGTGATCCCATGCATATCCATTGATTGGTTCCAGTTATACCTTTCTGTACCCTTTTATGATTAATCATTAAATAAGTTCCACATTGAAGTGGTTCAATTAAGTTGAATTTCCTTTAGATTATTTGAAACTGTGGATTTATGACAAAAAGGTTTTCTACTCCTCGTGATAGTTGATTTTCAAAAGGCTAAGTTTCCGTGTGAAAAACAGTTTTCAGAAGGTTTTCGGCTTTTTCATAAATTCTAGATTTTAAAACAAATTTTTCAGGTGAGAAACACTTTCAAATGATAGATGAACGTCTATGTTTGGTGTACGAGCACTTTACATCATTTGAATGGATGTTGTGTGTGAGTGAAGATTGTTAATTGTGGTATGTAGCGGGTTGGTACGCCGTGCAAATACAGGGGAGACTTCGTCTGTGTGGACAGAGGAATCTCTATATTTGTGGCGGGTCTGTCCGTCTTGTGGGCAATGTGGTATTTCAAAAAAAAAAGGACATTTTTCCGCTGCACTGTTTTTCAAATTGTACCTTCTTATAAAAGAGGCTTTACAAAGGGCCCCAGGTGTGACAGCTAGCCGATAGGAACTTTGTATTTAGAATATATGTTTTCAATCAATTATAATTCATATTTTGTTAGGATGAACGAGTTATGTTTTGGGAAATGTACTTTATTAAGCTCGGTTTAGTTGGAAGAAACCATGCTATTTTGTTGTTGTTTTCTATTTTTTCGAAGGTTACTTCTGAGATGTGTAATAGAATGTTACTTTCATATTTTTGGACTCTTTTTTTTTCAATCTATATTTATCTATAACATGTTTTTGGATTGCCTATTTTAGAAGTCCTATTTCATAATTGTTTGGTGCATTTTTCAATATTTGAAATAAATACAAATTATTAAAGTTGATAAAAGAATATTTGAAATAGCTACCAAATAATAGGCAAGTTGTTCAAGCTGTTTAGGTTAGCATCTTCCTTATTTAACCAAACAAATGATATTTATACAGACTATGATATCATATTCATAAGGGCCTTGTTTGGATGTAAGAATAAGTTATCCAAGGATAACTTATTCGGTATAAGAATTTTCTAGTATAATTGTAAGAAGGAAGTTTGATTTTGTACTTCTTGAAAGGTCTTCCTGTCCATGATTTGGTAGGATAGCATATTTCACCCACGAGATGACTTATAATCACTTGAAGGCCGAATATAATATTTCATTCTAAACATTTGATCACACTTCTCATCGTTCAAATGTACAAATTTCTTGAATAAGGCCCTATTTGGATGCATGAATAACTCATTCGGTATATCCCCTTAGTTTATTCAAAAAATTTGTAAGTTTGATTGATAAGGAGTGTGATCAAATGTTTAGAAGGGCTTTTTTTGCATTTAACCCCTTAACAAATTTTTTTTTTGCAAATAGCCCTATAAAATTTTAATTTGCAAAATTGGCCCTATCTCTGCCACGTGAGCGCCACGTAGGAGAGAAGTTTAAGTTGAACACGGTGAATGATTCACCGTGTTCCCCTTCTATCCCTAGGTTGCCGTGAATGTGTGGTGATGAGGATGAGGATGATGGAGGAGGAGGAGGGAGGGGAGGAGGAGGGAGGAGGAGAGGGATGCGGCGGAGGAGGGAAGGAAGGAGGAGGGAGGAGGAGAGGGGATGCGGTGGCGGCGGGCGACGGCGGAGAGCTCGAGGAGGGAACCGAGAGAGAAATAGGGAAAGCTCGGGGGAGAGAGAGGAAGAGAGATCGTGCGGGGCATTGAACACGGGGAATCATTCACCGTGTTTGAACACGGTGAATGATTCACCGTGTTCAACCTAAACATTCATTCCAACATGGCGCTTATGTGGCGCTTGCGTGGCGGGTATAGGGCCAAATTTGTAATTATAAATTTGGTGGGGCTATTTGTGAAATTTTTTTTTTTGAAGGGGCCAAATGCAAAAAAAGCCCTGTTTAGAATTGGATAATATATTCAGCCTTCAAGTCATTTTTTTTTGGATAAGACAAATCACCTCATAGGTGAAATAAGCTATCCTACCAAATTATAGATAGCAAGACCTTTGAAGGAGCAAAAATCAAACTCCTTACTTGCAATCATACTAGAAAATCCTTATATGGAATAGGTTATCCTCAGATAACTTATTCCGACATTCAAATAGGGCCTAAATTAAGAAGATATACCAAACAAGATATTCATGCATCCAAACAGGGCCAAGATATACTATCTTGGATAAGAAATTTTGAAATATCCTACTCCGAATAACATAATCGTAAAGAAAAGTCTAGATAAATTGTATGAAACAAGTTTTCCTTCGTGTCGGCTTGGGCAATGCTGATCCAACCTTAGCGTTGTATGCGTGCGCTGATATCACCATAGAGCAGCTCTAAGGTGCTAGCAGCCAGGCCACAATTGACATGCCTAGTGCACTTCTTCACGGGAAATTTTCGCTCTCCCTATTGTTTTCTACAGCATTTTAATGGCTTGGTAGATCGTATATTAGATCCAAATGTGTACCTTCACCAAGTTTTGTAAGAATAGAGCATTTTATTCTAACATAAATCATGCTGAACCATCCGCGGTAATGATGATATTTTGTATATGTATTTGAACTAGGTATTAAAGATTGCGAAAAGCCAAAATTTCCAAACTAACCCTTGATTTCGATAAGCTCTTTACTTTGAACAGATAAATAACACAAGCATGATTAAGTTTAAATAGTCTATTTATATTTGTGACAATTTCATTAAATTCTACAAAAATTACTTTAAATTTTTATTCAAATTAGTTGTCAATTTCATTAGAATCGAAACAGAAGATTTCAAATATTTGAGTGGCAAAATAATTTGGAAAACAACATCAACCTTATTTACTTGTAAAAAGTTTTTGACTCGTATTGTCAGCGTGAGATAGGTATGCGTGCTAACCTGCCCGCGTTGGCATTTTGCATGATTGTCTTCTAATGAAGGACTATTTGCGGTATGTTGATTCAACTTCATAACTAGATGGTGAATCTTAGGCTTTGTGGAAATGGTTAATCTTTAATTCTTTAATAATACCTTAACATAAAATTGATGCAGCAAATAAACCTCTATTTTATTTTCGAATGCAATTTCTTTTATTTTGTAGGTTCATGTTTGATTCGGACTTAAATCAATTAGATTTAGTTGATTTGGCTAACCCAAACCCTTTTCTCCAATAAACAAAGAAACAATCCCAAAAAGACCTTTGGAATTCCCCAAAATTGCTTCGTCTGCTATGCATGACCCTTGGGTGACCGTGTTGTGTTGAAAACGGAAGGACAATAATTTATTATAGGAAGGCTCTCAACACTATAAATAAATGGTTCTTGAAGCCGCGAGGGGATATAATTTGATGAATAGAAATTTCTACTTTTGTTCTTTATCCTCGGTGTTCTACTTCCTGGTGAGATCATCGACGCTTTTTCCTCGCGCCGAGATCGTCTTCTTCCTCAACTTGATCGTTGTCGCTCTTTCTCGTGACAAGATCGGCTTCTACTTCTACCCGTTCTCTTCTTCCGGGTCCCTGCCTCATCTTCTTCTTCCCCGTTGCCCAAGTTCTATCCGTGGTGTGCCGCCCTCCTCGTCGATCATGGATCCCCCACAATCGTGTGATCGGTGCACTTCTTGTATCTCTCATCTCCTGATATCCTATTATCCCTTTCAATCTAACCTTCCACCATTACCAACTATATTTGCCAAACAACCAAATCTAAAAGCTTTTAAGTCCGATAAAGCCGAATTTACCTTTTGGAACTACTATATGTATTTAAGTTGGTTGTTATTATCTCATATATCGAAGGTTTATCATCATCCTAGTATTGCGTCAATTCAACCGAATTTACCTTTTGGAACTACTATATGTATTTTCAGTTGGTTGTTATTATCTCATATATTGAAGGTTTATCATCATCCTAGTATTGCTTCAATTCAATTATAACTTTTGTCTTGCTGAAATTTTTGCTTCCTTGCTTTAATTATAGTAAAGTTCGTCGGAATCGATAAATTGAACCTAGTTTATTTCAAGAAATACCTTTAAACAAAAGCAAACCTGAAAATTCAGTTTTGGCAACCTCTCGGTTTGCATCAATTGGTATCAGAGCAAGTTCTTTTCGTGGGAACGTTTGTTTTGATCTAAACAATTTTTTTGGGGGGGGTTTCAACTGTCTTTCTTGTTCTTCCTTTTTTGGCCAAAATATTTCAAAAAAAAAAAAAGAAGAAAAACATCACTTCATTGATCAACTTGTCAGCATTTAATAATGGCAGACAATAGTGTCAGCGTGATTGGAGAGAAGCGTATGAGAAATAACAAGATTCTATGAGAAACATACAAAATCAAATGAATAACATTCAACAATTATTCGAAAGATTAACTATGCAACAACAAAATGCGGTAGGAGAAGATTCAGAAAGTGACACTGATTTTGACAATCGTACTTTACCTGCTAGAAGAAATCCTCTTTTTCAAAGTCAAGGAAATATACATTGATGGGATCAGGGCATTAAAGTGGACATGAGTGAGTTCGAGGGTAAATTACAACCTGAAGATTTTGTGGACTGGCTAGACAAAATAGAACAATTTTTTGAATGGAAAGAATTACCTGATGACAAAAAAGTTAAATTTGTCTCTCTTAAATTGAAAGGACATGCCTTAGTGTGGTGGAAACAAGTTCAAAACAATAAGGTTAGAAAGGGTAAAGAAAAGATTACCTCGTGGGAAAGAATGAAAGGAAAATTTTAAAGAAAAATTTTTACAGATTGATTACCGTCAAACTATTTTTCAAAAATTACACAATCTTAGACAAGGGTCTAAGTCGGTATAAGAATATACTGAAGAATTTTACACCCTTCAAGCTCGTAATGAACTTAAAGAGGACGAAGAACAGCGAATAGCTCGCTATCTAGCCGGTTTTCGAACCCAAATCCAAGATGAGTTAGCCCTTTTAACTTTCTATAGGGTCGACATGGCCTATAGTCATGCACTTAAGGCTAAGAATAAACTTAAAAGACAGACCTTTCGTCAGGGAAGTGCGAGTATAAAGAACACCATAGGAACCAAGCCTATCACAAAGAACGATAGTCAAACCTCTTCAAAACCTATTCAAGACCTTAAGGGCAAAGGAATTTTAGGTGCAAAACCCGCTGAATCTGGCATCATTTGTTATAAATGTAACAAACCTGGACATAAATCCTCTGATTGCCCTCTAAGAAAATTTGATTCTAGAGTCAATCTAATAGAAAGTCAGGAAGAAAATGAAAATGGAGAAGAAACTGTAGAACAAGAAGATGTCGATGAGATCTCTGAAGAATCTCCTGATGCTACTGAAACAAATCCCATGATCCATCGAGTCCTATCAGCCTCTAGTCCACCCAAGATGATTGGAAGCGTCGTAGCCTTTTTAGAACCATCTGTAACTCGGGAGGTTAGTTTTGCTCTCTGGTCATTGATAATGGGAGTACTGAAAACTGTCTCTAGAGAAATAGTTGATAAACTCAAACTGAAAATTGAAAAACTTGCTCAACCTTACAAAATAGCTTGGTTTAAGGATGGGGATGAGTTTCCAGTAACAGAACGATGTCTTGTTGAATTTTCTATTGGGAAAACTTATACTGATAAAGTTTGGTGTGATGTTGTTCCCATGGATGTGAGTCACCTATTGTTAGGTAAACCTTGGCAATTTGATCGTAGCACTATACATGATGGTAGGGAGAACACTTACATTGTCACAAAGGACAATAAGAAAGTTAGATTGGTTCCCCTAAATTACTTACCCAAACCAAAGTCTAAACCGACTGAATCCCAAAAACAACCCTCCACTAATGAACAGAAAATGATGGTTTTGAACAAAAGCCAATCCTTTAAAGATCTAGCAAAATCCTCAGTGGTATATATCCTTTTGGCAAAAGAAATATCTAAGAACACTGAAGTTCCTCAAGCTGTTCAACCATTGCTGAATGAATTTTCTGATATCATGCCTGAGGAACTCCCTGATGGCCTTCTACCTATGAGAGACATCCAACACTGCATTGATTTTGTACCTGGTGCTAGTCTTCCACACCTAGCCCATTACAGGATGAGTCCCACTGAACATGAAGAGTTACATAGGCAGGTCTCTAAACTTCTGCAAAAAGGTTACATTAAAGAAAGTATGAGCCATGTCGCGGTGCCTGCCCTCCTTACACCAAAAAAGGACGGAACGTGGCGAATGTGTGTTGACAGTCGAGAAGTTAACAAAATTACCATCAAGTATAGGTTTCCCATTCCTAGGATTGATGATATGCTTGACATGTTAGGAGGTGCAACGATAATATCTAAGATTGTCCTTAAGAGGGATATCATCAAATCCGTATTCGACCTGGAGATGAATGGAAAACAGCATTTAAAACCAAAGAAGGATTATACGAGTGGCTGGTTATGCCGTTTGGGCTATCCAATGCCCCTAGTACTTTCATGCGCTCCATGAACCAAGTCTTGCGACCATTCATTGGAAAATTTGTCGTAGTTTACTTCGACGGTATTCTGATTTATAGCACAAGTCCTGAAACTCATATAGATCATTTAAGACAAGTGCTTCAAACTTTAAGAGATAACAGCTTATACCTGAATCTTAAGAAGTGTACATTTCTGACCGATAGCCTTACCTTCTTAGGCTATGTGGTGTCCACGGAGGGAATTAAAGTAGATCCTATTAAGATAGAAGCAATTCAAAGTTGGCCAAACCCAAAGACCATAACTGAAATCTGAAGTTTCCATGGACTTGCGTCGTTTTATCGGCGTTTCGTTCGAAATTTCAGTTCATTAATTGCACCAATAACTGATTGCCTAAAAAGGGATAAATTTCTTGGACATCTGAAGCTGAAAAAAGTTTTCAATTGGTTAAGGACAAACTTACAAAGGCTCCGGTACTTGCCTTGCCTGACTTTGAAAAAGTGTTTGAGATTGATCGTGATGCCTCACATATCGGAATTGGAGGCATACTGTCTCAAGAGAAACGTCCTATAGCCTTCTTTAGTGAAAAATTGAACGATGCACGAGCGCGTTACTCCACTTATGATCTTGAATTTTACGCGATCGTGCAGGCTTTGAAACATTGGCGACCCTACTTGATTCATCGCGAGTTTATTCTTAATTCGGACCATGAAGCATTGCGATATTTAAATTCTCAAAAGAACTTGAACAAAAGACATGCCAAGTGGACTACATTCCTGCAAGAATACACTTTTCATTTGCAGCATAAACAAGGCATTGCTAATTGTGTCGCTGATGCACTCAGCCGTCGAAACCATTTGCTTATCACTTCTTCCTCACAGATAATAGGATTTAGGATAGTTAAGGACCAATATCAAAATGACCCTAACTTCGGTACTATCCTAGAAAGTGCCTATCTCCTAACAATGATTCACCTTCTGATTATTGTTTGGACGGTGGATACCTTTTTAGAAAGTCCAAGTTGTGCATTCCCCAGGGATCGTTAAGAGACTCCTTGATTCAGAATTTGCATAGTAGCGGGCTAGGGGGACATTTCGGGAGAGACAAAACTTTGGGATTAGTTCAAGAGCGATATTATTGGCCTAACATGAGTACCTAACATGAGTAAGGACGTTGAAAGGTTTGTTCAGTGGTGTAAAACTTGTCAATTATTTAAAGGACAAACTCAAAATACTGGTTTGTATACTCCCCTGCCCATTCCCACTATGCCCTGGGAGGATATTACTATGGACTTTGTCCTAGGCCTACCCAAGACTGCACGCCAAGTTGATTTAGTTTTTGTGGTTGTTGATCGTTTTTACGAAAATGGCTCATTTTATTTCTTGCAAGAAAACTTCTGATGCATCACATATTGCAAAATTATTTTTCAATGAAATTGTACGTTTACACGGCATTCCTAAATCAATTACCTCTGATCGAGATACAAAATTTGTTAGCCATTTTTGGAGAACTTTAATGTCAAAAGCAGGAAGCAAATTGAATTTCAGTAGCCCATACCATCCACAAACTGGCGGACAGACGGAAATAGACAATCGATCTTTGGGTAATCTCTTAAGATGTTTAGAACACAATGGGATTTAATCTTACCTCAAGCTGAATTTGCTTATAACAGTTTCGTAAACCGAACCATTGGAAAATCTCCTTTTGAAGCTTTATATGGCCATCCTATATCCCACTTTCTTGACCGAGCACCAATACCTTACCCTGGTAGAGTTAGTGCAGATGCCGACTATTACCTAAAACAGATTCAAGAGGTGCAACAGTAAGTTCATCAGAGGTTGCGGGATTCCACTGTCAAGTACAAGGAGTCAACGGATAAACATCGCCGATGTATGACTTTTAATGAAGCAGATAATGTCTTAATCTATTTTAGAAAAGAAAGGTTCCCAGCTAGAGGCTATAGCAAGTTGAACAGGTAAAAGTATGGGCCATTCAAAATTCTGAAGAAATTGGGGGAAAACGCTTATCTAATTGATCTACCCGGGAAATACCAACGTCCCCGATCTTCAATGTCAGCGAGCTGTACGAGTACCATGGAGAGGCCCCCTCTACTGTCGATATTTATGGCTTGACATCTCGCACTGACATTGAAACACCATCAGATGGCGTGGAGGATATTCTGGATGTGCGCGAGTCTGCGACGCGACGTGGTACCCATCGCCGATACTTGGTGCGTTGGCGTGGACGACCATTGTCTGATAGCAGTTGGATTTATGAGGCGGAGTTGCGCCAACTTCGAGAGGACTTATACTAGAGCTATCACGATGTCATCTCGACGGAGTCGAGATTTCTCCAACTCGAGGAGAACTCATGCAGCAAATAAACCTCTATATTATTTTTTAATGCAATTTCGTTTATTTTGTAGGTTCATGTTTGATTCGGACTTAAATCAATTAGATTTAGTTGATTTGGCTTACCCAAACCCTTTTCTCCAATAAACAAAGAAACAATCCCAAAAAAACCTTTGGAATTCCCCAAAAAGACCTTTGGAATTCCCCAAAATTGCTTCGTCTTCTATGCATGACCCTTGGATGACTGTGTTGTGTTGAAAACGGAAGGACAATAATTTATTATAGGAAGGCTCTCAACACTATAAATACATGGTTCTTGAAGCCTTGAGGGGATATAATTTGATGAATAGAAATTTCTACTCTTATTCTTTATCCTTGGTGTTCTACTTCCCGGTGAGATCATCGACACTTCTTCCTCGCGCCGAGATCGTCTTCTTCCTCAACTTGATCGTTGTCGCTTCTTCCTCGTGACAAGATCAGCTTCTACTTCTACCCCTCCTCTTCTTCCGAGTCCCTGCCTCATCTTCTTCTTCCCCGTTACCGAAGTTCTAGCCGTGGTGTACTGCCCTCCTCGTCGATCGTGGATCCCCCGCAATCGTGTGAACGGTGCACTTCTTGTATCTCTCACTGATATCCTATTATCCCTTTCAATCTAGCCTTCCACCATTACTAACCATATTTGCCAAACAACCAAATCTAAAAGATGTAAGTCCGATAAAGCCGAATTTACCTTTTGGAACTATCATATGTATTTTCAGTTGGTTGTTATTATCTCATATATTGAAGGTTTATCATTTTCTTAGTATTGCTTCAATTCAATTTTAATTTGTCTTGCTGAAATTTTTGCTTCCTTGCTTTAATTATAGTAAAGTTCGTCGGAATCGATAAGGGCATGTTGTTTCGTCGAAACTAGACTTTGGGTTGAAGTGGACTTTGGGTTGAAGTGGAGTTCGGTGAAAACTACTTCTTTTCCGCTGTTTGTTTCGTTGTTATTGAAGTGAAGTTCCATTAGTTCTGATGTTTGTTTGGTAGGAAGTGTATGATGTAAAACTATAATTTATGTATAAATAGTAAATAATTTAATAAATAAAAATAATATAATTATATTTTTATATAATTAAAATTTAATTATATAATATTTTTTATATAATAAATAATTATATAATATTTTTTATATAATTAAAATTTAATTATATAATAAATAATTTAATTATATAATATTTTTTATATAATTAAAATTTAATTATATAATATTATTTAATTATATAATTATATTTTTATATAATATTTTAATTATATAATTAAAATCTAATTATATAATTAAAATTTAACTAAATTTTAATTATATAATATCTTAAATATATAATTAAAAATTATATAATTATATTTTTATATAATTAAAAATAATATTTTTTCTTCCCCTCTCTTCACCGTAATTGACTTCAGCCCACGGTGGGCCGAAGTCAATTACGCCGTTTCAGGATAACTCGAGTTTCGATCGTAACTTTTTTACGGCGAACCAAACGACGGAAGTGGTCTGGCGAAAACGACTTCCCCCCTCTCCACTTCCACCCCACTTCCACCCAAACAAACATACCCTAAATTGAACCTAGTTTATTTCAAGAAATACCTTTAAACAAAAGCAAACTTGAAAATTCAGTTTTGGCAACCTCTCGGTTTGCATCAAAAGTTTATTGGTTTAAACACTGCTCTCACCATTTGACTGATAAATGATTAATTTTCAAAGTAAAAGACAATAAGATAGATGGGAACAACAAATGGAGAAGAAAATAGATATAGGAAAACAGAGAAGCTGCTCCATAAGAGATATGGCAAAGAGAGCATACTTTTTACGTAGGCTGCTTCGTTGGCTCTGAAATCAAATGGTGCAAATTCAAGTCATAGCAAGAAAATAAAGTATAACGACATGGTTATGACACTATAGAGCACAAAAATAAATGATAAGGGAGAATAGGAGAGGAAATTAATAAGAGAAAAAGAGGAAAGGGATTCGGAGATCAAGATGAGCTAAAAAGAAAGAAGACAAAGAAATGCAAAGACCGATAGACCTAAAGAAACAATCATTCTCTTCATTAGATCCCATTGAGAAAATTGAAACCATTGGCCAATTATCTCCATAAATAGTACACAAAAGAAACTCTTTAAAACATACAAGAATTCTACCTAGTTGTCCAAAGAGAAAAAAATCAAATAAATTTTGCCACATTTGATCTGATTATAGTTTAAATCAAATCCGTATTACAATCGCAACAAATCTGTATGCAACCATACTAAATATAAAATGAACCATATTTAACCTAGATAAAATCATACCACACTTAAATAGAATGATATCAAATTCGGATAAAATTATATTATATCTCGGAAACTAATAGCAAGTCTTTATCATAATATCAAGATATCAAAATCATATTTGGGCAATTTTTTCCCTTCACTTGGCTCATTAAATACCATGTAAAAGTATGAATTGCCAATTGGTCGAAGCTGACCAAATCTGCAACTGAGATTTTCTTTTCTTTTACTCTCTTTTTTTCAAATGAGTTGTGGGGGATTGTTTTGTGGATCTTGTAGGTTATGATGAAAGCACATGGGCAGAAATCAAGACTTACTCCCAACCTAGAATAACTCTAGGTCGGCGCCACATGAAGGGAAAGAAATTCTCCTGGCGCTACAATTGTTCTTTAAGTGACTTTTCTAAAAAATATATAAATCTTGGAGGATTCGTCCTCTATTATAGAAGGACATCCCCTGTTACAAAACATGTTACAAGAGAAGTAATTTAGACTAATATAAATATCAAAACAAATCAAACTTATCCTGAATAAACTAGTAATCTAAGAGGAACTAGAGAAGTGTATATGACCTAAGTTCCTGGAGAATCTTGTTTTTGTAAAGGCAGTTGACCAAACCACTTATGCAATTGACTCACTGGACAACATATCTAACAATTTATCCTTAAATTTCTATTTTTGTATTTTCTGACCTCTCCAGCTTTGTGCTGTCTACTATATTCTTTTTGCTGTTATGGCAATGCTAAAAACTCCGAATAAAAGATCTAGTTAAATTCTAGCATTAACTGTATCATTTATGTCCACATACATCCAGAGAGACCCTAAATGTTCAATGAGATAACGCAAACATCAAAAAAATTAAGTGGCCACCAGTTCCTTTGTCCAATCACAGAGTCAAACTCCATATATCAATAAAAGTAGGAGGGCATATGCAAACACACTATGCCACCTTAAGGTCGCTACGGAACTCATTTCCATGAATCAGCCACCAAAAAATTTACAATAAACTAGGAGATAGACCTTTCCCTCATTAACCTCATGATTGCTATAGTAATTATACCACAATTAACGACAAGTATGCTATTCAAGTACAACAAAGATCCTCGTATTTATTTATTCGTTAGATCTATGATTCTGTGCGCAGCAATTTATTAATATGAAAACTAACTCTTTCAAATGGTCATGCGTAAAATGGGCAGCCCAGCAGCTATAACGGCAAATTGTCCAAGAAAAATTACTCTCAACGGTGAGAAATATATCAAAAGATTAAAAAAATGAAAAGATCACTGAATTCGAACTTACTTAAGAAGAAGCTGCATATCAGGGCCAGGATACAGAATTTCGATAATGGAGTTGTGCCCAGGAACGGAGAACGTGTTAAGGCAGTCGACAAAAAGGCCCAAGCTCAGGCCGAGCCTCGGCCGCCCCTCTGCAGCGTACTCATACACGAGGAATAGCTGCAGATCATCATTACAGTCCTCAATCACAAGATTCGCAAGAAGAACAAGTTTGGGTCCTTTCTTACCTCGCGCTTCAGGTAGACCTTGGCCTGGAGGCATCCAGTCTCCTCGACAATGAGGACAATGCCGTGCTCGGAGAGCTCGAGGACTGCATCCTGGTGCGAATTATTGAAGAGAGATGAGATGAGACCCTGGAAGTAGAAGAGAGAAAGAGGAGAGGAAGGGGGTGGGGATAGGGTTTAGGGACCTGGTGACGCTTCCAGCGGACGGAGGAGAGGGCGTCGACCATGCCCTGGACGCAGTCCAGCCGGCACCTGAGATCCGGGGCTTCGTCGCCGCCAGCGTCTCCCGTCGACGAGCTCATTCCCTTCGCTCCTCTTCTCCCGCCCCTTTGACTGGGCCTCTCGCCCCTCCCGCGCCAATTTCTTTTGCCTGAAATCGAAATGAAAATCGGCAGGAGCAGTGGATCACTGGATTTTCGGTATCGGAGAGCGTTTTGCGGACATACTGAAAAAGTCTTCTTTTTTTTTTTTATTAGTAAATTAGGATTATTTTGTTTAATTTTAAAATTTTAAAATTTTTTGTACAATTATGCAAATCTAATCTAATTAATAAAAAAAACTTCTAATCTTTTTTTTTCAACCGGTTGTTCTCTCTTCTTGTCTCGTTTAACCTCATCTGCATGCACGCCTTTCGCATACGTGCTCGATCTCTCTTTCTCGCACGATTCTCGATCTCGTCTTTCGACACAGCCACCGCCACCACACTCCTTGATCTTCGTCTGCATCTTTTTGTTCATGGTCGACATCGTTGGATCATCAAAAACATCTCGTTCGTCGTTGTTTCCTTCATCGTCATCGAAAACGTTTCGTTGATTAATTTGATACTTGACATTTGAACGAATGATACTCAAATTATTTAGAGGTAAGCAAACTAACATCTATTAGTTTATTTTTAAGGCTAAATTACATAAAACCCCCCTGTCAATACCCGTTTTTTTACTTTTCCCTCCTGTCATTCAAAAACCTACATTTTGCTCCCTTAAAAAATAAAAAATATTCACAGGGGGGTATGATGTGACAAAAAGACCAAAATGCCCTCATCTTCTTCATCTCCTCCTCCCCAATCTTGCTCATCCCGCATCCCGCACCCTCGCCCGCGCCTCCCTTGACCCCAACTCCGACTTCGTGCGAGGGTGAGGCGGCGGAGGGCGAGGCGGCAGCCGAGGGCATATGTGTGGGTATGGATGAGGATTTCAGGGGTATTTTGGGTATAAAAAATAAGATATAAACGAAACCCTAACGGAACACTGACGGCGGGGGGCGAAGTGAACATTTTTTATTTTTTAAGGGCGCAAAGTGTAGGTTTTTGAATGACAGGGGGGGAAGTGAAAAAGCGGGTATTGACAATGGGGTTTTCTGTAATTTAGCCTATTTTTAATAAAAAAAATTATAGAGATATGTTACAGTAACGAAAATCTCTTTTTGTATAGTTTTTAAAAATAAGGGTTAAATGTGCTTATATAAATTATAAATCGTTGAAAGGAAAAGATTTATAAAAAAAATTTGATTTGACTGTTGTGCAATTTTTAAAAAAATATGTGCTTAGAAATTATACTTTTTTATAAAGTTTCAGTATTTGATACTTTATTTTCTTCTTAATTATTGACTAGATAAATAATTTGAAGTCATGATGTCTCTTGGTATATTGTTATAATGATGTTGGCCATGTCGACATGAATTTTGTGATAGAACCTAGCTTCAATTTTGCGACGTGCCTTCGGGTGCAATTTTATAACGCGCTTTCATGTACAATTTTATAATATGCCTTCGGATGCTAGTTAGATTCATCTTCATGTACTTTTATTTTGTGATCATATCTTCGGTGTCTCTAATGTGTGTGAGTCGCTAGTTATTGGAGACTTTCATTTCTAATTCTAATTTTTGAAATAAAAATACTTTTATTAAAATTCTATTTCTCTTAGTCTTTCGTAAAATATGCTTATTTAAGACTCAAAATTCTGAAACGTGATTTGTGAAAATTTATAAAACTCAGTCATCACTATTACATTTTCAGTATGAAAATTTATATGTGATTATTTAGAAAATTTTCTATTTTGCATATCCGACTAATTTGGTGTATAGTTGCTGTTGGACTAGAAATTGAATGCAGGACGACACTAACCGGATCAAAGCGTTGACCAGGTCAGATACTTTCTCGGGATGCGGATCGGCTCCTGATATGACCCTAGAATGCGCCACTATTAATTCAAGCGATAATTCAAGCAATTTGGTTGAGGAGGGATCGGTTCAACCGGGCTCTTTCGCTAACTATTCACAAATGAACCGAAAAAGCAAGTTTTGGCTGTAGGAGCCGAACTATTTATATTGATTGGAAAAGGGCGATACGAAAGTTGTTATAGGGACTAAATCTACTCCTATATAAACTCTTAACAAGCATCTAATTAAGGCTCTTAACTAAGCTCTTAAAAATAGGAAAAGGAAAGGAAAGTATGTAGACTATTCTTAAAAAGCCATAAATGCTGGGAATTGAAATAAATTGAAATTTGTTGTGGTCGCTTGCTCGTGTGAAGGACTCCTATCAAAGGCGCGCTTTTTCTATTTATAGTAATATATTCTCCTGCCTTCAGTTATTGGGCGATTCTCATCGTGGAGGTTTCTTCGGCCACGTCCCTATTTCTTCGGGTTGTGATTCGTCTGATACCTTGCTGGCTATGGAACTCTCCTCCACGTCTCTAACTGCTCCTACCTAAACTGTAGTGTACCGTGTGTTGGTGTGCTCCCCCGGACTTTGGCCAAATTGGACCAAGTGCGGATGAGTCGATGTTGCGGTCATTTGAGGGAGTTTAGAAGAACTCCGGATCAATTGGATGCTTGTTGGGAGTTATGGGAGTGAAACCATGAGTTTGGGAACAAAAATGAAGGAAAATAAGTTATTTCCCTTCTCTTATGAGAATTAGCTTTGAGGGGCATAAGGGTAAATATGTAAACTTAGTGCTAAATTTAGTACAAAGTGGTGAGTTGTATTCCATTGAGGGGCAAAGTGGTAAATTGCTATAACTTAGTGTTTAAGCAATATTCTCTTATTCTTTTCTTCACTTTCACCCCTCTCATGAGAAAAAGAGCTCTCTCTCTCTCTTAAAACCCACTTTCTCTCTTTTCTCTCTCAAGAGCTCTCTCCAAGAAGTGGAGATTGGAGGAGGAAAGCTTGCTTAAAGGGGAAGCTTGCTTCTTGTGCATAAGAAGCTTGAAGAGAGCTTGGTTATAAGGTGAGTTTTTAGGGTTTTGAGGTTAGGATTTGGCTTTGTGCCATTTTGTAGCTTCTTTAGAAACCCTAGAGGATCCTAACTTTGGATATTCATGTAACACCATGAAATAGTGATTTTCTTGAAGTTATGTCAAGCCTAGGGTTCTATTTGGGAATTTTTGTAGATATGATCATTTATGTGAAATTGATCTTATATTGCCCTAATTGAAGGGTAAATCGACGTGTTGGAACACTCGGAACGAAGTTTCGTTGGGTCTACGGTAACCAATTGCAAGAAAACACCATTTCGGCTTCGTTTGCCGCAGTTGAGAGAAATTGGCGCGGATAAATTGCGCAACTTGGCTTTCCCACTTCGCAGCTTCGACTCGAGGTGGGGGGTGCTATCCGAATTTGTCGAGTTTCATTCTATGTCTAAGTTATCATTTTTTTGGCCATGTACCCTAATGCATGAGAATTATGTTCTAGAATCATATGAAATTCTTGATTGGTAATTGCATACATTTGAGTGTAAATGAGAGCTTATGATTGCATGATATAGAGATGTATATATGTAAATTAGACATTGCCATTAGAATACTAGGCATAAATGTGAACTAGTTGTGGAATTAGACAAATTGTGGGATACTAGAGCTTGAACCTAGTGGTGTGAATTGATTAAACCTTGAACATCAAAGAAAATTGGGTTATTGCATGTGTAGTGTAACATTGTGTACTTCACTATTGTTTGAGCATTGCATGACATGAGAATGAGTTGGGATTTAGAGAAATCCCTAGATGTTGTCGTCACCGGTAGGTGGTAGGTCCTCGGGCTTAGAGGACGGGATCATACTCACACAGTTTGTATTTGGTTTGTGGAGGTCGCGACTCCCAAGCCGTGAGCTCCGGAGTGTCACGTGAAAACGGGCGAGGGTCACGACGGTGCCTCCCCGGCAGACGATCATGGTGGTGGCTCGGGAGTGAAAGACCTCCTCCCCACATGAATTAGCATTGTGAGTCGTGGCTCGACCTACGGGTGAGCCGATGCAATTGGGTCAAGGTAGAGAGA
The DNA here is from genome assembly GCA_016920855.1 of Puya raimondii. Taxonomy (NCBI): domain Eukaryota; kingdom Viridiplantae; phylum Streptophyta; class Magnoliopsida; order Poales; family Bromeliaceae; genus Puya; species Puya raimondii. The sequence continues at coordinate 21,712,468 of JABWPP010000050.1, read as the reverse complement.
CATGTTATTGATTAAGTATCTAGCATTCTATACATGTTGTATGTAATTAGAACTTGACCATGTTGACATTGTAAAGGCATAGTAGATAACATTGGTGGTAGCATATACATTGAGTAGAGATAGACTTGTGGGTCGCTTACTTTCCTTTAGCATCTGTTAAATCTTTCTATATCTCTATGCCTTCTTGGACCTAGTGGGAAAATCGGCAGGGTCGGCGGCTGAACCCACTGGGAACTTTTTTTAGTTCTCACACTGTCACGCCCCGGGCCCTTGTGGGAGCCTACCAGGCACGTGCACAGACCCGCCGTGTACCTCAAAGCAAACACAATGTACACAAGGCGTCTACAATAACATAAATCCAATAGAATAAGGAATACATCCTAAACAGGGTGATCAGAGCGGGAACATAGTTCTACAACTAAAACAAAATCCACACAACTAAGATCTCAAGATATACAATAGAATTATACATCTTATCAACTAGTAGATCAATCAACCAACAAAACTATACATCTTTCATTCAAAATACAATGAAAGGAAACCCATGGTATGCCTACAACCACAACACCGTAGAGGCTCTAGCTAGCTGCTAACCCCTCGCCGCTATCCCGAGCCTCTCCTGCTGCGGAAGGCTCTGAAAAACCCAACAACAATGGGGGTGAGAACTATTAATCAATAGTTCCCAGTGGGTAAGCCGCCGAGAGTGGCGAATTACACCGCTAGGTCAACTGAGGCAAGATAGTTTAAACTGAAACATAAGCATAAAACATTAAAAGCTAAGCAGATAATTCTACAACTATCATGCCTCCAATGACTAAATCATCTATATGCACATGAACATGCTTTATTGTCATAAGCTTAACATTTAACTACACAGTTTACATGCATGTCAAATTAATGCCATGTTTATATGTTAAAAAGAATTCTTTCAATTCTCATCTTAAATCCAAGCCACTATGCTAATCATCATAAGTATAGGCTAATGCCACTATGGATGTCCATGCAAGTAATGAGTAATATAATGTCCAACTATGGTGCATGCATCCAAATGATGTCAAGCTAAGTAATACCACCAAATAATAACTCACTACTATGTCCCTACACTACATGTAGATGCATCAACTAACTGTGATGTGCTAGGACCAGTTTACTTAGCTTTTACCCAATCCACAAGGGACTTACACCAGATAACGTCCCGGCTTGTGCCGTGCCTAATGGCCCCGTGGTAGTCAACATTCTCGCTAGAATGAGCCTCCCCCACGGCAATCCACTTCGGCGCCCATATAACCTGCACACAGGCGATCAACATCGCGAAAGGCCCACTCCGGAGTTGCCGGCTTGTAGGGAGCGACCCTCACAAGCATGTGCGAATGAGCACAATGGCATAACAAGCATAGTCAACAGCATTGGAAATACGTTCGTCATGTCTCTAACATAGAATAGCCAATCGATGTCCAAAGGTCTAACATTATGTCGTAATGTCAACCTAATTATTCACCTAAGTGAAATACAATATGTTTAACCTCACACTATGTCAGGACATGTCATGTCATGTTTTCTACATTTAATAGCCAATATGCTAAATGTCCATGATGTTATGTTGTTCTCAAATTTTCCGTTGGTATGTCCCTACCAATATGTCCATGTCTCTAACATGTAAATGTCCATCTCTTTGTTTACTAAGTTCATAAACCATGCATTATTCTAATGCTATAATCCATGCATTCTACAATGCTATAACAATGCATTCTACGATGCCAACGAGTCCATATTCATGCCATGCATAAGCTACAACAACCTCTACTACATAGAGTATAGAGCTATCATGCAAGTGTTTAAATAACCCAATGGACTCACGTTTAATCAATTATAATTATCAATGCAAATGGAATTTCATTCCTCATGTCTTAAACACGGAATCATCTCCGCGACCAAAAGATCGAGCCAAAAGCCAACAATGCCCGTCAAAGTTGCTCACCTAAAATGAGGTTGTCACGCCCCGAGCTAGTTCTAGATGCGGAAAAACGTGTTAAAATTTTTTTTTTTTTTTGAAAGCCTAGCCCGCGTCACGTACAGACCCGCCACAAATACAGGGTCCACTGTACACACGGACAGAGCCTCCCCTGTATTTGCACGGCGTCCACAAACATACAACAGGATTACAACCACCATTCATTCATCACAATAACAACGCAACAACACAAAGAGATTCATACAGCTAGCAGTCCTTAAACCTGTATGAATCTAAGCAATTCCTTAGGCGAAGGATGATGCAATGCACATACAACAGATCATTCTAGAAAACTGCTCCTCACACAGGAGCTTTATTTTGAAACCCTAGTCTCAAACATTGAAGAATCATTTGAAAACTGTTCTCCACACGAGAACTCTCTTTTGAAATCTCAAAAGTCGATCGATCGAAAATTCATTTGAAAACTGTTTCCCACACGGAAACCTTTATTCGAAAACGCTACCACGAGGGGTAGAAAACCAAGACATGCGATAAAAGGCCACCAAGATAGATTTGAAAGCATCTATATCCACAAGTCTAAACAAGAAAACCTCACATGTATACTGAACGAAAACCACGTGATATAAGCATGCAAGGTAAACATCCAACATAAAGCTGCACCAAAACATAGCATGCTAGATAATATCCAAAAGGTAACTGAACCACAATCACATCTAACTGATAAGGGTAGGGTGATAACCAAATCTGGGAAGTAGCCTCACAAGTCGGAACCTCTAGAGCTACTATTTAGGCGTGCCTCGCAGCGTCCCGACACTCACCACCCTGCTCACCTGAAAACAACAACGAGGGTGGGGGGGGTGAGAACATGTAAACATGTCTCCCCTCCCAGTGGGTACCGCAAGCCGACGAAGGCGAGGTGTACACACCGGCACGAGGGTCAACAAAAGTTAGATATGGTATACAGTAGCACAAGTAAGTATGAGGCTGACATACAACTGAAACAACTATGCTACTGTAAGCAACTGGTATATGCATCAAAGGAGATAACCACAAAGTAAACCCAATCCATAGCCATTGGGATGGATCCCTGGCACTGTCACACTGCTCAATCAAACGGCACCATCCTTCCCGACGCAATGCATCGGGGCTCACGGGTCGGTCGAAATCCACGACCTTTTTCCGGAAAAAAACACCCCCAAACGGTGGATCAGACCGCGGTGTACGTGAAGTGCGAGAAGAGCTGTGACGATCGATGCAAATGCTCAATCCACAAAACGGCAACGAGCCGTGAAGCAACTGAAAACCACAACTAGGATCGCTCGGAACAACGGGCGATCACCACCGACCAAATGGGTCGTCTCAAGAATCATGCAAACCACAACTACTCTACTATCCAAGCACGCATATAAGTAGAGTCAACGGGAGTCAAGTGAACTAATAACTGAAATGCAACAGAAGGGATAGAAAGGTATCACCGTAGTCCACTGAACCGACTCCGGATCGAAGTACCCACCTGTCGAAAGATCAAGTCTAACACCGACGGCTCTTGGGAACCGTGACAGGACCTACGAAAGACTCACAGGGTCAAGGTCCACCAAGACGACGCTAAACACAAAGCTCACACATCCCGAAATCGACGGATCGCCCGGAAAACCCACCGGGACGATCCCGAAACCACACAAAGCCCCAGAGGGGGTACCTACAGCCAATCAAGTCCTCCGCTGTCCCCCAAACACACACAACAAGGTGGTGGAACAGCGAGCACAAGCTCGGGGTGCCACGAAAACAAATGCACCCGACACGGCTTCCCGGGTTCCCGAAAAGTGCCGATTTGGCACCGGAACCCCTCGTCACTCATCCGCTGTCCTCGGAACATCGGGACAGCGATGAGGAACAGCCAACAAGGCTAAACGATGAAGCCAAATTGCTTGCGAAAATAGCGAGCGAGTTGCACAACTAGAAACGCGCGTTTCGCCGATTATTTCATCGAAAAATGCGTCGGAAACGAATCCGAAACTCCGCGAAGGGCGAGAGGGTTGGACAACCAGTCCACAGGGTCTCAAGGGTCAAGCCCTTGCTGCCCGCAGTGTCGCAACACTGCCACAATCGCCAAAGTCCACAAACGAGCAACAATTACAAACATACAAGCACTAAACAAAGCCGTTCGAGCAATCTGTACATCCGCACGACCTTCCGCAAGCACCAGCGGATAGGTAACGATGTCACGGAGACCGTGCTCATAGCCCCACTGCGACAGGACAAGTCGCAAGCCGGGAAAACCCATAAAAACAGCGTGCACACGCGATGACATAGCTCGACATCGGCCAAACAACGAAACGGCTCAACCAAATCCAGATCTGAGGTGAGCATGATGATCAGCGCGTCGCCGCGATCATCGTGCTCACCTTTCCGGACTTCGGGAGGCATCGGGAAGCTTAAACAACCAAGCGCGGCCAAAACAATGCAAAAATGGACCCCGGCCGGAGCAACCAGCTCCGGCCGGCTGCCGGCCGGCATTCAAGGCCAGCGGCGGCTAGCATCGGCAGAGGAGGTGGCAAGGAGGAGGAGGCTCACCTCAGCCGGCGGCGGGAAGCGGCGGCGGCGGCGCGGGGAAGGAGGTAGCCCTCGGGTTGGCTAGGGCACGGCGGCGCGGCAACGGGCGGCGACGGCGGTCGGCGGTGACGCGAGCACCGGCAAGAGGGGGTCGCCGGACGTCGACCTGCCGGTGACCACGACAAAAAGGACGGCGGGTGGCGGCGGCGGAGCAGGCTCGGCCGCGGCTGCCCTAGCAGCCCAGCCGAGGCTTGCGGCGGCTGCGGCGGCGCTCCGGCGGCACGGCGGCGGCCGGGGAGGCAGGGGGCGGCGCCGGAGGTCACGGGGGAGGCGACGCTCACCCTCCCAGACTACGGGAGGCGGCGGCGGCAGGGGCTCACCAAGCTCGGCCAGCTGCTGCTCCAGCAGTGGCCGTAGCAGCTTGGCGGCGGCTCCCGGCGACTCCCGGCGGCAGGGCGACGGCGGCGGGGGTCGTGCCACCTCAGGGGAGCTCCGGCGTGGGTTTCCCCTGGGTGCACACCTCCGGGAAGAAGGAGAAGAAGAAAAGGAGAAAAGGGAGAGAGAGAGATGGCCGGGGGGCAGCGCCGGCCAGGGGTGGTCGGCGGCGGCCGGAGAGCTCTGGGAGGAAGCTAAGGGGCAGGGGGAGAGGTGGCTCTCATCAGGGGGCTGAGGAGGAAAGAGGGAGAGAGAGGGAGAGATAGGGAGTGAGAGGGAGTGGGAGGGAGTGGTTCAACCACTCTCAACCACTCTCAACCACCCTCACAATTGCACAAAAGTCCTTCAAAACCCCACAATTCCCCCCTGGGTCCCCCACAGCAGGTACAAAAGCCCAAGACACCCCTCCAAATTCGAACTCACGCGAAACGGTGCAAAAAGCGGGGTCCAGATCGCGAAACATTAAACGTACAATTCGACCCCTCAGCGAAGAACATGCAATAACTTTTAATCCGTCCGTCGCACGCCGACACGGATTGTGCCATTGCGCTCAGCACTGCCGAGATATCGAATCTACCATTTTGGATCGTCAGGATCGGACTCCGGATCGCGCCGTTAAGCCGCTCACTCTCCACGATAAAACTCAAAAACCCAAAAATACATATAAAACAATTTATATATACATATATATATATATAGATACCAGTATATATATACGTATACAGATTGAAAATATAGAATCAGGGGAGAGGAACACAGAGAATTTCAAATTTCCAAAATTCGAATTCTCACATCACTCCCACCTAACAAGAAGTTTCGTCCCCGAAACTTACTCACACACCATCCGCGAACAACAGCGGATACCTCTCATGCAAAGCAGACTCCAGCTCCCAAGTAGTCTCGCGCTCCTCGCGACTCGTCCACCGCAGTCTCACAAACAGAAAGCTCCGGTTTCAACTGCTTCACCCCGCGAGCCAAAAAAAAAACTCAAAGGCACCTCACCGCAGCTGAGGTCCTCCCTCAGCTGTACCGTTGTCGGGCCGATCACACGACGCTCTCTCACGTCAACCAAACAGATCAGTGATCGACAACGACGTCCATACAACGTCTCGCACGGTGCCAACCCGATGCTCGCCTGGAAGCTGTTGTTGAAGGCGAACTCCACCAAGGAAAAGTACTTGAACCAACCCTCACCAAGATCCAAAACGCACGCTCGGAGCATATCCTCGAGAGTCAGGAAGACTCGCTCCGACTGCTCATCACTCTGAGGGTGGTAACTGAGCTGAAGTCGAGCCTCGTCCCCAGTGCCTGCTGCAAGCACCTCCAGAACTGGGAAACGAAGCGAGAACCCCGAACCAAAACGATCGACTCTGGCACTCTAAGCAGCCTGACGATCTCATCCAAGTAGAGCTGCGCCAGTCGATCCCGAGACTAAGTCGAGTGTACCGGTAGGAAGTGAGCTGCTTTCGTCAATCAGTCCACAAAAACCCAGATCGCAACATGACCTCGCTGAGAACGAGGCAACCCGGTGACGAAAACCAAGGTAAACTGCTCCCACTTCCCTATAGGTACAGGCAACGGTCGAAGCTTCTCTACTGATTGCTGATGCTCAGCCTTCACCTGCTGACAACCAGGCACAGTGCCACATGCTGAGCTACATCCAAAAACTCTGCCTCAAGTCGCGGTACATCTTCGTCCCTCCAGGATGAACGGTGTACGGCGACCAGTGTGCCTCAGTTAAAAACTCTCACCTCAATTCCTGATCACTGGGCACACACCTCCGTCCTCGAAGGAAACAATCAGCATGTAGCACGAAGTCACCATCTCTGCCCTGTTCGGCGTCTGCTCGCACTCTCTGCCAGTGCGGATCCATCGGCTGCCCACCGAAAATCTGATCCGACAAGGTGGGTTGCACCTCCAAAGACAACAATTGTGCGGTAGCTTTACAAGGTAAAGTCCACAACTCCAGTCGACGAAACTCCACTACCAATCGCTCCTGGTCGGTAGTGTCTCCAAAGCTTGAGAGTGAACACCACTGCTGCTAACTCGAGATCGAGCGCCATATAGATCTTCTCATAGTCCATCAACTGGCGCGAAGCATACGCGATGACCTTCTCCTGCTGAAATGAACACGCACCCCAATCATATCCAAGATGCGTCGCAGTAGACCACAAAGACCTCACCATGCTGCGACAGTGCTAAGATAGGGGCACGAGTCAAACAGTCCAACAGCTCCCAGAAGCTCATCTGACAAGCGGGAGTCTACGGAAACATCACACCCTTCCTCGACAGCTTGCTCGAAGGGGCGGCGATCTTGAGGAACCCTCAACAAATCGCCGACAACAACTCGCCAAGCTGAGGAAACTCCTAAACTCCGCCACAGAAGTCAGAACAGGCCAATCCACTACAGAGTCCACCTTCCTTGGTTCCACCGCAATACCAGGTTGCGTCACGATGCGAACCAAGAAAGAAACTTCTCAAATAGATCAGTATGCCGTCAAAGGAGACCACGACAAATTGATCCAAGAACTGCCGAAAACCCAGTTCATCAAAACCACCCAGCTGCCGGGGCATTCGCCAAACCAAACGGCATACCCGTGACCTCGTAAAACCCACAACGAGTCCGGAAGGCCGTCAGCGCAACGTCCTCGGCCCCGATCTTCGGTTGAAGATAACCTGGCTGCAGATCAATCTTCGAGAAAAACTGAGGCTCCCTGGAGCCGGTCGAAGAGATCAAAGATCTGTGGTAGAGGGTACTAAAGCAACGCCGTCATCTCGACGAGCTCGAACTCACTATCAAAGCAACGAAACCCTTGCGAGTCCATCACTCTGGTGTACAGGGCTGCCAATCGCAACAAGCGATAAAAACACCAGTGATGCCAAACATCAGATCCCAGTGATCGGACACGCGCTCCAAACCAAGACTACACAGAAGTGGCGACGAAAAGCTCTGTACGCACACACAAGCACAGAGACCTCGGAGCCAACAACCAGGCTCCCGTCATCCCAAAACCGAGCTAAAAGGGCAACCTGACTCAACCGGAGTCAAACCAACGACAGTGATGGCAAACCAACTGCGCAAAACCACGCCAGGATTAGCTCAAGGTTCACCACTAGAACAGGGATGACCACCACACAGCTTTCCCGCAAAACGACAAAGAGAGAGAAAAGTCTCGCAAGAGAAAGCACCGACCCAATCCAGAAAGTCCCGAAAGGGATAGGGTATTTCGTCCTAACTTTTGACACTACGTTGTCTGCAGCCAACGTACTTATCAAAAGAAAAACAAAATATCCCAAGGTCAAAAGCCAACAACTAGTTGGCAACACCACAAAGGTACCGGGTCAACCAACTCAAAAGCTGGACCAAAGCACGCAAGAATCGCCGAATTAACGGAAAACAGCAAACCGACCCACAAAACAAAGTCCGCCCTGAGCCAAGTCCCTAGGAGTCTTCGGCTTCCAACAACAAACCGACGGCTACAGGCGATAAAGGGTCGACAACCATACGAACCAAAGCGAAGGAAGAACAAAACTAGCGTCGACTAACCAGCGTCGAACGCGGTGAGACCTCCAACAAGAACCAGGAAGATCTCGCGACAGCACAAAGGCCTACGAATACTACCAGAAATCCCAAAACACACCAATTTAGGCATTAGGATAGCCGCAAACCATGTAGGCCCCAACAAAAACCCGACACCAAACAGTGTCCACTCAGTCTAGTACACGTCAGTTCGACGCAAGAACTAGCTAAAGGTCGAAAGACCAACTCTGACGATTCCACCAGCAAAACGTCAGAGGGGTAGGCTTCACCGCCCTACCCAACAAAACAGAGAGGGTAACACCCAAACTGCGGCCGAAACCGCTCCAAACACCGTCTCCGTAGAGACGCTCGCAGAGGCCCTCGTGCTCAACACGGAAAGTGGGGACAGGGCAAGAACGGCCCAACAACAACACAGATCCACCAAGTGACGTCACCTAGCCCACAAGGGCCACCACCTGCCAACGAGTGGTTACACAAAGGAGAAAAACTCCCTGCCACTTGGGATCTGTCAGGTACACCACCACCACTACTAGAAGGAGCACGAGCCTGCGAACAAGGGCAGATCAAAACTCGAAAATCCGCCAAACACGCTCGGGTGTGGCCACAACGGCGTGGGCGCCACAGGGGGGGTCTGCAGTCATTAGGGCATACGACGGAGGAGGAGGATGAGGGGCTGGAGCGGCAGTCGCCGTAGCCTGCTGCTGCAAAAACTACCGAAACAAGCCGGAACATGCCGGAGAGGGTCGCCAGCTGACCCCTCGCCTCGGCCTCAAGCACACAGGGTACGATCCACAACAGGCTGTCCGCCTCCTGCCAGCTCCTCACTCGAACCAGCCACAACAGCCCGAAACAGAACACCAGCAGACGGCTCCGCAGGCGCACGCCCACCACCACGACCCGGACGAGGAGGTCTACCACGACAACAAGCCAACCGCAAAACACAGAAACCAGCGCAAGAGAAAGGGGTCGGCAACTCCCACAAAACACAAGCCGAAAACAAACCCCTCGAACTCGCGCACCTATACATCCTAGGTCTTCCTATGGGTCAGCCTAACCAGTGATTCAGTTACAAGTTGATGAATGAATGAGTGTTTGTTCCCTTTACGCTCTGATACCATCTTAATCTGTCACGCCCCGGGCTAGTTCTAGATGCGAAAAAACGTGCTAAATTTTTTTTTTTTAAAGCCTAGCCCGCGTCACGTACAGACCCGCCACAAATACATGGTCCACTGTACACACGGACAGAGCCTCCCCTGTATTTGCACGGCGTCCACAAACATACAACAGGATCACAACCACCATTCATTCATCACAATAACAACGCAACAACACAAAGATATTCATACAGCTAGCAGTCCTTAAACCTGTATGAATCTAAGCAATTCCTTAGGCGAAGGATGATGCAATGCACATACAACAGATCATTCTAGAAAACTGCTCCTCACACAGGAGCTTTATTTTGAAACCCTAGTCTCAAACATTGAAGAATCATTTGAAAACTGTTCTCCACACGAGAACTCTCTTTTGAAATCTCAAAAGTCGATCGATCGGAAATTCATTTGAAAACTGTTTCCCACACGGAAACCTTTATTCGAAAACGCTACCACGAGGGGTAGAAAACCAAGACATGCGATAAAAGGCCACCAAGATAGATCTGAAAGCATCTATATCCACAAGTCTAAACAAGAAAACCTCACATGTATACTGAACGAAAACCACATGATATAAGCATGCAAGGTAAACATCCAACATAAAGCTGCACCAAAACATAGCATGCTAGATAATATCCAAAAGGTAACTGAACCACAATCACATCTAACTGATAAGGGTAGGGTGATAACCAAATCTGGGAAGTAGCCTCACAAGTCGGAACCTCTAGAGCTACTATTTAGGCGTGCCTCGCAGCGTCCCGACACTCACCACCCTGCTCACCTGAAAACAACAACGAGGGTGGGGGGGGTGAGAACATGTAAACATGTCTCCCCTCCCAGTGGGTACCGCAAGCCGACGAAGGCGAGGTGTACACACCGGCACGAGGGTCAACAAAAGCTAGATATGGTATACAGTAGCACAAGTAAGTATGAGGCTGACATACAACTGAAACAACTATGCTACTGTAAGCAACTGATATATGCATCAAAGGAGATAACCACAAAGTAAACCCAATCCATAGCCACTGGGATGGATCCCTGGCACTGTCACACTGCTCAATCAAACGGCACAATCCTTCCCGACGCAATGCATCGGGGCTCACGGGTCGGTCGAAATCCACGACCCTTTTCCGGAAAAGAACACCCCCAAACGGTGGATCAGACCGCGGTGTACATGAAGTGCGAGAAGAGCTGTGACGATCGATGCAAATGCTCAATCCACAAAACGGCAACGAGCCGTGAAGCAACTGAAAACCACAACTAGGATCGCTCGGAACAACGGGCGATCACCACCGACCAACTGGGTCGTCTCAAGAATCATGCAAACCACAACTACTCTACTATCCAAGCACGCATATAAGTAGAGTCAACGGGAGTCAAGTGAACTAATAACTGAAATGCAACAGAAGGGATAGAAAGGTATCACCGTAGTCCACTGAACCGACTCCGGATCGAAGTACCCACCTGTCAAAAGATCAAGTCTAATACCGACGGCTCTCGGGAACCGCGACAGGACCTACGAAAGACTCACAGGGTCAAGGTCCACCAAGTCGACGCTAAACACAAAGCTCACATATCCCGAAATCGACGGATCGCCCGGAAAACCCACCGTGACGATCCCGAAACCACACAAAGCCCCAGAGGGGGTACCTACAGCCAATCAAGTCCTCCGCTGTCCCCCAAACACACACAACAAGGTGGTGGAACAGCGAGCACAAGCTCGGGGTGCCACGAAAACAAACGCACCAGACACGGCTTCCCGGGTTCCCGAAAAGTGCCGATTTGGCACCGGAACCCCTCGTCACTCATCCGCTGTCCTCGGAACTTCGGGACAGCGATGAGGAACAGCCAACAAGGCTAAACGATGAAGACAAATTGCTTGTGATAATAGCGAGCGAGTTGCACAACTAGAAACGCGCGTTTCGCCGATTATTTCATCGAAAAATGCGTCGGAAACGAATCCGAAACTCCGCGAAGGGCGAGAGGGTTGGACAACCAGTCCACAGGGTCTCAAGGGTCAAGCCCTTGCTGCCCGCAGTGTCGCAACACTGCCACAATCGCCAAAGTCCACAAACGAGCAACAATTACAAACATACAAGCACTAAACAAAGCCGTTCGAGCAATCTGTACATCCGCACGACCTTCCGCAAGCACCAGCGGATAGGTAACGATGTCACGGAGATCGTGCTCACAGCCCCACTGCGACAGGACAAGTCGCAAGCCGGGAAAACCCATAAAAACAGCGTGCACACGCGATGACATAGCTCGACATCGGCCAAACAACGAAACGGCTCAACCAAATCCAGATCTGAGGTGAGCATGATGATCAGCGCGTCGCCGCGATCATCGTGCTCACCTTTCCGGACTTCGGGAGGCATCGGGAAGCTTAAACAACCAAGCGCGGCCAAAACAAGGCAAAAATGGACCCCGGCCGGAGCAACCAGCTCCGGCCGGTTGCCGGCCGGCATTCAAGGCCAGCGGCGGCTAGCATCGGCAGAGGAGGTGGCAAGGAGGAGGAGGCTCACCTCAGCCGGCGGCGGGAAGCGGCGGCGGCGGCGCGGGGAAGGAGGTAGCCCTCGGGTTGGCTAGGGCACGGCGGCGCGGCAACGGGCGGCGACGGCGGTCGGCGGTGACGCGAGCACCGGCAAGAGGGGGTCGCCGGACGTCGACCTGCCGGTGACCACGACAAAAAGGACGGCGGGTGGCGGCGGCGGAGCAGCAGCTCGGCCGCGGCTGCCCTAGCAGCCCAGCCGAGGCTTGCGGCGGCTGCGGCGACGCTCCGGCGGCACGGCGGCGGCCGGGGAGGCAGGGGGCGGCGCCAGAGGTCACGGGGGAGGCGACGCTCACCCTCCCAGACTACGGGAGGCGGCGGCGGCAGGGGCTCACCAAGCTCGGCCAGCTGCTGCTCCAGTAGTGGCCGCAGCAGCTTGGCGGCGGCTTCCGGCGACTCCCGGCGGCAGGGCGACGGCGGCGAGGGTCGTGCCACCTCAGGGGAGCTCCGGCGTGGGTTTCCCCTGGGTGCACACCTCCGGGAAGAAGGAGAAGAAGAAAAAGAGAAAAGGAAGAGAGAGAGATGGCCGGGGGGCAGCGCCGGCCAGGGGTGGTCGGCGGCGGCCGGAGAGCTCTGGGAGGAAGCTAAGGGGCAGGGGGAGAGGTGGCTTTCATCAGGGGGCTGAGGAGGAAAGAGGGAGAGAGAGGGAGAGATAGGGAGTGAGAGGGAGTGGGAGGGAGTGGTTCAACCACTCTCAACCACCCTCACAATTGCACAAAAGCCCTTCAAAACCCCACAATTCACCCCTGGGTCCCCCACAGCAGATACAAAAGCCCAAGACACCCCTCCAAATTCGAACTCACGCGAAACGGTGCAAAAAGCGGGGTCCAGATCGCGAAACATTAAACGTACAATTCGACCCCTCAGCGAAGAACATGCAATAACTTTTAATCCGTCCGTCGCACGCCGACACGGATTGTGCCATTGCGCTCAGCACTGCCGAGATATCGAATCTACCATTTTGGATCATCAGGATCGGACTCCGGATCGCGCCGTTAAGCCGCTCACTCTCCACGATAAAACTCAAAAACCCAAAAATACATATAAAACAATTTATATATACATATATATATATATATACCAGTATATATATACGTATACAGATCGAAAATATAGAATCAGGGGAGAGGAACACAGAGAATTTCAATTTTCCAAAATTCAAATTCTCACAGAGGTGCAACAACTTATTCTGCATATGTCAAATCCTCTCTTTCTCTATACAAGCATACATATATTGCAAGAGAGTTCACTAGTCCACCACTTAAGTAGTGTATCCTATGATGCTCATCTCTAGCATGCATAACATACTTAGCATTTCCTAATGCATCATTACACTAATAGTGCAAATACCCTAGCATGCATAATATCCTCATAATGTCATACTATATGAAATATGCATTTTTCATAAACAACTTGCATGTCTCATGCAATCACAATTATCATCATGCCATAATTATTATAATTATGCATCTAATCAATCCTATAACAAGATAGGAGACATAGGGGGAGTTCACCCATTTCGGTGAGGTCAGACCCACCGGATACCCGTCGAAATCTCGCAGTACTTCGAAACGAAGTTGTCCCCCGAGCTTCTCATACCCTGAGATAATTTTTCAAGGGTTAGGGGTATCGAACAAGCAAATTCGAAAACCACCAAAAATCAATGAGGTAAATGGGTGGAAATTACCTTGAGCAAGTAAAACTTGTTCTAAGTCCAAATTGAGGTTAGAGATCATCAAATCCAACCTACAACGACATTCTACACCCATCAATTCCACCTCAAGGGCTCACAATCACGAAACCCCAAATAAAACCCTAGTTTTCATGAAACTAGGTTTCTAAGCAAATCTTAAGCAAAAATCACAAATAGAGGTTGTAAAAGAGTTTACTAACCTCAAATCAAGCTTCCAACCAAGCTCACACAAGCTAGGGTTGAAGATCCATCCTCCAACAAGCTCTCCTCAAAGGCCACGAGCTCCCTCCAAGCCTAGGAGCACTCCTCCATGAAGAAAATGGAGGAAAAAGAGATCAAAACACAAGATTTCAAGGGTTTGGAAGAGAAAATCTAGAGAGAGAGAGATGGAAAACCCTACCTTTCCTTCTCCTCCAAGTCCTCAGCCACATCAGCATAAGAGGGGGTGAAGGGGTACTTAACCCAATGCACAAAATCCAACTAGGCCCCTCAAAAAGCCAAAATTGCAAAACTGCACAAAATGCACTCTGCAGCATTGTATACCGGTATGCTCATGTGTATACCGGTATACTGTGCAAATTCTGCAAAACCCGAGCCTCGGCCAAACAGGCCACGCGAAGGGATTCCGGTATGCCAACTCCAGATACCGGTACAAAACGCTCCAATACCGGTATGCGCATTGCACATACCGGAATGCCAGCGTATTCCGGTATCAACTGCTGGATTCCACAGAACCCGAGAGCTGCACACAACCAGTCTTCACTGGATTCCGGTATACTTAAACCAGATACCGGTATGCAAAGCAAAATCTGCACTTTTGCAGATTTTGACTTCCGGAGTCCGTTTTCGCACTTTCCAAGTCCCGAAAACACTCCGAAGCTCACCAAACTCAACTCAAAACTCCAGAATAGTATAAGCCACCATTCTCTCACTAGAACTCCGCAATTTGCTAAAGTTCAGTGTACTACACACACCCTATTTTGCAGAGCTTCCACCGAGCGCGGCGGCGCAGGATCGCGGGAAGGGCATCGCGCCCTAGGTAGTGGACTCCCGAGTTTTAGCGGACCCTATATAGTGGAGTTATGCGTTTACATATTGGAGTGAACTTGTAGAGGTTCCATTTTTGAAGATGAACAATATAACTATGTAAAGTGAATGATTGTGCGAATGTATGTAAAATGTAAATGTTTAAGTTGTACTAGTTATGTTTATCTCTCTCGCTCTTGTATGATGCCCTCGTGCATATCGTGCTTTGTTGTCGTTGTCCTGGGTAAAAATTTGATGTACATGATGTGGTTTATGCCTTGGGCTGACAGGGGAGACTCTGTCCGTTCGGCGGTCTGTGTGCGTGCCCGAACTGACCAAATTGGCGGTGCCGGGGCGTGACATAAACCGCTCTTCCGTTTAGGCGTTCTTCTCCTCAGCTTCCGTTGTACCACGTGTCACCTTTTATTTTGTTTCCGTTGTTTGATCACGTGGCCCAAACCGCTTATCATATAGCACTATTTTTCTGGTGCCAACAATACCCCCCCGATAGTCTCCTGAACAGACGTTTCAGGTGAATGGCGTTACTCAATTTAATGACTGAGATAAGGTGCCGCTGTAGTAACGGTCAAGATTTACCGTCATTTTCGGTCCTATCATTCTTCCGCTCGGCGGCCTCGACCACACCTTTTAGCCATTTCGTACTTGATTTCATTCTTTGACGGCTACGATTCCTTGTGTCCTTTTGTCTTACTTAGGGCATTAAATAGGACTTTAAACATTGTCATCATCATCAAAACCCTCTTTTCAAAACTCCCTCTGACGGCCCTATATCGTCTTCTTCAAGCCGCCTCCTCATTCTTCTTCTCGACTCTTCCTCTTCGACTCTTCCTCTTCGACTCTTCCTCTTCTCTAGAGCCTCTTTCTCCAAAGCCTTCTTCCCTAATGGCTCGGATTTCTCCGGTGATAACTCTTTCTGATTTTCGACTCTTAATGATTAGACTATTACTTAGGCCGGTAATACGGCCTCATGGCTATAGACCAGCCGAAATGTCGTCACCCTAGTTCCTGTCTTGATGGTCGTTCGGCATGCCCATAACACTTCCGAGAGCTTCTCATTCCATTTTTCTTGGATGCTTTCGGATATGCCGCTCATCATGTTTATGATGACTTTATTTATTGCCTCGGCTAATCCATTGGCCTGAGCATAATAAGGAGACGAATTCTACAACTTAATTCGCCTCGATTTCAAAAACCTCGAGAACTGTTCCTCAGTGAACATTGTCCCCTGATCGGTTGTGATCGTTTCGGAAATCCCGAACCAATAAATGATGGAATCTTCCACGAACTTTATAGTTTCTTTCTGAGTGGCCAATCTTGTGGGCTTCACTTCCACCCACTTAGTAAAATAATCTACGGTCACTATCAAAAACTTATGTCCAGCCAAAGAGTTCGGCTGAATTTTTCCAATCAAATCCATAGCCCAACCGCGGAATGGCCATGGCTTAATTATTGCATGCATCTCAGAGGCCGACACCTTTTTCACCGGCCTGTAAAATTGACACTCTTGACATCCTTTGGCGTACTTTATATAATCCTCGTACATGGTTGGCCAGTAACTCCTAGATGTCAAATCGTCCATCGCAGCCTCCTTTTGACTAAATGCGCCCCGCATAATCCTTCATGGACCTCGCCCATAACTGTCAGGGCTTCCTCGGTTCCTAAACATTTCACAAGAACTTCTTCACCCATTTTTCTATAAAGTTGTCCCTCCAGCAGATAGTAACCGAGTGCCTTCTTCCACAGTTAATAGCTAACTTGGCTATTCAGATTGTCGAGGAAGTTGATTAGAGGTGTTCTCCAATCGTTCTGTGTCTCAACAAGCGCAATCATCATCAGCTTTCACATGTGAACCGATGGTAACAATCTTTTGTAGGCCTTGACTCGGCTCATCCCCCTCGGCTCTTTATATCCTAAAGCCGATTGAGCCAACTTATTTGCTCTCTCGTTTTCCTCTCTCGATAGGTTCATAAACTCTACCCCCCTGAATCTGCTAAGCAACTCCATCGTCTTACTCAGGTAGTTTTGCAGATTAGGGCTCTCGCATCGGTACTCTCCGATTACTTGTTTTATCACTAATTGCGAGTCACCGATGACTATTATTGATTGTGCTCCCAACTCATCTAAAATTTTGAGGTCAATTATTAAAGCCTCGTATTCGGCTTGATTATTTGAACAGTCGAAATTCAACTCGAAAGAAAATTGAAAACTCTTACCCTCGAATGATCGTATCACTACTCGACTCCTGCAGAGTCGGATGTGGCCGAAGATCGACTAGATTTTGCCTCAGTTCTTCAACCTCGACACATGGATCGTCGGCCAAAAAGTTGTCTATAGCCTGACCTTTGACGGCCTTTGCTGGGACGTAGTTAAGAGAGAACTCGGACAAGACTAACATTCAGCATCATATCCCTTCCTCTTAAAACTGGTTTCGATAATATATATTTTATAAGATCGATTTTGCAGACGACCGATAGTTCAACCGGTAAAATATAGTATCTCAATTGGGTGTAGGCATAGTACAGTGCCAAGCATATTTTTTCTACCGCCAAATAACGTCGTTCGGCATCAAGCAAACGCCTACTTAAATAATAGACTGCTTGCTTTTCTTTCAGCCCGTTTTCCTAAGCAAGCAAGCATCCTAAGTTCTCCTCCGCAACCAAGATGTACAGTTTCATCGGCTATCCTTGTCGAGGAGGAATAAGCATCGGAGGTTTCACCAAGTATCCTTTAATATTTTCAAAAGTCTTTTGGTGCTTCTCTGTCTATATAAATTTCTCCTGGTTTTTAAGCCGAAGCAATAGAGTAAATACTCCTAACCTTCTGACCAGGTTCGATATGAACCATCTCAAGTAGTTTATTTTTTCCAATAAACTTTGTAGCTCTTTCTTGGTTTTGGGTGGCGATAATTCTATATCGCATTTACCTTATTCTTATCTATCTCGATTTCCCTCTGATCAACCAAGAAATCGAGAAAGTTTCCAGCCGACACCCCGAGCGCGTACTTCAGAGGATTCATTTCTAGATTATATTTCCTCATGCGTTCGAAGGCTAATTTTAAATTGGCGCAATGATCGGCTTTGGATTTGGATTTCACCACTATATCGTCGATGTAAACTTCCAATATTCTAACGATCAAATTATGAAAAATAAAATTTATTGCCCGTTGGTAAGTGGCCCCAGCGTTCTTTAAGCCAAAAGGCATCACTATCTACTCAAAGGTTCCAATTGACCCCGGGCATCTGAAAGCTATTTTCGCTACATCTTCTTTGGCTATAAAACTTTAATTGTAGCCAGCAGTCCGTCCATGAATGACAAGATTTCATGGCCAGCTGCGGCATCAACTAGCATATCAGCTACTGGCATAGGATATTCATCCTTGGGCGTAGCCGTATTCAAGTTCCTAAAATCGATACAAACACTAAGTTTGCCATTCTTTTTACGCACCGGAACTATATTAGAAACCTAGTCAACATAACGAGCCGCTCTAATAAATTCGGCTCTCAAAAGATTTTTAATTTAATTTTTTATTTGCAGTACAATACTCGGCTCAAACCTACGAGCCGGTTGCTTATAAGGCCTAAATCCCTTTTTTATAGAGAGCATATGCTCTACGATCTTTCGGCTAAGTCCCGATATCTCTTCGTAGCTCCAAGCGAAGCAATCTTTATTCTCCTTAGTAGGTCGATCAGCTCCCCTTACTGTTCCACCAAAAGCTTTGCACTGATGAAGATCGGTCATCTGTCCTCGTCCGACCCTAAATTTACTTCGATCAAGGATCTTGAATCTTCAGCTTCTTTTCACCGATCTTGATTGGCGACTCTTCGAATTCTTCTACGGGATCCGTTTCGGCTAGGATTTCTGTAGCCGACTTCTCTGTTTTACTTAGTCCTTCAGCCCTGCCGGCCGAAGTCATCATTTCTTTTGACCGTTCGTTTTCGGCCCTGATAGCCAAACCACTTGGTTCATCTACTCTTCCATCATCGGCTCTGCCAGCCGAATCATTTCGACTGTTGGCCTCCTCGGCTGGCAACTTAGGCCAAAGCTCCTTCAGAGCCTTGTGTCAGGACTTAGAATTTTTCTCCAAGATTTTCCTTTGCAATCATCCAAACTCCAAAGTGGATATCTGTCGGAGGTTTTGCCCTAATCTTCTAGAAGCATCTTTGTGGGTCTCGAGGCTGATGGTGCGGATGCCGAAGGGTCACTTAGAGTTTCTAGGCGCATTTATTAGGACTCTTGGGAGCTTGTGCCTCCCCTTTTGGCTTGTATCTTTATGCCACTTGGCATCTTTTCATTTAGCTTATGGGCGGCGAGTGGCCTTTAAATAGTGTGGCCTCCACCCCCTCAAACTCAGAATCCTCACTTGTAATTCCCACTACTCAAGTAATAGAAGAGCTTTCTTCACTCTCTCTCTCTCTCTTTTGTACTTAGTCTAGGACGAGTAGGTCCTAACTTAGCAAGTAGAGAGGTAGGCTTGCTTACTTTGCGAAGGAAGGCGAGCGCCACACGGGCTAGACAAGCTATTTAGTTTAAGTCCGTGACAGTTGGTATCAGAGCGAGTTCATCGCTGGGAAGCCATGTCGACATCGGAAGCTCCCGTCGTTGAGGTGCCCAAACCCAAGGTGTCCAAGCGCGGCAAGAGAAAGGAGCCGCGGACTCTGGCGAGAGAGTCTGCCTCGCTTGAGGACCGCATGAACCTGGGGGAGGATTCCGTTGCCAAGGCGGACGAGCACTACTCTATCCTGACCCGCCATGTGGGGATGATAGAGGACGGATTGCATGTCATGGAGAACAGTGTGGCGGCTGCCATGGCAACTTTCCGTGCGCAGCTCGAGCAGTTCCGCCATGACCTTACCCGTCGTGATGACGACAGAAAGGCGCTAATCGAGGAGATCGTCTCCCGCAGCGACGAGGTCGATGACCTCAAGACGAGGGTGGCGATCCTCAAAAAGGCGGTGGCTTGTGGCATCGAGACGCAGAAGGAGTACACCCCAAAGGTCCGCGTCCCTGGGCCCCAATGCTTTGAGGGCACGCGTGACGAGAAGGAGATCGATAATTTTCTATGGCACATGGAGCGCTACCTTAAACCGCTGCTGTCACGCCCCGAGTTACCTCTTCCCAGGCGCATGATAAGATCCGCCGCATACACAGTATTTCTACCGTGTATACGAAGCGAAAATAACAACAACCAAACACAAAGAGCTAAATGTATCAACAGAGCTGCTATATATAAATATCAAAAGATCACTGTACATACATCATCCATAACTCTCATATATAACTCTCATATACAACACTGATATCTCAATCACACTGTATGTACAGACTCAACCATCTATCAAAATGGGTATATCTCTAGCCAAGTATCCGGGGATCAACTGTACCCGACGGTCTCCTTTTCGCGCTCAGTATGCACAACTGGGGAAGAAGACTCTGCAAAAAGGTGTCAACAACGGGTGTGAGAACTACTATCAAACAAGTAGTCCTCAGTGGGTATCGCCACCAGCCTCAGCGGTCTGCCCACTAAGTTCTCAATCTCAAGAGATATATATGGAGCAATAAAGAAAGTAGGAGATATACTACCACTACTATGCACAAAGTTCAACTGTCAGTATGAATACCAATGAACTGAATATACCAAATGAGGACTCTCATACACAATACAATACCTGCGAACTAGCTAGTACAGGAAACCCCGTCTGTCCCTAGCTCAATCCATAATACCATACAATATGATACCACACGATACCTGCGGCCTGATCATGCTCAACCCTACAGGGAGCCTGCTAGTAAAGGAAGCCCGTCTGTCACTAGCCCCTCGTACAACCCTCTGTACGGAACATGCCAACTCCGGAGCGGTACTCGTGGCAGTGACCCAACCGAGTATAGTACAACCATATCAGCGCCAAGCACCCGCAGGTATATGATCGACACGACTGGGTCAATAAAGAATCACATGCCCTCGGCATCTCAAAGGATAATCAACAAGTATGACCCAATCCATGATCTCACAAGAATCACGTGCCCTCGGCACCTCAAAGGATAGTCAATAACATGACCCAATCAATGCTCCAGTGCTCACAATCAATCTCAACTCTACCACAAAGAGGAGGTACAACAACATAGCACGAGCCTCAACATGATCACCTACACTAGTATGTACAATAACTGGTACAAGGGATATCAACAGGATAGGTGTAGGTCAAATCATGCAACAAGGATACAAGGAAATCATGCATGCTCACATATATATCATTAGCATATCACGCACATGCAAATCTCAACCTAACAGGTCATATCTAAAATAATCTCAGCATGCCATGCTATCATAATCCCAATAATATCACACTATCATAATCCAATATCATCATATCATGCTAACATAATCCAACACTATCATGCTAACATGAGAGTAAACACATAGGAGGAAGTCCACTGAATCTAGCAAACATCAATCCATCTCAAGAGCTAATCCAACCACGGTGGGGAAATAACAGTATCCTCAGATCCAACCCTCCAAGCTAATCAAGCTCCAGCAGCACTCCGATCTGAATATCACCAAAAGGGCTGCTAACTCGACAGAACAACAGCTCAGCACCAGACCAGATCAACAGCATAGAGGAGAACAAGCTAGGTTACAACTAATGCCAACACATGGCCCTAAACCCAACTTTCTCTCTCTAGAAACGAAGTCACGAAGTGGCAAATGAGCCAAAGTGACCAGGGACTCACTTATTTATAGGCTCCCAAAATCCCACATTCGGGCGCCCGAATCCAACTTCCGGGCGTCCGGAAATCCAAACTGCCAGGTGTCAGCTGGCGGCCAGTCGGTCGGCGGCGGTCGGCAGGCGGTGGGGCGGCGTGTCTCCAGCGGTCGACACGTGTCCTGCGTCGCGACACGTGGCTCTCCACGTCATCAACTCAATTCGGATCCACAACCGGGCGTCCGGTTCCTGCGTCCAGATCCGAAACACGTCAGCCACTTTCGGACCATCCGAAATGTACACTGGTTCCGGAACATTCGGGCGTCCACTTCACAAGTTCCGGGCGCCCGAAATGTCTCAAGCCCGAAACCCTCAAAGTCCACAAAAATTCGAATACTACATTCTCCTCTCCTTAAAATAGTTTCGTC
The DNA here is from genome assembly GCA_016920855.1 of Puya raimondii. Classification (NCBI taxonomy): domain Eukaryota; kingdom Viridiplantae; phylum Streptophyta; class Magnoliopsida; order Poales; family Bromeliaceae; genus Puya; species Puya raimondii. Next base: position 21,690,396 of record JABWPP010000050.1, on the reverse strand, counting down.
CTCGAAACTAAAGTAAAGTACTCACCTCAAGATGCAAACAGGTGGGGATAAGATCTCCGCATAACAGTCTCTAACTCCCATGTCGCCTCTCTATCATCATGAAAATCCCACTGTACCTTAACATAAGGTATGACCCGATTACGCAATTCCCTCATCTTACGAGCAAGAATTCGTATCGGTCGCTCATCGTAATGCAAATCCTCAGTAAGCTCCAGTGGGGAAAAATCTAACACATGGGAAGGATCGTGCATGTATCTCCTCAGAACAGATACATGGAAAACATCGTGCACTCCTGCAAGTCGAGGCGGAAGGGCTATCCGATATGCCACGGGTCCTACTCTCTCCAAGACCTCGAAAGGACCAATAAACCGCGGACTAAGCTTCCCGCGAATCCCAAATCTCCGTATGCCCTTCGATGGTGAGACCTTTAAGAAAACATAATCACCAACTTGAAATTCCAGATCTCGCCTCCGAGTATCAGAATAACTCTTTTGCCTACTCTGAGCCGTCTCAATATGCCGTCGTATCACTTTAACCTTCTCTTCAGCTTCAAGTAAAAGGTCTGGACCCAACGTCTTCCTTTCACCAACATCATCCCAAAACAAAGGCGATCGACATTTGTGTCCATACAATGCTTCAAATGGAGCCATCTTAATGCTCGCTTGATAGCTATTGTTGTACGCAAACTCTACCAATCTCAGATGTCGATCCCAACCTCCACCAAAATCCAAGACACAAGCTCTCAACATATCCTCGAGTGTCTGTATAGTGCGCTCGGACTGACCATCAGTCTGGGGATGAAATGCAGTGCTAAATTGAAACTGAGTCCCCAAAGCTGTCTGTAAACTCTTCCAGAAATGAGAAACAAACCTTGGGTCTCTATCAGATACTATTGAGATTGGCACTCCATGCAATCTCAATATCTCATCCATATAGAGCTGCGCAAGTCGCTCACGTGACCAAGTAATCTGCATAGGCAGGAAATGAGCAGACTTCGTCAGCCTATCAACAATCACCCAAATAGAATCATAGCCGCTCGAAGTCCTCGGCAATCCAACGACGAAATCCATCGTAATATGATCCCACTTCCACTCAGGTATTGGAAGACTCTGTAGCTTACCAGTTGGTACACGATGCTCAGCCTTCACTTGCTGACATGTCAAACATTGAGCTACAGCCCTACCAATATCTCGCTTCATACCATTCCACCAGAAGTGAGTCTTCAGATCCTGGTACATCTTAGTCCCTCCAGGATGTACAGAGTAAGGAGAATAATGCGCTTCCTTCAATATCTCCTCTCGAATCTCCAGATCCGCTGGTACACACAGTCGTCCTCTATAACGAAGAACTCCAGAATCATCACAAGAAAAACCTTCAAGATCACCACTTCTCAGTTGATCTCGAACTTTCATCAGATAAGGATCAACACTCTGTTTCTCTCGAATCCTATCTATCAGAGTGGGCTGTATGACCAAGGTCATCAGTCTCGCCGTCATCCCGTGAGTAACCACCTCAAGAGACAACCTCCGCATCTCTTCCACTAGGACAGGCTGTTGAGTAATACACAAACTCAAAGTTGCCACAGCCTTCCTACTCAAAGCATCGGCAACAACATTCGCCTTGCCGGGATGGTATAAGATAGAGATGTCATAATCCTTCAATAATTCCAACCATCTCCGTTGCCGTAGATTCAACTCTTTCTGTGTGAACAGATACTTGAGGCTCTTGTGATCTGTATAAACTTCACAATGCTCTCCATAGAGATAGTGGCGCCATAGCTTCAGAGCAAAGACTACCGCTGCCAACTCCAGATCATGAGTGGGGTAGTTCTTCTCATATTCCTTTAGTTGTCTTGAAGCATATGCAATCACTCTACCATGTTGCATCAACACGCAACCCAAGCCACTATGCGAAGCATCACTATAAATTACAAATCCTTCGCCCATCACTGGCAGCGCAAGAATAGGGGCTGTCATCAATCTTTGCTTAAGCTTATCAAAGCATTCTTGGCACTCATTACTCCAAACATACTTAACTCCTTTCCTGGTTAACCGAGTAAGTGGCGTAGAGAGTTTCGCAAAACTCTCCACGAATCGTCGATAATACCCAGCTAAACCAAGAAAACTCCGCACCTCAGAAATCGTCGTCGGTCTAGGCCAATCACGAATCGCCTCAATCTTCTTAGGATCAACAGCTACTCCCGAAGCTGAAATCACGTGGCCTAAAAAGGCTACTTCTCTTAACCAGAACTCACACTTTTTCAGCTTTGCATACAACTTCTTCTCTCGCAAGAGTTGTAGCACTAGTCTCAGATGCTTCTTATGCTCCGCATCATCACGGGAGTAAATCAGAATATCATCAATGAAGACTACCACAAACTTGTCCAAGAAAGACTTAAAGACTCGGTTCATCATATCCATAAATGCAGCAGGGGCATTAGTCAATCCAAACGGCATGACTGTAAACTCATAATGCCCATACCGAGTTTTAAAAGCTGTCTTAGAAATATCCTCGGCCCTCACCTTCAACTGGTGGTAACCGGACTGAAGATCAATCTTAGAAAAGACACACGCTCCCTGCAATTGATCAAACAGATCATCAATACGTGGGAGGGGGTATCTATTCTTGATGGTCACTTTGTTCAATTCCCGATAATCCACACACAACCTAAGTGAACCATCCTTCTTCTTCACAAATAACACATGCGCTCCCCATGGCGACACACTAGGTCTAATAAAACATTTATCCAAAAGATCCTGCAGTTGCGCCTTCAATTCTCTCAATTCAGCTGGTGCCATTCTATAGGGTGTCTTCGAGATTGGCGCGGTTCCTGGTACCACATCAATCACGAATTCAATCTCCCTATCAGGAGGCATTGAGGATAACTCAGAAGGAAATACGTCCGGAAACTCACGGACAATAGGAATATCCTCGAGTCCTGGCACAACAGTGGGCACCTCAGTCACTGTTGCAAAATAGGCCATACAACCTCTACTCAACATCTGTCTGGCCTTAGAAGAAGAGATCGTCACTGCGAACAGTGAACTCCTACAACCTTCATAAATGAATTCCTCATGTCCAGGTTCACGAAAGATCACCGTCTTGGTTCCACAATCAATTGTAGCAAAGTATCGAGATAACCAATCCATGCCTAGGATTACATCAAAATCCTGCAACTGTCTCAATACTAATAAATCAGCAGGCATGATCCAAGGTCCAACTTGCACAGGACATCCTAAACAACTCTGTGTCACCTGCAAACTATGGTCAGGTACCCGCACCTCCTGTGCCTGGGGTAACGACCCTATCTCTAAACCATGATGCAATGCAAATGCCCTACTAACAAAGGATTTGCGATGCACTAGTATCGAATAAAGTACGCGATCTAATGCCACAAATCAAAACTATACCTGCCACCACTCGATCAGCTATCGAGGCATCCTCAATCTGAGCGGCATAAACTCGTCCGCTCGCCGATGGCTGGCATCGATCCTGCTGTCGTGGCATAGAAGATCGCTCCTGAGAAAATACCGGAGAGGCTCCAGAGTACTGCGATGGGGAGAAAGGCACAGACGCCATAGAAGGAGCTGCTGCACGTCTGGGACAAGTCTTCCTCGTATGTCCTAGCTGCCCACACTCAAAACATCGACCCTCTCGTCTATCAAAGAGATAAGAAAAATGAGGTCCTCCACAAATCACACATCGGGGAGATCCCCTCAACTGCTGCTGTCGCTGCTGACGATATCCTCCAGACTGCTGGCGACTAGAAGATCCACGTCCCTGGAAACGCGATCGCTGGGGAGGTCTAGGTGGTCGTCTGCTACTTGATTGCCCTCCATCATCAGGTGCCGGGCGCTTCCTCTCCTGACCCTGAGCTGGGTCCACATGCTGCCCTCTCGTCACAAATGCCCCTCGCTCTACCTATAGAGACTGCTCGATAGTAGCATCCAAAGTCTGAAGTCTCTGCGAGTGGACAAATGGAAAGATCTCGGGTCTCAAACCCTTCTCATACAGATAGACCTTCTGTATCTCATCTCTCGCCGCTGAGGGAACACAGTTAAGTAATCTAGTAAACTCCCTCGCATACTCCTGCACCGAACGATTCCCTTGCTTCAGATTCTTCAAATCCTCTTCTATCTTCATCTTCACACTACTGAGAAAATATGCTCCATACATAATCCCCCGAAACTCACTCCAAGACATCTGTAGAGGATTCAGGGACCTATGATCACGGGTCCTCCTCCACCAGACATGTGCATCACCAGATAAACAATGCACTGCCATATGCACCTGCTCCCGTGCTGGCACAAAGAGATCCTCGAACAACTTCTCCATCTCACATATCCAAGCTTCTACCACCCATGGTTCTATGCTACTTCCATTAAATCGCGGTGGATCGAACCTACAGAAGCGAGCTAATCTATCCGCCATCCGCTCCTGCTCCTCTTCAGAAAGTACTTGACTAGGCTGAGTACTTCCTTCTCTGGGTTGGGATGTAACTGGAGTCGTCGCCGCCTGAGGTTCCATAGCTCGAGGCATAGAGAAAGCATCGCACATCTTCTGCAACAAGGTACTCTGCTGCCTTCCAACTGCAGCTATGTCTGCTAGCTGCTGCTGTAGAGCGGGCCGTTCACTAGGTCCCGTCTGCTCAGGCATATCCGAAGGCGTCGGATGCGCTCGCGTCGACGGTCGTCGAGGAGGCATAGTAATAACCTGCAACAAAATACCCGATTAGGACCACAAACAATCTCACGACCCAATCTAGCGAAAGTCTAGAATGACACTTCTTTTCTTCTCAGATTATTATGTCGTCTGCAGCCAACATAATTCATCCGATAAGAGAAGGCATAATCCCTCAATCACTCTTCCTACACAAGGAAGGATTCAAAACCCAATCTTTGACTTTCGCGATCAATCACGTCTCTCTCAACATTCTTAGGTCTGTTTATCTTAGGTTTCCTAGGCCCTCATGACCTATTCCTAAGCTCTGATACCAACTTAATCTGTCACGCCCCGGGTTATCTCTTCCCAGGCGCATGACAAGATCCGCCGCATACACAGTATTTCTACCGTGTATACGAAGCGAAAACAACAACAACCAAACACAAAGAGCTAAAGGTATCAACAGAGCTGCTATATATAAATATCAAAAGATCACTGTACATACATCATCCATAACTCTCATATATAACTCTCATATACAACACTGATATCTCAATCACACTGTATGTACAGACTCAACCATCTATCAAAATGGGTATACCTCTAGCCAAGTATCCGGAGATCAACTCTACCCGACGGTCTCCTTTCCGCGCTCAGTATGCACAACTAAGGAAGAAGACTCTGCAAAAAGGTGTCAACAACGGGTGTGAGAACTACTATCAAACAAGTAGTCCTCAGTGGGTACCGCCACCAGCCTCAGCGGTCTGCCCACTAAGTCCTCAATCTCAAGAGATATATATGGAGCAATAAAAAAAGTAGGAGATATACTACCACTACTATGCACAAAGTTCAACTGTCAGTATGAATACCAATGAACTGAATATACCAAATGAGGACTATCATACACAATACAATACCTGCGAACCAGCTAGTACAGGAAACCCCGTCTGTCCCTAGCTCAATCCATAATACCATACAATATGATACCACACGATACCTGCGGCCTGATCATGCTCAACCCTACAGGGAGCCTGCTAGTACAGGAAGCCCGTCTGTCACTAGCCCCTCGTACAACCCTCTGTACGGAACATGCCAACTCCGGAGCGGTACTCGTGGCAGCGACCCAACCGAGTATAGTACAACCATATCAGCGCCAAGCACCCGCAGGTATATGATCGACACGACTGGGTCAATAAAGAATCACATGCCCTCGGCATCTCAAAGGATAATCAACAAGTATGACCCAATCCATGATCTCACAAGAATCACGTGCCCTCGGCACCTCAAAGGATAGTCAATAACATGACCCAATCAATGCTCCAGTGCTCACAATCAATCTCAACTCTACCACAAAGAGGAGGTACAACAACATAGCACGAGCCTCAACATGATCACCTACACTAGTATGTACAACAACTGGTACAAGGGATATCAACAGGATAGGTGTAGGTCAAATCATGCAACAAGAATACAAGGAAATCATGCATGCTCACACATATATATCATTAGCATATCACGCACATGCAAATCTCAACCTAACAGGTCATATCTAAAATAATCTCAGCATGCCATGCTATCATAATCCCAATAATATCACACTATCATAATCCAATATCATCATATCATGCTAACATAATCCAACACTATCATGCTAACATGAGAGTAAACACATAAGAGGAAGTCCACTGAATCTAGCAAACATCAACCCACCTCAAGAGCTAATCCAACCACGGTGGAGAAATAACAGTATCCTCAGATCCAACCCTCCAAGCTAATCAAGCTCCAGCAGCACTCCGATCTGAATATCACCAAAATGGCTGCTAACTCGACAGAACAACAGCTCAGCACCAGACCAGATCAACAGCATAGAGGAGAACAAGCTAGGTTACAACTAATGCCAACACATGGCCCTAAACCCAACTTTCTCTCTCTAGAAACGAAGTCACGAAGTGGGAAATGAGCCAAAGTGACCAGGGACTCACCTATTTATAGGCTCCCAAAATCCCACATTCGGGCACCCGAATCCAACTTCCGGGCGTCCGGAAATCCAAACTACCAGGTGTCAGCTGGCGGCCAGTCGGTCGGCGGCGGTCGGCAGGCGGTGGGGCGGCGTGTCTCCAGCGGTCGACACGTGTCCTGCGTCGCGACACGTGGCTCTCCACGTCATCAACTCAATTCGGATCCACAACCGGGCGTCCGGTTCCTGCGTCCAGATCCGAAACACGTCAGCCACTTCCGGACCATCCGAAATGTACACTGGTTCCGGAACATTCGGGCGTCCACTTCACAAGTTTCGGGCGCTCGAAATGTCTCAAGCCCGAAATCCTCAAAGTCCACAAAAATCCGAATACTACAGCTGCGGATGGAGGACGAAGATGACAAGGTCCAAACCGCTTCCATGTTCCTCACCGACGACGCGATGCTGTGGTGGCATCGGCGTTCCGCAGAGGCCACTAAGGGCCAATGCGAGCTGAAGACTTGGGAGGACTTCGTGCGCGAGTTGAAGGCACAATTCTACCCAGAGCACGTCAAGTACTTGGCACGGAGGCAACTTCGACGGCTCAACAATACGGGAACCCTCAAGGAGTACGTCAAGGAGTACTCCAAGCTGATGCTTGCCATCACTAGCATGGCTGAGGAGGACAGACTATTCTTCTTCCTCGACGATCTCCAACCATGGGCTAATGAGGAGCTCGTGGCAAGAGACGTCAAGGATGTGAGCTCCGCTATTGCCTTAGCGGAGAAGCCGCCAGAGTATGAGAAGTCGGACTTCACTTGCGGCAAGCCACCTAAGGCGGGCAAGGCCAAAGGTGGGGGAGACCGTCGTGAGCAGCGAGATCACAAGGGCTAAGAGTGAAAGGCCCCTCCACAGAAGAAGAAGATCTCTTGCTATGTCTACGGAGCTGATCATTGGGCGCGGGATTGCCCAAAGAAGAGGACCATCAATGCCATCCAAGCCGAGGAGGGCCAGGATAAGGCGGCACCAAAGATGGGCGCGCTGCGGCTCATCAGCGCGATCCGGGGCAGGCGAGCAGCGGCAAACTGCTCAAGAAGGAGCTGTTGTTCGTGGACGTGACCCTCAACGGGAGGGCCACTCGGGCGCTCGTCGACACCGGAGCGAGCCACAACTTCATTGCTGAAGCTGAGGCCAAGCGGTTAGGCCTCAAGCTTGAGAAGGACACGAGCAAAATCAAGGCTGTCAACTCTGTGGCACAGCCTGTCGCGGGGGTAGCCAAAGGGGTGACGATCGCTGTAGGACCCTGGACGGGTACAGCGAACTTCACCGCCGCGACCATCGACGACTTCAAAGTCATCCTCGGCATCGACTTCCTCACTTCATCGAAAGCAGTTCCGATGCCGCATCTCGGGGCCTTGAGCATCATGGAGGAGGCAGTCCCGTGCATGGTCTTGGCAAGCCGCGGTGAGCCGGCGGCAACGCACACCCTCTCCGCTCTGCAATTGCGGAAGGGGGTGAAGCACGGAGAAATCACTTACTTTGCGGCCATCCGCGAGGTGAGCGAAGAGGACCTCGAGGATGAGGGCCCTCCTGTGGAGATTGATGCAATCCTAAGGGAGTTCAAGGACGTCATGCCCTAGGAGTTGCCCAAGAAACTTCCACCCAGGCGGGAGGTGGACCATGCGATCAAGCTCGAGCCAGGAGCTAAGCCACCATATCGCATGGCCCCGCCAGAGCTCGAGGAGTTGCAACGACAGTTGAAAGACCTCCTCGATGCGGACTTCATCAGGCTATCAAAAGCACCCTACGGAGCACCAGTCTTGTTCCAAAGGAAGAGCGACGGAAGCCTGTGGCTCTGTATTGACTACAGGGTGCTCAACAAAGTGACGGTGAAGAACAAGTACCCTATTCTGCTATTGGCGGATTTGTTCGACCAACTCGGCGGAGCGAAGTATTTCACCAAGCTGGATCTTCGCTTGGGGTACTACCATGTCAGGATCACGGAGGGCGATGAGGAGAAGACGGTATGCATGACGAGGTATGGAGCCTACGAGTTTCTCTTATGCCATTCAGCCTGACGAATGCGTCGGCGACTTTCTGCACCCTGATGAACAAGTTATTCCACCCCTATCTCGATCGATTCGTGGTAGTGTACGTTGACGACATCGTCGTGTACAGCAACACTCTGGAGGAGCACGTCGAGCATCTGCGAACGGTCTTCCAGGTGCTGCGGGACAACCAATTCTATGTGAAGCGGGAGAAGTGCTCCTTTGCGAAAGAGGAGGTGCACTTTCTCGGCCACTGGATAGGCCGGGGGCAGCTCCGTATGGACAAGCAGAAAATGCGGGCGATCTGCGAGTGGGAGGCGCCCACGACGGTGTCTGAGTTGCGATCCTTTCTCTGACTCATCAACTATCATCGCCGATTCATCATGGGCTACTCTGCTTGAGCGGCCCTATTGACGGACTTGCTGAAGAAGACCCAGTCATGGGACTGGACCCCTCGGTGCGCGGAGGCATTCGAGGACTTGAAGCGGGCGGTGACAGAGGATCTGGTGCTATGTCTTCCTGACTGCAGCCGCCCATGCGAGGTGCACACTGACGCCTCGGACTTCGCTATCGGCGGTGTCCTCGTGCAGGACGAGCACCCCATCCCTTATGAGAGTCGCAAGCTCAACGACACTAAGCGGCGGCACACGATGCAAGAGAAGGAGATGACCGCCGTGGTGCACTGCCTCAAGACTTGGCGGCATTATCTCCTTGGAAGTAAGTTCGTTGTACGAACGGACAATGTCGCAACGAGCTACTTCCTCACTCAAAAGAAGCTGTCACCCAAGCAAGTGAGATGGCAGGACTTCCTGGTGGAATTCGACATGGAGTTCGTCTACAAACCCGGGAAGGAGAACCATGTGGCTGACACACTCAGCCGCAAGGCGGAGTTGGCGGCAGTGTGCCAGCTCCAAAGCGCGATTAGGGAGCGAATCCACAAAGGGACTTGCGAAGACCCTGTCGCCCAAGGACTCGTGTGACTCGTCAAGAAGGGCAAGGCGCAGCGGTTCTGACTTAGCGATGGGCTGCTCCTCACCAAGGGGCGTCGCGTCTATGTGCCCAGGTGGGGCAATCTTCGTCGCGAGCTCATGAAAGAGTGTCATGACTCCAATTGTGCTGGACATCCGGGGCAGAAGCAAACCATGGCGCTACTCGAGGCCGCCTACTATTGGCCTCACATGCACGACGACGTGGAGGCGTACGTGCGGACCTGTCTTGTGTGCCAACAAGACAAGGTGGAGCGTCAGAAGCCAGGGGGCCTCCTCGAGCCTTTACCTATACCGACGCGTCCATGGGAGAGTGTCTCTATGGACTTCATCTCCGCCTTGTCCCAAGGTGGGGACGTTGGGGTCCATCCTCGTGGTGCTGGACCGATTCTCCAAGTACGGGACCTTCATAGCGGCACCGTCGGCTTGCATGGCGGAAGAAGCGGCGCGACTCTTCGTCAGCAATGTGGTGAAGCTTTGGGGCATTCCCGAAAGCATTGTGAGTGACCGCGACCCTAGGTTCATGGGCAAGTTCTGGACAGAGGTGTTCCGGATCTTGGGGTCGGAGTTACTCTTTTCCACTAGCTTCCACCCGGAGACGGAGCAGGTAAATGCCTTAGTGGAGGAATAATTGCGGCACTACATCAGTGCCAACCAGAAGGACTGGGTGCATCACTTGGACGTGGCCAGTTCTCCTACAATCTGCAGCGGAGCGAGTCAACAAACCTTAGCCCGTTCGAATTGGCGACGGGGAGGCAGCCACTCACTCCGCATTCCGCTGCTGCGGGCGAGCAGAGCCGCAGCCCCATGGCCCTCCAATTCACCTCTCATTTGCAAGAGAAGGGGGATATTGCGAGGGCCTATCTTGAGAAGGCGGCCCACCGAATGAAAAAGTGGGCCGATGTCAAGCGGCAGCCCTTGGAGTTTGCCGAGGGAGACCGAGTCTTAGTCAAGCTACAACCACAACAATTCAAGGCCTTCCGCAAGGTGTATCGTGGGCTTTTGCGAAAGTTACGAGGGGCCCTTCACCGTGGTGAAGCGGGCGGGCAAGGCAGCCTACAAGCTGCAACTCCCGCCAACCTGAAAATCCATCATGTCTTTCATGCTAGCTGCCTGCGACCCTACCATGAAGACGCTGAGGACTCGAGCCGAGGCGTGTCGCAGTGCGCTCCCGCCACCATGATCACTGCCATCGACAAGGAGGTCGAAGCCTTGCTGGACACTCACACCATTCGTCGTCACGGCGTCCTGAGGAGCATCGAGTATCTTGTCAAGTGGAAGAACCTCCCGCATGGCGAAGCAAGCTGGGAGAAGGCTGACACTCTCTGGAAGTATCAGAAGCTGATCGATGACTTCCAACACCAGCGCGCGACGAGGGCGTCTGCGCATTAGGTGGGGGACGTTGTCAGGACTTAGAATTTTTCTCCAAGATTTTTCTTTGCAATCGTCCAAACTCCAAAACGGATATCTGTCGGAGGTTTTGCCCTAATCTTCTAGAAGCATCTTTGCGGGTCTCGAGGCTGATGGTGCGGATGCCGAAGGGTTACTTAGAGTTTCTAGGCGCATTTATTAGGACTCTTGGGAGCTTGTAGCCTTCCCTTTTAGCTTGTATCTTTATGCCACTTGGCATCTTTTCATTTAGCTTATGGGCGGCGAGTGGCCTTCAAATAGTGTGGCCTCCACCCCCCTCAAACTCAGAATCCTCACTTGTAATTCCCACTACTCAAGTAATAGAATAGCTTTCTTCACTCTCTCTCTCTTGTACTTAGTCTAGGGCGAGTAGGTCCTAACTTAGCAAATAGAGAGGTAGGCTTGCTCAATTCGCGAAGGAAGGCGAGCGTCGCACGGGCTAGACAAGCTATTTAGCTTAAGTCCGTGACACTCGGCTCCTGACTTTTGATATTCATATCAACCAAGCCAGCAGCTCTTCAGTTGCCGCCAGCACTTTTGCTTCTCTTTCGAGCACCAGTTGTACTCCCTCTTCAGTGACCTGGACAAATGAGATTTGGTCTGGGTCCGCTTCGGCCCAATTCATATGGCCGATGCCCCCCATGTTCACATTCACTAACTGCGGCTTTCCTTCGACCGTGACTTCCTCGACGCGATCCCTGGCCTATTGGAATAGTTTTCCATGGAGAGTCGAGGGTACGCATTTGTTGGCGTGGCTCCAATCACACTCCAGCAGTAAGTTGTAGTGGCTGTTAACGTCCACCACAAAGAAGGCTGTCCGCAGGGTTTTGGATCCAACTGTCAATTTGGTCGTTAGTACCCCGTGCTTACTGACCGCTCCCCATGAAATCAGTCATGGTTGTGTCAGTAGGCTTGAGATCGTTCTCGTTCTTACTTAACTTTCTGAAAAACGACGTGGGCATTGTGTTCACCATGGCCCCGCCGTCTATCATCACCCAGCCAACCAGCCGTCCTTTTATTAAGGCATTGATGTATAGAGACCTCACAAATCAGGTGTGCAGGGTCGATGGCTTTTCAAACACCACCGCATCGGTCGCCTTGACATCCTCGAGTTGGAGCTGGGCCACGACCATCCCCTTTTCATATTGAGGCTGCTCCTCAGCTTCTTCCATCTCCGCCTGAAATGAGCACGACAATGCATACACCATGCCCACATCAGCCGAACTTCCTTCTGCTGCACTTTTTCGATCCTTTGCTTTTTCTCGTCGGCCCCTTTACTACTTTGGTCCAAGATTCACTCTCTAGCTCAACTTATCTCTCTTTGGCTGGCCACTGCTCCTACTTGAAGCGATCTTTTCTTCCAACTCCTTACGAGTGACCTTCTTTGTCAGCTCTACCATAGCCGACTGGACTACCTGGGACTTCAACCACGGTAGGATATTTGAGCCATTCGTCTCGTTGTCCTTCTTCATGGGCCAAAAAGGTGATCACTGCATGGGCCGTTTCCATATATTCGGCCTGATTCCCTTCGCCTCTTCCCAATGATGTCTTATCTCGGCTTGCAATCTTTATTGCTGCCGTTTCTGAGTTTTCGTCAAAATCGGCCCATATCATCTGGCCGGCGCTCTTGCTGTGAACCATTGATGGTCGACACGTTAGCCGGCGTCTTCACATTCTGAGATGTTCTCTCAGAATTTCTTTCCTTTCCCATGGCCTTGGCCACGGCTGGATCCCTAACTCATTTACTAATCTTTGACTGAGGGCTTCTATCTTGCCCTCGGTCATTCCTTCAAATTTTGGTTCGGGTCTCGGCCACGGGTGCTAATACCACATGGGCCGATATCCCCGGTTCCTTTTCTGCTGGGTGTCGAAAGGTTGTTTCGGATAATCCTCTTGGCTGGCCTTCTCTTTTATTTGGTAGTATTCTTTCAGGACCTTCTGAATCGGCAGGTCCCTTCGGGTACTTCCCCGAGTTTACCTCTTCCTCGGAGTTATTGGAGCCCTCCTCCGAACATTTGTCCGGATTGCCTATGGCCTCGGGTATGTCCTCCCATTCGTTAGGGAAGGCCATGAACTCCTTCCATTCTCTGTACGTCTTTTTCTCGTGTACAATTGCCTCCCAGTCTTGGCACGTCATTTCGGCCTTGCACTTAATGCAGAGCCGAAGCGTTCTCATCGTCTTAGCCACATCCTCCTGGAACTTGTCCTCCTGGAGTGGCTTCTTTCCCTTAATGTCCACCATGTTGACCTGCATGAGAAAGGGGTTTTGGTCAATTTTCATATCATTCTTGTTTTCTTAGTCGGCAAAAACCAATCAGCCTTCGTTATTTCTCTTTATATTTGCCTCTTCAAGGCTGTGCAATCATTAGTTTTGTGGCTCTATGAATGGTGCCATTTGTAATATTTTTTTCTTTTTAACTCCTCACCGGAAGGCAATGTTTGACCTTCTTGGAGTTTAATCCTCCTGTCTTTATATAACCGATCAAGTATCTGATCGATCTTTGAAATATCAAACGAATAAGTGTACGCCGAGACCCTGTTTTAGATTCGCCAGTTCTAGCTGGCTTAAGGAGCGCACATTTATACGGTTGTTGGTTCTTTACCATCTCGGCTGCGTGCACTTTGGTTTCATCAGTCGAGTTCTCACTCCCACTAGGGGTATTCGGCTCATCTTGAACCGAGTTTTTCTCAACAAAAGAGTTGTTTTTCTCTTTTCCTTTGTTTCATTCTTTGTTTTGTGTCACGCCCCGAGCCCCAGCGGAAGCCTACCAGGCATGTGCACAGACCCGCCGTGTACACCAGCAACTCCCCGATGCACACAAGGCGTCTACAACAAGAACAACATAAGAAGTAGCAGGTGTACATCCTAAACACAGTGATCAGAGCAAGTACAAACTCTACTACTAAATCAAGTTGTCACAAAACTATAATCTTAAGATATACAATAAAGTTTTAAAGTACATCTTATGAACACCAGGAGATCACTCAACTAGATACAACTATACACCTTTCATTCAAAACACAAGAAAAGGTGACAATGGTCCATCTATAACATCATCGTAGAGGCTTTAGCTAGCTGCCAACCCCTCGCCACAATTCCTAGCCTCTCCCGCTGCGAAAGGCTCTGAAACAAAAGGCAACAACAAATGGGAGTGAGAACTATTAAACAATAGTTCCCAGTGGGTAAGCCGTCGAGAGTGGCGAAATACACCACTAGGTCAACTGAGGCAAAGGTAGTATAACTGCTACATAAAGCATAAAGCAGAAAAGATAAGCAAATAATATACTACTATCTTGCCTCCAAGCGACCAAGTCATCTACATGAATATGATTTTCCTACTATCATATGCACAAGTATTTTATCCATACTAGTTTGCATGCATGTCTATCATTATGCTATGCGCAATAATTAAAAGGAAAACCTCCCACTATCATCATACAACCATGCCACTATACTAACCAACATGTGTATAGTTTTACTTCCGCTATGGTTGCCAATACAAGTAGTGACTAACATGAGTGTCCAACTACAATGAATGCATCCAAATGGTGTCAAGGTAATTAATGCCACAAGACAACAACTCACTACTATGTTCAACTACCACATATATATATGCATCAACCAATTGTGATGTGCTATGTCACTAAGTAGTGGTCAACTCAAATATCCATCTACTATGAATGCAACAAGTAATGTGATATGCTAAATCATGTTCACTTACTTTCATACCCAATCAACGAGGGGACTTACACATGGTAACGTCCCGGCTTGTGCCATGCCCAATGGCCCCGTGGTAGTCAACATCCTCACGCTAAGAATGAACCTCGCCCACGGCAATCCACTTCGGCGCCCAATCCCGCACGGGCGAACATACTGTATCGCGTAGGCCAACTCCGGAGTGCCGGCTTGTAGGAAGCAACCCTCACAAGCATGTGCGAATGAGCACAAGGGCAAACAAGCGCTGATCATAAGCATCGTATCCAAAGCCAACATGTCTCAATCATCATGTCTAAAACATGGAATCATAATATCGACTCGAGGGTCGAAACCATAACTCATATGCCATACTTATTCTCAAATTACTTGTTGGTATATCTCTACCAATATGTAACATGTCTCTAACATGCAAATATTCACATTTCACTCTACCAATAAGAATGGATTTATGTCACATTCATGACCCCAACGGGTTACTATTATGTACTATATCCAAAGCCATGTCCAATGCATTCTACTAATGCCGTAATCAATGCATTCTACCAATGCCATAACCGATGCATCATACTAATGCCATACTCGATGCATTCTATAAATGTCATAACCGATGCATAACCGATGCATTATACTAATGCCATATCCAATGCATTCTACTAATGCCATAATCAGTGCATTATACTAATACCATATCCAATGCATTCTACTAATGCCAACAAAATCATAGTTCATGATGTGCATATACCATGCTACATAAACCTCCACTACATGGAGTATGAAAATCACCATGTAAGTAATCTAACTCTCATTCAACTAAGCAATTACATGCTTTTGCCATTTACATAATCAAGTGTGTAAGAAACTATTTCATCATATCTTAAACATGGAATTATATTCAACGACCTAAAGGTCGAGTACAATGTCACAATGCCAATCTTAGTTGCTCACCTAAATGAGGTGCAACACACATAGCCTTGTATCTTGTCATTAACATGCAATATGTCATGTTCTTCCTTTTCTCTATAGTGAGCATACTTTGGTATGCATAACCGAATCCAATCATCCACTAGTCATGTAGTGTCCCATATGACATCACTCATCACTAGCATGCATATCTTAATTCTCATAGGAAAACCCTAAGGTCACAATACTGTTGTAGGTGTTCTAGCATGCATGTTATTTTTGTAGTCCTCTACTATATAGAGTATATCAATTTTCACATGCAACATGAATTTGTCATGCGTTCACAATTTCTACCATGTCATACATAGCATGAATATGCATTTAATCAATCCTATAACAAGATAGGAGACATAGGGGGAGTTCACCCATTTCAGTGAGGTCAGACCCACCGGATACCCATCGAAACCTCGTCGTTCCTTCCAACGAAGTTGTCCCCTAAGCTTCTCATGCCCTAAGCAAGGGGTTAGGAGCTTCGAACAAGCTCACCACGAAATCACTAAAAATCATAAGGAAAATAGGTAGAAATTACCTTATTCCAAGAAAAACTTGGATAAACTCCAAACCAACCCATTGGAGCTTCAAATCCAACCTACAAGAGTGTTCCACACTCATCAATTCCAATTCAAGGGCTCATAATCAAGAAACCCTAAATCAAACCCTAGTTTCTACCAAACTAGGTTTACATCTAAAATTTCATGCAATACTCATGAAAAGAGGTTGCTAGAGAGCCACTCACCACCTCAAGAGCTCCAATCCAAGCTAGCAAGTGCTAAGGTTGAAGTTTGATCCACAAACAAGCTCATCTCTACCATCCCGAGCTCCTTCCATAGCCTAGGAGCAAGCCTCCATGGAGAAAATAGAGAAAAAGAGATCAAATCCATGATCTAGAGGGTTGGAGAAGAGAAAATCTAGAGAGAGAGAGAGAAAAACCCACCTCTTCTTCCTCTCCATCCTCAGCCAACAACAACAAATGAGGGGGTGAAGGGGTATGTTATAATAGATATAACAATATCCCCAAAAGCCTCTCCAAAGACGGAAATTGCAAAACTGCACGAAATCACATTCTGCAGCACTGCGTACCGGTACACGAACAGACGTACCGGTACCAAGCACAAAAATTCCGCAAACCCGAGCCTCGGTCAAATGGACCAATACACAGTATTCCGGTATCTCAAACCTCAGTACCGGAATAAATCACATCTGTTCCGGTATCTTAAGCCCATATCGGAATGCAATGCAAAATCTACACCTTTTGCAGATTTCGCTCTCCGAAGTCCGTTTTTGTACTTTCCAAGTCCCGAAAATACTCCCAAGCTCTCCAACTCAAACCAAATCTCTAGAATAGTATAGGACACTATTCTCTGACTAGAACTATGTACTTTGCTAAAGTTCAGTGTGCTACACTCTCCCCTCCTAAAAAGGAGTTTCGTCCGCGAAACTACGGATCAACAATCAAACAGCAAATATGAAGGAGGTAAGAACATCGCCCTCACAGTGAAGCCTCCAGCTCCCGCAATGCTTCGCATTCATGATGTTTGCTCCAAAGCACCTTTGTAGTAGGAGTAGTCACAATTCCCAATTCCTACATTCCACAAGTCCAATCCACAACAACTGCTCCTTGAAGTTTAGATCCTCGTGTAGCTCTGACGAAGCAACCTCCACCATCGGAGTAGGATTAAAACACTCACTCGGAGCGTCGATCGCTGAAACACATCGGATACATCCAATAGGTTCGAAGGTAAGACAAACCAATATGCTACTAGGCCCATCCGCCTCAGAGTCTCAAATAGTCCAATGAATCTAGGGCTTAGATTCCTCATACTTATAGCTCCTGGATTTTCTTAGCCAGGTATCACATTCAGAACATCTGATTCATGCTCGAAATCCTGTTTCTCACCGAGGATTTTTCATTTAGCTCATATTCCAAAACGATTGAGCTAGGCGCTCTACAAAGTCGCACTATTCACCCAGGTATACTTGTGCGAGTCCTTCCTCCGACCAAAAGCGCGAATATGAGGAGATGAGCTGATTTAGCAATCCTATTCCCAAGTCTAGATCAAGGCTATCTTCCATGATCCAATCCAAAAGGACAGGTATCGTTTCACTGTCATCAATCTCACTGATATCTCCAGTGCACAACCTCTTCCCACCCCGTTTCCTCGAGCAAAAGGGGGGTTAAGTGACTATCAACGTCCTCGAGTTCTCTGTCGGTCTATAACAACCTCTAGCCTGTCTTCGCTGCTTCAAACTCAATTCCTTGAGTGAACATGCATCTCAAACTTTAAGATCCGTATGTACATCACACCACTCGCCATGAATAATATTGCCATAGTTTCCAGGCAAGGGCTATGGCAGCCAATTCCAAATCATGAGTTGGTGATTCTTCTCATATTCCCTCAATTGCTGAAAGGTCAGTACTACCTTTGTAATTTGCATCAAAATACAACTCAGTCCACTGAGAGGAACATAACTGCAAACTACATAACCCACCTTCGGGGTAGACAAGGTTGGTGGTTGTCAAGCATGCCAACGATTTCAAAAAACTTCTCTCACACATATTATTCCGAATCGGCTTAGTTCCTTTATGTGTGGGTCAAGTAAAAGGGAGTAGATAACTTGGCAAATCTCTCCGCAATCATCCACAACATCCGATCAAACTAAGCAGTTTGAACTTCGATTACATCCGTCCGTCCAAATCAATTATAGATTGCTTGATTTTTTGAGATCTTCAATCATATCCGCTTTGACATCACCTGTCAAAGGATGCCAGTCCTCACAACCAGATCAACACTTCTTCAACTTGAAGCACTTGCAATACTTATATCCGGGAATCTTTATGGTCTTCATCACTTCAAGATTTCCCCAAGATGTCGTCGATGCACACAGAGACAAAGACACTCAAAACGAGTCAGATATCACAACACATCAAGAGCATCAACCAGCTCGAACTACATCACGACAATTTCGTAATGTCCAAACCGAGTACGAAAAGTTACCCTCGACCTCAGTACAACCTCAAACTCAAACCAACGAGAGTAGTGCTCAGATTGCAGACCAATCTTGAGCAGATCCAAAATCCATGGAGCTGATCAAACAGATCAACAGATCTCGGCTGCGGTTACTCACTCATAATCGTGACCTTGCTAAGTTCACGATAGTTGACACATAGTCGAAGTAACCCAACCACTCAAAACAGATGAGACCGATGCTCCACAAGAGAAATACCAGGTAGAAAGAGGTCTCAAGACCAAGCCTTCGATTCTCACAATTCAGCCGGGATTGCATAAGCAACTCCCACACAAGAGATATCCTCGCTTTTGAGGATTCTCAACCATTCTCAAGAATGCTGCCCAAAGGCCACACGTCCACTCAGCCAACAACTAGGCTTGGGCAGGTGAAATAATTATCGCGAACAGCGAACTTTCACACCCTCTGAAAATACTATTTCATGTCCAGGTTCCCAAGGCACTATAGCTCGGCTCATACAATCATCGGTAACATAATAACCGAGGAGCCAGCCCAAGTCCAAAACACAGCCAATCAATCTGTTGGCGCACAGGAACTTCCAATCCAAACGGAGCACAAAAATAGTAATCCCGAACATCCACAAAATCGGGACCGACTCATTCTGTAATCAACAAGGAATGAGTTCCCTGCCATACATTCGGCAAACAGCCGATCTAGAAAGCACAACGATGCAATCACAACAAACTGTGTTCTAGTTCCAATGCCACGAACTGCGACAATCTCCATCGTCGCTACCTCATCCTCCGCCTGACATATAGGCATGCGTTCACCCGGTGCCAACTGCGCGAAGTCGATACCGATATCGTCGACATTGTTCTCCTCGAACACTCCGACTTGGAATGGCCCACCCGGCCACAAAGAAAGCACTTGCCTCCACGTCTAGGGCACTGTGGGGTACATGCGGACTCCACCGCTCACACATCATAATGGTCGCTGACGATTTGATGTCTTTTATCCAGCTAAAAAACCACGTCCTCGAGATCAATTTCTCTTTGAACGCCTTGATTGTCCTCTTACATTTGACTTGCCACTCTTAGTAGCTTCACTTGCTGTCCCAACGGTCTCCACGTCTCTCGCCCCCATCAAGGTGCGATCCGCATTCTCATAGAGTTTCTTGAGGTCGGCTGCCTACTGGATCAACAAGTCTTCCAGTCGCTTAATTCTCTCGTCTTGTCGGCGTAAAGCCTCAACTTGGAGTAACATCACAGATGATTGCCGCTCCACCGTGCTAGCTAAAATTGCTAGTTGCTCTCTCAACTTCAGGATCTCACCAGATCCGGAGGATGCAGAATTCTCGCCTCGGCTGCCTCGGCCGCTATCGAGTGCGTCGTCCACAACTCAAGCTGCAACAAAGATAACATGCGCAGGTGAAACACCCCGCGCCAACGCATCCCCACACAAAACTACAACCCCACTCATGCGAAATTAATGAAGTGGACTTCCACTATTCCCTGATGTCACGTTGTCGGCCGCCAACGTGACCCTCCAAGGGTATAGAAGTCGTTCACTCCGATCTAACTCCAACACTTTTGGAGCTAAAGATATGACCCAATCGTGTTACTTTCGCCAATAAGTCACAAGAGATCCCGTCTCTCCCGTTCCTATTCCTTATCGTCCAACCGGCCTAAGATTTACTAGGTCCACTAAGACTCAACCGTAGGCTCTGATACCCAAATAATCTGTCACGCCCCCGGCCCCAGCGTAAGCCTACCAGGCACGTGCACAGATCCGCCGTGTACACCAGCACCTCCCCGATGCACACAAGGCGTCTACAACAAGAACAACATAAGAAGTAGCAGGTGTACATCCTAAACATAGTGATCAGAGCAAGTACAAACTCTACTACTAAATCAAGTTGTCACAAAACTATAATCTTAAGATATACAATAAAGTTTGTTTAAAGTACATCTTATGAACACCAGGAGATTACTCAACTAGATACAACTATACATCTTTCATTCAAAACACAAGGAAATGTGACAATGGTCCGTCTATAACATCATCGTAGAGGCTCTAGCTAGCTGCCAACCCCTCGCCACGATCCCTAGCCTCTCCCGCTGCGAAAGGCTCTGAAACAAAAAGCAACAACAAATGGGAGTGAGAACTATTAAACAATAGTTCCTAGTGGGTAAGCCGCCGAGAAGTGCGAATTACACCACTAGGTCAACTGAGGCAAGATTAGTAGATAACAGAAATGAAGAGTTAACACATAAAAGCTGAAATGAAATATTCTAATACTATCTTGCCTCTATGCAATTATGCTAGTCCATGAGTATATATAATTCTTCCACTATCATGTAAAGAAGTAAACATGTATGTAGTAATCACCATCATGTGTGCAAATAAGTATGCATGTAGTACTTACAAGGATATCTAATTATCATGTATGCATCAATTAGTTATGATGTTCAACATTAGGTTTAACCAAGTTTTACCCATTCATCGGGGACCCACCCATGGTGAAGTCCCGGCTTGTGCCAAGCCTAATGGTCCCGTGGTAGTCAACATTCCCATTCTAGGAATGAGCCTTCCCCATGGCGTCCTACTTCAGCGCCCAATCCTGCACGGCGATCAGTCGTCGCAAAGGCTATACTCCGGAGTGCCGGCTTGTAGGGAGCGACCCTCACAAGCATATGCGAATGAGCACAAGGGCAAACAAGCGTAGTCATATGCGCCATGTCCAAGGGTAATGAATCTCAATCATCATGTCTAAAATATGAAATCACAATCATCGACTCAAATGTCAGATACTATAACATATATGTCAGACTTCTCTTCTCAATTAACTTGTGAGTGTATCACTATTACAATACCTCATGACTCTAGCATGCAAGGGTTTACTTCTCGTTATCACAATAAGGGTAATTCTATTCTCATGCATAGTCATAGGGAGTTACAAGTATATATCACTTCCACTATAGCATACAAAGAGTAATCTACTAACGTCATATTCATGGAATACAAGGATGTCAACTTTGCTCATATTTCATGTCATGCATGTGCCTTGCTACATAAGTCTCTACTATATAGAGAGTGAAATTCATCATGCAAGGGGTGATAAAATCATATGTTCAAAAATTCAATGATGTCATGAATTGCATGTTAAACCATTTATTGAGTTCTAGAACAAGGTAGGAGACATAGAGGGAGTTCACCCATTTCGGTGAAGTCGAACCCACCGGATAACTACCGAAACCTCGTTCGTTTCTCCGACGAAGTTGCCCCCTAAACCTCTTATGCCCTAAGAAAAATTTTCAAGGGGTTACAAGCTTCTAAAAAGCTTACCACGAAATTCACCAAAAATCAAAGAAAAAATAAGTGAAAATTACCTTAATTCAAGAAGAACTTGTACAAAGTCCAAATCAACACAATAGAGCTTCAAATCGAACCTACAAGAGTGTTCTACACTCATCAAATCCATCCCAAAAGCTCCCAATTGAAAAGCCCCAAAATAAACCCTAGTTTCATCAAGACTAGGTTTCTACCAAAAATTCTTGCAATTTTCTCAAATAGAGGGTGCAAGAATGCTACTAACCTCAAAATAAGCTCCAATCCAAGCTATGAAGTGCTAGGGTTGGAGTTCAAGCCTCAACCAAGCTCCTCCCTACAATCCCAAGCTTCCCTCCAAGGCCTAGATGCAAGCATCCATGGAGGAGATGAAGAAAAAGAGATCAAACCCAAGAATTAGAGGGTTGGGGAGAAGAAATCCAAGAGAGAGAGAGAGGGAAACCCACCTTCTCCTTCTCTTAAGCATCAGCAACAAAAGGGGCTGAGAGAGGGGTGAAGGGGTATTTCACATAGTGTAACAATATCCCTAGAAGCCCCTCCAAAAGCCAAAATTATAAAACTGCACGAAACAGTTTCTGCACCACTGCGTACCGGTACACGGATTGGAGTACCGGTACTCGGGCAGTTCCAGTACCTCGGATCCAGTCCCGCAAAACCCGAACGTTGAATTTCTGGTTTCTCTACTGCGTTTTGGTACCTCACATTTTAATACTGGTACTACTTAAATCAATACCGGTACCTCAGCCAAGTTCCGCAAAATTCGAGAGCTGCGCAAACCTGCACTCTACTGAGTTCCAGTACCCCATTCCTAGTACTGGTACTCAATACAAAACCTGCAGCTTTTGCAGACTTCGTTCACCGAAGTCCGTTATCGTGCTTTATAAGCCTCGAAAACACTTCTAAGCTCTCGAAACTCCACCAAAACCACCAGGATAGTATAAAACACTATTCCCTCACTAGAACTGAGCAATTTGCTAAAGTTCAGTGCACTACACTCCATTTACTATCTTTTGCCAGTCTGGGAGGAAATCAAATCCACCTTTCAAATAATGTACGCCCTTTGTGCTAGTTACAACTTGCAAAGTGGCACCAATTCTATCTGGAGTAATGACCAAAGG
This sequence comes from Puya raimondii, assembly GCA_016920855.1. Lineage (NCBI taxonomy): Eukaryota > Viridiplantae > Streptophyta > Magnoliopsida > Poales > Bromeliaceae > Puya > Puya raimondii. Next base: position 21,667,222 of record JABWPP010000050.1, on the reverse strand, counting down.
AACTCTGCGCGCCGTGATTGTAAACTCATACAGGCCACCATCTTGGTCTCATAGATGCCAAGCACACATATAGATCAAAACAATATCCATTTTGCTCTGTAAATGAACAAATCTCCTGATGATGTCCGTTTTCATATAGTCTCTCCAATTCAGGAGCATTCTCAATGAGTTGTCGTACTACAATGTGTCGCTCCCCAATACAAAGCCGTGTTCCAAAAGAACTAATTCTCCTTAGATCAATACGATCTTCTTCAGCTTGTCGACCACTACATCGTGGTGGCTCAAAAGTGGGTTCTCGTATCTCAACTCCTCCCGTCTTCTTCTTTCCACGAGTGGGCATTGTTTTTCCTTTTCCTTTTGAAGTAGCCGGTTCTTTGCCTTTTTTAATTGACTAAGCCTCTGGAGACAACTCATCTCAATCAATTGATTTGGTCTACGAACTCTCGGAAGCTTCATGCTCGCTAACTCCTTGTTCAGCAGGGCGTGAGCGTTTGTAAGCAAGTGTTTTTCTCCGTCCACCCCATCTAGTGCCGGCCATAAGGAACTACAGCACCAAAAGCAATGACAAATATTTTCAATTCCTTTTCAAAGACCTCTGTTTAAACAATTTCAGCAAAAACATAATTCAGAAAATCAAAAATTTTAAAATTATATTTAGAAGTTCCTAGGGCCATGATAAGCGATCTGCAACTGATTTCAAGAAAAATTGGGCATGAAAAATCCACAAAATCCTGTATTTAGAAAATAATAAAGAAAAACCACAAAAACAAAAATGTGAGCAGATATGGAGATTGTGGTGCTTCGAAAACATAGTCGGAATGACTACAGTATCAGCAGCTGGTCGACACATCTGTAGAGTGTCGGGTCGAATCGGAGTTGTTTTGGCATGAAATAGACGTGAAAACAGACTCGGAGCATTGAAATCTACCAAAACTGAAGTTCTGTCAGCTTTCGGGCGCCCAAAAGAGGAACCGGGCGCCCAGATTCACAGTGCAGAGCTATTGAAGTTATTAAAGTCATTTAGGGCTCTCTTTCCGGGCACCCAAAAGTTACTGTAGCAGTCCGAAAGTGAGTTGGTAAACCACCTCGAGTGTATCGAACAATGCTGATACGTGCAAAATGGATGTTTTGGATTCGGGCGCAGAATTTTTGGATTCAGGCTTCTTAGCGAGCGCCCAATTCTTAGTCTGGACGTAGCTTTGGGCCAATTCAGATGCTCAAAAGTGGTTCTGGGCGCCTGACACCTAGATTTTCAGTGAGGAACATCTTATTTTCTATTGATCTGAGGGTTCATTTTATTTCTTCAATTCCTCTATAAATAGCTCCCCTGCGTCGCCCATTCACCCTTTTCACTCTCCTGCATCAGAGAACATTTCTCCATCTCCTACTTCTTCTCCTTCTTTTCTCCTTTGTAGGTTGAAGAACAGCAGCAGTAGCGGCATCAGCTAGCATTTGGATTTTTGAGCTGAAGTGAAGTACTTAGCTGTTCTTTTGGTTCTTGTTCGTGGTGGAGTAGTGTCTCCTGTTGAGACTTTCTTCCAGCTGGAATTGAGGTGAGTTAAGGAGAATTTGAGGTTTAATTATAATTTCGGAACCGAATCGATTTTTCATTAGATTTTTTATTATTCTAAATTTTATTCCAGTGAGATTTTTGTTTGGAGTTGGTGTTTCTTTGGATTTTCCACTTGAATTCAAGCTGGGAAAGGTGCTTGAGTAATCAGTTCCTGTTCGGAGTAGGTATGTTGAATTAATTTTGACGTAAACTGAATTTTTGTAACCGAATGGCAGATTTTAGTACAATTCGGATTTTGGTTGTTCTAGCAGTTTTGTTTGCTGGTTTTTGGGGATTCTTGGAGTTCCTTCTAGTTGGTCTTGCGGGGATCTTCATCCTTGAAGCTGAATTTACCTTATCGCTGGAATTGAGGTGGGTTTAAATTCATTGAATATAATGAAATGCCTAGTATGTCAACCATATCCTGCATAAATATTAGTGGCATGATATGGTAGTAATTGGATAATTTCTTTGACGTGAATTTCCTATCGACTTGTAGCTAAGGGCTTTACATTGTGGTGACTTATGCAATGCATTTAATTGGCCATTTGGTTGATTCCTTGTACTGTCAACCAAATTAGAAAAAAAATTTGAACCTTGAACAATTAACCTAGTATCAGGTAGCATGACTTCTTGTTCATGCTCGGATTAGGGAGGGTTGGTCAGTTGATAGTTGGATTATTTTGCGCCGGGGGATTGGGCGGAGTCGGACTATAGACTATTTATGATTTACGGTAGCCGGGGGTTTGTACGGCTGCCCTGGGTATTATTATTTGCATCATATTGTGTCGAGGTTACTTGTTAATGGTTATTATGATCTGGTTGACCATGTGCATCGATTATAGCCTGCAGTAGCATAGTATGCTTGACTGGTTACTTTGATCCTCGAGCGAGTCACTCCCCTCGAGTGCCACTCCGGAGATAGGTGGTTTGATTTAGTAGATATATTATCTTTCACGTCGGCGACCCACCGGATTTTTGGTAGGGATCAGATGTGAGGCTGGTGCAGGCTTGACTGGACTTTCGAGTCAGTTGGTATGATTGGGTATATTTCGGCCCTATCATAGCTAGTTGATGCATAATATGCATGATGCATTCATTTCTACAGATGTAGTTTAGAGGCATAGTAATGGTAAATTTCTTCCTGTAGTTACTTGTTATTCAGTTTTTATTCAACGGCTCTTATTACTTATGCCTCTAGTAGACCTAGTGGGTAGGCCGTTGTCGTCGATGATGATACACACTGCATACTACTTTTACTATAGTTCTCATATCCGTTGATATTTTTTTTTTTCAGAGCCCTCCACACCTCTTACGTTACCTCTGATCGAGGTAAGGGGATCGTAGGATAGATAGCATCTCCTACCAGGCAGACTATGCTAGTGGTGGACCCGGCGGACTTTAGTTTTGGGATACATGCTGTACATATGAGATGTATTTTATTTAGTACTAGGAGGTGGATATTGTACCTATTTTGGGAATAGTTGATGTATGTGCAATATGTTTTCATCTATGTAGTAATTTATTCTAAGCTCTGATATTTGCTAGTTTCTAGCCTCTAGGAATGTTTTTGCAGGTTTAGACGCTTCGTGTGCACAGAGCCTCTCGTGCATACAGCAGATCTATTGGCGAGCATAGGTTCCACTGCAACCCGGGGTATGACAGAGATAATACATGTTCAAATTGATGTAGAAAGATGTAAAAAGCCTAAGTGAATCAATTTAAACAAGTTTAGAGCAAAAAAATTTAAGTTAATCAAAAAATTTCAAAGAAATTGCAATCAAACTAACTAAAAACTGATAAACAATAGTTTTCATGCTTTAGAGAAGCAAATGATCCAAAATACTTACTTGATCTTGAGTGAAACCCCTCCTAAAGGAAGTAGGAAGCTTCTAGAGAGAAAAAGGAAGAGTTTGGAAGTAAAAAATTGAAAGATCCGCAGTGAAGAAGCAGGGGGTCCGAACCCTTAATATAAAGGGTCGGGCGGAGGGTCCTGACCTTGCAGGGAGGGTCCGGATCCTCCCCTCATAATTAAAAAAACTTTGTTCAGGATTCGGATCCTCTGACAGAGTCCGGATCCTGAAATCTGAACTTTCAGAGTTTTGCACTAAATACCTTTCTCAGATCCTTTTTAATGTAAAATCATAGAGATAATGAGAATATAAGTATCTAAACACCATAACTTTAGACAAAATGCTTCAATTCACATCAATTTCATAAGGATTGCTATAATTATATCAAAAGTTTCCAAATTTTTTAGAGTAAACATCTATAAAATTCTTAATTCTTAAATCAATAAATTTCAAAATATCAGATAAGATCTAACGATAAATGAAACTATCAAGACATCACGTTTTTAGAAAAATATTAAATAGAAGATGATGCTTGAAATATAAAATAATACCTTCAAATTGAATTATGCACCATTAATACCTAGGGAGTGGCTCTTTGAGCATCTTTTCAAACTATCCCACCTTATAATAACCAGGAGAGTGTTTTATTTCTTTTCAAGATATTCTCTCTCCTCTTTTTTTTATATATATAAAACTTTTTCTTTTGAATGCATTTAATACACGTGGTAGCTGCAGACACATACCGGACGACCAGGGTGGTAGCTCTTTACTCCATGTAATGGTAGTTTTCACATTCTCTTTGGGATGTAACTCTTTCCACATCTTTTATGCATAAAAATTTTTGATACTAGGAAAGACTCCACCTTAATATGCAACCTCCAATTGGAAAGATCATCAAATATTCAATCAAATATTCAATCTCCATTTACTATTTTCATCAACAGTTAATCCAGATAGAAATAGTATCTAGAGTTCATGATAAGAGGTATTAAAGTTGACTAACGTAAGTAATTAGAATTCAAATGGAGATTTATCCCAAAAGTTGAAGCATAAAGATATAAACATAGTAATCAAACAAAATTGAATGTGCCAAGATGCAACTAAAGTTATATACTGTGTTTAATATACTCTACAATATAGCGAGATGCAGATCCAGTAAAATAAAATTAAAACCCAAGAACAATTAACAAAATTATGCAATAAAATTAAACAGTTATGCAATAAACACGGATTCATGCATTATTAAGGCCTGAAGAACTATCTAGATGAAATGATTCTTATCAATAGCCTCCCCTGATGTATAAAATATTTTTGATCAAGAGGCTTTGTTAAAATATCAGGTAGTTGATCATCAGTAGAAATGTAATCAAGTTGAAGAATATTTGACTCAACTAGTTGTCACAAAAAATGATATCTAAGTTCAACATGTTTTGTACAAGAATACAAAACATGATTTTTAGAAATATTTATGGCGCTTGTGTTATCACAAAGTATGGTCATTGAACTGCAGGGAATCCGATAGTCGCTCAAATAAACGTTTTGTCCACAACAATTGTGTAGACAATTTTCAGCAGAAATGTACTCAGCTTCAGCGGTAGAAAGAGCAACATAATTTTGTTTCTTACTATGCCAAGCCACTAATACAATGACCGAGATAGAAACAAGATCCGCTTGTGCTCTTTCTATCATCCACTAATCCAGCCTAGTCAGCATCTGAGTATCCTATAAGATCGAGCAATATTCCTATCAGATACCAAATACTATAATTAGCGGTGCTCTTGACATATCGAATTATTCGCTTCACCACTTTAAGATGGATTTCCTTTGGATTAGCTTGATACTTGTCTGGGACCACGAATGACTGACCTCGCATGGTTAATCTCTTTTGAGTTCCCGTGGGGTAGCATTCATGATTCTGGATTAGTATTTAGATATTTATATGGATATCAGGTATTGCAGATCCATTACTTTCAAGAGACGCAAGCATCTACTATTAATTACTCATATAAAATTTTAGGGCACCTTCGATTAAGATCCCTCTAAAATGCTGATAATGAAATAGACTGGAATCAAATAAAAGACAAATTTTATTACAAAGGTTATTATACAATTACATGGCTTAACCAGGGGCCAGAGCATAAATATAAAAGAGAAAGTGCTCAGTTTAACGACATGTCGGTCGATTGAAATTTAGGGTCCCTCAGTTTAAGGACATGGCGGTCGAACTGAGTTTGATTTTGATTGCACCTTAGTTATATATTCTAAGATGACGAGATTGATTAACTCTAAGTTTATATATTAGGTTTAATCAAATTAGATTTGATTGGGCTCTAAAGATATATTTTAGAGTTCAACGTGTCCACTCTAAGGTGTAGAATTAACTAAATCCTAAGTATATGTATTAGGATTTAGTCATATTTGAATCGATTAGCCTGTAATTATATGTATCAGAGTCCGATCAGATTTGAATTCACCCTAAGGTGAAAGATGGCTAAATCCTAAATATATGCATTAGGATTAGCCGAATTTGATTTAGATTAAACTCTAATTTTATTTATATATATATATATATATTAGAGTATAATTTGGTCCAATTGAACTCTAAGTATATATATTAGAGTCCAATTACATTTATTTTGGTTCACTCTAAGTGAAGTATTGACCAAACCCTAATTATACGTATTAGGATTACTCAAATTTAATTTAAATTAAACTCTAACTATATATATTAGAGTCTAATTTGGTTTCATTTGTTTGAACTTAAGTATATGTATTAGAGTCTAATTAATTTGATTTGATTGGATAGAACCTAATTTATTATTTTTACCTTAGTCATATGTACTAAGATAAGAAGACGATTTGATCAAATCTAAATATATATTTTAGAATTCGATCGAGTTTGAATATGATTGCGATTTGACTCTAGTTTCATGTGCTAGAGAATTAGGTTAAAATGATTTGTCCCTTAAGACTTGGTCTGAAAAGGAGGTTGGACTGATACAGCCCTATGGTTATGGCTCAGGAAAAAGGTTGATTTGGATTTGGGGCTCAGCTTGAGCTTGGATTTTGAGCTTGGAGGGCATGTAGGTGAATTGCAAGTACATAAATTGGACTTGACTTGACCATATTTGAACTTGAAAGTTTAAATTCAAAAGTTTAAAGTTCAAGTTAAAATTTAGAATTTTAGCATAAAATTTGAATGGAGTATAGAACTTTAGATGTAAATTTAAAATTTGAATTTGGGTTAGTTTTTATTTTGAAATTAAATTTTAAATAAAGTTTTGAGTTTGAGGTTGAATTTAATTTTCGTTTTAGGTTTAAATTTCAATTCAATTTGAAATTTTAATTTTACTTTGAATTTACATGGATTAAGTTTGAGTTTGCATTCAAACTCTATATTTAAATTTGCATCTTAAGCTTGAGTTTAAATTTCGTTTTTGGTTTGATTTTGGTTTTACAATTCGATTTGAATTTGAATATTAATTATAAATTTAATATTAAATTCGATTTGAATTTGAATATTAATTATAAATTTTAATATTAAATTTTACGTTTATGTTTTAACCAGATTTTTAATTTGATTAAATTTTGATTTGAATTTTGTTCATGGTTTAAATTTTAAATTGAATTTGGATTGTTAGAGTTCAGGATTAGATTTGCATGATGATTATAAATTTGAATTTTGAATTTAGCTTTTCATTTAAGTTCAAATTTCAGATTTAAACTGAATTGACTTTACCTTGATTTTATGATTTTGGTTTAATTTTGTCTAAATTTTAATGTTAGATTGGAAGTTAGTTTAAATTGAATTTTAATCTTCAATTCAACTTTTAAATTGGAGTCTGAGTTTTAAATTTAATTGCAATTTGAATTGTAATTCAGTTTTAGTCGAATTTACCTTTTGTTCAAGTTTTAATTTGATTTAGTTTAAGTTTTAAGTTTTAATCAATTTTAATTTCATTTTTTTAAAAATAAATCGTTCAGATTTTAAAGGAGTTTAGATAAGAAATCAAATTCAAAACAAAACGGTCCATGCCAAACCCATAATGTAATTGATTCACAGCGTCTTTAAATTTTATAAAGTGAATGCAATTTGAATTTTGAGTCTGAAAATTGCATCAAGCAAGTTAAAATTGAAGTTAAAGTCTCAATTCTGTTCGTAACTCAGTTCGAGTTTTGTATCTGACTAAGCTCCAATTCGGTCCTAATTTGACCCAAATTCGAACCTCTATAGTTACCCAAATTTGCTCCTCCACAGTTGTTGTTGGTGCGATCGCAATTTCATCTCCTCTGCTGACATCAAAGTGCTGGCCGGTAATCACCGGTCCTTCGCTTTCGCCGATGGCAAAAGCCCCAGCGGATAATCACGAAGTCTTTTCTTCCGCCGACAGCTAATCGCCAAGCGGATTATCACGAAGTCTTTTCTTCCGCCGACGGCTAAGCGCTAAGCAGAAGTTTGCCGGTTTTAAAGCTCTTCGGTCGTGGTTGCCAATGTACTATTTCTTCCGCCGACGGCTAGGCGCCAAGCGGAAGATTGCCGGCTCCAAGACTCTTCCGTCGTCGTAGTTGGTGTGCCGCCAAGTGGATGGTCATCGCCTTTCTCTTCCATCGACGGCAAAGCGCTTGGCGGAAGATTGCCGGGTCACCTCTTCCGCCGATGGTTAAGCGCCAAGTGGAAGATCGCCGACTTCAAGGCTCCTCCATGGTCATCGTTGATGCGCCGCCGGATGGCCGCCATCCAAAAACGCACCTTGGGCATTTCATCGAACAGTTGGTGGGCGGGGAGCATTGCGCGGCGTTGGGCTCAGCCATATCTTAGTTGACGCTGGCGCGATTATGGTGATGCCGGCAGTGGTGGGCTTAGGGCACCACTTGTCTTTCTCGCTCGGTGCGGAGGGACGGTGGTAGGCAACATCAGAGTTGGAGACCGCAAAGCCGCAGGAGCTCTGAATTAAGGCCTACGACAGCAAATAAGTCGAACAAGTCACGACATTCGCGCTACGGATTGGGGAGGCGCAGGCGCATAGGAGTTGGACGTCAGCACGGTGGTGCGCAAACTGGGATCCGAGGCTGCTCAGAGTTGGGGCCCGCGGCAGTGCTAGAGTTGGGCGTCGGCGCGGTGATCAATGTAGAGGGCAGGGCCACGCCGGATTTTGGGGTCGTGGTGGTATCCGAACGGAAATCACAACGGCGCGACTGTGTGGGAGTAGTGGCGGCGGCGGCATCCGAATGGGAAGCCGCAGCGCCGCGCGAGTGTGTTGGAGTTAGAAGTCGCTGCGGTGCCCGCGTGAAAAGCCGCAACGGTGCGCGTATCATGGCGCCGTCGGAGTCGCGGTGATGTTAATGATGCTCGGCCTTTTCTCCATCTTCTTCGTTTCTTATTCTATTTCCCTCTCTCGTATGCTCTCTCTCTCTCTCTCTCTCTCTCTCTCTCTCTCTTTCTTGGAGAACACATACAGAGAGAGTAGGAGAGTAACAGCTTGTACTTGTATGGGCATTCAGGTATTCCTCTTTTTAGTCATAGGCTTGCCTCTGGTGGATGAAAGATATGCTTTATGTATAAAGGTCTTGTTCCCTTCAGATGATTATGGTGGGTAGTTTTTATAGAAAAATTAGGAGGAAGACGAAGGGTTGGTGGCAAGTGGGTTGGGTTGGGTTATGCGAGTAATGGGAGTAATGGTGGAAGACTTTTTTACCATATAACCCTCCAAAATTTAAGATTTTAGAAAATAACCCTTCTCAAAAAATAATTTGAAAAACTAACCCTCCTCTCGCCACGTCGGAGCCACGTCAGGTGTTTCTTTTGAAGACGGTGAACGCTTCACCGTCTTCATAGAAGACGGTGAACGATTCACCGTCTTCGTAATATACGAGCAGAAAACGGTGAACCGTTCACCGCTTTACAAATGCGGTGAACGACTCACCGCCTTTAGTGCAAATATGCCTGCGCACAGAAGGCGGTGAATCGTTCACCGCCTTTAGTGCAAATGTCAGAGAGCCCAATTTTTTCCTAAGTGCTAGCCCTCCTAAGTGGAAGTTGTGACACAAACAAGGCGGCGGACCATTCGCCGTCTTCATGAAGACGCTGAACCATTCGCCGTCTTCATGAATTTTGATGACGACGGTGAATGGTTCACCGCCTTCAGTACAAACTACACCAACACCTATTTTCAGCAAGGTTTTAAGACCAATTTGTACAAGTTTGGAGCAAACAATTTCATAAGAACAAAAATTTCAAGAAGAAAATTAAAAACACATCCAGAACAATAAGATAAAACCAATATGATACAATATTCGATCAAAATAATATCAATGTCAATCTCTCGATCTGCCTCTCCCTCGACGTCCTCGGCCACGTCCGCGTGCACGCCCACGTCCACGTCTAGGCCCACGATCACCATCCGGCTCAGCAGGAGGTGCGTCATCAATTGGCTCGATACCGGCTATCTGATCGAGATTCGCGATAATGATGCCCTCAGGATGCTCCGGAATCGCCTGAGTCTCCTCTGGCTCTGGTCGATCACCCTCGACAATGGCCGGTGTAGATCCTGGGGGGTGCTGTGATGATGACGGGGCATGACGACGACGATAGACGGATCTAAAATACTCTCGCGAGACTGGTGGCGGAAGCAAGTGCAACGGCAAAGAAGATATCGAAGGGGCGGCGGGCATAACTCCAACAGCAGCGGGAGATGGAGACCGTGACACAGGGGCGGCGGGCATAACTCCAACAGCAGCGGGAGATGGAGCCGTGACACACGCTCGCTCGATGTCGAATGTGATTCGATAGGAGACGGCGATCGTCGCATGTGATGACCCGATGTCGAGGCGTGAGCATAGCCTCCATCCCCTATATCCCTGACGACAGGTATATCAGGAACATGCTCCAGTACTGACTCAATATGCGCATAGATGCCCGTCAGAGACTGTAGCATCGTATGGATAGCAGGCGGATCATCAACTAGCTGTCTGATACTGTAGTGATTATGCCGTAGTTCGTCCACCTGCATTATAGATAATAACTCATTTTTTTCTATCTATATTAAATGTAAGATTTAAATAATAATTAATATATGAGTGATTGTACCAAAGCCCTCTCGGTCTGCCCACGAGGCTGGTAAGTCAACGAAGGACGCTGTACCCCACGAGAAATCTATCTCCTCGTTATCTGCCAATACCACTACATGTAAATAGAGGTCGCATGTATCAGATCATCACCGGTGATCGACAGCTGGTCAAAAATATGATGCAATCTCTCTCCCCATCTCTCGATATGTGCAGCATGAAAGATCGCCCAATCCTCATCCACCCGCCCCTGAGAAGTCACACTGTAGCACTCTGAATTTCGGTGCGTTGTATCGAACTTTACTAAATTTGATAAAGTTCGATGGAAGACGATAATGGCTGGTGTGGAATTGGGTTCCGAAGGTTTCGGAACATTATGGGTACGAGTGGAAACCCGGAAATCGAAAAATTATGAAAAAGGGACCAAGTGGAGCAAAACTGCTCACGGGGTCCGGACCCTAGAAGCTGGGGTCCGGACAATGAAGTCCGCGGGCAGCCACGGTCCGGACCCGGATGTCACGGTCCGGACCTGAGCTGGTCTCCGAGTTGGGGTGCGTACGGGTTCTGGACCCGGACACCAAGGTCCGGACCCGGCCTGCGCGCTGGTCAGTTATCAGTGCGGGGTCCGGACCCCATTTGCAAGGTCCGGACCCGGCTGAGGCAGAATGCCCAGTGAGGGGTATTTTGGTAATTTCGCGGTAAATAGGTTATGTGGGGGGGGGGCTGAGGTCTTTCCCCTCATTCCTCTTCACTTTCCTCTCATTCCCTCTCCCTCTCCCTCACTTTCTCTCTCTAGAGATCTCTCCAAAGCTTGGAGAAGTGGTGGATTGGAGCTTGGAAAAGGACTTCCAAGGTGCAAAGAAGCTTCTTGGTGCAAGAAGAAGCTTGGGAGCTAGGGCTTCGAAGTGAGTTCTTGTGATTTAGGGTTTAAACCTTAGATTTAATCCTTCAAGAAGAGGTTTTTGGAAACCCTAGACAATCTTAACCACAAAAGGTGGAAGATTGGCCATGAAATCTAGGGTTTGGCTTGCATGCATGCAAACCCTAGGTAGATTTGGGGCTTTTGTCATGGGAGGTTCTAAAAATATTTGGACCTTCGGGAATTACAATTGAGGCATAGGAAATCATGTTAGAACACTTGATTTCAAGTATTGAGTTGATTTATGGGTTCGTAACGAGTAACGAACCGTTTTCTTGTAAAAGCTTGGGTTGAAGCAAGAACTCAAGGCTTGGACACTTAGGGGCTTGAAGAATACAAAAATTTGAAAGCTCTTGAGGTGGGTTTGTGTTTACCGAAGTGATTAGGTCACTTCCATGTCTACGGTAAATATACATTTAAAGATAAAATGGTATGTGTTGTGAACCCTAGAACTTGCATGTTGGCAAAGGTAAAATCATGATAGGTAGAGCAATGAGCTCCTATTGCATGATATAGAATTCAAGTATAATTCAATTATCTATATTTGTTGCATGGTTGCATGCATGGTTGCATGTATGATTGGAACCTAGTGTTAGGTCACTGGGAACTATGTTTATAGTTCTCACCCCACGTTTTTCAGGTCCTTCCGCGAGTGAGGCGGCGGAGCGAGACAAGGGTTTAGCTCTCTAGATAGCGGCCCTTCTATTTTGGTGATACATAGAGTTGTACCCCTAGTCTTGGACTTTGATAGTATAGGGGATTTCCATTACATGTATGAAACTTATGTATTCCATAGTTTTGGGACATGGTGTATGGAATGAAAAGAAAAATTTGGGCATGTATAAATGTGCAATGTGATGTAATAGAAGTAGAACTTCTTTATGTTGATGCTTTCCTTGTGCAACTCTTGTACTCCGTTCCTAGTTGGAACCTCGTGGATAAGCTTGTGTTGTGACGCCTTGGGCGGGTAGAAGGGACTCTATCCGTTCGGCGGGTCTGGGGCATGCGCCCGTGCGGTTATCCTTTCCACCTAGTTGGTGTTAAAGGCCCGACGGGGCGTGACACACACGACGGATGGTCTCCACGTTAATGGGTATATGCTGGAGAAGACCAAACTGTCGTAGGACTCGATCCGGTACATGCATCTCTACAATATGAAAGCAAATCAGTGTAGTCCTCGATCGCCAGATCTCACTGCCCTGTACACAAAATACCGGTAGCCCTCCTATAATCGCATCTGTATATGGCCTCCATATAATCTGTGAACAAGCCAATAGTATATATAAAAAAAAAATGCAATGCATTCATATATTTTTATAATACTGTGAGAGATGGTTGCCTTAATATATACCTGGGACTCTCTCTGCTGATCTAACTCATCTCTATAAAACTCAATATCTGTGGTCTTTACGTTTGCTCCAAATCGTACGCCACCAGCGTTGGCCCACCTAAAATTTAAAAGTATGTGTTTGTAATTTGAAGAATGGAATATGCGGAATATGCACTTCATATTTATATTATACCTGCAACCCAAAGGACAATCTGCTATATCGGGCATGACCCCAACGCCGGTAGGTCACCCAATATGAATATGGTCCCATGCCCAAATCTATAAATAAATTAGAAGAAAATAAAAAATTTACAATAGATTCAAACGATGGTAACTTAATATAACAATTAGAATATTATATATTATACCTGTAATAATGTCACAAAACAACAACATTCGACCTTTCCTTTCAATGAAGCTGCTCCTAGCGCCCGATAAAGATAGGTCAAAGCTGCTGCACCCCACGCTAATCCTTCGCAGTCATCAAAATCCTCCAAAAGTGGAAGCCACTTCAGGTGAACTCTATATCCAGTGGGGTTGGGAAAAAGGCTACATCCAATCTGATATAGCATGTAGGCGCGTGCCGTAGCTGCAACTACTCCAGGAGGGGCATCCAATTGTATATGGTGGAAGTGCTGGAATAACCAATCTAGTCTAATTTGACCGGCTCTGATATCATCCGGTATAGCTCCCAAAAGCGCCTGACAAATATCCTCCCACGAATACACTGCTGTACCAGTCACCGGCCCACCATGCACACGAAGACCAGAAATAACCGCCACATCTTGAAGTGTAACCGTCATCTCACCATGACGAAAATGAAAAGTCTGTGTCTCCCGTCTCCATCTCTCAACCATAGCCCCTAATAATGACTGATCTAGCTGTACACGCCTCAGTCGTGAAATATAGTAGAATCCAGCCTGCCGTAGAAGATCGAGCACCGCTGGATGATCAAGATCCCACTGGTTTAATTTGCGGCCGTGCTCCGTGAACTGAACAGGACGATACCCCTGCAATGAATAAAACTAATCCGTTCATCATTTCTATTTATTAAGACAATGACAAACTTTCAAAATAATCCGTTCATCATTTCTACTTACCTCAGCCCTGATAAATCCTGACCTATGGAGATGCTGCTCTGTCAAGACCGACGAATCAACCGGTCCCGCATCCTCTAGCTCTGCCATCTGTAATGTATAAGATTTTGCATTTATTTACATATTAGAAACATTAGAAACATTAGAAATATACAAAGATTTTGCATGTAATGTATAAGTCCTACGTTGGCGTCCTTGATTTGCTCTCTCTGTATTTTGTGGACAGGTATTCCTATAATGCCCATCCTATTTACAAATGCTACACTTCGTTCGTCGGCCTGCCCTTTCGTCCATTATATTACGAATACGTGTAGAACGTGGACGACCTTTCTTCCTCCTCAAAGGAGGCGGTGCAATTGGCGGGCCTTGAGGTCGTGGCCAGTGACGCCTATCAGGGACAGGATGGAAATGTGGTGCGTATATATCGCGATAACAATGAACACTGTACCAAGAAAAACAAAAATTACGATAGTCTATTCTCCTTTGCGAGCTACTGCAAACTGCCAAAAGATGTAAGCAAGGTATTCCAGTTAGACATAATTCACCACAAGTAAATTGTGCATATGTTCCATTCACCACCACCGTATACTTGTCATTTCTATCTTCGACCTCAAATTCATCCAGCCCATATCGACGGACAATGGCACCCCGTGCAAGCTCCATATTAATTGAAATCTGGCTGCGTATTCTAGGAGTCAACACGCTCGTCATACTTTCACCATCTTCACGACGCTCCAAGAAATAATTATTAAGTTTATACAATGTCGCCGCTACGAAAGCCGTGATAGGCAGAGCACGACATATTGCGGGACATTTCCATCCGTAACTAACTGTCCATCCCAATGAACACTTAGAGGCATCCGACGACTAGCCATTTTAACTACACAAAAGAACACATTCGTAATATATTCTGTTATTTTCTTAATTTACACACTTTTTTACAATAAAATTACGTTACCACTATTATTAATCTATTTTAACACACTAATATTAATTATTTTTCTAAAGTTATTTTCATAATTTTCTTACTTTTTCCACTTGCACTTTATTTTTAACACTAACAATTTTCTAAAATTACGTTACAACTAAACTGATAAAATTACGTTACCACAACGACGATCTCGGACGGCTAGGCGGTGGCGGAAAAGCCGTCGATCCCGGACGGCGAGGCGGCTACCAGCGGCGTCGGCCACAGGGGAGCAGCAACACAATGTGGGAGACCACAGGTGGTGGATGCTGCAGCGGCCGCGGGAGAAGAGGCGTCGACGGCGGAGGAACGGGTGGGCAGCTCCGGCGGCGGCACGGGCGAGCGGCGGCGACGGGGAAGCTGCGAGGGAGAGAGTGAGAGAGCGGCAAGTCTGTGTATGTGCGAGAGAGAGTGAGAGCGCAAGAGAGAAAGAGAGAGAGAACAGAGGGCGCGCGTAAGTCCTGGGCCTCTAAACCCTAGTGGAAGCGGTGAATCATTCACCGTCTTCATGAAGACGGTGAACGATCCACCGCTTTCATGAAGACGGTGACCGATCCACCGCTTTCATGAAGACGGTGAACGATCCACCGCTTTCCACTAGAAATAATTTGGGGCCAGCACTTAGAAATAATTTGGGGCCATTCACCGCCTTTCTGACATTTGCACTAAAGGCGGTGAACGATTCACCGCCTTCTGTGCGCAGGTATATTTGCACTAAAGGCGGTGAGTCGTTCACCGCATTTGTAAAGCGGTGAACGGTTTACCGTTTTCTGCTCGTATATTACGAAGACAGTGAATCGTTCACCGTCTTCTATGAAGACGGTGAAGCGTTCACCGTCTTCAAAAGAAACACCTGACGTGGCTCCGACGTGGCGAGAGGAGGGTTAGTTTCCCAAATTATTTTTTCACAGGGTTATTTTCCAAAATCTTAAATTTTGGAGGGTTATATGGTAAAAAAGTCCAACGGTGGAAGTAACGGAGAGTAATGGATAGAATTTTTTTATTTCAAATAATATATGTCGGTCCAGTAGCAATAATTATTTTTTTCAGATGGCCTAAACCTGGCCCAAGAAAATATGACCTTTATTTTTTTAAAAAAAAGAGTCAAATCATGCCTCCATATTTTCTAATAATTCATCTATAAATCTAGAGCTAGGCCCAAGAAAGGAATTTTAAATTGTTCTCTATTTTGTTCAGACCAATCAAAAAATGGGTTCAACAATATCATGCACAAACTCCAACGCTGAAGTTATATCCGGTTTGCTTACTGTCAAATATAGAAGATTTACAATCATACTCCTATAGAGTTTCTCATCGACACTCTTCCCTTAAGTACTTATTCCAAGCCCTTTGTTACTTGTTCCTATAGGAGTCAGAAAGTTTTAGAATTTTCAAGACCAAATTTCTTGACCAAATCCCTCGCGTATTTGGATTGGCATAGGTGAATTTCATCTTTTGACTGTTTCACTTGTAAGTCCAAAAAATAACTTAGTTCATCCATTGTGGACATCACAAATTCACTTTTCATAACCACGGCGAACTTTGTGTCATCTTTGTCTCTTATTGCTCCGAAGACAATATCGTCTACATATATTTGTGCCACAATGAAGTTTCTGATAATATTTCACAAATAGAGTTCTATCCGCTCCCCCCTCGGATGTAGCCCTTATCGAATAAGTAATTTGTCAATCTTTCGTATCATGCTCGCGGGCTTGTTTGAGACCGTAAAGAGCCTTTTTTAAACGATAAATATGATAAGGATGGTTCGGATCTATAAAACCTTTCGGTTGTGCGACATAAACCTCCTTGTTTAAATATCCGTTCAAAAAGGCACTCTTTACATCTATTTGAAAAAGTTTAATTTTAAAATGACAGACTATTGCAAACAAAATACAAATTGATTCAAGGTGGAAAACCGAGGCGAACATCTCTTCAAATCAATTGCTTCTATTTGTAAATATCCCTGAGCAACTAATCTTGTTTTATTCTGAATTATAGTACCTTCTTTATTTTTCTTATTCTTAAAAATCTATTTAGTGCAGATTATATTTTGTTGCTTAGAGCGTTTCACTAATTCCCACATATTATTACTTGTGAATTGACCAAGCTCTTCTCACAATCCAGCATTCATCAAGAAGAGATTCGTCAATATTTTTTGGTTCAATCAACGAAACATAACACGCAAATTCACATTCTAGTTGGCTCCGTGTATGAACACCTTCTCGAGGATCTTCAATTCTGTTAGACATGGGATGATCTTCAAAGACTCTAGAATTTTCAGAAATAGTAGATTTACTCGGAGTTTCAGGTGGTATAGATAAATCATGCGATGCAAAAGGTGTAATGGGATCATTGAGGATCGAAATGGCAACCTAAGAGGGAGGGAGGGGGATTATGTTTATAAAATAAAATGCAATAAAAAAAATCGATAAAACTGCGATAAAAGAAATGAGAAAAGTTAGAAAAAATCAAACTCAAAGCACACGATCGATTTATTTCGAGGTTCGGCCCTTTTCCTACGTTCTTGCCAACTTCTCAACACAAGAGAATGTTGGGTTTTCACTATTCGATGCTTTTTCCGGGCAAGCACCACGCCATTACACCAAAAACTTCTTCTCGCAAGAAAATTATACATTCAACAATTTTTTTCTCTCTACTACAAGATTGTATCTCACTACAAAAATCACTCAAGTTCAGAGAGAGTAGAGAGTTAAGAATATTGAACACTTAGTGTAGTGCACTGAACTTTAACAAATTGCGGACTTCTAGTGAGAGAATGGTGTTTTATACTATTCTGGAGGTTTTGGTGGAGTTTTGAGAGCTTAGAAGAGTTTTCGAGACTTTTTAAGCGCGAAAACGGACTTCGGTGACCAAAATATGCAAAAGCTGCATGTTTTGTATTGAGTACCGGTACTAGGAATGGGGTACCGGAACTCAGTAGAGTGCTGATTTGCGCAGCTCTCGGATTTTGCGGAACTCGGCTGAGGTACCGGTACTGATTTAAGTAGTACCGGAACTGAAACGTGAGATACCGGAACGCAGTTGTGAAACCGAAAACCCAACGTTCGGATTTTGCGGGACTGAACCACGAGTACCGGAACTGCTCGAGTACCGATACTCCAATCCGTGTACCGGTACTCAATGGTGCAAAAACTGTTTCGTATAGTTTTATAATTTTGGCTTTTTGAGGGACTTCTAGGGGTATTATTACATTATGTAATATACCTCTCTCACCCCTCTCATTTGCCCTTTTTGTGCTGAGACTTGAGAGAAGGAAGGTGAGTCTCTCCCTCTCTCTCCCTTGGATTTCTCTTCTCCAAACCCTCCAAATTGTGGGTTTGATCTCTTTTTCTTCCTTTTCTTCATGGAACCTTGCTTCTAGGCCTTGGAGAGGAGCTCGGGATTGGAGTGAGAAGCTTGTTTGAGGATTTAGCTTCAATCCTAGCACCTATTAGCTTGGTTTGGAGCTCTAATTGAGGTTAGTAGTTCTCTTGCTTCCTCTAATTGTGGGTTTTGCAAGAAATTTGGAAGAAAGCCTAGTTTGTGGAAAACTAGGATTTATTTTAGGGTTTTCTGTCACGCCCCGGGTTACCTCTTCCCAGGCGCATGACCAGATCCGCCGCATACACAGTATCTCTACCATGTATACGAAGCGAAACAACATCCACAATAAAACACACAGAGCTAAAGGTATCAACAGAGCTGCTATATAATATATCAAAAGATCACTGTACATACATCATCCATAACTCTCACAAATAACTCTCATATACAGACTGATATCAACATCACATAGTATGTACAGACTCAACCATCTATCCAAAATGGGTATACCTCTAGCCAAATATCCGGGGAATAGCTCTACCCGACGGTCTCCTTTCCGCGCTCAGTATGCACAACTGGGGAAGAAGACTCTGCAAAAAGATGTCACCAATGGGTGTGAGAACTACTATCAATCAAGTAGTCCTCAGTGGGTACCGCCACCAGCCTCAGCGGTCTGCCCACTAAGTCCTCAATCTCAAGAGATATGAATAGAGCAATAAAAGAGTAGGAGATATACTATCACTACTATGCACAAAGCTCAACTGTCAGTATGAATACCAATGAACTGAATATACCAAATGAGGACTATCATACATAATACAATACCTGCGAACCAGCTAGTACAGGAACCCCATCTGTACCTAGCTCTCGCCATACAATACCTCTCAATACAATACCATACCATGCGGCCTGATCACGCTCAACCCTACAGGGAGCTGCTCAACCCTCCAGGGAGCCGACTAGTACAGGAAGCCCGTCTGTAACTAGCCCCTCGTACACCTCTCTGTACGGAACATGCCAACTCTAGAGTGGTACTCGTGGGAGCTACCCAACCGAGTAAAGTATAACCATAGTAACCGCCAAGCACCCGCAGGTATATGATCGACACGACTGGGTCAACAAAGGATCAAGTGCCCTCGGCACCTCAAAGAATAGTCAACAAGTAAGACCCAATCCACTGTGCCCTCGGCACCACAAAGGATAATCAACTAGTATGACCCAATCCATGCTCTCACAAAGTACCCCGTGCCCTTGGCATAATCAATGCTCCAGTGCTCACAATCATCTCAACTCTATCACACAAGAGGAGGCTCTCGACTCTATCACAAAGAGGAGGTACAACAACATAGCACGAGCCACAACATGATCACCTACACTACATGCACAACAACTGGTACAAGGAATCAACAGAATAGGTGTAGGTCCAATCATGCAACAGGGATACAAGGAAATGCATGCTCATATACATATCATTAGCACATCTAAGATCATAACATGCCCATGCAGTCTATAGATCAGTCTCACCCTAACATGGCATCTCTATATAATCTTAGCATGGCATACTATCACAATCCCAATATCATAATCCAATATCCACATATCATAATCCAATCATGCTAACATAATCCAAACAACATCATATCATATTATGCTAACATGAGATAAAACACGTAGGAGGAAGTCCACTGAATCTGGCAAACATCAACCCACCTGAAAAGCTAATCCAACCACGGTGGGGAAAGAACAAGCCTCAGATCCAACCCTCCAAGATAAGGAACTCCGGCAGCACTCCGATCTGAGTAAACCTCCAAGGAACTGCTATCTCCAGCAGAATAACAGCTCAGCACCAGATCAGATCAGCAGGATAGAGGAGAACAAGCTAGATCACAAACTAATGCCAACTCATGGCCCTTACACTAGCTTTCTCTCTCTAGAACAGGGATCTCGGAGTGGAAAATAACCCAAAAACCATCAGGGCTCACCTATTTATAGGCTGCCAAAAGTCCACATTCGGGCGCCCACTTCTCAACTTCCGGGCGTCCGGAAACCCTGCCGTACAGGTGTCGTCGTGCGGCCAAGCGGCCGGTCGATAGTCATCAGGCGGTGGGGCGGCGTGTCTCCGGCGATCGACACGTGTCCTGCGTCGCGACACGTGGCCCTCCACATCAACAGCTCAAACCGGATCCTCAATCCGGGCGTCCGAATCATGCATCCAGATCCGATCTCCGTCGGCCACAACCGGATCATCCGCAAAGTGCAACGGGGTCCGGAACATTCGGGCGTCCACAACCTCACTTCCGGGCGCCCGAATCCCGCCAAGTCCAGAAACCCTAAATCTCAAAATTTCCCGAGTACTACAGTTTTCTTATTGAAAGCTTTTGAGATGAAATTGATGAGTGTAGAACACTCTTGTATGTTGGATTTGAAGCCCTATTGTGTTGATTTGGATTTTGAACAAGATTTCCTTGAGTTAAGGTAATTTCACCTATTTTCACTTTGATTTTTGGTGAATTTCGTGGTAGAGTTTTTAGAAGCTTGTAACCCTTTGAGAATTTTTCATAGGGCACAAGAAGTCTAGGGGGCAACTTCATTTGAAATTTGATCGAGCTTTCGACGGTTATCCGGTGGGTTTGACCTCACCGAAATAGGTGAATTTATCCTATGTCTCCTATTTTGTTATAGGATTTAATAAATGGTTTAGCATGATACTCATAACCTCATAGAATTTTTGAGCACATAATATGATCATCTCATGTAAGAAGTTTTGCTTACTCTATATAGTAGAGGAATACTTCATAATGACATGCATGTTAAACTAACCTTTCTCTTGTTCAAGTAATTATGTATGTTATAGTTGGGTGGCATCGTAATGGTCACTATATGGTTAGTAGAGCTACTTAATTGAGTAGAAATTGAATGGCATCATTTAATAATTGCTATGGTGTCACGCCCCGGGGCCCCAGCGGAAGCCCACCCGGGCGCATGCACAGACCCGCCGTGTACACAAAATAACCCAATGCACACAAGGCGTCTAAAACAACATACAAGAAAAGAATAAAGCGAGTAATCCTATCATGATAATCAGAGCATACATACTAACAAGTAAGGTCTCAAGATGAAAGTATGAAATACCATAAAAGAGTAGAACCACAACATAAGTTAATACAACAATATACCCAAAACGGGACATAGGGTAGTCTCTACAAAAGTGGTCGATACAAAAACACCTCTCAAAAAAGTACAAGAAAGGTGCTCCACCTAGTCGCTAGCTCCCTCACGCACTAGCTAGACGCGATGCCCTTGCCGCGATCCCTAGCCTCTCCCGCAGTGGAAGGCTCTGAAATAAAACAACAAACCCCAGGGGGATGAGAACTATTATTCAATAGTTCCCAGTGGGTAAGCCGCCGAGAGGAGCGGAGTACACCACTAGGTCAACTGAGGCAAAGTAGGGGTTAGA
The DNA here is from genome assembly GCA_016920855.1 of Puya raimondii. NCBI lineage: Eukaryota > Viridiplantae > Streptophyta > Magnoliopsida > Poales > Bromeliaceae > Puya > Puya raimondii. Next base: position 21,645,658 of record JABWPP010000050.1, on the reverse strand, counting down.
TAACAAAAAGCATAATTATAGTTGAAAATTTAATACTACTATGCCTCAAGATGTTATCATATAAACATGAACTATTCTACTAAAGCACATGTGTAAGCATGCAATATTTCACCTTTTACTATATGAATATTCACCTTTTCATAATACCATAACTATGTAGTCATAAAAGAATACAATAGAGGGATGTTCACTTGTGCCGTGCCTAATGGCTCCGTGGTAGTCAACACCTCACGCTTTGGCCCACGGCGGTTCCATTTCGGCGCTCTCTCTAACACACGGGCGAAATAACTGTCGCTAGGCCAACTCCGGAGTGCCGGCTTGTAGGGAGCGACCCTCACAAGCATGTGTAAACGAGCATAGTGGCTAACAAGTAACAATCAACCATATAATATCATTCATCATGTCTATAACATGGAAAACCAACTAATGTCCAATACTAGGTCATGATGTCCATCTTGTCATTCATCTAAGTGGAATGTCATATGTTTAGCTTCACATTTTGATTCTAACATGTCATATGTCATATATACTCTATAACTAGTCCAACAAGCTAAGTGTCAGGAGTGTTTTCAAATCCATTGCCCATCTACCATCACACATGTCTCTACTCCTTCAAGTAAGCAATTAAACAAGTACATGAATGAAATATTCAATTCCCATAGCCAACCATGATGCGCTATGTTTAATAACTATGCAAACCTCCTACTACATAGGACATATAATTTGCATCTATATAGTACATGAATTTCATGCATTCTAAAATTCTACCATGTCATAATTAGTATGAATATGCACTAATTTAAGCTCTTAAGCTAATAAGAAGACATAGGAGGAATTCACCCATTTCGGTGAGGTCAAACCCACCCGATACCCTTCGGAACCTCGCAGTATCCGAAAACAAAATTGCCCCCTCGATTTCTAGCGCCCTAAAGAATATTTCTATGGGGTTAGAAACATCGAACGAACATTTTCGAAAAACGTCATAATAAAATGGAAAAAATGGTGAAATTACCTTAGATCAAGAATCTCTTGTCCAAAACCCAAAATGAAGTTAGGAAGCTTCAAATCCAACCTAACATAGCATTCTACACCCATCAATTCCCATTCAAAAGTCTATAATCAAGAAACCCTAAAATAAACCCTAGGTTTACCATAATGAGGTTTCATCAATAAAAACCCAAATAAACTCCAAAAGAGGGTTAAAAAAGAGGAAAACTCACCTCTTTAATGCTCCAAGCTAGGTCCAAGGAAGCTAGGGTTGGAGATAAACCTCAAACAAGCCCTCCTCTCCTCCACCACGTTCCTCCAAGAGCAAGCTAGGAAGCTTGGGTGCAAAGGAAAAGGAAAAGGAGATCAAACCCTATGTTTCCATCACCATGGAGACAAGATCCTAGAGAGAGAAAGGGAGAAAACCTTACCTCTTTTCTCCAAGTCCACAGCACAAATGGCTGTGAGGGGGGGGGGGGGGGGGGGGGGGGGGGGGGGGGGGGGGTTAAGTTACATGTTGTAACAATTGCCCTAACACCCCTCCAAAAGCCAACATTCGCAAAACAGCTCAAAACAGAATTTTCGGCTCTGTATACCGGTATGCGTATGGGCATACCGGTATCTAGCCAGAAATCCTGCAAACCCGAGCCTCGGCCAAACATGCCACACGAAGGGATTCCGGTATGGAAAATGCCAGTACCGGTACTAATCACTTCAGTACCGGTATGCGGTCTTCACATACCGGAATGCCAGCCCAATCCGGTATCTCCAGCGGGATTCCGCAGAACCCGAGAGCTACGCAAACCAGATGATCACAGGATTCCGGTATCCCAAAGTCACATACCGGTATGCAATGTCAAACCTGCAGTTTTTGCAGAATTTGACTTCCGGAGTCCGTTTTCGCACTTCTTAAGTCCCGAAAACGCTCCCAAGAGCTCGAAACACAACCAAAATCTCCAGATTAGCACGAAACGCTAATCTCACACTAGAACCTTGCAATTTGCTAAAGTTCAGTGTACCACATACACCCCTCCTAAAAAGGAGTTTCGTCCGCAAAACTAGAAGTCAAATACCTCAGGATTCCATCTTAAAAAGATGGGGGTATCGCTCCAACAGTGAGCTCTCCAGCTCCCAATTGGCTTCGCGCTCATCGTGGTTGCTCCAAAGCACCTTCACATAAGGGATTTCTCGATTCCTGAGTTTCTTCACCTCGCGAGCTAGAATCTTCGTCGGATATTCCTCGAAACTCAAGTCTTCATGCAATTCCAGCGGAGTGGAGTCCAACACATGAGTTGGGTTGAAGACGTATTTCCGGAGCAAAGACACATGGAACACGTTGTGTACTCCCGATAGATTCGGCGGCAAAGCAAGCCGATACGCTACCGGGCCTACCCGTTCCAAAACTTCAAAGGGTCCAATAAAACGAGGACTAAGCTTTCCCCGAATACCAAATCTTTTAATCCCCTTTGTCGGCGATACCTTTAGGAAGACATGATCTCCCACTTGGAATTCCAATTCCCGCCGACGTTTATCAGCATAGCTCTTTTGGCGACTTTGAGCTGTAATCAATCTTTGTCGAGCGATGCGAACCTTGTCCTCAGCTTCCTGCAGCACATCGGGACCCAAAACTAGCTTCTCACCAACTTCACTCCAATGGAGCGGTGATCGACACTTTCTTCCATAAAGAGCTTCGAAAGGTGCCATCTTAATGCTTGCTTGATAACTATTGTTATAAGCAAACTCTGCCATAGGTAGGTGTTGATGCCATCCACCTTGATAATCAATTACACAAGCTCGAAGCATGTCTTCCAAGATCTGAATGGTACGCTCAGACTGCCCATCGCTCTGGGGGTGGAACGCTGTGCTGAAATCCAGACGAGTGCCCAACGCGTCATGTAAACTTTTCCAAAAGTGTGACACAAATCTAGTATCTCTATCCGATACAATCGATGTAGGTACACCATGAAGTCGCACCACTTCATCAAGATAGACTTGTGCAAGTCTCTCACCCGTCCACGTGGTATGTATAGGGATAAAGTGTGCTGATTTAGTCAATCTATCCACAATAACCCACACTGCGTCATGCCCGGCTTGAGAGCGAGGCAAACCTGAGACAAAATCCATAGTAATTAGCTCCCACTTCCAAACCGGTATCGGTAAACTTTGAAGCTTTCCCGCGGGGAGTCTATGTTCAGCTTTCACTTGTTGACAAGTTAAGCATCGAGCCACAAACTCGCCAACATCTTTCTTCATTCCGGGCCACCAATAGTGCAGTTTCAAAACCTTGTACATTTTTGTGCCACCCGGATGCACGGTGTTGAGAGATACGGGGGCCCTAGGATCTATCTAGAGTATATCAATCACCTAGAGGGGGGTGAATAGGTGTATAAACAAAAATCACAAATCTCAATGCGATAAAGTAATGCGGAAAATAAAATCAGCACACCGAGATTTACGTGGGAAACTCCACCTTGGAGAAAAACCCACGGGACCAACACGCGATAACAATCCACTAAGAATAAAAGATTACAAGGTGATTACCGACTCCACGGACTTAACCTCTCTTTTATCTTCTCCGAATCTCGCGCACACCACCGGGTTGTCCACGCCCCACGTTCGAATCCACGAACGCCACGCCTCGAATCCACGAGACGCCCAACTTCGAATCCACGAAGCCTTCAACACGTCGAATCCACGACGCCCACTCGAATCCACGAGCGCACTCCGTCCGGAGCAAGAACAATAAAAGAGATGATGATTTATTGCTTAGAATATCATGAAAGATCTGTGGGTATAGTCTCTAAGCAATCCTCAAATTGATTCTAAAAGAATATTAGAAATTATGGCACCATGAATCAATTTGAGAGAAGCTTGATGTAGAAGATGGGGAAAACGGTTACCTACAAGCTTCTAGGGTTTCTAAAAGATAATTTATGCTTAACCATATTTTAGAGACACCCCCATATCTTATTTATAGGTTAGAAGCAATCCGAAATAGATTAGGATTAAAAAACAGTTTTTAGAAAGGTTTGGAAGCAAACCGATTTTGACTAGGATTGAAAAACTGATTTTAGAAAGGTTTGGAATCAAATTAGGATTGCAATAATGAATTTAAGAAATCTACCATCTTATTTAAAGGTTTGGGAGACATTAGAATTAGAGTAGGATTAAAAAATAACTTTCCAAAAATTCACGACGAGTCGGGGTCCGGATCGCGGGTATGGGGTCCGGACCTTGAAACTCTTCAGGCGTTTCATTGTCCGGACCTCAGCCATCAGGATCCGGACCCGGTCTGCGAAACTGTCTGTCACGCTCACGGGTTCCTGACCTCAGCTTCCAGGGTCCGGACCCGGACTGCGAAATAGCAAGTATGCGTACGGGTTCCGGACCTCAGCTTCCAGGGTCCGGACTCGGTCTGCGAAGCAGCATAACCTGCTCACGGGTTCCGGACCTCAAGTTCCAGGGTCCGGACCCCGTAATATGAATTTTTCGATTTGTTTATAAATCATTAAAAACCTATTCTAATGTCTTCCAAATACTTGTAAATGTTTATAAATCATCATCAAGATTATTTAAACTTACCAAACATCGTGAATTCATACGTTGAGTCTTCGAGTCTTCAAACTTCGTCTCTTCTTCTTTGAACCTTCAAGACTCCGACTCACTTCACGAAATATGCCAATATAAAATCCGTAACAATCTCCCCCTTTGGCAATTTCGTGACAAAACCCAAAATTACATAAAACACTCACGATGCTTATTTCTCCAAAACAAATGAAATTCATTGCCATCACCAAAACAATGAACTTCTCTCGTGAAAGATCCAAATAAAATCCAAAATTACAATTTTATAACTCCTAAACAAACTCTATGACTTAGACAAATATGGAGTCTTGAATCTTGAAAGACCTGCAAAAATTTGCATTCTCCACGAACAAAGTTAGTAGAAAAAATATCAAAATCGCTCTCCCTTTGTTCATGCAATCTCTCCCCCTATGTTTATGCGTCTAAGTTATCATTTAACCTCTCTCCCCCTTTTTGTCAAAAATTGCCAAAAGAAAACACCCAAAAATAGAGAGAGTTGAAAGAAATTAAATAAAACACAAGTTCAAAATATTTTTCAATTTTGAAACCACTTGTGATAAAAACGTCAAACATTGTTAGTGCATGAGGAGTATAAATTCACATTGACTTCTTTCAATCCCTATTAATTTCATAAGAATTAAGAACTTTACTACACAATCACCATAATGTAGATAAAATATTACACGATTTCTTAATTCATATAAACTTCAAAATCAAGTCATCAAAAATAATCTAAAGGCTAAAAAACTATCAAGATGTAAACGGATTATGAAAATGACTTAAGGGATTCATCAAAGAGACAGAAATTTGTTGCATAAACATTCAAATTTGAGATAAAACAAATATCGCACAGGGGGTGGCTCTTTGAGCATCTTTCATGTATGTGGACCACCTTATAACACCGAAAAAATAAAATTTTGTGACATTTTCCTTTTGCATCCTTTTGCACTTATATATATTTTTTTTTTCGGATATGCAATTCAATTCTCATGTGGTAGCTGCACACACTAACCGGACGACCGGGGTGGTAGCTCTTTCCTCCATGTGGTGGTAGTTTTCACACTCCTTTAAGGATGTAACTCTTTCCACATCTTTCAAAGCATATGAGCATTTTATAATAATAACTCCCCCTCGCTTATGCAATCTCTTAATTGAAAGAACATGTGACAAATTTTAGTCCATAAGTGAATGACTATTCATCAAATTCAACACACACAACCGAGATAGGTTAAGCTCCTAGAGATTACACATGATTGCCTAAATTTGATGAATATAAGTATTAAGAATTCTCATAATAAATTATCTTCAATATAATGAAAATAAAGTAAAACCGATAATTAATATGAAATTAATTAGGAGTGAATGAAAGTGAACCTATTGATATTCAATGCACTATTTAATGTTCTAATCATTCAAAGAATCTAAAAATCGTAACAATGAAAGCACCAAAATGTGTAATGCAATAAACAAAAGATATGCAATAGAAACCGATCAAAGCACTACACTAAGTCAAAAACAAATTAAGGTTTAAGACAAGAAAAGATATCACCTTTCCGAACCCAAACTTGTCGGATTGTTGGTTGTCTTGCTTTGTTGTATTTGGGCACCGATTGTTTTGACTTTTGATCAACCTTTGGTCTCACCATCGCATTCCGCTTTGGAGTAGTTGGATGTTGTGGCTTTGACTTTTGGTTGACCTCGGGTACTCGACCTTTTGGATGTTGCTTTTGAAACCGAGAAGGATGTCGAGTGTTGGAAGATGCCGATAGATGCTTAGAAGATGCCACTTGAGTTTTCTTTTTATGGCATGTCTTCTTGATATGTCCTTTCTTTCCGCATCTATGGCATACTTTCTCTTTTACACTTATTGAGACTTTGGGAATAGAATTTTTTACCTTCTCAACAAATGTCCTCTCATATCCAACACCAAGTTTGTCCGTTTGACCCAATCCGAGCATACTATCAAGCTTTTTCGAACCGGAGGAGAATTTTTGTATGTCGGACTTGAGTTGATAAACTTGTCTAGTCAAGACTTGATTAGAAGTATGAATTTCCTTGACTTGATGTTCTAGAAAACCAATCTTTTCTTGATGTGATTTAATCGTCGTCTCCGATTGGTCTAGCTTCTCTTGGAGGATCTTATTGTTCTTCAAAATTTGTTCCCTTTCCTCCGCAAGAGCTTTAGTTGTGGTCTTCAACATTTTATTTTCATCCTCAAGTTCCAATAGACGGTTTCTCAACTTCTTATTGTACTTAGCCATCTTCTTTGATTGCTTAAAAAGTTGTTGATACGCCACTACGAGATTTTCCTCGTCCGACTCTTCTTCGCTCTCATCAAATAGAGGAGGCCGACTAATATTACTACCTTTTTCACCCATAATGATAGATAAAGCCTAGATCCTGCTCTGATACCAATTGAGAGATACGGGGGCCCTAGGATCTATCTAGAGTATTGAAACATACAAGCCACTACAAGAGATATATAGAGCTGAAATAAAGCATACTAATAACAAAAGCCACATGTACATATAGAGTCCAAAATACAACAGGTCCACCACAACCAAAATAGGTACAAATCCACAGTATATGTACATGGCACAACTCAAAATAAACTATCTCCAGTAGGGTCCTCCTCTAGGGACAACAGGGACAGGTAGCGATCTAGCTCGCGACTCCCTTACCTCGATCCGCGGAAACAGGCGCAGCAGCCGCAACAGAAGAAGGCTCTGCAAAAAGGTGGCAACAAAGGGTGTGAGAACTACTATCAAAAGAAGTAGTCCTCAGTGGGTACCGATACCGACCTCAACGGTCCACCCACTAAGTCTACGAGACTAACAGTATAGCTGGTAGGTAAAGAACAACAAAGTAAGCTGAAATAACTCTACAGCTATCATGCCACTACCCTACCACTATGCATAACAGTCACAGGAGTAAATGCAACTCTCACTATGAATAAACTGTCCAAACTGACCCAAGTCTACCGGGACCTCAACAGACCAGTCCCGCCTGTACCCTAAGCTGCACCGTACTTCACCCACGAGGGTTTCCGGTGTAGAGCAGCACCCAACAGGGACTACTGCGACGCACAAAAGTCCAACTCCGGAGTGGCACTTGTGGGGGCGACCCAGCCAAGTGTAGTTGCGAATCTGACAGCTCAATCAGGTAACCACAGGCTAAAACCAAAATAAAAGGGTCAAGTCGGTCTAACAACCAAGGCTCACGTGCCCACGGCACAATCTGATGCCACAGATACTAAAACAAGAATCTGGGTCCACCGTCAGCCCCGACGGCACCCGAAAATACAAAACAGCCTCACCCTGCTGTAAATACAAGCTCGGCATCCCAGCACGAGCGTAAACTCGTCCTATAACGAACTAAGTATCCACCTCGCACTAACAGCGGTGATACAAAAACAAAACGGCTCCTAGAGCTAAATCTGATAACAGTTCGAAAAGTGACGGTTGTATGTTCGCGAGTTTTCTCCTAAGTCAATTCCCAGTTCAGCATGTAAGTCATGTCGATAAATTATCAATTTATGCTCCAAATTCAGATTTCATATAAACACATGCAAATTCACGAATTCGAGCTACTAACATGATTTAACAGATAATAAAACAGCATGCTGTACTCTCTGACGCTTAGGAGGAAAACCGGCGATTTCGGTAACATCAACCCACCTCGAAAGCTATCCAACAACGGCTAGGAGTCGAGAGGAAGGCCTCCAAGCAACACCGGCCGAAATCGAGCTCAAATCTGCAACCTCGAGATTCGGACCCACCTGCTCACTGTTCTGGGCGCCCAGAACATCAGCCCAGAACTGCAGCCTGGCAGCACAACCCACATGTGATCAACATGCGATAAAATCCAAATCCTAAGTCCAAAAGCAGTGAAATTTGGCTCAACTCACCAGCAGAGGTTCAAGAACAAACCCTCCAAATTTCAGCCAAATCGGAGTTCGACTCGATGTCCAAAAAGCCTAAACACTGAATCAGGTCAACATCTGGACCCTCCTGCACATGGATCCAGAAGTTCCAGCACTTAAGCAAAACTCAAAAACAGCAAGAATTCAAGGATTCCAACGATTCTAGCTCATAGAAAGGGGTCACAAACCTCACAAAAACAGTGATGGAACAATCCAAAACCTCTCCAAAGATCCTCACAAAGATCTGGATCTAAAAATCCAAAAAATTCCATCAATGACCCAAAAATTCAGCACTTAAACAAATACTCAAAATCTGAGCTAGAACTCACCTTTGAATCCTCAATTCAGGTGGAAAGGACCTCCAAACCAGCAAGGAAGGTGGAAGGATCAATCTTCACTTCGTAATTCCAGCTCCCAAGAGATTGGATCCAAAAGATCAAAGGAAAAACCCAAGTTTCAGCTCAAGAATACAAGGGGTCCAGTAAAACATCAACTGCAGCTTACATACCTGTCCAAATCGCGATTGGAAGGATTCCACTTCTTCCTCTGCGAGTCCTCTATCCAACAAATCAAGTTTCGTTGGATTTGGATACTCCTACACTGCACACAAGAACGAACACTCCAGGTCGACGTTGCAGTTTCAGCAGGAAACCAAGATCATCAATGGACGAAGATGAAATTTGGGAGAGAAGAGAGGGTTTCCTTGCAAGATCCGAGTTTCACCATGAAGATGGGAGAAAAAGCCTCAGGGGAGGTCGTCCACAACTCTTATAGACAAAGGATCTCGGTGCAATGAGCCTCAAGAACAGAATTACAACTAACCTGTCCTCAGCAGAAAACCACACTTCCGGGCGCCCGAAACTCATGAAGTGGGCGCCCGGTTCTTCAGCCTGCACCAACTCGACCATCGGACTCTCCGCCGCGGTCCGGTGCGCCCAAACCTGGTCCGGTGGATCTCACCAACCGATCAACACGTGTCGAGCCGTTCGATACTCACGAGGCAGGATTTCCGGACTCACTTTCCGGGCGCCCGAAACATGGATCCGAAATGACTTAGTAATTTTCAGAAAAGGGGCACAGGACAACTGGGCGCCCAAAACAGAGCATCCGGGCGCCCGAAACTTCAAAAGCCCAAAACTTCAGTTTTGGCTCGCTTCGGTGCTCCGAGTCCGTTTTCGCGTCTATTTGACGCCGAAACGACTCCGACTTGTCTCGACCTTCTCCAGAAGCGTCGAACAGTCTAGGATACTACAGTCATTCCGTCAGTTAGGCCCCAGGGGTACTACAAGTATATCAATCACCTAGAGGGGGGTGAATAGGTGTATAAACAAAAATCACAAATCTCAATGCGATAAAGTAATGCGGAAAATAAAATCAGCACACCGAGATTTACGTGGGAAACTCCACCTTGGAGAAAAACCCACGGGACCAACACGCGATAACAATCCACTAAGAATAAAAGATTACAAGGTGATTACCGACTCCACGGACTTAACCTCTCTTTTATCTTCTCCGGATCTCGCGCACACCACCGGGTTGTCCACGCCCCACGTTCGAATCCACGAACGCCACGCCTCGAATCCACGAGACGCCCAACTTCGAATCCACGAAGCCTTCAACACGTCGAATCCACGACGCCCACTCGAATCCACAAGCGCACTCCGTCCGGAGCAAGAACAATAAAAGAGATGATGATTTATTGCTTAGAATATCATGAAAGATCTGTGGGTATAGTCTCTAAGCAATCCTCAAATTGATTCTAAAAGAATATTAGAAATTATGGCACCATGAATCAATTTGAGAGAAGCTTGATGTAGAAGATGGGGAAAACGGTTACCTACAAGCTTCTAGGGTTTCTTAAAGATAATTTATGCTTAACCACATTTTAGAGACACCCCCATATCTTATTTATAGGTTAGAAGCAATCCGAAATAGATTAGGATTAAAAAACAGTTTTTAGAAAGGTTTGGAAGCAAACCGATTTTGACTAGGATTGAAAAACTGATTTTAGAAAGGTTTGGAATCAAATTAGGATTGCAATAATGAATTTAAGAAATCTACCATCTTATTTAAAGGTTTGGGAGACATTAGAATTAGAGTAGGATTAAAAAATAACTTTCCAAAAATTCACGACGAGTCGGGGTCCGGATCGCGGGTATGGGGTCCGGACCTTGAAACTCTTCAGGCGTTTCATTGTCCGGACCTCAGCCATCAGGATCCGGACCCGGTCTGCGAAACTGTCTGTCACGCTCACGGGTTCCGGACCTCAGCTTCCAGGGTCCGGACCCGGACTGCGAAATAGCAAGTATGCGTACGGGTTCCGGACCTCAGCTTCCAGGGTCCGGACTCGGTCTGCGAAGCAGCATAACCTGCTCACGGGTTCCGGACCTCAAGTTCCAGGGTCCGGACCCCGTAATATGAATTTTTCGATTTGTTTATAAATCATTAAAAACCTATTCTAATGTCTTCCAAATACTTGTAAATGTTTATAAATCATCATCAAGATTATTTAAACTTACCAAGCATCGTGAATTCATACGTTGAGTCTTCGAGTCTTCAAACTTCGTCTCTTCTTCTTTGAACCTTCAAGACTCCGACTCACTTCACGAAATATGCCAATATAAAATCCGTAACAATCTCCCCCTTTGGCAATTTCGTGACAAAACCCAAAATTACATAAAACACTCACGATGCTTATTTCTCCAAAACAAATGAAATTCATTGCCATCACCAAAACAATGAACTTCTCTCGTGAAAGATCCAAATAAAATCCAAAATTACAATTTTATAACTCCTAAACAAACTCTATGACTTAGACAAATATGGAGTCTTGAAGTCTTGAAAGACCTGCAAAAATTTGCATTCTCCACGAACAAAGTTAGTAGAAAAAATATCAAAATCGCTCTCCCTTTGTTCATGCAATCTCTCCCCCTATGTTTATGCGTCTAAGTTATCATTTAACCTCTCTCCCCCTTTTTGTCAAAAATTGCCAAAAGAAAACACCCAAAAATAGAGAGAGTTGAAAGAAATTAAATAAAACACAAGTTCAAAATATTTTTCAATTTTGAAACCACTTGTGATAAAAACGTCAAACATTGTTAGTGCATGAGGAGTATAAATTCACATTGACTTCTTTCAATCCCTATTAATTTCATAAGAATTAAGAACTTTACTACACAATCACCATAATGTAGATAAAATATTACACGATTTCTTAATTCATATAAACTTCAAAATCAAGTCATCAAAAATAATCTAAAGGCTAAAAAACTATCAAGATGTAAACGGATTATGAAAATGACTTAAGGGATTCATCAAAGAGACAGAAATTTGTTGCATAAACATTCAAATTTGAGATAAAACAAATATCGCACAGGGGGTGGCTCTTTGAGCATCTTTCATGTATGTGGACCACCTTATAACACCGAAAAAATAAAATTTTGTGACATTTTCCTTTTGCATCCTTTTGCACTTATATATATTTTTTTTTTCGGATATGCAATTCAATTCTCATGTGGTAGCTGCACACACTAACCGGACGACCGGGGTGGTAGCTCTTTCCTCCATGTGGTGGTAGTTTTCACACTCCTTTAAGGATGTAACTCTTTCCACATCTTTCAAAGCATATGAGCATTTTATAATAATAACTCCCCCTCGCTTATGCAATCTCTTAATTGAAAGAACATGTGACAAATTTTAGTCCATAAGTGAATGACTATTCATCAAATTCAACACACACAACCGAGATAGGTTAAGCTCCTAGAGATTACACATGATTGCCTAAATTTGATGAATATAAGTATTAAGAATTCTCATAATAAATTATCTTCAAATATAATGAAAATAAAGTAAAACCGATAATTAATATGAAATTAATTAGGAGTGAATGAAAGTGAACCTATTGATATTCAATGCACTATTTAATGTTCTAATCATTCAAAGAATCTAAAAATCGTAACAATGAAAGCACCAAAATGTGTAATGCAATAAACAAAAGATATGCAATAGAAACCGATCAAAGCACTACACTAAGTCAAAAACAAATTAAGGTTTAAGACAAGGAAAGATATCACCTTTCCGAACCCAAACTTGTCGGATTGTTGGTTGTCTTGCTTTGTTGTATTTGGGCACCGATTGTTTTGACTTTTGATCAACCTTTGGTCTCACCATCGCATTCCGCTTTGGAGTAGTTGGATGTTGTGGCTTTGACTTTTGGTTGACCTCGGGTACTCGACCTTTTGGATGTTGCTTTTGAAACCGAGAAGGATGTCGAGTGTTGGAAGATGCCGATAGATGCTTAGAAGATGCCACTTGAGTTTTCTTTTTATGGCATGTCTTCTTGATATGTCCTTTCTTTCCGCATCTATGGCATACTTTCTCTTTTACACTTATTGAGACTTTGGGAATAGAATTTTTTACCTTCTCAACAAATGTCCTCTCATATCCAACACCAAGTTTGTCCGTTTGACCCAATCCGAGCATACTATCAAGCTTTTTCGAACCGGAGGAGAATTTTTGTATGTCGGACTTGAGTTGATAAACTTGTCTAGTCAAGACTTGATTAGAAGTATGAATTTCCTTGACTTGATGTTCTAGAAAACCAATCTTTTCTTGATGTGATTTAATCGTCGTCTCCGATTGGTCTAGCTTCTCTTGGAGGATCTTATTGTTCTTCAAAATTTGTTCCCTTTCCTCCGCAAGAGCTTTAGTTGTGGTCTTCAACATTTTATTTTCATCCTCAAGTTCCAATAGACGGTTTCTCAACTTCTTATTGTACTTAGCCATCTTCTTTGATTGCTTAAAAAGTTGTTGATACGCCACTACGAGATTTTCCTCGTCCGACTCTTCTTCGCTCTCATCAAATAGAGGGAGGCCGACTAATATTACTACCTTTTTCACCCATAATGATAGATAAAGCCTAGATCCTGCTCTGATACCAATTGAGAGATACGGGGGCCCTAGGATCTATCTAGAGTATTGAAACATACAAGCCACTACAAGAGATATATAGAGCTGAAATAAAGCATACTAATAACAAAAGCCACATGTACATATAGAGTCCAAAATACAACAGGTCCACCACAACCAAAATAGGTACAAATCCACAGTATATGTACATGGCACAACTCAAAATAAACTATCTCCAGTAGGGTCCTCCTCTAGGGACAACAGGGACAGGTAGCGATCTAGCTCGCGACTCCCTTACCTCGATCCGCGGAAAAACAGGCGCAGCAGCCGCAACAGAAGAAGGCTCTGCAAAAAGGTGGCAACAAAGGGTGTGAGAACTACTATCAAAAGAAGTAGTCCTCAGTGGGTACCGATACCGACCTCAACGGTCCACCCACTAAGTCTACGAGACTAACAGTATAGCTGGTAGGTAAAGAACAACAAAGTAAGCTGAAATAACTCTACAGCTATCATGCCACTACCCTACCACTATGCATAACAGTCACAGGAGTAAATGCAACTCTCACTATGAATAAACTGTCCAAACTGACCCAAGTCTACCGGGACCTCAACAGACCAGTCCCGCCTGTACCCTAAGCTGCACCGTACTTCACCCACGAGGGTTTCCGGTGTAGAGCAGCACCCAACAGGGACTACTGCGACGCACAAAAAGTCCAACTCCGGAGTGGCACTTGTGGGGGCGACCCAGCCAAGTGTAGTTGCGAATCTGACAGCTCAATCAGGTAACCACAGGCTAAAACCAAAATAAAAGGGTCAAGTCGGTCTAACAACCAAGGCTCACGTGCCCACGGCACAATCTGATGCCACAGATACTAAAACAAGAATCTGGGTCCACCGTCAGCCCCGACGGCACCCGAAAATACAAAACAGCCTCACCCTGCTGTAAATACAAGCTCGGCATCCCAGCACGAGCGTAAACTCGTCCTATAACGAACTAAGTATCCACCTCGCACTAACAGCGGTGATACAAAAACAGAAACGGCTCCTAGAGCTAAATCTGATAACAGTTCGAAAAGTGACGGTTGTATGTTCGCGAGTTTTCTCCTAAGTCAATTCCCAGTTCAGCATGTAAGTCATGTCGATAAATTATCAATTTATGCTCCAAATTCAGATTTCATATAAACACATGCAAATTCACGAATTCGAGCTACTAACATGATTTAACAGATAATAAAACAGCATGCTGTACTCTCTGACGCTTAGGAGGAAAACCGGCGATTTCGGTAACATCAACCCACCTCGAAAGCTATCCAACAACGGCTAGGAGTCGAGAGGAAGGCCTCCAAGCAACACCGGCCGAAATCGAGCTCAAATCTGCAACCTCGAGATTCGGACCCACCTGCTCACTGTTCTGGGCGCCCAGAACATCAGCCCAGAACTGCAGCCTGGCAGCACAACCCACATGTGATCAACATGCGATAAAATCCAAATCCTAAGTCCAAAAGCAGTGAAATTTGGCTCAACTCACCAGCAGAGGTTCAAGAACAAACCCTCCAAATTTCAGCCAAATCGGAGTTCGACTCGATGTCCAAAAAGCCTAAACACTGAATCAGGTCAACATCTGGACCCTCCTGCACATGGATCCAGAAGTTCCAGCACTTAAGCAAAACTCAAAAACAGCAAGAATTCAAGGATTCCAACGATTCTAGCTCATAGAAAGGGGTCACAAACCTCACAAAAACAGTGATGGAACAATCCAAAACCTCTCCAAAGATCCTCACAAAGATCTGGATCTAAAAATCCAAAAAATTCCATCAATGACCCAAAAATTCAGCACTTAAACAAATACTCAAAATCTGAGCTAGAACTCACCTTTGAATCCTCAATTCAGGTGGAAAGGACCTCCAAACCAGCAAGGAAGGTGGAAGGATCAATCTTCACTTCGTAATTCCAGCTCCCAAGAGATTGGATCCAAAAGATCAAAGGAAAAACCCAAGTTTCAGCTCAAGAATACAAGGGGTCCAGTAAAACATCAACTGCAGCTTACATACCTGTCCAAATCGCGATTGGAAGGATTCCACTTCTTCCTCTGCGAGTCCTCTATCCAACAAATCAAGTTTCGTTGGATTTGGATACTCCTACACTGCACACAAGAACGAACACTCCAGGTCGACGTTGCAGTTTCAGCAGGAAACCAAGATCATCAATGGACGAAGATGAAATTTGGGAGAGAAGAGAGGGTTTCCTTGCAAGATCCGAGTTTCACCATGAAGATGGGAGAAAAAGCCTCAGGGGAGGTCGTCCACAACTCTTATAGACAAAGGATCTCGGTGCAATGAGCCTCAAGAACAGAATTACAACTAACCTGTCCTCAGCAGAAAACCACACTTCCGGGCGCCCGAAACTCATGAAGTGGGCGCCCGGTTCTTCAGCCTGCACCAACTCGACCATCGGACTCTCCGCCGCGGTCCGGTGCGCCCAAACCTGGTCCGGTGGATCTCACCAACCGATCAACACGTGTCGAGCCGTTCGATACTCACGAGGCAGGATTTCCGGACTCACTTTCCGGGCGCCCGAAACATGGATCCGAAATGACTTAGTAATTTTCAGAAAAGGGGCACAGGACAACTGGGCGCCCAAAACAGAGCATCCGGGCGCCCGAAACTTCAAAAGCCCAAAACTTCAGTTTTGGCTCGCTTCGGTGCTCCGAGTCCGTTTTCGCGTCTATTTGACGCCGAAACGACTCCGACTTGTCTCGACCTTCTCCAGAAGCGTCGAACAGTCTAGGATACTACAGTCATTCCGTCAGTTAGGCCCCAGGGGTACTACAAGTATATCAATCACCTAGAGGGGGGTGAATAGGTGTATAAACAAAAATCACAAATCTCAATGCGATAAAGTAATGCGGAAAATAAAATCAGCACACCGAGATTTACGTGGGAAACTCCACCTTGGAGAAAAACCCACGGGACCAACACGCGATAACAATCCACTAAGAATAAAAGATTACAAGGTGATTACCGACTCCACGGACTTAACCTCTCTTTTATCTTCTCCGGATCTCGCGCACACACCACCGGGTTGTCCACGCCCCACGTTCGAATCCACGAACGCCACGCCTCGAATCCACGAGACGCCCAACTTCGAATCCACGAAGCCTTCAACACGTCGAATCCACGACGCCCACTCGAATCCACAAGCGCACTCCGTCCGGAGCAAGAACAATAAAAGAGATGATGATTTATTGCTTAGAATATCATGAAAGATCTGTGGGTATAGTCTCTAAGCAATCCTCAAATTGATTCTAAAAGAATATTAGAAATTATGGCACCATGAATCAATTTGAGAGAAGCTTGATGTAGAAGATGGGAAAAACGGTTACCTACAAGCTTCTAGGGTTTCTAAAAGATAATTTATGCTTAACCACATTTTAGAGACACCTCCATATCTTATTTATAGGTTAGAAGCAATCCGAAATAGATTAGGATTAAAAAACAGTTTTTAGAAAGGTTTGGAAGCAAACCGATTTTGACTAGGATTGAAAAACTGATTTTAGAAAGGTTTGGAATCAAATTAGGATTGCAATAATGAATTTAAGAAATCTACCATCTTATTTAAAGGTTTGGGAGACATTAGAATTAGAGTAGGATTAAAAAATAACTTTCCAAAAATTCACGACGAGTCGGGGTCCGGATCGCGGGTATGGGGTCCGGACCTTGAAACTCTTCAGGCGTTTCATTGTCCGGACCTCAGCCATCAGGATCCGGACCCGGTCTGCGAAACTGTCTGTCACGCTCACGGGTTCCGGACCTCAGCTTCCAGGGTCCGGACCCGGACTGCGAAATAGCAAGTATGCGTACGGGTTCCGGACCTCAGCTTCCAGGGTCCGGACTCGGTCTGCGAAGCAGCATAACCTGCTCACGGGTTCCGGACCTCAAGTTCCAGGGTCCGGACCCCGTAATATGAATTTTTCGATTTGTTTATAAATCATTAAAAACCTATTCTAATGTCTTCCAAATACTTGTAAATGTTTATAAATCATCATCAAGATTATTTAAACTTACCAAGCATCGTGAATTCATACGTTGAGTCTTCGAGTCTTCAAACTTCGTCTCTTCTTCTTTGAACCTTCAAGACTCCGACTCACTTCACGAAATATGCCAATATAAAATCCGTAACAATCTCCCCCTTTGGCAATTTCGTGACAAAACCCAAAATTACATAAAACACTCACGATGCTTATTTCTCCAAAACAAATGAAATTCATTGCCATCACCAAAACAATGAACTTCTCTCGTGAAAGATCCAAATAAAATCCAAAATTACAATTTTATAACTCCTAAACAAACTCTATGACTTAGACAAATATGGAGTCTTGAAGTCTTGAAAGACCTGCAAAAATTTGCATTCTCCACGAACAAAGTTAGTAGAAAAAATATCAAAATCGCTCTCCCCCTTTGTTCATGCAATCTCTCCCCCTATGTTTATGCGTCTAAGTTATCATTTAACCTCTCTCCCCCTTTTTGTCAAAAATTGCCAAAAGAAAACACCCAAAAATAGAGAGAGTTGAAAGAAATTAAATAAAACACAAGTTCAAAATATTTTTCAATTTTGAAACCACTTGTGATAAAAACGTCAAACATTGTTAGTGCATGAGGAGTATAAATTCACATTGACTTCTTTCAATCCCTATTAATTTCATAAGAATTAAGAACTTTACTACACAATCACCATAATGTAGATAAAATATTACACGATTTCTTAATTCATATAAACTTCAAAATCAAGTCATCAAAAATAATCTAAAGGCTAAAAAACTATCAAGATGTAAACGGATTATGAAAATGACTTAAGGGATTCATCAAAGAGACAGAAATTTGTTGCATAAACATTCAAATTTGAGATAAAACAAATATCGCACAGGGGGTGGCTCTTTGAGCATCTTTCATGTATGTGGACCACCTCACCCCCCCCCCCCCCCCCCCCCCCCCCCCCCCCCCCCCCCCCCCCCCCCCCCCCTATAACACCGAAAAAATAAAATTTTGTGACATTTTCCTTTTGCATCCTTTTGCACTTATATATTTTTTTTTTTTCGGATATGCAATTCAATTCTCATGTGGTAGCTGCACACACTAACCGGACGACCGGGGTGGTAGCTCTTTCCTCCATGTGGTGGTAGTTTTCACACTCCTTTAAGGATGTAACTCTTTCCACATCTTTCAAAGCATATGAGCATTTTATAATAATAACTCCCCCTCGCTTATGCAATCTCTTAGTTGAAAGAACATGTGACAAATTTTAGTCCATAAGTGAATGACTATTCATCAAATTCAACACACACAACCGAGATAGGTTAAGCTCCTAGAGATTACACATGATTGCCTAAATTTGATGAATATATGTATTAAGAATTCTCATAATAAATTATCTTCAAATATAATGAAAATAAAGTAAAACCGATAATTAATATGAGATTAATTAGGAGTGAATGAAAGTGAACCTATTGATATTCAATGCACTATTTAATGTTCTAATCATTCAAAGAATCTAAAAATCGTAACAATGAAAGCACCAAAATGTGTAATGCAATAAACAAAAGATATGCAATAGAAACCGATCAAAGCACTACACTAAGTCAAAAACAAATTAAGGTTTAAGACAAGGAAAGATATCACCTTTCCGAACCCAAACTTGTCGGATTGTTGGTTGTCTTGCTTTGTTGTATTTGGGCACCGATTGTTTTGACTTTTGATCAACCTTTGGTCTCACCATCGCATTCCGCTTTGGAGTAGTTGGATGTTGTGGCTTTGACTTTTGGTTGACCTCGGGTACTCGACCTTTTGGATGTTGCTTTTGAAACCGAGAAGGATGTCGAGTGTTGGAAGATGCCGATAGATGCTTAGAAGATGCCACTTGAGTTTTCTTTTTATGGCATGTCTTCTTGATATGTCCTTTCTTTCCGCATCTATGGCATACTTTCTCTTTTACACTTGTTGAGACTTTGGGAATAGAATTTTTTACCTTCTCAACAAATGTCCTCTCATATCCAACACCAAGTTTGTCCGTTTGACCCAATCCGAGCATACTATCAAGCTTTTTCGAACCGGAGGAGAATTTTTGTATGTCGGACTTGAGTTGATAAACTTGTCTAGTCAAGACTTGATTAGAAGTATGAATTTTCTTGACTTGATGTTCTAGAAAACCAATCTTTTCTTGATGTGATTTAATCGTCGTCTCCGATTGGTCTAGCTTCTCTTGGAGGATCTTATTTTTCTTCAAAATTTGTTCCCTTTCCTCCACAAGAGCTTTAGTTGTGGTCTTCAACATTTTATTTTCATCCTCAAGTTCCAATAGACGGTTCCTCAACTTCTTATTGTACTATCTATCCTAGATCCTTGCTTTGGATACCATTGAGAGATACGGGCGGCTCTTTCTAGGATCTTTTTCTCTAGAGTCATTGAAAAAGACATACAGCACTACAAGAGATATAGTAGAGCTGAAATAAAAGCATATCGTAAAACAACAAAAGCCACATGTACATTATAGAGTCCAAAATACAACAGTGTGTCACCATGCAACCAAAATATTTAACAGAATCAAGTATTCTGTACATGGCTTCAAATGTAATAAAACTTACGCAATCTACAGTTAGTGGTCTCCTCTAGGGAAGCAAACAGGGACAGGTAGCGATCTAGCTACGCGACTCTCCTTACCTCGAATCGTCGGAAACATGGCCGCATGCAGTCCACGCAATCAGATGAAGGGCGTTCTGCATTAATAAGGTGGCTGCAAACGGTAATTGAGAAACTGACTATGAGAAGAAAAGCTATGATAAATCGCTCTATTGGGTTGCCGATACCGACCTTCTACGGTTCGACCCAACTAAGGTCATACGACGACTAACAGTTTTAGTGTGGTAGGTAAAAAGAATCAACAAAGTCCTCGCTATGAAATAACTTCTACATTATCATGCCACTACCTACTACTATGATACAGTCATAGTCAAAGGCAACTCTCACTGTGAAATAAACTGTCCAAACTGCAACCCAAGTATACCGTCCCAATATAAAACAAGAAAGATTGATTGGGGAAGTAGGAACCGATTCAAAGCACTGGTAGGAGCTGGCGGTTCAAAAAAACAAATGTGGGGTTGTTTGGACGTTTATATAGGGGTATCTTTGGCACCTTATAGGTGAACCCAAAACTTGGGGGATTGAGGCTGTACTGTGTTATGGCCTTTAGTGGTGGCAGCCGCAATTGATGTGGTAGTTGTGGTCAACCTTTGGTCTGGGGTGTTTGGATTCCTCGGTTTGCGTTTGGTTAGTTTTGTAGTTTTAGACGGGGGGAGGTCTGAACTCGTTTGATGTTTGTAGGTCTCGTCCGTACTCGAACTTGTAGGGTTGTTTACTGTTGGAGTAACCGAGAAAGTGATGTCGACGTTTTGGAAGTGGTTTGAAATTTAGAGAAAGTTCGAATGCGTGGCAAATTCGCATACTTGGGGCATAATAGAATACTCTCTTGGGCTTCGATCTCCGTTCCTTCGAATGTGAGCATGTACTCGTGGCAAATTCGCACTCTTGGGGCGTAATAGAATGCTCTCTTGGGCTTCGATCCTCGTTCCTTCGAATGTGAGCATGTACTCGTGGCAAATTCGCACTCTTGGGGCTTAATAGAATGCTCTCTTGGGGCTTCGATCCTCCTTCCTTCGAATGTGAGCATGTACTCGTGGCAAATTCGCACTCTTGGGGCGTAATAGAATGCTCTCTTGGGCTTCGATCCTCGTTCCTTCGAATGTGAGCATGTACTCGTGGCAAATTCACACTCTTGGGGCGTAATAGAATGTCACGCCTTAATCTGTCACGCCCCGGATTACTCGTTTCCCCGGGCTCGCCAACAGATCCGCCGTATACATAGATTTTTCTATGTATACGAAGCGATAGCTAACCTGTAAACAAACATACAAGCCACTACAAGAGATATATAGAGCTGAAATAAAACAGACTAATAACAAAAGCCACCTGTACATATAGAGTCCAAAATACCACAGGTCCACCACAACCAAAATAGGTACAAATCCACAGTATATGTACATGGCACAACTCCAAAAAGAAACTATCTCCAGTAGGGTCCTCCTCTAGGAACAACAGGGACAGGTAGGGATCTAGCTCGCGACTCCCTTACCTCGATCCGCGGAAACGGGCGCAGCAGCTGCAACAGAAGAAGGCTCTGCAAAAAGGTGGCAACAAAGGGTGTGAGAACTACTATCAAAAGAAGTAGTCCTCAGTGGGTACCGATACCGACCTCTACGGTCTACCCACTAAGTCTACGAGACTAACAGTATAGCTGGTAGGTAAAGAATTTCGTACAAAGTAAGCTGGAATAAACTCAACAGCTATCATGCCACTACCCTACAACTATCCAAGTCAACTCTCAAGTAAACACCACCAAAGTGAGGAAATCATCCCTGACCCAATCTATCGGAAAACCGCCCAAACGGGCTCGTCCAGCCAACTGCCTAGCCACATCGCACACTACCAAAATAGGGTAGCCGGTCCAAACCAGATCCACAATCTGTAGCGACATCAACGCAAAAGAGGCCTCACACTCCGGAGCGGCACTCGGCGGGGGAGCTACCCAGCCGAGTTAGTAACGCGTATCTCTGTCGAGCACAAACAGGCTCCGGCAGGCTATAGTCGAAGAACAAAGGGTCAAAAGGGGTCAAAGACTCTCAGCTCACAAGTATCGCTGCCCTCAGCACAACCAGAAGCTAAAACAAGAGTCTGGGCGTCCACCGTCCACCCCGACGGCACCCGGTAAGTACAGAACAGTCTAACCCTGCTGTAAATTGACAAGCTCGGCATCCCAGCACGAGCGTAAACTCGTCCTATAACGAACTAAGTATCCACCTCGCACTAACAGCGGGTGATACAGAACAGAAACGGCTCCTAGAGCTAAATCTGATAACAGTTCGAAAAGTGACGGTTGTATGTTCGCAAGTTTTCTCCTAAGTCAATTCCCAGTTCAGCATGTAAAGTCATGTCGATAAATTATCAATTTATGCTCCAAATTCAGATTTCATATAAACACATGCAAATTCACGAATTCGAGCTACTAACATGATTTAACAGATAATAAAACAGCATGCTGCACTCTCTATACTTAGGAGAAAATCCGGCGATTTCGGTAACATCAACCCACCTCGAAAGATATCCAACAGCGGCTAGGAGTCGAGTGGAAGGCCTCCAAACAATGCCGGCCGAAATCGAGCTCAAATCTGCAACCTCGAGATTCGGACCCACCTGCGCACTGTTCTGGGCGCCCAGATCATCAGCCCAGAACTGCAGCCTGGCAGCACAACCCACATGAGATCAACATGCGATAAAATCCAAATCCTAAGTCCAAATGCAGTGAAATTTGGCTCAATTCACCAGCAGAGGTTCAAGAACAAACCCTCCAAATTTCAGCCAAATCGGAGTTCGACTCAATGTCCAAAAGGTCCACACACTGAACCGGATTCACTTCTGGACCCTCCTGCACATGGATCCAGAAGTTCCAGCACTTAAGCAAAACACAAACACAGCAAGAATTCAGGGATTCCAACGAATCTAGCTCATGGAAAAGGGTCACAAACCTCTCAAAAACAGTGATGGAACAATCCAAAACCTCTCCAAAGATCCTCACAAAGATCTGGATCTAAAAATCCAAGAAATTCCATCAATGACCCAAAAATTCAGCACTTAAGCAATTACTCAAAATCTGAGCTAGAACTCACCTTTGAATCCTCAATTCCAGTGGGAAGAACCTCCAAACCAGCAAGGAAAGTGGAAGGATCAATCTTCACTT
The DNA here is from genome assembly GCA_016920855.1 of Puya raimondii. NCBI lineage: Eukaryota > Viridiplantae > Streptophyta > Magnoliopsida > Poales > Bromeliaceae > Puya > Puya raimondii. The sequence goes on along the minus strand of JABWPP010000050.1, from coordinate 21,622,413 downwards.
CGTAATTCCAGCTCCCAAGAGATTGGATCCCAAGAACAAAGGAAAAACCCAAGTTTCAGCTCAAGAACACCAGGGGTCCAGTAAAACATCAACTGTAGCTTACATACCTGTCCAAATCGCGATTGGAAAGATTCCACTTCTTCCTCTGCGAGTTCTCTATCCAACAAACCAAGTTTCGTTGGATTTGGATACTCCTACACTGCACACGAGCACGAACACTCCAGGTCGACGTTGTAGTTTCAGCAGGAAACCAAGTTCATCAATGGAGGAAGATGAAATTGGGGGAGAAGAGAGGGTTTCCCTTGCAAGCTCCGAGTTCACCTTGAAGAGGGGAGAAAAGAGCCTCAGGGGAGGTCGTCCAATGCTTTTAAAGACCACTAGATTCGGTGCAATGAGCCTCAAGAACAGAATTACACTAACCTGTCCTCAGCAGAAAACCACACTTCCGGGCGCCCGAAACTCATGAAGTGGGCGCCCGGTTCTTCAGCCTGCACCAACACGACCATCGGACTCTCCGCCGCGGTCCGGTGCGCCCAAACCTGGTCCGGCGGATCACACCAACCGATCAACACGTGTCGAGCCGTTCGATACTCACGAGGCAGGATTTCCGACTCACTTTTTCGGGCGCCCGAAACATGGATCCGAAATGACTTAGTAATTTTCAGAAAAGGGGCACTGAAAAAACTGGGCGCCCAAAACAGAGCATTTCCGGGCGCCCGAAACTCCAAAAGCCCAAAATTTCAGTTTTGGCTCGCTTCGGTGCTCCGAGTCCGTTTTCGCGTCTATTTGACGCCGAAACGACTCCGACTTGTCTCGACCTTCTCTTCAGAAGTGTCGGACAGTCTAAAAATACTACAGTCATTCCGTCAGTTTAGGCCCCAGGGGTACTACATCCTTCCCCCCTACGAAAAGTTTCGTCCTCGAAACTCAAACTCAAACTCAAACTCATACCTCAAGAAGACAGCTCGAAAAGGTAGGGATAGGATTCCCGCATCACCGTCTCCGGCTCCCAAGTCGCCTCACGCTCCTCGTGATTACTCCACTGCACTTTCACGTACGGTATGACTCGGTTGCGCAATTCTTTCGTCTCGCGAGCAAGAATCCGCACCGGTCGCTCCTCGTACTGCAGGTCCTCAGCCAACTCAAGTGGGGTGAAGTCAATCACGTGGGAGGGGTCGAACACATATCGCCTCAGAGCCGAGACATGAAACACATCATGGACTCCAGAGAGTCGCGGTGGTAGGGCAATCCTGTACGCTACCGGCCCCACTCGCTCTAACACCTCGAACGGGCCAACAAACCGTGGACTGAGCTTTCCACGAACTCCAAAACGGCGAATTCCTCTGGACGGCGAGACTTTCAGAAACACATGATCTCCAATCTGGAACTCCAAGTCTCGTCTCCTAGTATCCGCATAGCTCCTCTGTCGACTCTGGGCGGTCTCAAGACGTCGTCGAACCATCTTGACCTTCTCTTCCTGTCACGACCCGGGTTACTTCTTCCCAGGCGCATGACCAGATCCGCCGCATACACAGTATCTCTACCGTGTATACGAAGCGAAACAACATCCACAATCAAACACACAGAGCTAAAGGTATCAACAGAGCTGCTATATAATATATCAAAAGATCACTGTACATACATCATCCATAACTCTCACATATAACTCTCATATACAACACTGATATCACAATCATACTGTATGTACAGACTCAGCCATCTAACCAAAAATGGGTATACCTCTAGCCAAATATCCGGGGAATAGCTCTACCCGACGGTCTCCTTTCCGCGCTCAGTATGCACGACTGGGGAGGAAGACTCTGCAAAAAGATGTCACCAATGGGTGTGAGAACTACTATCAATCAAGTAGTCCTCAGTGGGTACCGCCACCAGCCTCAGCGGTCTGCCCACTAAGTCCTCAATCTCAAGAGATATGAATAGAGCAATAAAAGAGTAGGAGATATACTACCACTACTATGCACAAAGCTCAACTGTCAGTATGAATACCAATGAACTGAATATACCAAATGAGGACTATCATACACAATACAATACCTGCGAACCAGCTAGTACAGGAACCCCATCTGTACCTAGCTCTCGCCATACAATACCTCTCAATACAATACCATACCTGCGGCCTGATCACGCTCAACCCTCCAGGGAGCTGCTCAACCCTCAAGGGAGCCGACTAGTACAGGAAGCCCGTCTGTAACTAGCCCCTCGTACAACCCTCTGTACGGAACATGCCAACTCTAGAGTGGTACTCGTGGGAGCGACCCAACCGAGCAAAGTACAACCATAGTAACCGCCAAGCACCCGCAGGTATATGATCGACACGACTGGGTCAACAAAGGATCATGTGCCCTCGGCACCTCAAAGAATAGTCAACAGGTAAGACCCAATCCACTGTGCCCTTGGCACCACAAAGGATAATCAACAAGTGTGACCCAATCCATACTCTCACAAAGTACCCCGTGCCCTCGGCACAATCAATGCTCCAGTACTCACAATCAATCTCAACTCTATCACAAGAGGAGGCTCTCGACTCTACCACAAAGAGGAGGTACAACAACATACCACGAGCCACAACATGATCACCTACACTACATGCACAACAACTGGTACAAGGAATCAACAGAATAGGTGTAGGTCCAATCATGCAACAGGGATACAAGGAAATGCATGCTCATATACATATCATTAGCACATCTAAGATCAGAACATGCCCATGCGGTCTATAGATCAGTCTCACCCTAACATGGCATCTCTACATAATCTTAGCATGGCATACTATCATAATCCCAATATCATAATCCAATATCCACATATCATAATCCAATCATGCTAACATAATCCAAACAACATCATATCATATTATTCTAACATGAGATAAAACACGTAGGAGGAAGTCCACTGAATCTGGCAAACATCAACCCACCTCAAATGCTAATCCAACCACGGTGGGGAAAGAACAAGCCTCAGATCCAACCCTCCAGGATAACGAACTCCGGCAGCACCCCGATCAGTCAAAACCTCCAAGGAACTGCTATCTCCAGAATAACAGCTCAGCACCAGATCAGATCAGCAGGATAGAGGAGAACAAGCTAGATCACAAACTAATGCCAACACATGGCCCTTACACTAGCTTTCTCTTCTCTCAGAAACAGGGATCTCGGGGTGGTGGAAAATGAGCCAAAGTGATCAGGGACTCGCCTATTTATAGGCTCCCAAAACTCCTACTTTCGGGCGCCCACTTCCCAATTTCCGGGCGTCCGGAAATCCTGCCGTACAGGTGTCGTCGCGCCTACTTGTGAGCGGTCAAGCGGCCGGGTCGATAGTCATCAGGCGGTGGGGGCGGCGTGTCTCCGGCGATCGACACGTGTCCTGCGTCGCGACACGTGGCACTCCACGTCAACAGCTCAAACCGGATCCTCGTCCGGGCGTCCGAATCATGCGTCCAGGATCCGAAGCTCATGGTAGGAGTGTCTTTGAAGATGGTGGTCTGCTAGCTTCCTTAGGCTACGTCAATCATCAAACTGCGACCGGGCGCTGTCAAGGTGGCAGGCTCAGTTCAACACCGGGTGGACTTAACACGTCGGGACTCGCGACTATAACGGAGAGTCCCCGAGCTCCCGGTCACCCCATGCAGATACCTCCACAACAGTCGGCCAAAATGCGATACAATCCTCGACCTCACATCTGTCTCGCTTGTGCCGACACGCAGAACTAGCTCACGCGCAAACAACGTGCTCCCTCTGCAAAGCCTCGAACACGTACTCCCTCCTGGCGATGCTCGCGAACGTCGACGGTCCCTCTCAGCCACAGATCGATTGGGTCGCGAAGAGCGCTGTCTCATCCTAAAGCCATGCCTTTGCACTACATTCAAAATCCTGACAATTCGCCCCAAGACCAATAGGTCTGCGAAGCATCACCCAAGGGTCCAATGCCTGCACTGGGCAAGCTTGACAACAATCCTCCAAATTGCAAAAGTGCCGGGAATCTCAGCTACTCGCTGAGTAATGCACAGAGCGTAACGGGGAGGCCCCCTAGTCACGTAGCCTTCAAGCAAGGATTGCAAATGCTTCGACTAGATTCAAAAAATTTGTTATGCTTACCGGTATCAAGAGTAATGCACTCAGCTACATTAATGCGCATGAAATTAAAAGTACTACACTGCCACCAACATGATCCGCCCGCCGTGGAGTCCTCCAGTTGAGCCGCAAATGACTCTGCCGCTCTGCGCCTGACTGCCCGTCGCATGCCGACCCAGGCGGGTACAGAAGCCCGATCCATCTGGTCTGGACTCGGTGGAGCTTCCAAAGTGCACTGCATGATGAACAGTCGCAGTCTCCCGAAATGCTGGGGGGGCGATCTGATGGTACGAGGCGATCTACTCGCTTCGGGGAGCAAGCTGCCCCAGATGTCGCGGACTGACCACTACCCAAACACCGAGCCCACTGACGAGCTGCTCGTAGACTGACCTATGGCTCAATGGTGGGTCCTCCTGCAGATGACAGCTATCTCGCTATCTGCCCTCTTGGACTTACGTCGAACTAGCTATAGTGGCGCTATGAGCTGACCAGACCTCTGTCGCTTGCCCTGAAAACCCCGACCTTCGGAACGCAGATCGCTGGAGGTCCCTCGGGGGCGTCCTGCCGCGCAACTGTCCCCCTACTATCTCGAGTCGGGCGCATTCTATCGCCAAACCCTGGACTTAGAGTGGCTCGCCGCTCACAAGGTTCCATGCGTCGAGAGCTCCTCGAGAAAGGCATCCACACCATAGCGCCTGCTCATCGACGCCTCTCAAGGTCTGCCTTACCTCTCACCTGAAACTAAGACGCAGATAACTCATGTCCTCAATTGCCTCAGCTCAAACAAATAAACTCTGCAGAGCCTCATCTCTCGACGCAAAAGCTGAACAGCGGCAGTTCCCGAGTCGCTGGTAAACTCCCGGCAGTAACTGCCTGCACCTGTGCGATCTCCCTGAGTAAGACTCGGTCAAATCGGCTTGACGTCGGAGTTTCTGCTTCACGCTGTTGAGGTCAACACCTAGTGACCCATACAGCATCCCCGCAGAACTCGGATCCACTCACAATGCAATGCGCACCGACCGACCGTGCGAAGATCTCGTCCTCGTCCACCGAGATGCGCTGCATCACCTGTCTTAGATTTTAGTGAACGTCTGCCAAGTGAACCCGCGTTCATCCGCTAATGGCACGATCAGGCACTAATCCCTTCGAATAACTCTCTCCATACTCAAGCCTACCCCGGATCTCCAACCACCCAAGGCTCCGATGTTGCTACCCTTTGATCACTATCGGGGTGGATCAAAACGAAACAAAAATGAGCATCTCTCAGGTCTTGTTTATCTTAGCTTTCGCTCAGGCCCTCCGAACCGTCCTATTCTAAGCTCTGTACGGGAACTTAATCGGTCAGCCGTACGGTTCCGTAATCACTTTGCCGCTGCTGGACATGACAAAATCCGCCGCAAATACCGCTATCACCCTCTACCTTGTCCTCAGCACGACATGGCGTCCTGCACACTTACCGTCACCCCAGGGCTTGCCTCACCGTCTCAGTAATGGTCAACCCAACACGCCCCTTCCTGGCCTACTCACAATAACTGCACCTCCCATGCATGTACTGCCTAGCTGCACTGGGCGCTTAGCGCGATCCAACCCAACTGCTCACTCACATCAGGGGTAACTGCTACTATACTACACCCCACTGCTAAGGCATCTCCATAAGATAGGCCGGGGGTAATTACCAGCGTCGGGGTCGACCCTTCGGTGTCAAAATAGGTGCCTACCCTGCTCACACCTGCGCAAGTCACTCAGTCAGTCCAACAACCCACAAAACAACTAAAACCCCAATCAAGCGAAAGAGCTCTACCCCCGGTCGTCTCTTTTCCTCGCCTCGCAACTTGACGTCGTCTGCAGCCAACGCAAGTTCCCGATAGGAAAGGACACCACTCCTTTCTGATCACTCCCCTCCACTACAGGATGAGTTTCAACAGTCAATATATATCGATATGACATTCGCGCGAAGTCCAACGAAGCTCTCACGTCTTTGCTTCCTAACCACGGTCCCGCCATAAGCACTAGGGTTTACTAAGTCCCCAACGACGCTATTCCTCGAGCTCTGATACACTTAATCGTCACGCCATCGGATTACTCGTTTTCACCTCAATAACTCTCATATACCGCCACCCTAGCATCTCATAACACTCGGTATGATATGCCCCACTCAAGTCGCATCTATCTCTAATGGGTATAAACCTCTACCAAGTAGTCCGGGTATAGCTCTACCCGACGTCCTCCTAGTTCGCGCTCAGCTAACGCACAACTGGGGAAGAAGACTCTCTAGGCAAAAAGGTGTCATACAACGGGTGTGGAACTACTATCAAACAAGAAGTCCTCAGTGGGTTACCGCCACCAGCCTCACGGTCTGCCCACTAAGTCTCAATCTCAAGAGATATATGATATGGAGCAACAAAGAAAATAGAGGATATATCATACACATACTACTATGGCACAAAGCTACACCTGTCAGTATGAAGTACCACAGAACTGAATATACCAAATCCGTCGTGTACTATGCGTACACAAATCAATACCTGCGATACGCAGCTAGTATTACAGGAAACCCCGTCTGTACCTAGCTCAACCGATAAGGGGGCTTACATAGTAATACCATTACGCGATGAGCCCTGCCGTGCCCCCTCTGATCATGCTGCAACCTCTGACCAGGGGAGCCATCTTATTACAGGATAAGACCCGTCTGTATCCTAGCCCCCTCGTACAACACTCTGTACGGAATAATGCCAACTCTAGAGTGGTACTCGTGGGAGCGCCCCAATGCGAGTAAAATTAAACCCATATTATACGCCAAGCACATCCGCAGGCCGAGGTATATGATTTGACACAGCCTGGCGGTCAACAAAGAATCTATCAATGACCCTCCGGCCTCCTCAAAGGATAATCAACAAGTATGACCCAATCCATATCTCACAAAGAATCACGTGCCCTCGGCACAGAGATCAATGCTCCATGCTTCTTAACAATCAATCTCAACTCTAAGTCACAATGATGGAGGCTCTCAACTACTACTCACAAAAGTAGGAGAGTACAAACAACATAGCACGAGCCACAACATGATCATCCCTACACTACAGTACATGTACAAACAACTGGTTACAAGGGATATCAACAGAATAGGTGTAGGCCAAATCATGCAACAAGGATACAAAGAAATCATGTCATGCTCACATATATATCATTAGCATATCACACACATGCAAATCCTCAACCTAACAGGTCACATCTAACCTAATCGCATAACATGCGTCAATGCTATCATCAATCCAATAGATATCACACTATCATAATCCAATATCATCATGCTATCATAATCCAATATCATCATGCATGCTAACCATAATCCAACACTATTATCTAACCTGAGAGTAAACACATAGGAGGAAGTCCACTAAAAAAAAGAATCTGGCAAACATCAACCCACGCTCAAGAGCTAATCCAACCACGGTGGAAAAACAGTACCACAATCCAACCCTCCAAGCTAATCCAAGCTCCAGCATCACTCCGATCTGAATATCACCAAAAGCTGGCTAACTCCGACAGAACAACAGCTTAGCACCAGATCAATCAACAGAGTAGAGGAGAACGAGCTATGTTACTACTAATGCCAACACATGCCCCTAAACCCAACTTTTCACTCTAGAATTTGGATCACTACAATGAAATGACCTACAAACTCAGGGACCACCTATTTATGGGCTCCACATCCCCACATTCGGGCGCCCACTTCACAAATTCCGGGCGTCCGTAAACTCAGCAGGCCAGGTGTACAAGCTGGCGGCCAGTCGGTTGGTCGGCAGTCAGCAGGCGGTGGGGCGGCGTGTCCTTCGGCGGTCGACACGTGTCCTAGCGTCGCTACACGTGGCTCTCCACGTCCAACACTCAATCCGGATCCTCATCCGGGCGTCCGGATCCTGCGTCCAGAATCCAAAATGCCGTCGGCCACAACCGGACATCCGAAAAGTCCTCGTGGGTCCGGAAACATTCGGGCGTCCACTCCCTCACTTCCGGCGCCCGAAATCCGTCGACTCCAGAAACCCTCTCAAAATCCTCAAAAAATCCGAGTATTACAACAGGACTGCCCCCTAGACTCCCCTCTAGTGGCTTTGGGAGAGTTTCGGGGGTTGAGTTCTCTACCTATTTCCCCGATAGCGAGAAGGAGAAGCTGCAAGATCGATTTGAAAGTTGAGAAAGAGGAACCGCAAGGTGAGAGAGTATGAGCAAAATTCTCTTAGGTATCGTTTGTTCGGGGATAAGCAAAAAGTGCTATTTCCAGGGATAGGTTATAAATTGAGGTATAACGGGGATTAAATCAATTTTTTGCGTTTGGATGAAAAGTAGGATTTTTTCCTCGGAATAATAAAAATAGTTTTGGATGGTTTTGATTGGAATTGCGAGATAAGAAAATTTATAATTTTATAACAATAATATTTTATCTATTTAATTAAAACGAAATATTAATTAAGTAATATTTAAACTTATTTAATCTACTAAATAATAATGAAATATTGCTAAAAACCTTAATATAATAAATAAATAAAATTGGTAATTAATAATGTTAATTAATTACAAATAATTTTAATAAAAATAATAATTTAATAAATAAATTAGTTAATAATAATCAGATTATTAATTAAAAAATAATTAAATTACTCTCCAAAAATATAAATTAATTAACAATATAATTAATTATTAATTAGTAAATTAATTAAAATATGAATTATACTCAAAAAATAAATTTAAATATTATTAAAGTAATTATAAATTAAGTTAGTTTTAATTATATCTATTAATTAGTAAAGTAAATAATTATTATTAATTATTAATCTAAATAATATTTAATTAAAAATCTAGCTTGGATATTTAATTTTTTTATTATATAATTAAATATATTAATGTTTTTTTATAATTATGTTTTAACTAAATTTTTTATTTTTTTTTTTTTTTTTTTTTTTGTTTTTTTTTTTTTACTTTTTTTTTTTTTTTTTTTTTTTTTTATATTTTTTTTTTATTTTTTTTCTTTTTTTTTTTTTTTTTTTTTTTATTTTTTTTGACCGAAAAAAAATCCCGGCCCAAACTTCGTTTCGTTTTGGAGACGGAATAGCGGGGATAACTTCGTTACCGCCCGCTTTAACCCCCGAACCAAACGGGGCCCTTAAAGTAACAACTGTGTCCTGTATGTCATTTCGAGATGACAAAATAAGCCGACTGCTTTATGCGCCGCGACTACGACCGGAGATTTTCAAGGTTGTGCATTCTCTAAAGTTGCAGACCTATGCTAAGGTTTTGGATCATGCCTTATGGTGTTGAACATGGCAATACTTTTTGCACGAGAGTGAGCCCCCCACCCCGCGGAGTCCTTCGTGAAGGAGAAGACAAAAGAAATAAGCGACTTTCGGGTGGCTCGGGTGGTCATCCAACTCTTAGCGTGACCACCAAGACACTCGCGACTCGCAATCTCGAGCACACAGGGATCCCAGCCCACTTGGTCCACATCGAGGATCAAGATCGGACGTTGGGTCCTCATCAGCAACAGCCGTCGGTTGTGGCGAGCAGGAAGGAAAAAGGGGGTGCTATAGGTGTTGGAGCCGGGGGGGGGGGGATCACATGGGTAGGTTTTGGGGCGTGGAGGTAGCGACTTGGCGGGGGGGGGGGTGGTGGGGGGAGTGGCGGGGGTGGGGTGTGGGGGGATCAATGACCGGGCTCCCAGGGTAGGTGGATGATGTTCAGAGTGGCGACGGGTCGACAATGTGATCCTCTGTCTTTGTCGTGTTATGGGGGTATGGCGTCACATTCAGATCAAAGTCGGCGATCTTTACGATGATCTGTGTTGATAACTTCGGTCTCGACAGCGCGTTTTGAAAAGCGCCGCACACACGAGATGTTCATCGCTCTGTCACGGAGATTGTGAGCACATGCGTGGCGGGCGTGGGGGGTAGATGGGCGTGGACGGTGTCGAGCGTGTACGGCGCTGAGAGGGGGTTTGCACAAGGCTGCCGGGCGCGTGCGTGGGGGGGTGGGGGGGGGGCGCGGGGGGTGAGGGTGGGGGGGTGGGCGTAGAGGCTAGGGCGGGAGGCGGCGGGCGCGTGGTGGCGAGGGGGTGGCGTGCGCGGTGCGGGGCGCGGGCAGGGGGGGCGGAGGTCGCGTGGGCTGTGTGGTTAGGAGCGTGAGGCGGCGGGGTGGGCGAGTGGTAGCGAGAGGTGAGGAGTGGAGCGCGAGAGCGAGGCGCGAGGGCATAGCGAGGCAGAGCGAGGCGGTGAGCATTATTAGTGCCGAAGCGTGGGCGTGGTTGAGCTGGAGCGAGTGGGGGAGAGGGAGTGGGGCGGGAGGGGGGAGGGGGGGGCGGAGGGGGGGGGGTAGGGGGGGGCGGGGGGGGCGGGGGGTGGAGGGGCGGGGGGCGAAGGGTGCGATAAGCGCGAGAGGCGGGTGGAGCGGCTTGGGTGTCGTACGAGAGATACGGAGGTGATGATTCAGGTGGCTCGGTGCTGAGCGAGCATAGCTGAGGGCGCGAGGGTAGTGAGAGAGGAAGCATATGTCGTACCTCCTGCCTTGTAAGAGTAGGGGATTGGATCATCCTGACAAACTTGTGGTTTTGAATCAGATGATTGGAGTTTGACCTTAGTGTTGGAAGGATTAGCTCTCCAGGTACTATGCTACAATTGATTCTGTGAGAGTCGAATGGTGACCTTTAGGGAGCCGGGCTCAGCGAGGAGCTGCTATTTACCCAGGGTAAATAAACCGCTCACTCTTTGCCCTATAATATCCATGCTCGCAAGCGAGAGCTAATCAGTAAGTGTCTGTATTGTTTATCTAGCGACGGTGGTGGATGAACTGGAAAGGAGAGTCCAATAGGTCGAGACCATTTTAATTCAGTCTGAGAGTTCCTGGATTATTTCCGGAAGAGTTGGCCCTCGGAATGCCATTGGATCGGGAGATTGAATTGTACTAGATTTACTTCCCGGGACCGCGCCAATTTCGAAGACCTCCTTATAGAAATGGCACGAACCCCCAGCTTGAGTCTGAAAGAGTTAAACAGCTCCACACCGTATGCAAGATCTGTTAGATTAAGAGCCTTATTAAACAAGCGGTCACCTTGGGGAGACCCCGCCATGCTGTTCTTGGAAAAAAGGATCGCCGTTGCTACGATTGTGTGTCGACTATCGTGAGCTTAATAAGATAATCATCAAGATAAGTACCCCATTATCCCATATTGATTGACTTCTGGTTCCGACCATACTACAATGGTCTCGAGTGTAATTCGAAGATTGACCGTGCAAATCCACTATCATCAATTAAAAGATTAAGCCTGAGGATGTGCAATAGACCATGTCTTTTAGGATGTGCGATACTGGACATCTCTATGATTCACATTATACCATTGGGCTCAACTAATACCCCGGCAGCGCTATGGATTAAATAACCTGAGTATTCACCACTACTTGCGATAAATTCGTGGTAGAGTTTCATGATGACATTCTTGTCTACTCCCCAGAGTGATGAAGAATATGAAGAGCATCTTTCAGATAGTGCTACACAAGTTCTTCGGAGAAACAAAATAGTTCACCCAAGTTTTAAGAATGCGACATTTGACTTCCGTAGGTCTCTTTCTTCGGTTCATATGATTTTCGAGAACGAAGTATCTCGTGGACCCGACGAAATTTGAGGCGCAATTCAGGATTGGCCCCGACCAACCCAACGTTATTACCGAGTAACTAGTTTTTCTCGATCTTGCAGGGTATTATCGGTGGGCTTTCGTGGAGGGATTCTAAAAGATCTCCGGTCCACAAACTAACGCTTACCGTTAACCTGCAAGGGGACCTAAGATCATGTCGAGCGATCATTGGCGATAAAAGTTTAAGGAGTTGAAGAAGAGGTTTGACCTCAGTCCGTTCCTTGCCCTGCCGATTGCGGGGAAGGACTTTATGGTGTTTAGTGAAAAGTCGCAACCAAGGGGGGTCTGGGGGTGTTACTTCATGCCAGTGTTGCTTATATGCCTCCCCGCTAGTTGGAAGAGCGTATTGCATAAACGAGCTTAACTATCCTAATTCCCATGTTTGACTTGGAGTTAGCAGCTTTGTTGAGGGTTAATTCCTTAATTTCGCAATAAAAGTTATGGAGGCAAAATACTACTTGTATGGTGAATGTTGTGAGGTTTTACAACAGATCACAAGTAGCTTTGAAATATCTATTCCACTCTAAAGGGGTTAGATCTTGAGGCACCCTAGATATGGTTGGTAATTGTTTTGAAGGATTATGATCTACACTCCAGCTTGTATCTCAGACCAGCCGGGCAAGGCTAATAGGGTGGCAATGCGCTCTAGTAAGAAAATACCGTGGAGAAAAACCTTTGCAACGATGATTCACATCTCAGCCGCAGTTGAATTTGGTAGTCGTACCCCCAGGCTCACCCTGCTAAGCTTATACTCTTGGTGATTCGCCGTACATGGGGGTGCTATTTAAGGAAAGGCATCACTCGGATCTGGGATCTCCGAATGTGAGGAGCGATTTGGTGAGTGGGCGAGCTGGTGAGTTTTTGTCTGGTGGACTCGAAAGGCACTCCTTCGATTTCGGGACTGTTCATGTGTGCCCAAGGACGAGGCGAGATCCACATGAATTTTTTGAAGCGAAGCCATCACATCATCCCGTACGCTCTTTCTTCTCCATTGGCACACACCATATATACAAGCATTCTTAAAATGCATTATTAGTGGCCGAAAATGAAAAGGGATATTAGGTGCTTCGTGCAAAATGCTTGGTGTGCGAACAAGTGAGAAGCGCAACATCGCTCTCTCTCGGGAAAAATTGAAAAATCTGCCAAGGTCCGGTATGGGAAGTGGGAGAATATAGCAATGTATTTAATTGTGGGGTTTGCATCGTTCTCAAGGAGCAATCTGTGCGATTTTGGGTGGGGGTGGACCATTTTGAAATGGGTAGTCATCAACTTATTGAACTTATGCCGTCCACACCACTTGGACAAGGGAAAAGCTAGCACATGTCTATTTTGACAAGATTTGCATTGAACGGGTTTCCCGGCCTTGATTCGTGGGGGGTGGATAAGGGGATCCCCGATCCGGTGCATCTTGTTAATTAGTGGGGGCATTATAATATTTTTGCTTTACGATTGGGTATTAAGGGGGATGGGGGGGGGCTTGGGGGGGCTTTTTGTTTTCAAACTTTCGGGTTTTTTTTGAAGAGGATGAACCAAATTTTGGGGAAATGACTTAGTATTATTTTTGCTTTGGACCACCCGGCCCGGGGTGGCGCGTGACATTTTGTGGTTTCGGTGGCAGACTTCGTTTATTTTTTTTGTTATGCCCCAAGTATTGGAATGGCATCTTTTTTAAAACTTTCGTATTTCGGGGGGGGGGGGGGGGGAGGGGGAAACCCTTCTTTTAATACACTTGGATTTGCAAGGGCCCTAGGGTTTCCCCAACTTTGGGGACCGGATGAACCCCTCAAAAACTAATTAAAACCCCCCCATAGCATGCCAACTTTATTGACAAGGCCGGGAAAAAAAAGAAAAAAAAAAAAACGTTAGGCGTAAACAACGTCGACCGAAAAAATAACAACCGAAATAACGGACTAGGGGGGTCACATTTTCTTAAATTTTTTGTTTACCCACGAGAAGGATGACCCCTTTCCCCAATATGAGGTTTTTTAAGTCCCCGATTTTTTATTGGTTTTTTTGAGATTATTTGGGGCCATGGGGCTTGGGGGCCAAAAAAAGAGGGGGCTCCCCCATTCGGGAGGGGGGGGGGAGTTCACAATGTGTTTCAATGTCCCCCCCCACCCCCCAAAACATGGGGCCCCAAAAGGTTTTATGGTTTTTGGGTGGCGCAATCCTAAATAATTGGGGACCCCTTTATAAGTTGCTCTATTATTAAAAAATAAAAATGAGATTTTTTCCCCCGCTTAAAATTTTTTTTTTACTGTGAGGTTCCATAACTACCTATTCGCACTATTCCCGTATGTTAATTGTGCTTTTTTCCAATCTTGAGGAGCCCTAAGCTACAATGAAATTTCCCCTCGTTTTTTTGAGGGAGCGTTACCCCCCCCCCTGCTCACTGGTTTTGAGTAGCGGTATCGGGGGGGGGGGAAACGGACAAAACATTTTTTTTTCGATGGGGTGTAGTGTATTGGGGCGGTTTGGGCCATACTATAAAAAAAAAAACCAAAGGGGGGGGGGGAAAAACATACTTGTTTCAAAAGTCAAAATATAAAAAACCTGTGGAAGGGATTTTCGAGAGTTTTTTCAGTGATTAAGGGGGGGACTTTGTTCTTCCCCCCCCCCCCATCAGTGTTAGGCAAAATTTTTTTTTTTGTATGCCTTGGGGGGGTAGGGGGGGACTCTCGGGGTCCGGAAAAATAAAAAAACTTGGGGGGGGGGACTGGGGGGTGGATCGGTCAGGGAAGGGGGAGTATTATTAAGTCCCGGAAAATGGGCATGCAAAAAAAAAGGGGGGGTGGGAGGGTAATAAAATTTTATCCTATTTTCTTATGGTTATTTAGGGGCGGGGGGTACGGACCCGAACCTGGGGGGCGCAGAAGGTGACATGGCATTTGAGGGTCTGGACCCAATTTTTTTCTTCCACTCTCTTTCTCTTCACTCTTCTTTTTCCTTTTTTCTTCTCTTTCTCACCTTCTTCCTTCTTCTCTTCTTTCTTCTTTCTTTTCTTCTTCCTTCTTCAATTTTTTTCTTCTCTCTCTCCTTTTTCTCCTTCCTTCTTTTCTTTCTCTCCTTTCTTTTTTCTTTTTCTCTCTTCTTCTCTTTCTTTCCTCCTCTTCTTCTTCTTCTATCTTCTTCTCTTTTTTCTTCTCCTCTTCTCTTCTTTCTCTTTCTTTCTCTTCTTTCCTCTTTTTTCTCTTCTTCTATCTTCTCCTTTTCTCTTCCTTCTCTCTCTCTTCTTCTTTTTCCTTTTTTTTTTCCTCCTTTTCTTCTTCTTCTCTTTCTTTTCTCTCTTTCTCCTTTCTCTTTTCTCTTTCTTTTTTTTCTTCATCTCTTTCTTTTTTTCTCTTCTTTTTACTCTTCTTTCTTCTTCTTTCTTCGTTCCTCTCTTTTCTTCTCTCTCTCTTCTTTTTCTCTTCTTCTCTTTTCTTTTTTCTTCTTTTCTCTTTTTTTTTCTTTTTTTGTCCTTTCACACTTCTTTTTTTTTCCTTTTCTCTCTCCTTTTTCTTCTTTCTCTCTTCTTTCTCTTTCTTTTTCTTCTTTTTCTCTTTCTTCGTTCTCTTTCTCTTTTCTACTTTCTCTTCTCTTTCTTTCTCTTTTCTCCTTTTCTTTTTTCTTTCTTCTTTTCCCATCTTTTCTCCTCTCTTTTTCTTCCTTCTTTCCCTCTCCTTCTTTTTTTTTCCTTTTTTTTTTTCCGTTCTCTTTCTTTCCTCTTTTTGCTTTTCTCTTCTTTTTTCTTTTTCTCTTTCTTCTTCCTTCTTTTCCTTTTTCTTTCCCTTTCTTCTTCCTCTTTTTCTTCTTCTACTTTCCCTTCTTCTCTTTTCATTCCTTCTTTCTTTTCTCCTCTTCTTTCTCTTTTTCTCTTCTCTTTCTTTCTTCTTCTTTTTTCTCTTCTTCTTTTTTTTTTTTTTCTCTTCTCTTTTCTTCTTTCTTTTTTTTTCTTCTCTTTCCTTTTCTCTTCCTTTCTTCTTCTCTTCTTTTTTTCTTTCTTCTTTCTTTCTCCTTTTTTCTCTCCTACTTTTTCCTTTTTCTCTCTTTTTTCTTTCTACTCTTTCCCTCTTTCTTTGTTCTCTCTTTTCTTTGACTCTCCTTTTTCTTTTTCTCTTCTCTCTTTCTTTCTCTTTTCTTCTCCTCTCTTTTTTCTCTTTTTTTCCACTTTCCATTCTTTTCTCTTTTCCTTCTCTTCCTTCTTTTCTCTCTTCTTTTCTTTCTCTTTTTTCCTTTTTTTCTTCTTTTTATTTTTTTCTCTTCTTCCCCCGCTTTTTTTCACTTTTTCTTTCTCCTTCTTACTTCTCTTCTTTCTTTTCTCTTTTCTTCTTTTTTCTTCTCTTCTCTCTTCTACTTCTCTTTTCTTCTCTTCTTTTTTCTTCTCTCTCCTTCTTTCTCTCATCCTTCCTTTCTCTTCTTCCTTTTTTTCTCTTTCTCTTCTTTCTTTTCTTCTCTCTTTCTCATCTTCTCCTCTTCTCTCTCTCTCTTTTCTTCTTTCTCTCCTTTTTCTCTTTTCTTTCTCTTTCTCTCTTTTTTCTTTTCTTTTTTTCTTTTTTTTTTTCCACATTCTTTCCTCTCTTTCTTCTTTCTTTCCCTCTTCATTCTTCTTCTTTCTTCTCCTCTCTTTTCCTTTCTCCTTCCTCTTCCTCTTCTCCCTTCTTTTCTTTCTTCACTTCTACTCTTTCTTCTCTTCTCTTCCAATCTTTTCCTTTCTTTCCTCTCCTTTCCTTTTCCTTCTTTTTCTCTTCTTCTTCTTTTCTTCTTCTCTCTCTCTTTTTGCTTCTTCTTCTTTTTCTCTCTTTTCTTCTTTCTATCTTCTTTTCTTCTTCTCTTTTCTTCTCTTCTTTCTCTTTCTTTCTCTTTCTTCTCTCTTCTCTTTCTTTCTCTTCTTTCTTTTTTTTTTCCTTTTTTTATTTTCTTCTTTCTCTTTTTCTCTTCTTCTCTCTTTCTTTTCTTCTACTTTTCTTTTTTTCTTTTTTCACTTTCTTCTTCTTTTCTCTTTCTTTCTCTTCTTCTTCTTTCTTCTCTTTTCTCTTCTTCTCCTTTCTCTTTTCCTTTCTCTTTTTTTTTCTTCTCTCTTTTCTCTCTTTCTCTCTTTTCTAATCTTCCTTTTCTTTTCTTTCCTCTCTTCTTCTCTTCTCCCTTCTTCTTCTTCTCTAACCCTCTCTTCTTCTTTCTTCTTTTCTCTTCCTTTCTTTTTCTCTTTCTTTCTCTCATCTTCTTTTTCCTCTTCTCTCTTTTTCCTCTTTCTTCTTCTTCTTCCCCTCTTTTCCTTCCTTCTCTCTTTTCCTTTTCTTCTCTTTCTTTCTCTCTTTCTCTTCTTTCTTCTCCTCTCTTTTTCTCATCTTTCTTTCTTTTTTTTTTCCTCTCTTTTTCTCTTTCTCTTCTTCTCTTTTTCTTTCTCTCTCTCTCTTCTCTAAATTTTCTCTTCTTCTTTCTTTCTTCTCCCTCTTTTTCTTTTCTTTTCTCTCTCCTTCTCTCTTCTTCTTTCTCTTTCTTTTCCTTTCTCTTTTCCTTCTCTTTTCTCCCTCTTTTTTCTTTTCCCCTTTCTTCTCTCTTTCTTCTTCTCCCTTCTCTCTTTCTTTCTTTCTTTCTTCTTCTCTTCTTCTTTTCAATTCTTTCTTCCTTCTTTTTTTTCTCTTCCTCTCTTCTCTTCCCTTTTTTCTATCTTTCCTTCTTTCTCTTCTTTCTCTCTCCATTCTTTTCCTTTTCTTCTTCTTTTCTTTTCTCTTTTCTCTCTTCTTTCTCTCTCCTTTCTTCCTTCTCTCTTCTTCCTTCTCTTTCCTTTCTCTATTCTCTTCTCTTTTTTCTCTTTTTCTCTACTTCTTTTCCTCTTTCTTTTCTATTTTTTCCTTTCTTCTCTTCTTTTCTTCTCTTTTCTTTCCTTCTCTCCTTTCTTTTTCTTCATTTTCTTTCCTTTTCTCTACTTTCTTTCTCTTTCTTTCTCTTTCTCTTTTTCTTTCATTTCTTCTTCTCACTCTCCTTTTTTTCTTTTTCTTTTCTTTTTCCTTTTTTTTCTTTCTTCTCTCTTCTCTTTTCTCCTTTTTTCTCTTCTCTTCTTCTTCTCTTTTCTTTCTTTTCTCTCTTTTTTTCTCTTTTTTCTTTCTTTTTTCTGACTCTTCTTTTCTTTTCCTCTTCTTTCTTCTTTCTCTTTCTTTCTTTTTTCTTCTTTTCTTTTTTTTTTCTTCTTCTTTCTTTTTTTTCTCTTCTTTTTTCTTCTCTTTCTTTCTTCTTTCTCTTCTCTTTTCTCCTTCTTTCTCTTTTTTCTTTCTCTTTTTTTCTTTTCTTTTCCTTCTCTTTTCTCTTTTTTTTTTCTCTCTTCTCTTTTTTTTTTTTTCTCTCTTCTCTTTCTCCTTTCTTTTTTCTTCTTCTTTTTTTTCTTTTTTTCCTTTTTCTTCTTTCCTTTCTTCTCTTTTCTCTCTTCATATTTTTTTCTTTTCTCTCTTCTTTTTTTCTTTCTTTCTTTTTCCTTTTTCTTTTCTTTCTTTCTTTCTCTTTCTTTTCTTTTTTTTCTTCTCTCTTCTTCTTTTCTTCTCTTACTCTTTTTTCTCTTCTTTTCTTTTTTTCTTCTTTCTCTCCTTTCTCTTTTTCCTTTCATTTCTTTTCTTTTTTCTTCTTTTCCTTTTTTTTTTTCTTTTCTCTTCTTTCTTTTCTTTTCTTTTCTTTCTTTTTTTTTTCTCTTTTCTTTCTTTTTTTTCTTTTTCTTTTTTCTTTTCTTTCTCACCTTCTCTCTTTTCTTTCTTTCTCTCTTTTTCTTTTCTCTTTTTCCATTTTTTTTTCTCTCTTTTCTCCATTCTTCCTTCCCTTTCTCTTTTCTTCTTCTTTCTCTTTTCTTTTTTCTCTTTATTTTTTTCTTCTTTCCTTTCTTTCTTTCTCTTCTCTCTCCTTTTTCTTTTCCTTTTTCTTTCTTTCTCTTTTTTTTTTTTCTTTTTTTTCTTTCTCTTTTCTTTCTTTTTTCTTTCCTTTTTTTTTTTCTCTTTCTTTCCTTCCTTCTTTCTTTTTTCTTTTTTTTCTTTTTTTCTTCTTTTTCTCTTTCCTTCTTTTCTTTTCTTTCTTTTTCTTTTCTTTTCTCTTTTTTTTTTCCTTCTTCTCTTCTTCTTTTTTCTTTCTTTTTTCTTTCTCTCTTCTTTCTCCTTTCTTTCTCTTTTTTCTCCCATCTTTTTTTTTTTTCTTTCTTTCTTCTTTCTTTCTTTCCTCTTTTTCTTTTCCTTTTCTTCTTCTCTTTTTCTTCCTTTCTTTCTTCTTCTTTTTCTTTTTTTTTTCTTTTCTCTTTCTCTTCTTCTTTTTTCCTTCTTTTCTTTTTTTTTCTCTTTTCTCTTCTCTTTTTTCTTTTTTTTCTTTCTCTTTCTTTCTCTCTTCTCTTTTTTTTTTTCCTTTTTCTTTTTTTTTCTTCCTCTTCTCTTCTTTCTTTCTCTCTTTTCTTTTTCTTTTCTTTTTTTTTTCTTTTTTTTTCTTTCTTCTTTTTCTTCCTTTCTCTTTTTCTCTTCTTCTCCTTCTTCTTCCTCTCTTTTCTTCTTTTCTTTTTTTCTTTCTTTCTTTTCTATTCTTTCTTACTTTTTCTTTTTCTCTTTCTCCTTCTTTCTCTCTTCTTTTTTCTTTCTTTTTTTTTCTTTTTCTTTCTTTCTCTCTCCCTTTCTTTTTTTCTTTCTTTCTTCTTTCTTTTTTCCTTTCTTTCTTCTTTCCTTTCTTTCTTCCTTCTTCTTTTCTTCTTTCTTTTTTTCTTTTCTTCCTTTCTTCTTTTCTCTACTTATTCTTTTCTTCTTTTCTTCTTTCTCTTTCTCTTTTTTCTTTCTTTCTCTTCTTTCTCTACTTTTCTTCCTCTTTCTTTCTCTTTTCTTTCTTTTCTTTTCTCTTTTTTCTTTTCTTTTTTTCTTCTTACTTCTTCTTCTTTTTTTTTTTTTTTTTTTTTCTTTCTTTTTCTTTTCTCTTCTCTTTTTTTTCTTTCTTTTTTCTTCTTCTTCTCTTTTCTCTTTCTTTCTTTCTCTTCTTCTTTCTACTCCTTCCTTCTTCTTTTTTCTTCTTTTCTTACTTTTTCTTTCTTTTTCTTCTTTTTTTTTTTCTTTTTTATTCTTTCTTTTTTTTCTTTTTTTCTCTCTTTTCTTTTCTTTTTTTTTCTCTTCTTTCTTTTTTTTTTTTTTTATTTCTTTTTTCTTTTCTTTCTTTTTCTTGGCTTTCTTCTTTTTCTCTTCCTTTTTTCTTTTTTTTCTTTCTTCTCTTTTTCTTTCTTTTCTTTTCCTTCTTTTCTTACTCTTTCAGTTCCTCTTTTTTCTCTCTCTTCTTCTTTTCTTCTCTTTTCTTCTCCTTATCTTTCTCTTTTCTTTCTTTCTCCTTCTCTTCTTCTTTTTTTTTTTTTTACTCTTCTTTTTCTTCTTCTTTCCTTTCTTTTTTCTCTTTTCTTTTCTTTCTTCTTTTCTCTTTCTCTCTTTCTTTTCTTTTCTTTTTTCTTTCTTTCTCCCTCTTCTTTTCTCTTTTTCTTTTCTCTTTCTTTCTTCTTCTTACTCTTTTTTTCTTTTTTTTACTTTTTCTTTCTTTTCGTCTCTTCCTCTCTTTCTCTTCTTTTCTTCCTTTTGTTCTTTTTTTTTTTTTCCTTTTTTCTTTTCTTTTTCCGTTTAATCTTTCCGTTTTTTAAAGGAGATCCAGTGTGCCATTTCTTTTCTTTCTTTTTTCTGTCTTTACTTCTGGGTTCTTTATCACTTTACACAGCAGACTATTTTTTGTATTTTTTGCATGCTTGATTGTTGATTCTCCGATTATGGCTTAGCTATAGCAGTCTTATTCTTTCTTCTTTTTCTCTATTTTTGCATGATTCTTATCTTTCGTTTTCTTTCTTAGCTTTTGGATTATTTGTAGAATGCTTGAGATTCCTTTCTTTCTGACGCTTTTTTTTTTACATCGTAACTTTATTCTTCTTTTTTTCTTATCTGCAATTAATGGGTTCCTATTCCTCTGTTTTATCTTTCTTTTTTTTTTTTTTCTTCCTTCATTTTTTGATTGTTTTTTTTCTTTTTTTTTTTTTCTTTTTTTTTTCTTTTCTTTTTTTCTATCTTCTTTTCTTTCTTTTTATTCTTTCTTCTTCTTCTTTTCTTTGAGCTTTCCTTTCCTTTTTATGATATAACTTTATTTTTTTTCCTTCTTTACTTTTTTTCTTCTTTTTTTTTTTTTCGGATTATTTTGTGCTATTTTTGCCTCATGTGTTGATAGACCCTTTCTTCATTTGGCGGGATAACCAGGCAGAAGGCGGGCTCTTTTTCTTTTCTTTTTTTTTGAGTTTCTTCTTTTTTCTTTTTGTTTCTGGGGCATTTCTTTCTACCCTGTTCCTTTTTTTTTTAGTTTATTTTTCTTCTTTTTCACTTCTTTTTTTCTTTTTTTTCCTTTCCTTTCATCTTCTTTTTTTTTTTTTTTTCTTTACCCATTATTAGTACTTTCATTTATTTTAGTTTTCTTTTCTTTACTTTGTTTTTCAACGCGCCTTTAGTTTCTTTCATTTCTTGCCTCTAGTCTATTTTCTTAGTAGTTTTCTTTTTTTTTTCGCTATCCGGACTTGTATTCCACTTTTCACCGTTTGTTTCTTTAGTTCTCACGCTTTTTTTTACGTTTTTTTTTTTTTCTTATTCTTCCGTGTCTTCTTATTCCCGATCGAGGGTAAGGGAAAATCATGATTTTAGATCCTTGTGTATCTACTCAGAGTTGTCGACGCTCAGAGGAGGACGCCAGGTTCTTTTAGAAATTGGCAAGGCCAATGACGAGAGTTTGTATTATGGTTCAGTGAGTGGGAGCTATTAGGCGTATTCTAGATTACCTTAATTGTAGCCTTGCTATACGTTCTTAAATATTCATGAGACTCTGATACTTCTTTACTTGTAGACTTTTGTTGCTAGTTTCTACTTTTATAAGCTTGTTTATGAAACGCTTCGTATATGTTGAGTCCTTTGTGCATACGGCGGGTCTTTCTAGCGCAACGCGATAAGGGCTTCCTTGTGGCCCCGGGGCATAAAAAATTAAGTTAGTATTCAGAGTCCGAAGAAATAGGTCCAGAGTAGACTTTTAGAAAATCCTATACTTTTTTGGTGCAGACCCTAGGATTTTATTTTCATAAGACGTGTGAGATCTTAGGTGAATTTTGTTTCAAACAGTCGGTAAATTGAGTCTAGATGAACTCTTTCAGAAACGAATTGAAAAGCCGAACGAAGGAGACGACTACTTTTCCTATTCCTTAATCTCTTTTGGTTCCTCCTCTTCATATTTTTCACAGAGATCTTATTAGATGTCTCTTTTTATTTTTTTTTTTTTTCTTACTTTTTTCTTTCTGTCTCTACCCTTTTTTTTCTTCTTTTTCTGTCCTTCTTCTTCCTTTCCTTCTCTTCTTTCACGCACGGACGTGCATTACCGATCGACGTAATATGAGCTACCTTCGGTAGAGCTTAAGGACCCCGGTATTAAAGGCTATTGGCTATAGTAAGGTAACCCCAATTATCGTGAGCATAATTAGCCGTGATTTCTATCGCATAAACATTTTATGTTGATATCAGTCTGTCGGTAATGCTCAATTTAATACTGCATATAGTAGCCCGCCGACTGCAGTATGTATTACATTAGTGAATATTTGATATATTAGATATATCATCTCTTGATGACTTTGCTCTTTGTGATTTTGTTTGATGATTTATCGCTTCTTATACATCGTTATAGACTACTGTGTAATGCTGCGATCGTGAGTCAGAGCCTGGTAAGAGTAACCCCTGTGGCGTGGTTAGCGAGTATTTTAAGTATGTTATCATATCTTCCCTGAATCAGTGGTCAGAGGGGCCGCTTCTGGGAAAACCTTAAGATGCCTAGTCAGACCATAATAAGCTACTAAGAGACGTTGATTGATTCCGGAGATGGGACAAAAGAGAATAGGGTTTGAAGTCACTTACCTTGGTTGTAGTACACCCATTATTAATGGGGATTATGCCTAGGGCGACTTAATCCGAAAGAATGCAACTTTCATCTTCTTTACGTTTCTTGGGATCAAAAAAATCTTCATAAGAAAAAGTGACCTTCTAGACGTTCGCTACATATCTTATTATGTCTGTGGAGGTGTTGTGTGGTTTCTATCTTTTTTCTTTCTTCGCTAAACACAAATAGTAAAAAACGAAAGAAATAAAAGAAAATCATACTATCAACATAGATATTTTCTATGTTCTTACACATCTCTTTCAAGTATGAGATGGTGAAACAATAAAATAGAAATTTACATTTGATTTTCTTTTTACTTATAATCCTTTTGTTCATTCTCATCTTAATTTCTTTCTGATTTTGGATTACAGTTGTGATAGACTGATTTGTCCTTATGGGTCAGACAATCATGCTTTCTGCATGATTGTCTGTTTGATATTTTGTCTTCTAGGGGAGGGGGGGGGGAAAGAAGAGCGTTCTTATCGATTTTTTTCTTTCTTCTTTATTCTAATTTGTCGTTTCCTTAGCTCTTATCTTTTTATTTAAAGTATTAGTTCCCCATGCTCTTATCTTTCAGTTGTCGTTTGACATTTGTACTGTTTCAGAAGTCGACGTATTTGCAGGGCTTTTTTAGTCTTTGGCAGGTATAATTTTTTTTTATGCTTTTCTTTTTGGCAGGGGCTGCATCCATTACCCAGACTATTTAACATTCTTTTTTGTCTTTGTTGTCCATGATTAGTTTGCTTATTTTCGAGACTTCTCTCTTTGATTTCGTGCATTTTTCTTATGATCATTCTGTTCATACATCTCTTCGTTGCTTTTATTATCTGATTTCTATCGATGAACAAATAATAGCTGTCACAGAGGACGGTTTCATTCGCTCATTTAAGTTCATTTTTCCCCTATTGACGTATCTTTTAACCACGTTCCGGGTCAAAAGACTGCACTAGTGTCTTCTTCTTTCGTGTGGGCAGTTGTATCTGTCGTGTAGTAGGTTATACATTTTTAGCTATGCTCAACGGCGCTTTATTTGGTTCTTACGAGGTCTATTAAAATATGATGTAGTGAAGACATAAATTGTATCTTCGCATCTCCCCCCCCCTGTGGGTATTTGTTTTTGAGTGGGGTGGGGGGCCCAGTGGGGGTGGGGGGGATGACGGGGGGGGGGGGGGTGCGATCACTAGGTATGGGGGGGTAAGGGTGCTTTTATTTTTTTCTTATTTATCAATAAGACTTATTTTTACTTAATCTCTGATTGTTCTTATTTTTCTGTCAACACAAAAATCAGTTGCATATCCGCTTCCAGGTTACTTAATTTCTTTGTTGAATGATATATATATTTTTTTTAGATTACTTTTCTATTTTTTTTGATATTTGCTTTCAGATTTTCTTTTATCTTTTTTATCCTGCTTGGAGCGATGGATTGGCGCTTGCTGCTATAATAATTTGATTACTGGGGGGGGGAGGGGAGGGGATCACAATAGTCTTTTGCACCCAAGGTAAAAAATAGTTGTCTAAGTAAAAATTATAAAAGTACTCTGTTTTGAACAAAAAAACAATCCTACATCAAAAATCAAAGCAGTTGATTAACAAGAACTATAGTGTACCTAGTTAGCGACTGTAGTGGATATCTCACAATTACTTCTTAATAACGTAATGTTATTTCTACTGTCTGAATAGTCAATCTCGGATGTGTATTCCATAGAGTTCTGGGCAGAATGCCACTTGACAGAGCAATAGACTTACAGATCACCAAATTGACGTTGAACCGGAGACTCTAGTTAATCTGAAACATTTCCTACAGGATGTCACAAGCGAATGAAGACTTAAGGGTGCAGATTTGAGCATAAATGGAGTTTAGAGGTTTACAATATCCGTAATACTAGTCGCGCTTACGGAGAGCACCGACCTTGTTTGGTGACGGAAGAAAGACATGTCGCTCAGACACCCAAACAAAGAATTGTCCTCACATAGTGGATGTCTAAGAGCTTTCTCAAGTGACCCTTAATTACTTAGTAATTCTTTTCCCGCCTATTGGATTATCTATTCGATCAAGCTATAAGGATCTTTTTTTCACTCTTAGATTGATCTGTCTTTCTTTAGCTCATTCTATTTGAATATCCAATCTAAAATGATGTTGAAAAGAAGGACGGAAAAGTATAAAATAAGAAAGAGAATGGGGGAGTGAGGGAGGGTGGGGGGGGGTTGTTCTTTGGATGGGGTTTCGTGATGTGGATGTGGTCCTTTTGTATTTAGTGGATCTTGATGATTTAGAGGTGTGTCAAACTGTTTCGTTGGGTAAGTTTACACGACAGTACTTTATTTCTTTAATCACACACACATGATCAATTCTTTTTCATCAA
The DNA here is from genome assembly GCA_016920855.1 of Puya raimondii. Taxonomy (NCBI): domain Eukaryota; kingdom Viridiplantae; phylum Streptophyta; class Magnoliopsida; order Poales; family Bromeliaceae; genus Puya; species Puya raimondii. The sequence goes on along the minus strand of JABWPP010000050.1, from coordinate 21,597,361 downwards.
GAACTCACATTTGCCACGAGTTCCTCAAACTTCTTCTTACTCCAAGAAGCTTGCTCTCACCTCCAATCTCTCCTCCAAGCTTGATCTTCCAAGCTCCAAGTATTGGAGAGGTTCTACTAGAGAGAGGGGAGGAAGGAGAGAGAGAGAGAGAGAGAGAGAGAGAGAGAGAAGTGCTCTTTTCTCTTGTGTCCAAATAGAGGAGAAGTAGCTGAGGTTTCCCCTCCTATATGGTGTTGCAACAATTGCAACTAACTCCCCCACATTCCACTATTTACAACCAGCCAAAACTGGCATTTCGCAGCACTGCGTACCGGCACTCGAATTCGCGTACCGGAACACAGGCATTTAGTTCTGGTACCCCATATTCAGTTCCTCAGAACCTGAATGTTGGTCTTCAAGAATTTGTACTGCGTACCGGTACCCAGTTTTCAGTACCGGTACTCAGTGTTTCAGTACCGGTACTCAGGTTGAGGTCCTCAAAACTCGAGAGCTAGTTCTTCTCCATTTTGCATTGCGTACCGGTACCCCGTTTCCAGTACCGGTACTCAATACAAAACCTGCAAGTTTAGCAGACTTAACTTTTTGAAGTCCGTTTTCGCGCCCGATTTGCGCCGAAAATACTCGAATGAGCCCCAAACCTCGCCGAAGCTATTCAAATAGCCTTTTTACTCTACTTTCCACTAGAACTCCACAATTTGTAGAAGTTCGGTACAACACACTGAAGTTCTGTGTACTACACATGAGAGGTGAAATCGGAGAGTTGTTGAAAGATTTACTCCATATATAAAAATCATCACCCACCTCTCCACCTTCATCCAACCCCATCAATTTAGGATATTTTTCTTAATTAATTAATTTCAATGGCCGCATAAGCTAGGTACCATATTTCTTCTTCACCAATTTTTTTTTGTTTAATAGTTAAAATTGAGAAATTTGATGATGTTTATTCTTTTTCTCTAAATAGGTATGCTTTTCCTTTTATGTACTTTCTTTTTTGTTGTTGGTTTTATATTGTATATATGGAAGATGTGTAATATTTGTACTTAAATTTGTAATGTATAGTTATATGAAGGAGGTACTTCCCTCTCCTCTAATAGCCCTCGAGGACAAGAAGTATCAGCTAGGATTTGGAGTTGCCGGGAAGGGGTTGAACGCACTGTGGTATCTCACAAAATCGTCAGCATTGGTAGAGGATGCCCTAAACGAGGGGTGCAAAGAGATCTAATTTTTATGTAACAAATTTTCTTTTCCTATATAGTTCTTTCTGTCTCTCTTTGCTTTTCATTGAATTATAATTTCATTCTAAAATGTATTTTTCATATTATTAAATTCAATCAAATATGATTATATCCTTCTATTTTTTTATATTCTATATTTGTTTATTTAATTTATAAATTTTTACTAAAAATTTTTATCCGCTGCATCGCGCGGGTTCCAACACTAGTTTTTATTATATTTGAATAAAAAAAAAGTTAGAGAATTAAAATTATAAGAGAAAATCATTTTCTCTCCTATGATTGAAACTTGAGAAAAGAGAAGCAGAGAAATTAAAAAAAAAAAAAAAAAAAAATTACTATATCTTTTCTTTTCTCTTATTTTCTCTCTTATTATCTCCATTCAAACGAAGCATTTGTGTTAAGTAACTTCTTTCCATCTGAAAAAATGTATATGAATCTCCAATATTTTTTGCCACGTGTCAAGTTCTTTTCCACCCTCATCAGCGTGTGACCCTTCCCCTCCACTCCACCAAACTTTCAATTAATACATCTAATTTTGTATTATATTTGAATAAAAAGAGAGTTAGAGAATTAAAATTATAAGAGAAAATCATTTTCTCTCCTATGATTGAAACTTGAGAAAAGAGAAGCAGAGAAATAAAAAAAAGATGAAGAGAAAATTACTATATCTTTTCTTTTCTTTTCTCTTATTTTCTCTCTTATTATCTCCATTCAAACAAAGCATTTGTGTTAAGTAACTTCTTTCCATCTGAAAAAGTGTATATGCTACTAAAAGAAAAAGAATTTTCTCTCAGAAGTTAAAGCTTCTTTTTTTTTAAATAGTAAGCTGTAAATTGTGGGACTTTTTCTAAATAACCTTAAATTTTCAATTTGTTTATTTAATCCCGCTAAAAGTTTATTTACTAAACTAGCCCTATTTTATCCAACTCAGCACCAGGTGGGTGGAAAAAATAAATGACAGTAACACTTACCCCCTTCCATAATACTAGTTAAGGAAACCGTGCTACGTAACGGACTTCTTTTTTTACCGATAATTTGTAAATAACAAAATATTTTTATTTATAAAGTAAATTCTTTAAATGTGAAGAAAAGCACCGGAAGAAAAATAAACACTGCGGATCTATAATTAAGCAAATTCAAAATTCTAAGCAAGACTCTGAATCTAAGCAAGACACAGAATTTCGTCGAAGTTTCTGCCATTTTAAAAAATAGCAACAACATAATTATTTATTATACTTTCAAAGAAATAAAGCTGCAAAATTAACAGATATAAAGATGGAACTATCTTGCTCAAATTCGACTCAGATTTGTTCATATATAGTGAAAAAAATTCGGCGACAAATGGTTGCTTACCAAGCAAGCTGGCTAAATTTTGTCAACCCTAGATGGAAATCCTAACAAATTAACCAACTCTTTCTTTTCAATCAGAATAAAATATCAGGTTGTCTGAACAACAATATCGTCACACCCAAAAGAAGAACGCTCAAATTAATCCAAAGCAATCACACAATAATGAAGTAAATACAAATGACCGAAATCATTTTTATATAAATCTTTATTTTTTCCTCAATACCCTCCACCAAATTAAAATAACTAAGTAAAGAAAAACTATCTAAATCATGCAATACAGAATTGAAGACTGGTTCCATAACAAAAATTTTTGTGGTCTTCGTAACCATAATCATTTGTTAACAAACACCAACCTAATTTTTTCAAATTTAAGTTTCAAAATTTTAACATTATTTTAAGAACCAAACCTGAGAATTTGAAAAAAAAAAAATTCTAGTACTGTACTAAACCATCAAAAGAAGGCGCAGAAGCAAAGGAGCATCTGCATCCGGATCATAAAAAAAAAAAAAGCAACGAAGTATGATCAGAATTTGGTCAGACTTTATATTCTTTCTACTAAATTGGCAGCCAGTGCACACACAATCCTCACACATACTATGCCACTGTATCTTTTCTTTTCTCTTATTTTCTCTCTTATTATCTCCATTCAAATGAAGCATTTGTGTTAAGTAACTTCTTTCCATCTGAAAAAATCTATTAACTATTATGAATTCCCAATATTTTTGCCACGTGGCATTTTCTCCTTCATCCTCACCCAACTCTCTTTTAAACCGAACCACCTCTTTTGAATTGAACCGCCTCAATGAACCGAACCGCTTCTCTCCCCTCTCTCTCTTGCCTCTTTTTTGAACCGAACCATACTTTTCTAACATCTGAACCAAAACGCTCACTGCATTTCCCAACTTCTAAACCAAACCGAACCGATCCGCTCTCTCTCCCTTTCGGTTTTCGTACGGCATGGAGCGTTTCCTCTCCCCTCTTCCTCCGCGTCTGTCCTCCTCCCCCATCCGCTTGCAACGTTTCCTCTTTCCCCTCCGCCGTGTCTCCTCTTCCCCCTTTGATGCGTCGTTCCCTTTTCCTTCTACGTTTCTATTGGTATATAAGCCATTCCCTCTTCTCTCTTTACTTCGAAGGTTTCTCTCTGTGTCGATTTCTTCGGATATATGGAAGAAGAAGGTAATCGAATGGCTTTTTTGGTAGAGGAAGCTATTTGGACAGCGATCATGATCATCTACGGATTGAGGGGTAAGTTTGGAAAACAAAAAACCCTAACCCTATTTTTTTCTTTTCTTTCTTTTAATCCCGAATTCTTACTATGTATGAATCTAAAATTTAATTTGTTTGCATTATTTTTGATGTGGTGGTTCTATCCATCTAGGATTTGATGTGGTGGTTCTATCCATCTAGGATTTGATGTAATCCCTCTCCCCTTTTCGCTTCTAGATTTCTCTCTGTGCCGATTTCTTCGGATTTGTGGAATCGAACGGCTTTTTTGGTAGAGAAAGCTAATTGAACAGCGATCATGTATGGATCGAGGGGGTAAGTTTGGAAAACGGAAAACCCTAACCCTAATTTTTCTTTTCTTTCTTTTAATCACAAATTCTTACTACATATCCATTTAGGATTTAATTTATTTGCATTATTTTGGCTGCGGCGGTTGTATCCATCTAGAATTTGATTTATGTGCATTATTTTGATTAATTTAGAGGTTGTTTTTTTTGTCGTTTCTTTAATAATTCTTTTTTTTCTTACATCAATACCTACTAGCCAATGCCTTACTTCGTTTTCAAAGAGTTCAACGTCGACTTAGCAAACTTGCATTGACGGTAACCTACAAATATTTTGTTTATGGCATAGAAGCTGCATATTTATTGTTTATGAGTTATACAAAGATTTTTGGTTGATGTGTCACGCCCCGGATTACTCGTTTCCCCGGGCTCGCCAACAGATCCGCCGTATACATAGATTTTTCTATGTATACGAAGCGATAGCTAACCTGTAAACAAACATATAAGCAACTACAAGAGATATAGAGCTGAAATAAAATATACTAATAACAAAAGTCACATGTACATATAGGATCCAAGATACAACAGTCCCTCCAGAACCAAAATAGGAACAAGTCCACAGTATATGTACATGGCTCAACTCAAAAATAAACTATCTCCAGTAGGGTCCTCCTCTAGGAACAACAGGGACAGGTAGGGATCTAGCTCGCGACTCCCTTACCTCGATCTGCAGAAACAGGCGCAGCAGCCGCAACAGAAGAAGGCTCTGCAAGAAAAAGTGGCAACAATGGGTGTGAGAACTACTATCAAAAGAAATAGTCCTCAGTGGGTACCAATACCGACCTCAACGGTCCACCCACTAAGTCTACGAGACTAACAGTATAGCTGGTAGGTAAAGAACAATCAAATAAGCTGGAATAAACTCAACAGCTACCATGCCACTACCCTACCACTATCCCAGTCCAACTCTCAAAGTAAAAGCATCACCAACCAATAGGTAACCAGCACTGACCCAATCCACAGAGACTGCAATACGCCCGTCCCGCCTGTCTAAGCAACACCGTACGCTACCTCAAAGGCACTAGGTGGAGAGCGAGAGTCCCACCGGGACTAAGACGACATCAACGCAAGTAGCCAGGCTCCGGAGCGGCACTCATGGGCGCTACCCAAACGAGTATGCAAGCGTGTCTCTGTCGAGCTCAATCAGGCTCATACAGGCTAAGTCACTATAAATGGGTCAAGTCAGTCTAACAACCAAGGCTCACGTACTCTCAGTACAATCTGATACCAGAAAAGGGATCTGGGTCCACCGTCGGCCCCGACGGCACCCGGTAAAACAAAACAGCCTAACCCTGCTGTAAACACAAGCTCGGCATCCCAGCACAAGCGTAAACTCGTCCTACAACGAACTAAGTATCCACCTCGCACTAACAGCGGTGATACAAGAATAGAAACGGCTCCTAGAGCTAAATCTGATAATAGTTCGAAAAGTGACGGTTGTATGTTCGCGAGTTTTCTCCTAAGTCAATTCCCAGTTCAGCATGTAAAGTCATGTCTATAAATTATCAATTTATGCTCCAAATTCAGATTTCATAATAATACATGCAAATTCATGAATTCGAGCTACTAACATGATTTAACAGATAATAAAACAGCATGCTGCACTCTCTACAACTTAGGAGAAAATCCGGCGATTTCGGTAACATTAACCCACCTCAGAAGCTATCCAACAATGGCTAGGAGTCGAGTGGAAGGCCTCCAAACAACACCGGGTGAAATCGAGTTCAAAACTGAAACCTCGAGATTCGGACCCACCTGCTCAACGTTCTGGGCGCCCAGAACATCAGCCCAGAACAGCAGCCTGGCAGCATGACCAACATGGGTTCAACATGCGATAAAATTCAAATTCTAAGTCCGAATGCAGTGAAATTTGGCTCAACTCACCAGCAGGGGCTCAAGAACACACCCTCCAAAATTCAGCCAAAACGGAGTTCGACTCGATATCCAAAAGGTCCACACACTGAACCGGATTCACTTCTGGACCCTCCTGCACATGGATCCAGAAGTTCCAGCACTTAAGCAAATCTCAAAAACAGCAAGAATTCAGGGATTCCAACGAATCTAGCTCATGGAAAAGGGTCACAAACCTCCCAAATACAGTGATGGAACAATGCAAAACCTCTCCAAAGATCCTCACAAAGATCTGGATCCAAAAATCCAAGAAATTCCATCAATGACCCAAAAATTCAGCACTTAAGCAATTACTCAAAATCTGAGCTAGAACTCACCTTTGAATCCTCAATTCAGGTGGGAAGAACCTCCAAACCAGTAAGGAATGAGGAAGGACCAATCTTCACTTCGTAAATCCAGCTCCCAAGAGATTGGATCCAAAAGATCAAAGGAAAAACCCAAGTTTCAGCTCAAGAACCAAGGGGTCCAGTGAAACATCAACTGTAGCTTACATACCTGTCCAAATCGCGATTGGAAGGGTTCCACGTCTTTCTCTACGAGTCTTCTATCTAACAAACTAGGTTTTGAAGGATTTGGACACTCCCACATTGCACACGAGCCAGAACACCACGGGTCGACGATGAAGTTCCAGCAGGAATCCAAGGTCTTCAATGGAGGAAGATGAAATTTAGGAGAGAATAGAGGGTTTCCTTGAAAAATCCTGGGTTCACCATGAAGAGGGGAGAAAAGCCTCAGGGGAGGTCGTCCACTTCTTTTATAGACCCATGGTTTCGGTGTAATAAGCCTCAAGAACAGAATTGCTACTAACCTGTCCTCAGCAGAAAAACCCAGATTCGGGCGCCCGAAACCCATGAAGTGGGCGCCCGGTTCTTCAGCCTGCACAAAACTGGAGCATCGGACTCTCCGCCGCGATCCGGTGCGCCCTAACCTGGTCCGGCGGATTTCACCAACCAATCGACACGTGTCAAGCGGATCGATACACACGAGGTAGGATTTCCGGATCCACTTTCCAGGCGCCCGAAACCTAGATCCGAAATGACTTAGCAGTTTCAGAAAACGAGCACTCATCATCTGGGCGCCCAAAACAAGACTTCCGGGCGCCCTAAAGTCCAAAAGCCCAAAACACCAGTTTTGGCTTACTTCGGTGCTCCGAGTCCGTTCTCGCGTCTATTTGACGCCGAAACGACTCCGACTTGTCTCGACCTTCTCCAGAAGCGTCGAACAGTCTAGGATACTGCAGTCATTCCGTCAGTTAGGCCCCAGGGGTACTACATGATGCAATTCGGGATCCTGAAAATATTAATGATCACTGATTTTATACATTATATTTTTAAAGTCACTTCATATATAATTTTTTTTTATCTTTAAACAATTTATAGCAATACGATGCTTCTAAATATGTTCTGAAAAGTAAGAAGTGCTAGAATTATGTTAGTTAAGATATCCTATAATTTCTTATTATGTGGAATGATTTGATGAAATATCATTAAAGTTATTGATTCCTATAAGTTAGTAGTTATCAAGCTTATCTAAATTAGAGAATGACTAATTATTTGTCATGTGGGAGAAGGCTAGGATCAATGTGTTAGTCATTCTTGGTATCATATGCTCCCCTCCCTCAACTCTCGGAGCCACAACCCGACTCTATTTTTTGAGGTGCATATTTTTATTGAACAATAGTTAATTGTACACACCTTAATCTTTTGATGCATAGAAATTAGCTGTTGTTGTTTAATTGGCTTTTTATTCATGGGTAGTTTATTAAGAATTGGCTCATTTACATAGCACTCCAAAATTTGCATTAAGGCACTGTTGATTCTGTTTTATGACGGCTTTTTTTTGTTACTGTTGAATAATAGTTAATTATGCATATCCTGTTTTTTTAGCGCAGACAAGTTAGCTGTTATTGGTTGTTATTTAGTTGGCTTCTTAATCATGTGTGCTATAGAATTTGGTTCATTATTGGTACATGTATAGAGTATCTTAAATTTTACATATATTGATAATTAAAAGAAGACTCATGCTTATGCTTTACATAATTTTTTTATTGCATTTTGAAAAAGCTTCATGATCATATTCTGTCCTCCTTTTTCTTAATTGTTTACCTACTTTTGAAGATAATTGAGTATTTTTTTTCCTCTCATTTTAGGATGATTAATTTCTAATATTAGATTCATCTACAGTTGCATCGAGTTGGAGGTTCTGCTAAGTTCTTTCAGTAGGGCGAACAAGGAAAGATATGTGACAGCAGGGGTTTCATCAGAGAGGTCTTCTACTCTCCAAATTCAAATGTTTCTTTGGATTTAATAGCGTAATTAGATAGATTGTGTGTTATTGAAGAAAGTAGAAAAATTGTGTAATGAAAGTTTATTACATGTTAGTTTTCTTATTATTACTATGATGAATGTTTTTATAGGTTAACAAATTTCTAGAAAAAAAAAGTTTGCAAAGTGGAAAACCTTTGGCGAGTTTCGTATTTAGAGTCGGTCGATTGATGGAAAGTGATATATGTAATATTAGTTAATTGCCTTGCAAATTACTGCAAGAATTTTCTTTTAGTCGGATCAACTATGATTTTTATTTGATGATTATCTTATGGAGTGCAAATTGTGGTATTTTTCGCAATAGATCTGCAGTTGCTGTTGCTGCTTAATTTGCTCTATCCTTTTTTTCTTCAAGTCTTTTTATCCGGGTTTGGACTGGTTCATCAAAGGATCACCTTTTGAACGACCTAATCCCCTATTTTGTTTTTCTAGAAACATAAAAATCTAACTTCTTCTTCTAGTTTTATCACATTTGCATGAATGAGGTTTCAAAATCTGCTAAAATAGATAGTGATATCCTCATGCACGGTCAGTTTCAAAACTTGCGTTTTTCGACCCTTTTTATACTTATTTGCTGTTTACACACAAAAAGTTACTTTTTTTTTTCAGAGTGCCTGAATTGATTAGCGATGATTTTGATTCAGTTATAGCTGTCAAAATCCTTTAGTATCTTTTTATTCTAAACTTTGTAGGTATCAATTTAGATGCATATGCGTTAGCTATTCGTTTTGAAAGTTTGAAAAAAAAGAGTTTTTTTTTTATTGCTCATAACTATTTCATAAATGTGTTTTAGTACACATTAGATTTATTTCATTCTCTACAAAATTTTACTTCAGCCGTATCCATCCGCTGCAACGTGCGGGTCTCTACACTAGTATATATGAATCTCCAATATTTTTTGCCACGTGGCAAGTTCTTTTTCACCCTCATCAGCATGTGACCTTTCCCCTCCACTCCACCAAACTTCCAATTAATACATCTAATTTTGTATTATATTTGAATAAAAAGAAAAAGTTAGAGAATTAAAATTATAAGAGAAAATCATTTTCTCTCCTATGATTAAAACTTGAAAAAGATAAGTAGAGAAATAAAAAAAAGATGAAGAGAAAATTACTATCTCTTTTCTTTTCTTTTCTCTTATTTTCTCTCTTATTATCTCCATTCAAACAAAGCATTTGTGTTAAGTAACTTCTTTCCATTTGAAAAAGTGTATATGCTACTAAAAGAAAAAGAATTTTCTCTCAGAAGTTAAAGCTCCTTTTTTTTTAAATAGTAAGCTGTAAATTGTGAGACTTTTTCTAAATAACCTTAAATTTTAAATTTGTTCATTTAATCCTGCTAAAAATTTATTTACTAAACTAGCCCTATTTTGTCCAACTCAACACCAGGTGGGTGGAAAAAATAAATGACAGTATGTAAAATACTGAATTTGCCAATTAGGCAAGATTGCAGTGTGGGATGCCGGTTAGCGCGTACTTACGGAGCTTGAGTGAAGTGGAAATGTTTTGACGTGGAAACGGATGTATTCATTCGAGTTTCCATCTATGGAGGACTAAACTGCATATACCAATTTCCGTTGGGCTAAGTTGCAAATAGGCAACTTAGTGGAATTCCACTAACTCTCCATCCTTATCTGCTTCTCTCCCCCTCAACCTGATTGCATGAAAGAGAAAGAAGAAGAACCAATTGAAGGAGAAGCTATTTGGGAGTAGGGCTGCAAGTCTAGCTCGCCGCTCGCGAGCCAGCTCGTGTTCGATTCGAAATAGGCTCGAAAATGGCTCGTTCGAAATTAATTTCAAATATAAAACAAGTTGAATTTTTTCGCTCGAAAATAATTTCAAACCGAGCACGAGCAGGTCTCTGCTCGTTCGTGTTCAGCTCGAAATAGTTCGTATATATATATTTAAAATTAAAAACTAAAAATAAAAAAATATTAATATTATTAATAATATATATTAAATATTTTAATTCAAATACACATTTTAATGCATTCTCTATGTACCGCATAGGCACGGACCTAACTCCACTTATTTTCATATACAAACGTAGCAAATCCTAACTCAAAAATCTATTGTATAAATCAGGAATGTTAATTTGAGCAGGTATGTTGATTATAATTATGTTGATTGTAGTTTTATTTTATGTTGATTGTAATTTTGAGGATTGATATTTTATTTGGATTATAGTTATAATGATAATTGTAGTTAAATTATATAATGTTATATTAACAAATATTCATAAATATTTTAAAATTAAAAAAAATAAAGAATAAAAAAAAAGAATTTCGAGCTATAAACGAGCCGACTCGGAATCGAACAATTCCTACCCAAATTCGAACATGGCTTGAAACTAGCTCGAAAAAAAAACTATTTCGAGCCGCTTGAATTCGGCTCGATTTAAATTTCGAGCCGAACTCGAACAGGCCTTATTCTGGCTCGAAATTAATTCGAGCCAGCTCGAATTCGGCTCGAATCTATACGAGCCGAATTCGAGCAAGGCCGCTCTCGCTCGTGTTCGGCTTGTTTGCACCCCTATTTGGGAGTAATCATGAAATAGTGATAAGTTGGGGACTAAAGTGCAATTTGGGCAAGTTAGTGGAATTCCGCTATGTCCCCTGGTGCCTCCTCTCATCCTTATCTCTTCTCCCCTCCCTTAACCTGTTTTGTAAAGAGAAGAAAAGAGAGAAAGAGATAGGATGTGTGGAGTCGGAACAATTTTTCGTGCCGATCGATATTGCGAGTATGTTTCGTTCGCTTTTCCTTTCCCTTTCTTTCTTCTTTTTCTTTTTCGTTCTTCCCTCCTTCTCCCTCTATACCTCTCTTTTTCTGCGCTGGCAGCAGCTAGTGCTAGCTGCCGAGCTGCTGATTGCTTAGCAGCAGCAGTAGTCAGCAGCTTGTCACGGACTAAATCGAATGCTCGCGTCTAGTCCGTGCGGCGCTCGCCTTCCTTCGCGAAGTGAGCAAGCCTACCCCTCTCCTTACAAAGTCAGGACCTCCTCGCCCTAAAAACTAAGTACAAGAGAAATACAGTAGAACTCTTCTATTGCATGAGTAGTGAGAATTACAAAGATGTATTCTGAGTTTAGGGGGGTGGAGGCTACAGTATTTAAAGGCCACTCGCCGCCCATAACACAAATGAAAGGAAACCAAATGGCATACAACAATAAGCCAAAAGATGAGGCAGCCGGTTCCCAAGGGGCAGCATAAATGCACCTAGGAACACCAAGTGGCTGCTCGGTTCCAGCACCAACAGCCCCGGGCTCCGCACGCCTGCAGCCCCGAGCTCCGCACCATCAGCCCCGGCGCCCGCGCCATCAGCCCTCAGCTCCGCGCGCCTTCAGCCCCGCGCTCCGCACCATCAGCCCTCGAGCACCGCGCCTCGAGAACGCCCCCGCAAGGTTTCCGTCAGAATGCACCTTCGGAGAAACGGGTCACTGTCGAGGAAAAGTCAGCGGCAAATATTTTGTCCGTGACAATCTCCCCCACCAAACGCGCAAACGCCCTCGTCGCGCGCAGAGTCACTTCCGGTCCGCGTAGCCTTCCGCGCAGTCCGTCGAGCCTTTGCGCCCGAACAGCCCCGTGCCTCGCTACCGTCCGCCATTGCCCCCGCACCAGCCCCTAGTGCCTTGCCCCTCTGAGCATAAGCACCAGCGAACTCGCTGTGCGAAGAAACCGTCGAGTGTGCATGTCCTCCGCGACACGCACGCGCATTCCGCCAAGTCGCAGGACGCCCCTTGGTCCCTGCGGAATCAGCCGAGGGTGCATGTCCTCCGCGACACGCACGCTCACTCTGCCAAGTCGCAGAACGCCCCATGGTTCCTGCGGAATCAGCCGAGGGTGTATGTCCTCCGCTACACGCACGCGCACTCCGCCAAGTCGCAGAACGCCCTATGGTCCCTGCAGGTTTCTTGACAGAATGACTTACACAGTGTTTCGATGCTGGCTGCTTCAGCACCGCAGGAGCCTTGACAGCCTCGCCGCTGCTCGGGTCCTCCTCCTCGATGTCCTCAGCCGTCCCGCGCTTTACCTCCTCGTAAAGCTGCAGGGCAGTGAGGGATTGGTTCTTCGTCGGCTCGCCCCGACGCACCGGAACCATGCAAGGTGCTGCTTCGCTCAAGAAGCTCAGCACTCCCAAGTGTGGCATTGGCGCCGCCTTCGACGACGCAAGGAAGTCCATCCCGAGGATCATCCCAAAGTCGTCAAGTGGCCCAACGGTGAGATCAGCCCTGCCCCTCCACGGGCCGATGGCTATCTCCACGCCCCTGGCAACTCCCGCGATCGGACGCGCCTCGGAGTTGACCGCCTTGATGCGGCTCGCATCCTTCTCAAGTTTGAGGCCCAAACGCTTGGCCTCCGCCTCAGCGACAAAGTTATGCGTCGCGCCGGTGTCGATCATCGCCCGAGTGGTCCTCCCATTGAGGATCACGTCGACGAACATAAGCTCCCTCCCGCGGAGCCCGTCGCCGCTCGGCTGACCGCAAACTGCGTTGACGAGCCTAAGCGCGCCCATCCTCGGCAGTTCCACCTCGTCCTCGTCCTCCTCGACTTGGACTGCAGCAACCCGCTTACCTTTGTGGTTGCTCCTCGTTGGGCAGTCCCGCGCCCAGTGGTTTTCGCCGCAAACATAGCAAGAAATGTTCGCCGGCGGTGGGTCGGAATCCTGCCGATGCCTCCTCGCATCTCGGTTTGGCTTGTGCCCCGTCGCGCCCGCTGGATCGTGGTGCCCTCCCCCACCTTTGGCCTCGCTCGCCGTCGGTGGTTCACCTCGATCGCCCTCGGTTCGCTCCCGCTCAGGCAACTTCTCCGCCAAAGCAATCGCCGCGTTCAGGTCCTTCACGTCTCGCGCCACGAGCTCCTTATTAGCCCACGGCTGAAGACCGTCAAGAAAAAAGAACAAGCGATCCTCGTCAGCCATGTTGGAAATCGCCAACATTAGCCGCGAGTACTCTTGGACATACTCCCTGAGTGTGCCCCGATGTTTGAGCCGTCGAACTTGCCTCCGCGCAAGGTACTCGACATGCTCCGGGTAGAACTGCGCCTTGAGCTCGCGCACAAAGTCCTCCCACGTCGCAAGTTGACAGCGACCCTTCTCGGCCTCCGCCGACCGTCGACGCCACCACAGCATGGCATCGTCGGTGAGGTACATGGCTGCGATAGGGATCTTGTCCTCCTCGTCCTCCAATCGCAACGCCCGCAAATAGCGCTCTATGTGCCAAAGGAAGTTGTCAATTTCCTTCTCGTCTCGCGATCCCTTGAAGTGTTGTGGTTCAGGGACTCGGATCCTCGGGGTAGGCTCCCTCCGCGTCTCGACGCCATGAGCCACCGCCCGCTCGACGATGGTCACCCGCAGTTTGAGGTCCTCGACCTCGTCAACCCGGGCGACAAGATCCTCCACCAGCACCTTCCGCTGATCATCGCGATGGGCAAGTTCGTTGCGGAACTCCCCGAGTTGATGACGGAAAGCGGCCATGGCAGCCGCGACGCTGTCCTCCATGGCCTGCAGCCCCTCCTCGATCACAGCCACCTGCTGCGATAGAAGGGTGCCGCGCTCCTCCGCACTCGCAGCGGAGTCCTCCAGCACGCACACGCGGTCCTCGAGCGAGGCGGACTCTCTCCTTAGAGTCCGCGACTCCCTGCTCTTCCCGCGCTTGGGCGCCCTGGGTTCGGGCTCGATGTCGACGATGGCCGCTTCCGAAGTCGACATGCTCCCAAAGATGAACTCGCTCTGATACCAACTGTCACGGACTAAACCGAATGCTCGCGTCTAGTCCGTGCGGCGCTCGCCTTCCTTCGCGAAGTGAGCAAGCCTACCCCTCTCCTTACAAAGTCAGGACCTCCTCGCCCTAAAAACTAAGTACAAGAGAAATACATTAGAACTCTTCTATTGCATGAGTAGTGAGAATTACAAAGATGTATTCTGAGTTTAGGGGGGTGGAGGCTACAGTATTTAAAGGCCACTCGCCGCCCATAACACAAATGAAAGGAAGCCAAATGGCATACAACAATAAGCCAAAAGATGAGGCAGCCGGTTCCCAAGGGGCAGCATAAATGCACCTAGGAACACCAAGTGGCTGCTCGGTTCCAGCACCAACAGCCCCGGGCTCCGCACGCCTGCAGCCCCGAGCTCCGCACCATCAGCCCCGGCGCCCGCGCCATCAGCCCTCAGCTCCGCGCGCCTTCAGCCCCGCGCTCCGCACCATCAGCCCTCGAGCACCGCGCCTCGAGAACGCCCCCGCAAGGCCTCCGTCAGAATGCACCTTCGGAGAAACGGGTCACTGTCGAGGAAAAGTCAGCGGCAAATATTTTGTCCGTGACAAGCTGCTGCTACTGAGCTGCTGCCTGCGCAGCACCAGCAGCAGCTACCTGCTGCTGCTGGTGCTGACTGCTCAGCAGCAGCAGCAGCAATCAGTAGTGCCTGCTGCTGCTGACTGCTTCAGCTTAGAGCTGCGGCAGCAGCAAAAGCTGCCAGCTGCAGCTGCAAGAGTAGAGCAGGAAAAAGAAGAAGAAGAAGAAGAAAAAGGAGAGAAAAGAAAATACAAATAGAGAAAGGGGGAAAGAGAGGGAGAGAAAGATAGAGAACGTGGAACGGAGGGCGTTCGTTAGCACGATTCACGCGTTCGACAATCAAATCGGATAGTAGGAGAGTGCGAATTGCATTTTTGTCGCTAGAATTGGATGTAATTGGAGTGAACTGGAGGTACTTGAAGTTCAATTAATTTAGACCTTTAATTGGATTTTTGGATTTTCGTAGTTCCGACTCTCCGTTGAACGTTTAGCGAACTTCACCGAACCTCCTATCTTTTTTCGTGGATTTGGAACTTCCTCACGCGACTTGTCAAGGTAAGTTAGTTTTGTTCCTTCTCCAGCCCTTTATTGATCAAATTGCCGAATTGATGAAAGTTACTATTCCATTGCTTTTCTTATACTCTCGCTAACATCGGTGTTGTTTTAGTAGATTCCTTGGAGACGTGAGCTGAAAAGTGGTGTATTGGAGGTGATTCTTGTCCGTATTGACTTTGCGCTCCAAGGTGGGTCCCGAGTCGTCGAAAATGACAAAGTTCCTTCTATGTCTATTTGCATGCATGGGCATATGTCGATGATCAGCGAGATCGATAAAGGGCTATGTTAGCATGGATGTGGGTATATGAATAAATGCCGAACAAGTGTATATGTGAGTGCATGAGCATTGAGTCAAGTAGGCGTGACATGTGGTTCTATATGTTGTTAAAGGTGGGATTGACATGAAATTACGTAGAGAGCATGGATTTCAGCTTATTCATCTATAGCTGCTAATTTAGACCATACTATGTACTTCATGAGTCTAATGGTCGTGATCTAGTGAATTGGTTCTAATACTCCTATGAAATATGCTAGCTTAGGTCGTGGGAGGCCAGTAGACATCTTTGTACATATTGGTGAGTCATCTATTACCCATTTACATCGTGCATGCCATATACTACATAATAGAGGTCGTGGGTGGCGTGGCGGTAGTGTACAGGTGTCTGGACATAGAGAGAAAGCATATGAATATTCTGTTGTGACATTTGACTTACTGTTTACTCTATGATTATGCTGAGGACCTTGGATTGAGTACTTGTGATATTTTTGACCATCACATAGACTATAGCCTGCAGAGCTATATTGAGTTGACAGAGATACATGCTTTAGACTCGGTAGTGGTCGCTCCCCTTCGAGTGTCGCTCCCGACGCTGGCCAGTTATAGCAGAGATATGTGTGCCCTTGGAAAGATGACCAACTTGCGGGAGTGGTGTTCGGGCTGGGGGCAGAGCCTAGGTGTCGACAGTGCACCTACGGGAGTGCGATTCCGGGCACTAGGCTGGCGCAAACTTGACCGGACGTATGAGTCGGTCGTTGCGATTGGATACTATTACATCATTTGTTTAGTAGTAGTAGCATTGATGCATACACTAATAAGCTTCTTTCCTATCTTTTACGACATATGCAGAGACATGTGAGTTCAGCAGGTATATAGATCTGTTTATATTATATTCAGTTATTCTTTTACAGTAAAGTGATTAGCAGATACATTACATGTTCAGATCAGAGTCAGATATTTCTTTACCGTACTTTCAGTTATTTATTTACAGCAGACTTTACTGTACTTGCAGTTATCTTCAGTTATGCATTTACCGCATTCTTTACTGTTCTTTCATTAGTCTGGCCTCCAGTAGACCTAGTGGGAAGGTCGTGATTATCGCCGACCGTACCCACTGGAAACTGTTATTCAGCAGTTCTCACACCCTTTTATGGTTTACTTTTCAGGGATAAGCATACCGAAGGCCGATCGAGGAGAGAGGGATCGCGCAGTAGATAGCATCTCCTACCAGCATGCCTATACATTAGAGGACCACCATATAGAGTGCTGCTCTGTACTACATAACTATACTGACGAGGGCCAGGGCTTCTTCCTTGTTCTTTTCTTTTGAGGTTGTGTTTTATTTGATGTAGTACATGATGTACGGCAGTTTAGCTTGAAGGCCGTGCTCTGATGCATGTCGTTTGTTTATTCAGTACTTCATCTTGATTCTTGTGCTGTAGAAACCTCTCAATTGTCACCTCGTGGAGTATCTTGTTCTGTTCGATTATGTTGACGCTTCGTTCGGACAGAGGAAACTCTGTCCGTTCGGCGGGTCTGTTGACGTCCCCATGGACTTCCGCTGTGCACTCGGGGCGTACACAGTAACACTTACTGCCTTCCATAATACTAGTTAAGGAACTCGTGCTACGCAACGAACTTCTTTTTTTACGGATAATTTGTAAATAACAAAATATTTTTATTTATAAAGTAAATTCTTTAAATGTGATGAAAAGCACCGGAAGAAAAATAAACACTGAGCAGATTCAAAATTCTAAGCAAGACTCCAAATCTAAGCAAGACACAGAATTTCGTCGAAGTTTCTGGCATTTTAAGAAATAGCTACAACATAATTATTTATTATACTTTCAAAGAAATAAAGCTGCAAAATTAACAGATATAAAGATAGAACTATCTTGCTCAAATTCGACTCAGATTTGTTAATATATAGTGAAAAAAATTCGGCAACAAATGGTTGCTTGCCAAGCAAGCCGGCTAAATTTTGTCAATCGTAGATAGAAATCCTAACAAATTAACCAACTCTTTCTTTTCAATCAGAATAAAATATCAAGTTGTATGAACAACAATATCATCACAGCCAAAAGAAGAACGCTCAAATTAATCCAAAGCAATAACACAATAATAAAATAAATGATAGATCTTTATCGGTATGTAAAACAATAATAAATTAAATATATACCGAAATTCAGGATCATAAATAAAATAAAATAAAATAACTTACGGAGCGTCACAGAGAAAAAATTCTTGATTAATCTGTGGAAGCGAGAAGTCCGGCTATGATCTGAAAGTCACCAACCGAACTTGGGTAATTTGGTTTCTCCTCCTATCTTAGGCACTCTTTCGTATGGTGTGGAATCGATAGCATTTTTTTACCAGAATGCGTATGAGAAGGTGGCAGGACCAATACCCCTTTATATAGCCTAGTTAATTCGCGTATAGTACGTGAATTATTTTCGAACAATTGAAAAACCGTATAAAACACTCCGTTTCCGAACTTTTTCCAAAACACTGGAAAAAAACGTGATTTTTTTCCTTGGTTAGAATATTCGCGAATAAATCAGTTTAGCATAATTATATTCAGAAAAATTCGGATTGAGCGACGGTGGAAAGATAAAATTTTTCAAAAATTTGGACTGGATAGGTACGAAAAAGTAAAATTTTTCGGACCGACGTCAGCGACCACCGCTCCGTAGATCCGTGCATCGCGAGGTTGATTTTGAAGGAAACATGGAGATTGATGGCAGCAGAGAAGAAAAGAGGAGGGGCGAGGAAGATGAAAACACGCGCGGCGTACCGCGTTGGGAAACGACGCGGTCCACGAGGCTGCACTCAGCCTCGTGGACGGTCGGGAGTAAGAGGTCCACAGTGGTCTCCCACAGTCCCACTCTCTTCCCCTGTGCTTGGGCCCCACCTTGCTTTAAACACACGTCACATCTAAGCCCCCTCTCTCTCTATTTCTCCCTATCTGAAAGGGACAAGAGAACATGTGAGGGCAGTGGGACCCACATGGATATCTACAAAACGTGGAGGTGGAGTGGTTGTGACGTGGACACAAGCATCACCATCCATTTATTTTTTCAATTATAGCTATTCATTTAGATGAGTCTTTGTATATATGTAAATATATATTATTTTATATTATTTTATTTTTATATTTATAAAAATTATAATATTTATGATAATAGCATAAATCTAAAAATAAATTTAATTTAATAGCTGAATTTTTTTTCCGAATTTTTAAATAATAAACTTAAAATTTTCGTATAAATCGTGTATACGAATTATTGACGAATCCGATTTTTAAACCGTATTTTTCAACGAATTTAAAAATCAAGATACGAATTTTATTCGTATTTTATCCGAACCGAATTTTTGCCGTATCCGAATTAACTAACTATGTTATATATAGTTCAGATCGACTTCCCATCAAAGTCTGATTAGGATTCTATTTAATTTAAAATATATGGGAAAGAGATAAGATATACCATAT
This sequence comes from Puya raimondii, assembly GCA_016920855.1. NCBI lineage: Eukaryota > Viridiplantae > Streptophyta > Magnoliopsida > Poales > Bromeliaceae > Puya > Puya raimondii. The sequence continues at coordinate 21,578,364 of JABWPP010000050.1, read as the reverse complement.
CAAACAGTTCTATATCTATTAGAATTGACCTTTATCTATAGTAAATCCAGATTTGAATATGATTAATTGGGCCACATTTATGAAAATCCTAACAATCTCCCACTTGGCTCATATTAATCATACTCCATGAACGAATTTTCTATACTCCAAACTTTATTGCGCATTATTGAAAACTTTATGGTCAAATACCTTAGAACTCACTTGATCTTTAGCTCAACTAAAAGACTACAATGATAGAAACTATGGCGGTCCACCTCTTCATAACGAAATTTTCCTTCCATAATTACCATATCATCTTCATCTCCTAGCCAAGTACTTTATATGGTACAACTTTATGAATGAACTTAAACTATATGTCCATTCCTTAACATACAAAATCTTATGTCTATTAAACGGCCCAACACAGTTGCATTAAGACTTTAATTTTATTGAAAGAAGATAAAATATTATAATCTTATACATCAAAAGAACTAATCAAACCCATACTGCTAACATGATCCTTATATGACCCAGGTGTTAGCCCCTTGGTCATTGGGTCTGCAATCATACACTTTGTCACGCCCCGGCACCGCCACTTTGGTCGGGTCGGGCACGAGCACAGACCGCCGAACGGACAGAGTTTTTCCTGTCCGCCCAAGGCGTAAACAAAACAGGTACAATGAATTTCACCCAGGAAATACACCATAGCACAGTTTTGCACGAGGGCATATCACAAGAGCATTAATGTAAACTAACTATTACAACATTCCATTCATCCACATTTTACATACATTTTTCTCAAATTTACATCTTTCGCTCTCGAATACATTACATTCTACAACAGCTTTACATCCTTTTCTTTTACTTGTCATACACAAGGGTAATCTATACAGGGTAACCTTGCTATCTGGGGCGCGACGCCCAAGCCTCGGTCCGGTGCTGCTCCGCTAATGGATGGCTCTGCAAAATAGTGGGATGAGAACTAAAAGAAGTTCCCAGTGGGTTCGGCCGCCGACCTCGCCGACTTTCCCACTAGGTCCAACAAGGCATAGTAATACAATATATAAGCTGCTAAATATGTAGTCTACCACTACAAAACATACAACGTGCAACAACGAGCACTACTATGCCTTACAATAAGGAATGAATGTCATGTTCTAATATGTTCAACGGTGTCCCTCACACACTCTTGACCCAATTCATTCTTGACCCAATCAGGGCTTCTCACAAGACCAAGCCCAACTCACAAAAATGTCATGATCGACCCCACACACAACATGTAATCTCACTATGCTCACTCTCTACATAAGATGCAACACATGCATAGGGTACAAAACACAATATGGTCAATCAACCTGTCTCTTTCATCTTGGACCCAATCGCACCGGCTCACCCGTAGGTCGAGCCACAACTCACCACACCAAGTCACGTGGGGGAGAGGTCTTTCACTCCTAGCCAGCCACCATGACCGTCTGCCGGGGAGGGCTCCCGGGGCCCTTCACACCCGTGTTTGCGTGACACTCCGGAGCTCACGGCTTGGGAGTCGCGACCTCCACAAGCCAACAACAGACTATGCGAGTATGATCTGCCCTCCAAACTCGAGGACCTTCCACCTACCGGTGGGGAATAACCAATGTAATGTCATGCAATGCTCAACAATGGCAAGACACAATGTGCCATACTACAAATGCAATGACCCAATATCTCTTTGGCGCTCAAGGTTCAAACAACACATGCCAGTAGATTCATGCCACTAACCACGGTGACAACCACAACATCACGGGATCTCTTTCAATCCCTAGCATGGTCCAGATGATATCTTTCAATCCCTCGCATGCTCTATAATATCAAAGTACTAGTTGTCACGCTACACATGCACCGACCCAATTTTCTCCACTCATACTAGAGATTCTACTCAAATATGTCGCGTGCATCAATCGAATATACAAACATCACAATATGTGGACATAAGCAAATATGCAATGCTCATAATACATGGAACTATAACAAATAACACATTAGGCTTATGCAACGACCTAATCCACGTTCCATCACTAGGTTCACATTCACTATCACAATGACACTAGTGTTTCGCGTTGTTTCAATGTCCACACTTTGTTTTCTATGTCCAATCCACTAGTTTCTCTACTAGTTCAATAATTCACTAGGGTTCACATAGCACTAGGTTTATGCGTCCTAAATTTCAAGTTTTCAATCATGATTATTCACAACTAATTTAGGAGGCATGCAAGTTTCTGGAATAAAAAATAATTGAACCCTATTACATGCAATTTCATACATATATACATATATGCTCAAAAAGTAGGATTTAGACATAGGAAGAAATTCAACCATTTCGGATAGCACCCTCCACCTCGTATCGACGTTTAGGGCCGGGAAACCAAGTTTCACAATTTATCTCCGCCGAAAAGTCTCGACCCAAGCCTAACGAATCATATTCCGCAAAATCTCTCAATCGGACGCCAAACCTCGTCGTAGTCCAAAACGAAGTTGTCCACCGCGTCGAATTAACCTTCAATTAAGGTTTTACAAGATCAATTTAGATCAAAACCTCTTAGAGACAAAATTTCATTTTCTAAGCCTAGGGTTCAAGTTCTACATGAATACTCCAAATTTCATGATTAATCTTTCGATTAATTGGTTTAGAATACTACCTCTCTTAACATCCATCCAATATTAAAAATCCACCAAAAAATTCTATTCGAAATTATAATAATAAAATACTACCTCGCAATCGAAGCGCCGGAAAAATCCAACGCGCGCGGGGGTTCAATCGGCTCGTCAAACGACCCAAAAAATCTTTCTATTTTCTTCTTCTTCTCTTTCTCTTCTTTTCCCTTCCTTCTCCTCTCTCCCTCTCTCTCTACGTACATGTTGGAGTGGATAAGAGAATGGAGGAGTCCCTGGCAACTTAACTAAGCAATGTAACAATTGCTAAAAAGTCCACTAGCTTTAAGTATTATGACATTAGTCCAATTCAGAATCTGATACTTTTCGTTTCAGACCTTCTGTATATCCGTTTGCGCCCAAATTTGACAGTCATGCTCGGTTTAAGTTAATAAGAAGAACTGATCATCATTATCTAGTTTCGGACCATTTTTAGGTCACCGAAAGCTCTACCGACTAAAACCTCTAGCAGATTGCTGTTATATTTTATTTTCACTTTTCGGGTGTCGGAATGATACGAAACTTTTAATCTAATCTCAGAAAAATAATTTTGACATATTCTGAAATTTTCATAATTTTCTGACACTGTAAATTTTCTGCTAAAAAATCAGCCCCGTTCCTTACAGAAAATTCCAAATCTCCTGTTTTCATTCCAATTTCAGCATAATTTATTTCCAACTTATTTTTACTTCTCTAAGTCTAATAAAAATAGTATCCCACACTATTTTTCTTTTCACTTACTTTTATATTAAAAAAATCCGGTACACTACATTCCTTCCTCCTTAAAAGGAGTTTCGTCCGCGAAACTAAGATCACACCTCAATCTATTTATCAAATAGATGAGGGTATCATTTCATCATTTTATCACATAGAGACACGCGAGTCCACGGCTTCTCTGCCCAAGCCGAGATGCGAACAGTGATTTTTCGCACGTCATATGTTCTCAAACGGCTTATCACGAACCACAATCCACGCGAAATGACCAAAATGCCCTATTTCAGGCATTCTGCACAGCTCAGGTCTGGATCCCACTACCAGGTCCAGACTCTTGCTTTTCCCAACCTCGCACAGTAACCCGGAAGTCCGGATCCCACTCCCAGGTCCGGAACCCGAGAGCATTTTAGCTCCAGTGCGACTTCTCCAAAAATTCCAAATTTTGGTTTTTGGGTCTTTAATTCGCACCCACACATTTCGAAACTATTGGAACTCAATTCCAGACTAGCCATTATCGGCTTCCTCTGAACTTTATCCAATTTGGTAAAGTTCGGTATAGCGCACCGAAGTTCAGCATACTACATTTTTTTTGCAGTCCATATCCACACTCTTTCACCTAGCAGGCTGGGTATCTTGGCCACTCGAGAGTCTATGCCACTACGAGCGACTCTCCTCCAAGTTCATAGTTCCATTGTGGAACTCATATTGGTCCGTTCACCGGTGTCACTTAAAAGCAATATCATCGATACATCGACCAATCACAAGTAGCCTTATCACTTGTGAATTCTTCGCCACAAATCAAGATGGCACATTTGGCACATCCTCAACTCCAGCTCACTTAGGAGCATAATCCTCAAATCCCCGCGTGGCTTCTACTTTTCCAATGCCTCATAAGAAGCATGTCGCTTCGCTTTCTTCTGCCACGGGTTGACATCACATCGTCCTCATGACGAGCTCACACGAACACTTCGTTCGTGAACTAGACTCTCTCTCACTGATACTGCTAAACTCGGCAGTTGGTGACATAGCATCAAGACGAATGGTATGACCGAGCCTTCGCACATTAAGTTACTACCCTCGATGCTCTAAGCACAAGTGATGCTCTCCTACTACTAGAGCTATCGACTAAACCGCTTATCTCGGTTTGTCACAGATGGTCCACAGACCAAAATTCTCACATAGGCCTATCGCCTAAATTCACATCTTAACGTCGCGTAACGTCTCTCGCTCGCCAACGCATACTCAATCGTCACTCGGCGGAGTCCTCACTTAGGAACTCGTACAAATACTCCAACCAGGAGTAACCAAGATGCCAAACTACTGCAAGTCCTCGGGTTGGGTCATATCTACACCCTCGGTGTACTATCGATCACACAACCTCACACGTGGCCTTCCACATTTTCGGGTCATGCTCGGACTACCGCCCCGACCATAAGTCTCTACCCCACCCGTAGGTCTCGGGCCGCTGTCAACACAGCTGACTGCGCCTGACCATATGGCTCCAGGCTCTACAGTCCACACATGGTCTAGGCACGGATCGTCCCCAAGCAACACCCGGCACCGTCGCCTCACACGACACGCTCTACCGAGCAATCGGCTCCTAAGCACCTAGTGCGAGCCACCAGCCCTGCGAGCGGTCCATGGCCCGCTTCACACTTACCAACGCTCAAGTGCTACTGCCAACGAACCCTCTCGGCTAAACGAACCTGTACTCTACTAATACGATAACCAGAGCATTCTACGCTTCTATACGTTTTCGTGCTAACTACAAGCACTAAGCTACCTTGTTTATGCTTACTCACTACGTGAGTACCACTACCCACCTTAGTTTGAGGTACTACAAGGCCTACTCGTCAGAATTTAGCGACAGTCTTAACAATTCTACGACAGTGATTTTCACTCAACTGTCGATCCGCCAGAGCAATGTTCGAACTCTCAGACTACAAAGATGTCTTTGAGCGTCATGACTCGGCTCTCGCAATTGATTATTCATATTGCCTTGAGAGTCGGTCCACCATTTCCATCCCTACCTCGAGCCCTATCCTCAGCTCATCACGAGCAACTCATTGGCACTATACCATCATCTACCCGCTTTGGTAGGCGATACATTTTCATGACACAAGCATGCCCCGGGTACTAAAAGCTACCCATACGTTTGGTCCCTATTATTTTTATCCTTGAATAGTAGCAAACGACCAGATGATAAATGCATGCTATGCTCTAGTGTCAAATCAACCTCTACATACGATTTCTTCAACTAAACCATACCTGCCTCGACCAGGGTCGCATACCATTGGCCACTTGGCGCTCGTCGCAAACCCCACGGCTACCCATAAGGCCTAGTCCATCACCTCAGCAAAAGCTTGCAACTTGAGTGAGTGAATTTCCTTGAAGCTTTCTAGCTGAAATCCTCACTTGAAGCAATTGGCCTCGTTCTTGTCATTCCGAACCATATACGGAATACAATTGACCATATAAGAGCATTCCCTCTCAAACTCTCTCACGGTGCGGTCTCCCTGCCGCAGCTCCCCGATGATACACGACGTGTTACTACAAGCACCCTTGCCGCAGCCACTCCACTCAGTCACATTAAGTGCACTGACTGGAGACACAAATGGCTCTTAACCAATTCAGGACACAGCCACTTGCCGCGCCAATATCTTATAGAGCTCTTTACTCCGCTTCCCCTACCGCTGCACTACTCCTATGAGCACAACGAATAATCCACGAAGTTCTACATCTCCGCTCGCCCCGGATTGCTCGGGGTCACCGCCTACCTTTCTAGTCCAGGCCTCATTAGAGGTCGACCAAGTGATACCATGACCTTGGTCAAATCATCGACCTTAAGGGTCAAATACGAAATAAGGTTCCATACAATAGACCCAATTAGGCGAAAGTTATACAAAGGTGCCTATTCTCATCACTAGGTTTCATGTTGTGTGCACCCAACATGAACACACTCGGTTGAGAATAAACTACACTTTGAATCTACCTCTACATCCGTTTAGAGGCATCTAGAATACACGACCCAATCAATTCATCTTTCGCCAAATATCACAAGGTCTCGTCTCTCACGAGCCTAAATCCTTAAGGCCATCAATCCTAAGGTCTCCTAGGTCCTCCTAAACTCATTCTTGCTCTGATACCACCTCTATCTGTCACGCCCCGGCACCGCCACTTTGGTCGGTTCGGGCACGAGCACAGACCGCCGAACGGACAGAGTTTTCCCTGTCCGCCCAAGGCGTAAACAAAACAGGTACAATGAATTTCACCCAGGAAATACACCATAGCACAGTTTTGCACGAGGGCATATCACAAGAGCATTAATGTAAACTAACTATTACAACATTCCATTCATCCACATTTTACATACATTTTTCTCAAATTTACATCTTTCGCTCTCGAATACATTACATTCTACAACAGCTTTACATCCTTTTCTTTTACTTGTCATACACAAGGGTAATCTATACAGGGTAACCTTGCTATCTAGGGCGCGACGCCCAAGCCTCGGTCCGGTGCTGCTCCGCTAATGGATGGCTCTGTAAAATAGTGGGATGAGAACTAAAAGAAGTTCCCAGTGGGTTCGGCCGCCGACCTCGCCGACTTTCCCACTAGGTCCAACAAGGCATAGTAATACAATATATAAGCTGCTAAATATGTAGTCTACCACTACAAAACATACAACGTGCAACAACGAGCACTACTATGCCTTACAATAAGGAATGAATGTCATGTTCTAATATGTTCAACGGTGTCCCTCACACACTCTTGACCCAATTCATTCTTGACCCAATCAAGGCTTCTCACAAGACCAAGCCCAACTCACAAAAATGTCATGATCGACCCCACACACAACATGTAATCTCACTATACTCACTCTCTACATAAGATGCAACACATGCATAGGGTACAAAACACAATATGGTCAATCAACCTGTCTCTTTCATCTTGGACCCAATCGCACCGGCTCACCCGTAGGTCGAGCCACAACTCACCACACCAAGTCACGTGGGGGAGAGGTCTTTCACTCCTAGCCAGCCACCATGACCGTCTGCCGGGGAGGGCTCCCGGGGCCCTTCACACCCGTGTTCGCGTGACACTCCGGAGCTCACGGCTTGGGAGTCGCGACCTCCACAAGCCAACAACAGACTATGCGAGTATGATCTGCCCTCCAAACTCGAGGACCTTCCACCTACCGGTGGGGAATAACCAATGTAATGTCATGCAATGCTCAACAATGGCAAGACACAATGTGCCATACTACAAATGCAATGACCCAATATCTCTTTGGCGCTCAAGGTTCAAACAACACATGCCAGTAGATTCATGCCACTAACCACGGTGACAACCACAACATCACGGGATCTCTTTCAATCCCTAGCATGGTCCAGAGGATATCTTTCAATCCCTCGCATGCTCTATAATATCAAAGTACTAGTTGTCACGCTACACATGCACCGACCCAATTTTCTCCACTCATACTAGAGATTCTACTCAAATATGCCGCGTGCATCAATCGAATATACAAACATCACAATATATGGACATAAGCAAATATGCAATGCTCATAATACATGGAACTATAACAAATAACACATTAGGCTTATGCAACGACCTAATCCACGTTCCATCACTAGGTTCACATTCACTATCACAATGACACTAGTGTTTCGCGTTGTTTCAATGTCCACACTTTGTTTTCTATGTCCAATCCACTAGTTTCTCTACTAGTTCAATACTTCACTAGGGTTCACATAGCACTAGGTTTATGCGTCCTAAATTTCAAGTTTTCAATCATGATTATTCACAACTAATTTAGGAGGCATGCAAGTTTCTGGAATAAAAAATAATTGAACCCTATTACATGCAATTTCATACATATATACATATATGCTCAAAAAGTAGGATTTAGACATAGGAAGAAATTCAACCATTTCGGATAGCACCCCCCACCTCGTATCGACGTTTAGGGCCGGGAAACCAAGTTTCGCAATTTATCTCCGCCGAAAAGTCTCGACCCAAGCCTAACGAATCATATTCCGCAAAATCTCTCAATCGGACGCCAAACCTCGTCGTAGTCCAAAACGAAGTTGTCCACCGCGTCGAATTAACCTTCAATTAAGGTTTTACAAGATCAATTTAGATCAAAACCTCTTAGAGACAAAATTTCATTTTCTAAGCCTAGGGTTCAAGTTCTACATGAATACTCCAAATTTCATGATTAATCTTTCGATTAATTGGTTTAGAATACTACCTCTCTTAACATCCATCCAATATTAAAAATCCACCAAAAAATTCTATTCAAAATTATAATAATAAAATACTACCTCGCAATCGAAGCGCCGGAAAAATCCAACGCGCGCGGGGGTTCAATCGGCTCAAAAATCTTTCTATTTTCTTCTTCTTCTCTTTCTCTTCTTTTCCCTTCCTTCTCCTCTCTCCCTCTCTCTCTACGTACATGTTGGAGTGGATAAGAGAATGGAGGAGTCCCGGCAACTTAGGGGCTAAGCAATGTAATAATTGCTAAAAAGTCCACTAGCTTTAAGTATTATGACATTAGTCCAATTCAGAATCTAATACTTTTCGTTTCAGACCTTCTGAATATCCTTTTGCGCCCAAATTTGACAGTCATGCTCGGTTTAAGTTAATAAGAAGAACTGATCATCATTATCCAGTTTCGGACCATTTTTAGGTCACCGAAAGCTCTACCGACTAAAACCTCTAGCAGATTGCTGTTATATTTTATTTTCATTTTTCGGGTGTCGGAATGATACGAAACTTTTAATCTAGCCTCAGAAAAATAATTCTGACATATTTTGAAATTTTCATAATTTTCTGACACTGTGAATTTTCTGCTAAAAAATCAGCCCCGTTCCTTACAGAAAATTCCAAATCTCCTGTTTTCATTCCAATTTCAGCATAATTTATTTTCAACTTATTTTTACTTCTCTAAGTCTAATAAAAATAGTATCCCACACTATTTTTCTTTTCACTTACTTTTATATTAAAAAAATCCGGTACACTACACACTTGGTACTGATGTATTCAATTGTAACATAACCTTCCTCTATCTTCTCTCTCACAATAAGATATTTGGTGTCCAAGTGTTTACACCCCACTGTAATCTTGTTGTTATTGGCAAAGGAAACTGCAGCTGAACTATCACAGAAAATTCTTATTGGACGAGCAATGGAATCCACAATCTTTAAGTCTGTGATAAAGTTCCTAAGCCAAATAGCCTGTGATGTGGTCTCGTAACATGCAATATACTCTGCAGCCATGGTTGAAGGAGCAGTAACACTTTGTTTGCTGCTCTTCCATGAAATCGCTCCACCAGCAAGCAGAAAAATATACCCAGTCGTAGACTTTCTGGTATCTGGGCATCCAGCAAAATCGGAGTCCGAGTACCCGATCAGCTCCAAGTGATCTGATCTCCTGTATATCAGCATATGATCCAAAGTTCCATTCAAGTACCTCATAACCTTCTTAGCAACCTTCCAATGCTCCATACCTGGATTACTTTGATACCTGCCAAGTAATCCAACGGCAAAAGCAATATCCGGACGTGTGCACGTCTGTGCATACATAAGGCTACCAACTACAGAGGTATAAGGTATATTTTTTATCTGTTCAATTTCTAATTGGTTCTTGGGGTACTGAAAAGCATTAAGCTTATTCTCTTTCTGGACAGGAGCAACACTGGGCTTACAATTATGCATTTCAAATTTTTTTTAAAACTTTCTTTATGTAGGCCTTTTGAGATAGACCGAGTAAACCTTTATACCTATCTCTTTTAATTTCAATACCAAGAACATATGAGGCCTCACATAAATCTTTCATTTCAAAATTTTGGAAAAGAAATTCTTTAGTGTTATGCTATAGCCCAAGATCATTACTAGCAAGCAAAATATCATCAACATAAAGGACTAAGAAAATTACTTTACTCCCACTGACCTTCAGATAAATACATTAATCAACAATATTTTCTTTAAAACCAAAGGTTAAAATGGTTTGTTTAAACTTTAAATACCATTGTCGGGAGACCTACTTTAGTCCATATATTGATTTCTTTAATTTGCATACCAAGTGCTCCGTTCCCTTTTGCGAGCATCCTTCAGGCTGATTCATATACACCTCTTCATAGAGATCCACATTTAAAAAAGTAGTTTTAACATCCATCTGGTGTAGCTCGAGATCGAAATGAGCAACCGGAGCCATAATAATACGAAAAGATTCCTTCCTGTATACTGGAGAGAAAGTCTCTTTATAGTCAATACCTTCTTTTTGAGTAAACCCTTTTGCCACAAGACGGGCCTTGTATCTCTCTATGTTACCTTTGGAGTCCCATTTGGTTTTATAAACCCACTTGCACCCTACGGGTTTAACTCCTATAGGTAACTCAACAAGATCCCATACCTTATTGTGGTTCATAGATTCAATCTCATCCTTCATGGCATTGTACCATTCCGTAAAATTACTACTATTTATGGCTTCGGAAAAACTAAGAGGATCATTTAGGCTCTGGCCATTCTCATAAAGATAGACAATATAATCACTAGATACAGCCGGTCTTCTCTGTCTTGAGGATCTTCTTAAATCTATCTGATTATCCACATGTACATCTTGATGCGGATTATCCACTTGCACATCTTGATGTGAATTATCCACTTGTACATCTTGATGTGAATTATCGATGATAGGTTCACGATCACTTTGTGGTTCCAAAATAACTTGTTGTTCCACTGGAACAGGAACCATCAAATCGTGAGGGACAATAGTGGGTCTGTCCTGTACAGAATCTGAATGCTCTTGAATTTTCTCAAGTTCAATGAATCGAGATTCAGAGCTCCCACTTATTGTACCATCCTTAATAAATCGTGCTGTTTTAGTTTCTGCAATCTTTATAGGAAGCGATGGACAGTAAAATTTATACTCTTTAGACCTTTCTGAATAACCAATAAAATATTCTGATGTAGCATACCGAATTTCCACACATTCTTCCGAGCTTTGGCCAAATTGGACAAAGCGCGGATTAGATGGCATTTTAGGCCAATTGAGGGAGTTTAGATGACTCCGAATCACTTAGAAGTGTTTTGCGTGCTTGTGGGGAGTTGTGGGAGTGGAAACATGAGTGTTGGAACAAAAAATAAAAAAAATAAAAATTGGATTTACGGGGTCCGAACCCCAAGACCAGGATCCGGACCCGGGCTGCGAGCAGAATTACCTGCGTACGGGTTCCGGACCCTGGGTCTGGGGTCCGGACCCTGTGGCAGCAGTTTTGGTGGTTTTGATGGAAAATAAGTTTTTTGATGGGTTAAGTTGCAAAATTGGCTTTGGGCATTATGAGAGAGAGCCCTAACACTCTCTTCCTCTCATTCTCTCCCACACAACACAAGTGAACCCTCTCTCTCACTCTCTAATCTCTCTCTCTCTCTTTGGTGATTTCTCCAACAAGTTGAAGAGCAGAGAAGAAAAGCTTGCTTAGGGGTGAAGCAAGCTTCTTGTACATGAGAAGCTTGAGGAAAGCAAGGAGTTAAGGTGAGTTTTTGGGTTTTTGAGGTTAGGGTTTGGTTTTGAACCCCTTTTCTTGCTATTTTATAAACTCTATGAGATCCTAGCCTTGGAGCAACATGAAACACCAAAAAATTTTGGGGTTCTTGGAGAAATGTGAAAACCTAGGGTTAAAATTGGGGTTTTGTAGAAATAGGGTTGTAAGTGGAATTGATCTCTTGCCCCTCTAATTGAAGGGTAAATCGACGCGTTGAAACACTCGGAACGGAGTTTCGTCGAGTCTACGGTAACCAATTGCAAGAAAGCACCATTTCGGCTTCGTTTGCCGCAGTCGAGAGGAATTGGTGCTGATAAGTTGCGCAACTAGGCTTTCCCACTTCGTGGCTACCACTCGAGGTGGGTGGTGCTATCCGGAACTGTTGGATTTCCTTTTATGTCTAAGTCGTCATTATTGGTCATATGTATATATGTGTAGAAATCATGCATCTAGGGTTAATGTCATGTTGAGCTTTCAATTTCCTTGCATGCTTCCTAACTAGAGTTAAACAAGTTACGTTGAGAATTCGGGCATTGGACGCATGAGGATTTGGTCGTTGGACAATGGAACCCTATGTATGCAAAGAACTAGAATGCGAACTAGAAAACATTGAACTTGGACATGAATGTGTGGCATTTGGGCTAGGTGTGTTTGATAACACTAGTGGCATTTGGGCTAGGTGTATTTGATAACACTAGTGGCATTTGGGCTAGGTGTATTTGATAACACTTGTGGCATTTGGACTAGATGTGTTGATAACACTTGGACATAAATGTGTGGCATTTGGGCTAGGTGTGTTGATAGCACTTGTGGCATTAGATGCGAGGGATTGGTAGATCCTCGTGGGTTGTTACCTTGGTTGGTAGGGTGTCCCCGTGATGAGGGGACTGGATCGTACTCACACATAGTATGTCCGGCTTGATGGTGTTCGCGACACCACAAGCGGTGAGCTCCGGAGTCGTCACACTTGGGTTGAGGGTTATCTCCCCGCAGACTGCCCCTGGTTAGTTGGATGGTTATTCCCTCGTGGGCCTTGGTTTGTGAGTGGGCTCGACCTTCGGGTGAGCTGGTTTGTTTGGGTTGAAAAATAGAATGTTGGTAGGCATCATGAGCATTGTATTACTATTGTTTAACCGGTTTCATATTGTAGAGGCATAGTAGATGCATCAGTTATTTATTACTGCTTATTTCTTCTTGCTACTTATGCCTGATTAGACCTAGTGGGAAAGTCGGCGGGATCGGCGGCCGAACCCACTGGGAACTTCTTTGTAGTTCTCACCCCCCTGTTTTGCAGAGCCTAGCACGAGCGGTGCGGTCGAGGATCGTGGCAAGGGCATAGCGCCCTAGGTAGTGGACTTCCATGTGTTAGAGTACCCTATGTAGTAGAGTAATTATTGTACATTATGAGAGAACTTGTAGAGGCTTCATTTTGAGAGATGAAAATTGTATATGTCATGTAGTAAAGCATGTATGTGATATATGTGGAGGTGTTTGTATTTTGGGTTGATTGTATGTGAAGCCTAAATGTTTTGGTTGTGTAATAGCTAAGTTATCATTCTCTCGCTCTGGTGAAATTGCCCTCGTGCAATTTATCATGTATGTTATTGTTTTTGTCCTGGGCAAATTTCAATGTACTTGTTGTTGTTGTTGTTACGCCTTGGGCGGACAGGGGAGGCTCTGTCCTGTCACGCCCGGGGTCCCAGCGGAAGCCCACCCGGGTGCATGCACAGACCCGCCGTGTACACCAACAACCAACATGCACACAAGGCGTCTAATAACAAGTATGAAAGAAAGGAATAAAACAAGTAATCCTAACATGATAATCAGAGCATACATACTAAACAAGTAAGGTCTCAAGGTAAAAGCATGAAATACTATAAAAGTAAAGTCACTACCAAAGTCTAGTACAACATAAACCCAAAAAGGGGCATAGGGTAGTCTCTACAAAAGTGGTCGATACAAAAACACCTCTCAAATAAAACATAAAGAAAGGTGCGCCACCTAGTCGCTAGCACCCTCGCGATCTAGCTACTCGCAATGCCCTTGCCGCGGTCCCTAGCCTCTCCCGCAGTGGATGGCTCTGAAATAAAACAACAAACCCCAGGGGGGTGAGAACTATTATTCAATAGTTCCCAGTGGGTAAGCCGCCGAGAGGAGCGGAATACACCACTAGGTCAACTGAGGCAGAAGTAGGATTAGTATAAAAATATGCATACATTTAAAATTCCACACTACTATGCCTCTACCATAAGTTATAAACATGTGATATTCGAATCATGATCATGTTACAATGCAAGTAACTCCTCTACTCATGTACATGTGTGAATATGCAATATACTAGCTACATATGTTCAAATATCATAATCTCACTATATGCCATGCCATGTCCACTACCACATGCATTGTAGATACCCAATCCATAGGGGACGAGGTTGTCCCGCTTGTGCCGTGCCTAATGGCCCCGTGGTAGTCAACATTCTCTCGCAAGAATGAGACTCTCCCCCAACGGCGATCCACTTCGGCGCCCAAACCTGCACGGGCGACCAAGGTCGCAAGGCTAACTCCGGAGTGCCGGCTTGTAGGGAGCGACCCTCACAAGCATGTGCGAATGAGCACAAATGGCCAACAAGCATAATCAACTGCATAAGTGTCACGTTCATCATGTCTAAAAATATGGAATGCCAAGTAGTGACTAAGAGTCCAACACTATGTCATAATGTCCACTTGTTATTCACCTAAGTAATATACAATATACTCAGTTTAACATTCTCAAAGGTTTGTCATATGCCATGACTAATGCTACTAAAAGCCAATATATAAACATCATGATCAAATTTCATATGCTACTATACATCTAGTATCCCACAATATATCTCACTTATCCAACATGCATTTCTACATATAATAAGATGAAATGCTACGAAATCATTATCCAAGCTTAATCCATGCATGCTATCAACCCCTACAAGGTACATGCAATTCTCATGAATGACACCTATATTTTGTCATGGTTCCAACAATGTCATAATGCTACATTTAGCATGTAAATGCACAATCTTGAGTTTTTAATAAAACTGAAGACATAGAGGGATTTCACCCATTTCGGTGAGGTCAAACCCACCCGAAGTCCTTCGGAACTTCGCAGTATCCGAAAACGAAGTTGTCCCCTCGATTTCTAGCGCCCTAAAGGAGATTCCTATGGGGTTAGAACATCGAACGACGAAAATCGAAAAGTGACATACATAAAAGAGGAAAAAGGGTGAAAATACCTTAGACTAAGAATTTCTTGTCCAAAGTCCAAAATAGAGTTAGGAGGCCTCAAATCCAACCTAACACAACATTCTACACCCATCAATTCCCTCTCAAAATCCCGAAATTGAGAAACCCTAAAATAAACCCTAGGTTTCCCACAATGAGATTTCTACAACAAAAACTCGAATAAACCACAATAGGGGGTTCAAGAGGGGAAAACTCACCTCTATTAAGCTCCAAACAAGATCCAAGGAGGCCAAGTTGGAGATAAACCTCAACCAAGCTCTTCTCTTTCTCCACCAAATCCACCAAGAACAAGCTAGAAGGCTTGTATGCAAAAGAGAAGGAGAAAAGGGATCAAACCCTAGGTTTAATCATCAAAACCCAAGAAATCCTAGAGAGAGAGAGGGAGAACACCTTACCTCTTTTTCTCTAAGTCCTCAGCCCAAATGGCTGAGAGGAGAGGGTGTGGGGGTTAAGTGTTATGATGTAACAATTGCCCTAACACCCCTCCAAAAGCCAACATTCGCAAACTGCTCAAAAACAGAATTTCTGGTTCTGTATACCGGTATGCGTATGGGCATACCGGTATCCGGCCAGAAATCCCGCAAACCGAGCCTCGGCCAAGCGGCCACGCGAAGGGATTCCGGTATACCAAAGTCACATACCGGTATCCACACTCCAATACCGGTATGCGATCAGCACATACCGGTATACAGTGTCAAACCTGCAGTTTTGCAGATTTCGACTCCCGAAGTCCGTTTTCGCACTTCTCAAGTCCCGAAAACACTCCCAAGGGCTCGAAACAAAACTAAAACCTCCAGATTAGTACGGAGTACTAATCCCACACTAGAACCTTGCAATTCGCTAAAGTTCAGTGTACTACATGTCCGTTCGGCGGTCTGTGCGCGTGCCGGACCGACCAAATTGGCGGTGCCGCGGCGTGACACCTGATATGGTTCGAGGGTCCAATTTCTTTATTTGTGGGTCATACAGTTTGGCCTCAGCTTGACAACCCCATGTATGAAAATGTCTTAAATTAGGTTTCCTACCTGTCCAATGCTCAAAAGGAGTCTTAGTGACAGCCTTAGTAGGGACCCGATTAAGAATATATAGGGCAGTTTTGAGTGCCTCACCCCACAATGATATCGGAAGGGTAGAATTACTGATCATGCTCCTGAGCATATCAATTAATGTACGGTTCCTTCTCTCAGCAACACCATTCTGATCAGGTGTCCCCGGCATGGTGTACTGTGGAACAATTCCACACTGCTCCAGAAATTTAGCAAAAGGCCTAGGGACTTGGCCCTTATCTGTTTGTCTACCAAAATATTCACCACCCCTATCTGATCTGACTACTTTTATCCTTTTCTCGAGTTGATTCTCTACTTCAGCCTTATATGCCTTAAAGGCATCTAAAGTTTCAGATTTTTCTTTAAGTAAGTAGAGATAGCCATATCGAGAGTAGTCATCAGTAAATGTGATAAAATATTTATGACCAGTAATCGAAGGAGGAAGAGGTCCGCATGTATCGATATGAATCAGCTCTAATGTTCCATCACATCTTTTAGCACCTTTAGAGGAGGTTTTGGTCTGCTTTCTCTTTATACAGTCCACACACGTTCCAAAGTCAGAGAAGTCGAGATTGTCTAAAATGTCTTCTCTAATTAACCTTTGGATTCTCTGTTTCGAAATGTGTCCTAACCTCTTATGCCATAATATGGATGACCTTTCATTATTAATGCCACGTTTCGATCCCACATTTTCGTGCATGGTAAGAAGGATTTCACTATATGAATGATCTAAGAATATTTTATATAGATTATTTTTCAAAACACCAGACCCAACTATCTCAGATCTGTATGATAATGAAAAGGCTTTATTATTAAAACTGAAACTATATCCCAATCCAACAAGTTTCGAAATAGAAATTAAATTCCTACAAAAATTTGGAACATGAAATGTGTCAACAAAGTCCAAAATATGACCAGTAGAAAGAACTAATCTAAATGTTCCTACAAATTCTACTTTAGTTGGATTTCCTTCAGCAGTGTAGATAGTGGCTTCATCTTTACTGGGTTTCCTACGATTTTGAATCCATGTACGAAATTCGCCACGTGGCATGTGGCACCAGAGTCAATCCACCGAGTATTAGATGGAACAGTGACTAAATGCAACTCATGCATCAAAACCAGAAACTTACCCTTATTCTGGTGCCATTTCTGATATTTTTGGCAGTCCTTCTTTATATGACAATTTTCTTTACAAAAGAAGCACTTAGGAGTCCATTTACTTGATTGGTCTTGTGAACTAGATGGGACTTCCTTATTCTTTCTTTTTGAGTCATTCTTGCCCTTATCATTCTTAGCACGCTTTATTTGTCTCTTTTGAGAAACAAAGTTATTTGTATTTTGCCTCTATTGTATTAGTCTCCCTTCCTCTTGCACAGACATAGTCAGTAATTCATTAATTGACCATTTATCTTTATGTATGTTATAAGAGATCTGAAATGGTCCATATTCAGATAGTAAGGAGTTTAAAATAAAGTGCACTAAGAATGAATCAGAGATGGTTGCTTCAAGTGCAGTGAGCTGCGCTGCAATATCTCGCATTTCCATAATATGCTCGCGAATCGAGCCATTTCCGGAGTAATTAGAACCATTAAGTGTAGGAAACAGAATTACCAACAGGAACAAAGAATGGAGTCATAGCTGAAAAATAAAATGCATGCTTTATTAATAAAATACCACATCCTAAAATTTCCACACCAAAAAATAAAAAAATACACCTTATATGACATCACAACACCTCCTTTGGGAGCAGAATTATGAGCATAAGTATTTTTCTTTCTTTATGCATATACTTTATATGACATCGCAACCCTTCCTTTGGGAGCAGAGTTACGAGCATAAATATGCCACCTCTTTATCATAGATTGATTTAAATTTTCTGCAGGTTGTGATAATTTCAAGCTTCCCATATAAAGAAATTGTCAGCTTTAGCCAGGCAAATTTTTCCAAACGAGTTACAAAAAAATTACCATCCTACACCACCCATGTACCTTCATGTTTAGACCTCCTTTGGGAGCACACTAAATATAATATTATGGTGTAATTTTCGCACGCACTTCTTTAAAGCAATTAATTTATCTTTTCTTCTGGTCGAGGTCGCTTTGGCTTGCACTCGAACAGTTGAAGCAATAAATTAATTCAACTTAGTGCTACATGATTAACATTAAAATTATCCTGAAGCGCTTCTTTAAAGTAAATTAAATTATTATTTCTCTTAATTAGGGCCGCTTTGGCTTGCACCTAAGCAATCAAAATAATAAATTAGTTTAACTTAACGCGTGTCTTAAATAATCTAACAACAATTATGATTATTTAATTTTTCTTGTTATGTCCGATCAAAATAAGAATATAGATGCAATAATTTGAAAACATAATATTGCAACCAAATTTAAACTTTATATATTCTTATTTGACCACAAATATAAGATAAATAGATTTATGATAAATTAATATTGTATGCAAAATTAAATCCTTATGTGAACGGATTCTATATGTTCACAATATTCTAATAAGTATGAGGACCAAATTCTGATGAATACAAGAGATTAAATAAGGATGTAGTTAAACGAATCCTTAATAACTTATAATTAAAACATTGAGTTCCGTTGCGAAACCAAAAATCGAATTGCATGGACTGGACCGTCTCCCTTATAATTCACCCAATCAACAAGATCGTCAAGGACCAGGTTCTAAGCAAGAACCCGACTCTAATCTTAATGCAACATCAAGAGAATGCATGAAATTAGAGCCCATCCGTATTTAGACTACAAGTACAATGAATATAAAATTCTAATTAATTAACACATGGAGTATAACCAGATCCATGTGCGACTTTATTAGTCATCATCTACGTCTTTTCCGAAACTTGGGTTCGGATAACAACAACATGCTCTTAGGCATACCGCCTTTGATGGCTACAATACCAAGGCCATATACATTCTCTTATCACATGATGATGCCGAAGGCTACAGGAACAAGCCCATTAAAATCTCCATGTCAAAAAGAGAAGATGACTACTTATTCATTTATTAATTAATTAGTCGTAGCCCATAAATACTGGGTTTAATCGGGAGACCATAATCAAACCAGCAGATTCAAAGCTATAAAATCTCTTTTATCTTATTCATTTATTAATTAATTAGTCGTAGCCCATAAATACTGAGTTTAATCGGGAGACCATAATCAAACCAGCAGATTCAAAGCTATAAAATCTCTTTTATCATATTACGTAAAATAAAAAATTCATCATAATTTGATCCAATTACTTAATTCATACAATATTTAATTTATCATTATTGGCTCTGATACCAATTGATAGATCTTTATCGGTATGTAAAACAACAATAAATTAAATACATACCGAAATTCAGGATCATAAATAAAATAAAATAACTCACAGAGCGCCATAGAGAAGAAATTCTTGATTAATCTGCGGAAGCGAGAAGTCCGGCTATGATCTGGAAGTCACCAACCGAACTTGGGTGATTTGGTTTCTCCTCCTATCTCAGGCACTCTCCCGTATGGTTTGGAACCGATGGTAATTCCTCACCAGAATGCGTATGAAAAGGTGGCAGGATCAATACCTCTTTATATAGAGTCCAGATCGACTTTCCATCAAAGTCTGATTAGGATTCTATTTAATTTAAAATAGATGAAAAAGGAATAAGATATACCATATCAAGCAGTTCTATATCTATTATGATTGATTTTTATCTATAGTAAATTCATATTTGAATATGATTAATTGGGCCACATTTATAAAAATCCTAACAGTAAATACAAATGACCGAAATCATTTTTATATAAATCTTTTTTTTCCCCAATACCCTCTACCAAATTCAAATAACTAAGTAAATAAAAACTATCTAAATCATGCAATACAGAATAGAAGACTGGTTCCATAACAAATTTTTTTGTGGTCTTTATAACCATAATCATTTGTTAACAAACACCAACCTAATTTTTTCAAATTTAAGTTTCAAAATTTTAACATTATTTTAAGAACCAAACCTGAGAATTTGAAAAAAAAAAAATTTCTAGTTCTGTACTAAACCATCAAAAGAAGGCGCAGATGCAAAGGAGCATCTGCATCCGGATCTTAAAAAAAAAAAAGCAACGAAGTATGATCAGAATTTGGTCAGACTTTATATTCTTTCTGCTAAATTAGCAGCCAGTGCACACACAATCCTCACACATACTATGCCACTCTAGCTGTTAAAAAATACACGGACAACCGAAATCGCTTCCTTGTTGAAAACTCAAAGCTGCTTGCATTGGGAACCAAAAAGATTCACCTATAAAAAACATATATCTATAGAAGTAATTAGAAACAAATCCTATCATCACATGCGTCCAACATTAGCCAATTCGCGAGTAAAAAGTTTCAAAACCCTTAGCATAACCATTGCAATAATAATAGTTCAGTTCGAAACAATAGTTCGGGGCAAAATTGAAAGCAAGCTTGTCTTAGTTCGAGTCAATTGGAGATGACGCCGTTAGCTCTCGGATGGCCCAATCTTCTACCCCCCCACTAACGACAAAGAGGAGCTTGATACAAAGGCAGTAATTAGTATCAAAATAAGTAGAGACAACAACAACATAAACACTTTCATGGATCAAGAACTTTGAGAAAAGAACCTGCCAAAATTCGGGAATTTTTTTTTTTTACTGCAACAACAAAACAGAGAAGAAGAAGAAGAAGAAGAAGAAGAAGAAAGGGAGTGAAACAGTAGAAGACGGAAGGGAGCGAACACACTACAAAAGCAGTGTTTATTACCATCAGGACTTCTGCAGTATGCACAATTCGATCTCCATTTGCACCTAAGAAGGCACGACAACTTGACCGGCCTATTAGCAATCGTTGCAGTCTGTGGGCACCCCATAAGAAACATGAAGGGCTCAATATTCTGTTTACCATTAAATGTTGGGGTTTTGTAGCATCTCTTCACCTATTAATGGGTATTGACGCTGTTTAGGCCACTAGTGTTCTCGCCTCCTCCTTGGTACCGCCTTCCCTGCCCCCCCTCTCAATCTCCACCGTCCCAAATTGGTGTGGCCTGCATCTTTGCCAGATTAGGTGGAAAGTGGGGCTGCTATTGTCTTTGCCATTACCTCTGATCTTAGAAGGAGAGCAAATACTACGACAGGAAGAAAGCAATATTGGATTAATTATGGTGTATCTTGACTATCATATAAAAAATTTACAAACGTTCTCAAAAGTCTATCCTATTGATTATTGGATTAATTGTTCAAAAAATGATCTTCTTTTTAAGATAGTAGCTTCTAAAGTTTCAGGAAAAAACAAAACCTTCATTGGAATTGTTCGGCCACATATAGAGAACATCGTCATAAAAAAAGTGGAACAAATTAATGAGAATCGAACAAATTAACGAATTTCTCTTAGTTAAAAGAAAGTATAAATTTATTAAGTCGCTACCTATATCAAGCTTCCGATGTCTCAATGGTGTGTTCTGAAGTGCCTTCATTGCATTCCAGGCAGACCTTGTATCATGTCATCACAAAATGGTTGGTATATTTTATGGGAAAAAAAATGAGGAAAAAACATCAAAGAGAGCAATCCATCATAGGAAAAAGAATAGGAAAAAAATAAATAGGCTCAGACTGATTAAGCAGAGCGATATCTCAGAACTGGACAGTAAAAAAAAAAAAAAAAAAAACCACTACTACTCTACACAGGCTACAAAGATTGCCAAAAGGCCGGTCAAGTCGTCGTGCCTCGGGTAGGAAAATATGGCCCAATTATCACTATCGCTATTGCTTTCATTTTTCTTCAGAAAAAAAAAAAAAATTATCGCCTCCATTGAATGATTGAAGGAATAGTTTTTGTAGCATACTGAACTTTAGCAAATTACGGAGTTCTAGTGAAAAGATAGTGTTCTATACTAATCTGGAAGTTTTGACTAAGTTTTGGGAGCTTAGAATTATTTTCGGGACTTTATTAGCGCGAAAACGAACTTCGGAGATAAAAATCTGTCAAAGCTGTAGATTTTGTATTGAGTACCGGTACTGAAATCTGGGTACCGATATGCAATACAAATTGGTGAGGAGGTAGCTTTCGAGTTCTGAGGAACTGAACCTGAGTACCGTTACTGAAAAACTGAGTACCGGTACTGAAAAACTGAGTACCGGAACGCAGTAGAAAACTGAGAATCCAACGTTCGAGTTTTGCGGAATTGACCCCGGGTACCGGAACTGCCCGAGTACGGTACTCCAATTTCTGTACCGGTACTCAATGATGTAGAAACTTTTTCGTGCAATTTGTGATTTTCTGGTTGTTGAGGGACCTATGTGGGTTTTGTGCAAGTGGGTTATAACCCACTTCACCCTGATTTAGCCCTCCCATTTGGGCAGTGAAAGAGAAGGAGAAGGTAGGTTTCTCTCTCTCTCTCTCTCTCTCTTGGATTTCTTCCTCCAACCCCTCTAATTCTTAGATTTATTCTCCTTTTCTTCATCTCCTCCATGAATGCTTGCATCTAGGGCTTGGAAGGGAGCTCAGGATTGAAGGAAGGAGCTTGTTGGAGGCTTAAACTTCAACCTAGCATTTCATAGCTTGGATTGGAGCTTGATTTGAGGTTAGTAGAATTCTTGTACCCTCTATTTGGGAGATTTGCAAGAATTTTTGGTACAAACCTAGTCTTGATGAAACTAAGATTTATTTTGGGGCTTTTCAGTTGGGAGCTATTGGGATGGAATTGATGAGTGTAGAGTACTCTTGTAGGTTAGATTCGAAGCTCCATTTTCTTAATTTGGACTTTGAACAAATTTTTTTTGGACTAAGATAATTTTCACCTATTTTCTCTTTAATTTTTGGTGAATTTCGTGGTAAGCTTTTTAGAAGCTTGTAACCCCTTGAAAGTTTTTCTTAGGGCATAAGAAGTTTAGGGGGCAACTTCGTCGGAGAAACGATGTGAGACCCAGATTAGTCCTATATATGAGATATAATAGGGCTAAACTCTCAACCCGGCTTAAGCATTTTCGGCGGTGGCTAGGCCGAAGAGGTTGAGAGAGTTAAGCGTGCTAGGACGGGAGTAGTCCTAGGATGGGTGACCCCCTGGGAAGTTGGGGCGTCACAAACGAACGAGGTTTCGATAGTTATCCGGTGGGTTCGACTTCACCGAAATGGGTGAACTCCCTCTATGTCTCCTACCTCGTTCTAGAACTCAATAAATGGTTTAACATGCAATTCATAACATCAGTGAATTTTTGAACATATGGTTTGGTCACACCTTGCATGATGAATTTCACTCTCTATATAGTAGAGACTTATGTAGCAAGTCACATGCATGACATGAAACATGAATTTGGTTGACATCCTTGTATTCCATGGATATGACATTAGTAAATTACTCTTTTGTATGTTATAGTGAAAGTGATATACACTTGTAACTCCCTATGACTATGCATGAGAAAAGAATTACCCTTATTGTGATAAACGAGAAGTAAACCCTTGTATGCTAGAGTCATATTGTATTGTAATAGTGATACACTCACAAGTTAATTAAGAAGAGAAGTATGACATATATGTTATAGTATCCGACCTTCGAGTCGATGCTTTTGATTCCATGTTTTAGACATGATGATTGAGATTCGTTACCCTTGGCCATAGCGCACATGACTACGCTTGCTTGCCCTTGTGCTCATTCGCACATGCTTGTGAGGGTCGCTCCCTACAAGCCGGCACTCCGGAGTATGGCCTTTGCGACGACTGATCGCCGTGCGTGATTGGGTGCCGAAGTGGGACGCCGTGGGGAAGGCTCATTCCTAGAGTGGGAATGTTGACTACCACGGGACCATTAGGCTTTGCACAAGCCAGGACTTTACCACGGGTGGGTCCCTGATGATTGGGTAAAACTTGGTTAAACCTAATGTTGAACATCATAACTAATTGATGCGTACAAGAAAATTAGATATTCTTATAAGTACTACATGCATACTTATTTGCATACATGATGGTGATTACTACATACATGTTTACTTCTTTACATGATAGTGGAAGAATTATATACTCATGGACTAGTATAATTGCATAAAGGCAAGATAGTATTAGAATATTTCATTTCAGCTTTTATATGCTAGCTCTTCATTTCAGTTATCTACTAATCTTGCCTCAGTTGATCTAGTAGTGTAATTCGTACTTCTCGGCGTCTTACCCACTGGAAACTATTGTTTAATAGTTCTCACGCCCGTTGTTTGTTTGTTCTTGTTATAGAGCCTTCCACAGCGGGAGAGGCTACGGATCGAGGAAAGGGGTTAGCGACTAGCTAGAGCCCGTGAGAGTCGCTAGAGGTGGACCCGAGGCGCCTTTCTTTTGGTTTTAGTTGTGAAAGGCGTACTAGTTTATTTTTGTATAGAGACCACCCTTGTATTCATAAGATGTACCTTTTGTATGAAACCTATTGTATATCTTGTGAATGGTTTTATCCTTGTAAACTTTTCTTTATATTATTTAGTGTTATGTCCTCATGCTCTGATTACCTCAGAAGGATTGTATAAATACTCTCTTCTTTAGTTGCTTGTAGTAGACGCCTTGTATGCACCGGGGGTGCTTGGTGTTCACGGCGGGTCTGTGCACGTGCTAGGTGGGCTTCCGCTGGGGCCCGGGCGTGACAATTTTTTTAATATTTTTTTTAAAAAGAGTATCAAGCTATGTGAACCGAAGGCATTTCGAAACAATATAAATAGACAAATGGACACCTATAGGTCCTAAATAGGACTATTTGATAAATTCTGGCATTCAAAGAACAAAGCATAAATAGACAAAAGACCCAGTACACCGTTCATTTTCAATATTTTTTATGAGTTTAAGCAACAAAAATTAAATTAAAATAAAGAATCAATTTGATAAAACACATACAATTTAGTATGGTAAACTCTAAGAACAAAGTTACAAACTTTATATGCTCAATACATATTAATTTGTACACAATAACTCAATATGGAAATATAGTAAATAAAAGGGATAATTGTCACGCCCCGCCGGCCCTTTATCACCAACTAGGTGGAAAGGATAACCGCACGGGCGCATGCCCCAGACCCGCCGAACGGATACAGTCTTTTCTACCCGCCCAAGGCGTCACAACACAAGCTTATCCACAATATTCCAACTAGGAACGGAGTACAAGAGTTGCACAAGGAAAGCATCAACATAAAGAAGTTCTACTTCTATTACATCATATGGTACAATATACATGTCCAAATTTTTCCTTTTCATTCCATACATCATGTTCCCAAAACTATGGAATATACAACATTCATACAAGAATGAAAATCCCCTATACTATCATAGTCCAAAAATAGGGGTACAACTCTATGTATCACCAAAATGGAATGGCCGCTATCTAGAGAGCTAAACCCTTGCCTCGCTCCGCCGCCTCACTCGCGGAAGGACCTGAAAAACGTGGGGTGAGAACTATATACATAGTTCCCAGTGGGTAAGGCCACCCAAGAGAGAAGCTGTCACGCCCCGGGGCCCCAGCGGAAGCCCACCCGGGCGCATGCACAGACCCGCCGTGTACACAAACAACCCACATGCACACAAGGCGTCTAATAACAACATGAATGAAAGGAATAAAGTAAGTAATCCTATCATAATACTCAGAGCATACATACTAAACAGGTAAGGTCTCAAGGTAAAAGTATGAAATACTATAAAAGTGAAATCACTACAAGAGTTTAGTACAACAATAACCCAAAAAGGGACATAGGGTAGTCTCTACAAAAGTGGTCGATACAAAAACACCTCTCAAATAAAACATAAAAGAAAGGTGCGCCACCTAGTCGCTAGCACCCTCGCGATCTAGCTACTCGCAATGCCCTTGCCCCGGTCCCTAGCCTCTCCCGCAGTGGATGGCTCTGAAATAAAAACAACAAACCCCAGGGGGATGAGAACTATTATTCAATAGTTCCCAGTGGGTAAGCCGCCGAGAGGAGCGGAGTACACCACTAGGCCAACTGAGGCAAAGTAGGGTTAGATAATAAAAGCATATTTATAAAAGAAACTTCAATGCTACAATGCCTCAAGATATAATCATATTAACATGAACTAAACTACTCATGCACATGTATAATCATGCAACCTTTTACAATATGAATGTTCATCTTGCATATAACATTAAATATGTAGTCATAAAAGGGGTATATCGAAAGAATGTTCACTTGTGCCGTGCCTAATGGCTCCGTGGTAGTCAACACCTCACGCTTCGGTGAGCCTTACCCACGGCGGTTCCATTTCGGCGCCCTCTCTAACACACGGGCGAAACAACTGTCGCTAGGCCATCTCCGGAGTGCCGGCTTGTAGGGAGCGACCCTCACAAGCATGTGTAAACGAACATAGTGGCGAACAAGTAACAATCAATCACATAGTATATGTCGTCATGTCTAAAAACATGGAATGCCAACAAATATCCAAGTCTAGGTCATAATGTCCTTCTAGATGTTCTTCGAGATGAACTGTCATAAGTTCAACTTATCTTACGGTTCAACATGTCATATGTCATATCTACCCTATGACTAGTCCAAGAAGTTAAGTGTCATGAGTATTACCAAGTTCAATGTTCTCTATTGTCACACATGTCTCTACTTATCTAAGTAGATGTCCCAACAATCACATAATTGGTTTATTCTATTTCCATAGCCATACTTGATGTACTATGCATAAATCATGCAATCTTCCTACTACATAGGATACATATATAATTTGCATATAATAGTACATGAATCTCATGCATTCTACGATTCTACCATGTCATAACGAGTATGAAAATGTATTAAATTAAGCTCTTAAGCTACAATGATGACATAAAGGGATTTCACCCATTTCGGTGAGGTCAAACCCACCCGAAGCCCTTCGGAACCTCGCAGTATCCGAAAACAAAGTTGTCCCCTCGATTTCTAGCGCCCTAAAGGAGATCCCCAAGGGGTTAGAACATCGAACAACCAAAATCGAAAAACGACATACAAAAGGGGAAAAAGGGTGGAAATACCTTAGATCAAAAATCTCTTGTCCAATTTCCAAAATAGAGTTAGGAGGCCTCAAATCCAACCTAACATAACATTCTACACCCATCAATTCCCATTCAAAATCCCAAAATCAAGAAACCCTAAAATAAACCCTAGGTTTCCCCTAATGGGATTTCATCAACAAGAACTCAATAAAATAACAAGAGAGGGTTCAAGAGAGGAGAACTCACCTCTTAAAAGCTCTAAACGAGCTCCAAAGAAGCTAGGTTTGAAGATGAACTTCAAACAAGCTCTTCTCTTTCTCCACCGAGTCCACCAAGAACAAGCTAGCAAGCTTGAAAGCAAAGAGAAGGAGAAAGGAGATCAAACCCTAGGTTTAATCACCCAAAAACCCAAGAAATCTAGAGAGAGAAAGGGAGAAGGGGCCTTACCTCTTTTCTCCAAGTCCTCAGCATATGGCTGAGAGGGGAGGGTGTGGGGGTTAAGTTGTATGATGTAACAATTGCCCTAACACCCCTCCAAAAGCCAACATTCGCAAAACAGCTCAAAACAGGATTTTGGACACTGTATACCGGTATGCGTATGGGCATACCGGTATCCAGCCAGAAATCCCGCAAACCCGAGCCTCGGCCAAGCAGGCCACGCGAAGGGATTCCGGTATGCGCATTGCCAGTACCGGTACTAATCACTTCAGTACCGGTATGCGCTCATCACATACCGGAACGCCAGCCCATTCCGGTATTTCCAGCAGGATTCCGCAGAACCCGAGAGCTACGAAATTCGGTTTAACACAGCATTCCGGTATCCCAAAGATGAATACCGGTATGCAATGCCAAAACCTGCAGTTTTGCAGATTTCGACTCCCGGAGTTCGTTTTCGTACTTCTAAAGTCCCGAAAACGCTCCTAAGGGCTCGAAACAAAACCAAAACCTCCAGATTAGTACGGAGTACTAATCTCACACCAGAACCTTGCAATTCGCTAAAGTTCAGCGTACTACATACACCCCTCCTAAAAAGGAGTTTCGTCCGCGAAACTAGAAGTCAAGTACCTTAGGATTCCATCTGAAAAAGATGGGGGTACCGCTCCAACAGCGAGCTCTCCAACTCCCAAGTTGCTTCGCGCTCGTCGTGGTTGCTCCAAAGCACCTTCACATAAGGGATTTCTCGATTCCTGAGTTTCTTCACCTCGCGAGCTAGGATCATCATCGGATATTCCTCGAAACTCAAATCTTCATGCAATTCCAACGGAGTGGAGTCCAACACATGAGTTGGGTCGAAAACATACTTCCGGAGTAAAGATACGTGGAACACGTTATGTACTCCCGATAGATTCGGCGGCAAAGCGAGCCGATACGCTACCGGGCCTACACGCTCCAACACTTCAAAGGGTCCAATAAAACGAGGGCTAAGCTTTCCTCGAATACCAAATCTCTTAATCCCCTTTGTCGGCGATACCTTTAGGAAGACATGGTCTCCTACTTGGAACTCCAATTCCCGCCGACGCTTATCAGCATAACTCTTTTGGCGACTTTGAGATGAAATTAATCTTTGTCGAGCGATGCGAACCTTGTCCTCGGCTTCCTATAGCACGTCGGGACCCAAAATTAGCTTCTCACCCACTTCGCTCCAATGAAGTGGTGATCGACACTTCCTTCCGTAAAGAGCTTCGAAAGGTGCCATCTTAATGCTTGCTTGATAACTATTGTTATAAGCAAACTCTGCCATAGGTAGGTGTTGATGCCAACCTCCTTGGTAATCCATGATACAAGCTCGAAGCAAGTTTTGGCGGCAAAGCTAGCCGATATGCCACGGATCCCACACGCTCCAAAACTTCATAAGGTCCAATGTAACGGGGACTCAACTTACCCCGAATACCAAATCGCTTCACCCCTCTCATGGGTGATACTTTCAAGAAGACGCGGTCTCCTACCGCGAATTCCAAATCTCGTCGACGTCGATCCGCATAACTCTTTTGTCTAGATTGCGCCGTCGATAAGCTTTCGCGTGCCAAGCGGACCTTTTCCTCCGCTTCACGCAACACGTCCGGTCCTAAGACCCTTCTCTCGCCGACTTCGCTCCAATGAATAGGAGAGCGGCATTTTCTTCCATACAAGGCCTCAAACGGTGCCATACCGATGCTAGATTGGTAGCTATTATTGTAAGCAAATTCAGCCATCGGTAAGTGAGGAGGCCATGCACCCTTGAAGTCCAACACACACGCTCGCAGCATATCCTCCAAAATCTGAATTGTCCTTTCCGATTGACCGTCAGTTTGAGGATGAAATGCTGAACTGAAATCGAGCCGTGTACCCAAAGCTTCTTGCAAGCTTTTCCAAAAATGCGATGTAAAACGGGGATCTCGATCTGAAACTATCGAGGTCAGGACCCCGTGCAACCGCACAATCTCGTCCAGGTAGACTTGTGCCAACTTGTCTCCTGACCAAGTGGTGTGGATAGGCAAAAAGTGTGCCGACTTTGACAAACGATCCACCACCACCCAAATCGCGTCGTGGCCACCTATCGATCGAGGTAAGCCCACAACAAAGTCCATTGCGATATTCTCCCACTTCCAAACTGGAATGGGCAATCCTTGCAATTTTCCTGTCGGAAAGCGACGCTCGGCCTTCACTTGTTGGCATACTAAGCACTGTGCCACAATGCGTCCCACATCAAGCTTCATCCCCGGCCACCAATAATGCAATTTGAGGTCCTTGTACATTTTGGTGCCACCCGGGTGAATCGTATAGGGAGAAGCGTGAGCTTCTTTCAAGATCTCCTCACGAATGTCCTCAACTTTTGGCACACACAATCGATTTCGAAATCGAATTGCGCCCTTCGAGTCCACATGAAAATCACCGGCGCGCCCGCTCTCGATAGCACCCCGCACCTTTTGGAGCTCCGGATCACCGGATTGCTTTTCTTTAATTTGCACCAACAAGGTCGGCCACACCTCGAGATTCATAAGTCTAGCGGGGACGCCCGGGGCCACGATCTCCAAGTCAAATCGGCCCATTTCTTTGATCAACGGCATTTGTCCCGTCATTTCAATTGCGAAGTTCTCCACGGATTTTCTACTGAGCGCATCGGCCACCACATTGGCTCTACCGGGGTGGTACAAGATGGTCAAGTCGTAATCTTTTATCAACTCCAACCACCTCCGTTGCCTCAAGTTCAACTCCTTCTGAGTGAATAAATACTTTAAGCTTTTGTGATCCGTGTACACCTCACAATGTTTCCCGTACAAATAGTGTCTCCACAACTTAAGTGCAAAGACCACCGCCGCGAGTTCTAAGTCGTGGGTGGGGTAATTTTGCTCATAGCTTTTTAACTGTCGAGAGGCATATGCTATTACTTGTCCTCTTTGCATAAGCACACATCCAAGACCACGCCGTGATGCATCACTATACACCACAAAGCCCTCCCCCGCAATCGGCAAGGCGAGAACCGGAGCCGAAGTCAACCTTTCCTTTAGCTCCTTGAAGCTTTGGTCGCATTCCTCGCTCCAAACATATTTGGCTCCCTTGCGGGTAAGACGCGTTAGTGGACCGGAGATTTTTGAAAACCCCTCCACGAACCGCCGATAGTATCCCGCAAGATCCAAAAAGCTTCGCACCTCCGTGACATTGGTCGGGCGAGGCCAATCCTTGATTGCCTCAACTTTCATAGGGTCCACAGATACTCCTCCCGCGGAAATTACGTGACCCAAGAAAGCGACCTCACGGATCCAAAATTTGCACTTTTTCAACTTGGCGAATAACTTATTCTCTCGAAGAACTTGAAGCACAATCCTTAGGTGCTCTTTATGTTCCTCTTCACTCCGAGAGTAGACAAGAATGTCATCAATGAACACCACCACGAATCGATCTAGTAGTGGTTTGAACACACGGTTCATTAGGTCCATGAACGCTGCCGGGGCATTGGTAAGCCCAAAAGGCATAACCGTGAATTCATAATGTCCATACCGCGTTCTAAACGCGGTCTTATGCACATCCTCCGGTTTGATCTTCAATTGGTGGTGATTGCAAATCAATTTTTGAGTACACCCGAGACCCTTGCAACTGATCGAACAAGTCATCAATTCGTGGTAACGGGTACTTATTCTTGACGGTCACTTTATTCAACTCGCGGTAATCCACACATAACCGCAGCGAACCGTCCTTTTTCCGCACAAATAGAACATGGGCTCCCCAAGGTGACACACTTGGCTTTACGAAACTCTTGTCCATCAAATCTTGCAATTGTGCCTTTAACTCCTTTAGTTCCGCGGGTGCCATCCTGTACGGAGCCTTAGAGATCGGCGCCGTACCCGGGAGCAAATCAATCACAAATTCTATTTCCCGGTCCGGTGGCATTCCGGGCAACTCCGTCGGAAACACATCCGGGAACTCTTGGACTATAGGAATGTCCTCAAGTCCCAACACTTCCTTCCGGTCATCCACTACCGTCGCCAAGTAGGCAATGCATCCACTAGCAATAAGCTTCCTTGCTTGCAACGTGGACACCATTGACGCAAAGAGCGAACTCTTACACCCATGGTACACAAACTCTTTGTGCCCGGGTTCTCTAAACTTCACTATCCGGCTCTTACAATCGATAGTAGCATGATACCTCGAGAGCCAATCCATTCCTAGGATCAAATCATATTCATTCATTCGATTTAATACCAGCAAATCAGCTGGCATGATCCAGTTTCCAACCCTCACGGGGCAATCTATGCACGCGTGATGTATACAAAAAGTATGTTCAGGTACTTGCACAGTTCTTGCATGTGTGGCATCTA
The DNA here is from genome assembly GCA_016920855.1 of Puya raimondii. NCBI lineage: Eukaryota > Viridiplantae > Streptophyta > Magnoliopsida > Poales > Bromeliaceae > Puya > Puya raimondii. The sequence continues at coordinate 21,546,350 of JABWPP010000050.1, read as the reverse complement.
TAATTTTTATTCCATGTGCAGTAGCAAATGATCGAGCAATGAATGAATGCGATGCACCAGTATCAAACAAAGCTCTACATCGAATGCTTTTAATTAACACAATACCTGCCACAACTTCCTCCTGAGTAGAAGGCTCCTCCACCTGAGAGGCGAATACCCGTCCACTGGGTGCTGGCCGCTGGCCCTCCACTGGTCTCGGCGGCTGTGCACGGCCCGCCGACATCGCTGCGGGTGGGATGCCCGCAAGTTGTCTCGGTGGTGCAAATGCTGATGCCGACGACGGTGCTCGGCCATCATCCATCGGGCAGTTGTACCGCATATGCCCTTGCTGTCCGCACTTGTAGCACCGGCCCTCACGATAGTCACATTGCTGAGGGTGGTGGGGGCCGCTACAAATCGGGCACTGGGTCGAGGGTCGGTTCCGTCGGAACCCTCGGGACTGATTCTGCGACTGCGAGTGTTTCGGGGGCCGCTTAGAGCTAGACTGCCCACCCGAGCCACCCGCCGGTCGCTTCTTCCCCTTTTCCTTTTCTTTTTCTTTCTCCCAAGACTCGCGCTCCTCGCGCGCACATGCATTCCCGTGCTCCACCCAAAGAGCACGGTCCAAGACCTCCGCAAAGGTCCTAAGCTTGAGGGCGTGTACCGCCCAAAAGATCTCCGGTCGAAGTCCGCGCACGAAACAATCGACCTTGTCCAACTCTCCGCGGACAACGTGCGGTACGCAATTGATAATGTACGAGAACTCCCTCTCGTACTCGCGCACCGAGCGGTTCCCTTGCCTCGACTTGCGAAACCTTTCTTGAAGCTTTCTTTTCTCGCTATCGGGGAAATAGGTGGCGAACACCATACCCCGAAACTCTTCCCATGACGGTGGCGGAAGGCTAAGGAGTCGATCACGCCGGATCCCCTTCCACCACACCTTCGCCGATCGCTCCAAGCAATGAACGGCGAGATGCACTTTGTCCCTCTCCAAGGTATAGAGATCCTCGAAGAGTGTCTACATAGCATCGACCCACGTCTCCACATCCCATGGATCCACGTTCTCCCCGCTAAAGATAGGCGGGTTGAACTTCTTAAACCTCATGAGAGCCGAAAGTGCTCGCTCTCGCTCTGCATCCTCCATCTCGGAGTCGGGCATAAGGGCACCCGACCCCTCGGCCACAACCGGTGGCGCAGGTGGCGCCACGGCCGGCGCCGGTGCCACTCCCACGGCCGGTGTCGAAGCAGAGGCCGGAGGTACTCCCGACCTCTCCTCCCGAATCGCAGCCGCCTGCTGCGCCATCTCGTCTTGGAGCCTTTTAATTTGCTCCTCCTGTCGCTGCATAGCTTCGGCCTGTCGCCGAACCACGCCCATCAACTCGGTCAACTCATTACGAAGACCCGAGTTCTCGCCCTCCCCGGGTTGTTCGGGAGCCGCGCTCGATCCTCCGAGCCCAGCCTTCGCAGAAGGCCGCCCACGTACCATTATCTCCTGAAAACACAACGACTTTGGTCATTTCATGACATTCAAAGTCATTTGCGATATTATATTTCACGACAATAAACGTGAACCCAATCTAGGCGAAAGTCACACAAGGGTCCTTATTCCCCTCACTTGGTTTCATGTTGTCGGCCGCCAACATGAACACTCTTGATGAAGAATAAGACACACCTCGAATCTACCTCTATTTCCAACTAGAGGCATAAGGACATAACCCAATCACTTATCTTTCGCCACATCAAAGATCTCGTCACTCACGAGCACTCCTAGGGTCATTTCCATCATAGGGTTTCTTAGGTCAACCTAGACCGTTTCTATGCTCTGATACCACCTCAGTCTGTCACGCCCCGCCGGCCCTTTATCACCAACTAGGTGGAAAGGATAACCGCACGGGCGCATGCCCCAGACCCGCCGAACGGATAGAGTCTTTTCTACCCGTCCAAGGCGTCACAACACAAGCTTATCCACAATGTTCCAACTAGGAACGGAGTACAAGAGTAGCACAAGAAAAGCATCAACATAAAGAAGTTCTACTTCTATTACATCACATGGTACAATATACATGTCCAAATTTTTCCTTTTCATTCCATACATCATGTTTCCAAAACTATGAAATATACAACATTCATACAAGAATGAAAATCCCCTATACTATCATAGTCCAAAAATAGAGGTACAACTCTATGTATCACCAAAATAGAATGGCCGCTATCTAGAGAGCTAAACCCTTGCCTCGCTCCGCCGCCTCACTCGCGGAAGGACCTGAAAAACGTGGGGTGAGAACTATATACATAGTTCCCAGTGGGTAAGGCCACCCAAGAGAGAAGCTCGACCCACCAGGTCCAAAGAAACACCATATGCATAAGTTAGATCACATATAACTATGCAACAATTATTTACATACTAAATAAACATAAAGGATGCAACCAAATGAAATATAATTTATCATTCTCTCCTAGGTTCATCCTATGTCTCATATTGACTAAGTTCATTTACTTGTCATTTACTTATGGTTTCGGAATCGCCGTCTCACCATAATTGTTCCAACATCCAAGGAGTGAACTCGTCACCTCCTAGTTCGAGTAGCGAACTCGTCGCATACTCGGGATAGCAAAATCGTCGCCTACCCCGTCTCAACACCGCCATTACATGGCATGGATAGCGAACTCGTCGCATATCCGGGATAGCAACCTCGTCGCACATCCCCTCTCGACACCGCCAACTCAAGGCGTGGTAGCGAAATCGTCGCCTACCCGGGATAGCAAACTCGTCGCACATCCCGTGTCGACACCGCCAACTCATGGCATGGTAGCGAAATCGTCGCCTCCCCGGGATAGCAAAATCGTCGCACATCCCGTTGTTCACATTCTTCACTTGCCAACCTAAGTCTCATGACCTTAGGTTCAAGTCACTAAGTCTCGCCTATGTTCAATAACACTAGGCTTACTTTCTCATTATCAACCTAGGTTCCATGACTCTAGGTTCCAATCTCATGTCAACCTATGTTCAATGACACTAGGTTTCAATCTCACATGTCCCAACCTATGTTCAATAACACTAGGTTCAATCTCACATGTTCCAACCTATGTTCAATAACACTAGGTTTCAATCTCACATGTTCCAACCTATGTTCAATGACACTAGGTTTAACCATACATGCAACCATGCAACAAGTATTAATATTTGAATTATACTTGAAATATACATCATGCAATAGGATCTCATTGTTCAACCTATCATGATTTTACCTTTGCCAACATGCAATTCTACGGTTCACAACACATACCATTTTATCTTTAAATGGATATTTACCCTAGACATGGAAGTGACCTAATCACTTCGGTAAACACAAACCCATCTCAAGAGCTTCCAAATTCTTGTATTCTTCAAGCTCCTAAGTGTCCAAGCTTTGAGTTCTTGCTTCAACCCAAACTTCTACAAGAAAACGGTTCGTTACTCGTTACGAACCCTAATTTCAACTCAATATGTGAAATCAAGTATTCCAACATGATTTCCTATGCCTCAATTGCAATTATCGAAGGTCCAAATATTTTTAGAACCTCTCATTGCAAAAACCCTCATTCTACCTAGGGTTTGCATGCATGCAAGCCAAACCCTAGATTTCGTGGCCAATCTCCCACATTTTGTGCTTTAGATTGCCAAGGGTTCCCAAAAACCTCATTTCAAAGGATTAAATCCAAGGTTTGAATCCAAAACGTGAGGTATTAACCTTAATCACGAAATCCCCAAGTTCCTTCTTGCACCAAGAAGCTTCCTTTCTCCTTTGGAAACCTTTTCCAAGCTCCAATCCACCACTTCTCCAAGCTTTGGAGAGATCTCTAGAGAGAGGAGAAGTAGAGAGGAAAACAAATGAGAAAGGGAGAAGGTCTCAGCCATTCATACACCGACCCCCATTATCATGTGAAAAGACTATTTTGCCCCTCTCCACAAACAACACAACAACCAGCCAAAACTGGGCATTGTATACCGGTATGTGCATATGCATACCGGTATACAGGTGTTGGTTCAGGTATACCTCGGAGATTCTGCAGAACCCGAGAGCTGGATTTACTGTTTCGACCATCACATACCGGTATACCCCTTTCACATACCGGTATACTCCGAAAAATTCTGCAAAACCCGAGAGCTGGGTTTTCGGTTCAACCACGGCGTTCCGGTATTCCCTATGCACGTACCGGTACTATTCACTCCAATTCCGGTATGGAAGTCCACATACCGGAATCCAGTGCAAATTTCCCAAGTTCAGCAGTTTTGACTTTTCGAACTCCCTTTTCACGCCTCAATTGCGCCGAAAACACTTCGCACAAGTCCCGAACTTGGCCAAAGCCTCACATATAGCCTCTCATGCTACTTTTCCACCGGAACTCTACAATTTGTAGAAGTTCGGTACGATGCACTGAAATTCAGTGTACTACAATAATTGCCTATATACCCCTCAAAACTTTGAAAATATCTCATTTACCCCTACTTTTTTTTCGTTCCAATATACCCCTCATATGTTCCTCCGTTATTCAAAAATACCCCTACAGTTATCACCCGTTAAGTTAACGTGGGTTAAAACGTGAGTTAAATATCTCCCATAGTTTAAAAAAATAAAAAGACCTCTTTTGCCCTAACTTAAGGGCAAATAAGAAATATTGGTAATGGTAGAAGGGTATATTTGAAAGGACCAAAAATCAAAATACTTCTTGTGCCTCTAACTTAAGGGCAAATAAGAAAAGTCGGTGATGGTAGAAGGATATATTTGAAAGGGCAAAATAGTAATTTTACAGAGATAACAACTATTGCTAACAGTTCACTAACAAAATTTAACTCTAGGGGTATACTTGAAATAGGTTGGAATGTAAAAAGGGTATTTTTAATATTAGCCTTCTAAGAGAGGTAAATTAGATAGTCGAAAACTTTTCAGGGGTATATAAGCAATTGCCCCAAGAAAATAAAAAAAGAGGGAAAAAGAGGGAAAGAATGTCATTGCAATTTTGTAGCTATTATTTAATGTTCTTACTAAACAATTTACCAAAATGTTGGGAGTAGAAATTACTTCCAGTCCTTTGGAAGAAAAAAATGAAAACCTAGACAGAGAAACAAAGTCAAAAATATTGTAAACTTAAACCTACTTAGACCTGCTACTTAAACCAACCTAAATAGAAACAGAAGAAAAAAAAATGTAAACTATGCAAAGTAGTCAAGTTTTTAGTAACTAAACTAGAGGGAAGTGGCTTTGTTTAGTTTCGTTATATTTGTGTTCAACTTAATTATGAAGCTATTGTTCTATTTCTTTGTTATTTAGAAATGTCGGAGTCATTTTTCTAATAGATAGTAGCATAGAGATTGGCATAAAAATAATAGTTTAATGATGTCTTTGAAAATATAAATAATATTGTATAATAAATAAAATGCAATTCTGAGAGATCTCTAGGGGTCCATAATGGTGGAGCTCATCATTTAAGTACTATTGTAGTCACTATATGTGAGACCCCAGTTAGTCCTATATATGAGATATAATAGGGCTAAATCTCTTAACCCGGTTTAAGCAGTTTGGGCGGTGGCTAGGTCCAATAGGTTAAGAGAGTTAAGCGTGCTAGGACGGGAGTAGTCCTAGGATGGGTGATCCCTTGGGAAGTTGGGGCGTCACAGTTGGTATCAGAGCCAATTACAAACCGAAAGTATGAGACGAGTCTCGGCTCAGCCAGGATTATACAGCGGGGAGAGTAAGGCTCTCATGCTGTTGACTGTTGTGGGTAGAGCGCGGCTCCCCCACAAAGTCGGTTAAGACTAGCGAGACGAGTCTCACATCGCCTGGTACTTGTGAGTCTGAGCCTGACGAGGACGTCAGGGCTTAAAGGGGGTGAGATTGTGAGACCCCAGGTAGTCCTATATATGAGATATAATAGGGCTAAATCTCTTAACCCGGCTTAAGCATTTTGGGCGGTAGCTAGGTCCAAGAGGTTAAGAGAGTTAAGCGTGCCAGGACGGGAGTAGTCCTAGGATGGGTGACCCCCTGGGAAGTTGGGGCGTCACACTATATATGTCACGCCCCGCGACCGCCACTTTGGTCGGTCCGGGCGCGCGCACAGATCGCCGAACGGACAGAGCCTCCCATGTCCGTCCAATGCTCAACAACATCATGTACATAGAGTTTTGTCCAGGACAAACAATCAACATACATGAATTGCACGATGGCACATCACAAGAGCATGAATGTAAACTAACTATTACAACATTCCATCATGCACATTTTACATACACTTTTCACTTCACATAATACATGCCACTTACCTCAAATTACAATTTATGTTCTTTCTTTATAAAGTACATCATGTACAACATACATTTACAACTTTTATCTGTACACGGGTGACCTACACTTGGTGACCTTGCTATCTAGGGCGCGTCGTCCACGTCTCGGTCCGGTGCCGCTCCGCTAATGGTGGCTCTGTACATGTATAATAGCTCTGCAAAATAGTGGGATGAGAACTAAAAGAAGTTCCCAGTGGGTTCGGCCGCCGACCTCGCCGACTTTCCCACTAGGTCCAATAAGGCATAGTAATACGAAAGGAGATAGCAATGCGATATATAAGCAACTGAATGTGTAGTCTACCACTACTAAACATACAATATGCAACAATGACTACTACTATGCCTTACAATAAGGAATGAATTTCATGATTCTATATGTTCAACAGTGTCCCTAACACACTCTTGACCCAATTCATTCATGACCCAATCGGGGCTTCTCACAAGACCAAGCCCAACTCACAAGAATATCATGATCGACCCCACACACAACATGTGATCTCACTATGCTCGCTCTCTACACAAGATGCAACAATGCAAATAGCATAGGGTACAATATGGTCAATCAACTTGTCTTTTTTTTTTTTTCCTCTTTGACCCAATCATACTGGCTCACGCGAAGTCAAGCCAAACTCACAATACCAGGACCCACGGGGACTATCACCAATCTAGGGCCGTCTGCTGGGTAGATACGTTAACCCATATGTGACAACTCCGGAGCTCACTGCTTGTGGTGGCGCGAACACCAACAAGCCAAACAGACAATGTGAGTGCGATCCAGTCCTCTCAACCCGAGGACACCCTACTGACCAGGGTAACAACACACGGGGATCTACCAATCCCTAGCATGGTCCAGAGGATCTATTTCAATCCCTCGCATGCTCAATACATCATAGCACTAGATGTCACGCTACATATGCACCGACCCAATCTTTTCTACATATACTTGAGAGTTCACTCGATTCATGTCGCGTGCATCAATGGAATATGCAGTCACCACACTCTGTGGACATAAGCAAATATGCAATGCTCATAATACATGGAACTATAATGAACAACACATTAGGTTCATGCAATGACCCAAATCCACGTTCCATCACTAGGTTCACATTCAACATCACAATGGCACCTAGTATTTCACTTTATTTCAATGTCCAAACCACTAGTTTACTCTACTAGTTCAATGCATCTCTAGGGTTCACATGGTACTATTTTCACGCTCATGCATCCTAAGTTCAAAGTTCTCAACCACAGTTGTCTACTACTAAATTAGGAAACATGCAAATTACATGGCAATGCATATACTTGAACCCTAACATGCATAATTATACATGCGTATGCGTACATGTTGATCTAAATCCATTCATTAGCTTGTTCTACCATTTCTTTTACATTTCAAGGGTTCCCAATGTTCAAATGGTCTATACCCATACATGCTAGGTTAGCACTTGCATCAATGATTGTCTATTATCAAGATCAAGTAGCATGTAATTTATATAGCAATAAACATAATTGAACCCTAGCATGCATAACTATAAATATACATACATGCATGCATGCTCAAAAATTAGAATTAGACATAAGGAGAAATCCAACCATTTCGGATAGCACCCCCCACCTTCGCTAATTACCAATTGCTAGGATTTCCAAGCAATTCGATTTCCGATGTCGATTCGGCTCGACCCAAGCCTAACGAACCAAATTCTGCAAAATCTCTCAATCGGACGCCGTAACCTCGTCGTGATCCAAAACGAAGTTGTCCACCGCGTCGAAATACCCTTCAATTAAGGTTTCACAAGATCAATTTTAATCAAAACCCTTTAGGGACAAAAATCCCAATTCTAACCCTAGGTTTCCAATTTCTCATGAACACCCTAATTTCATGGTGAATTGTTAATCAAACTACATTAGAAGCATCTAGGGATCTTAAATAACTCATTTACAAAGGATTTAATCCAAACCCTAAACACTAATCATGAGATCTCACCATAGCTACCTTGGTCTCCAAGCTTCTTCACCATTAGAGAGCTTGTTTCACCGTTCTCTACGCGTTCCCGAGCTCAAACTCCACCAATACCCCAAGTTTGGGAGAGATCTAGAGAGGGGAAGAGAGGGGATTGTGAGGGAGAGGGAGAGCTTCTCTCTTTCTCTCACCATGCGTGTGTGTGTGTGTGTGCTGCTGAGGGATAAAAGGGAAAGAGTTCCCTTTAAAAAAAACCCTCCAACACTATTGCAATTGCAGTTCAGAATCTGATACTTTTCGCCGGAGCCCTTCTGAATGTCCTTTTGTGTTCAAATTTGACAGTCATGCTCGGTTTAAGTTAATCAGAAGAACTGATCATCACTACTCAGTTTCGAACCATTTTTTGGTCACCGAAAGCTCTACCGACTAAAATCTCTAGCAGATTGCTGTTATATTTTATTTTTACTTTTCGGGCGTCGGAATGACATGAAACTTTTAATCTAGCCTCAGAAAAATAATTCTGACATATTCTCAAATTTTTATAATTTTCTGACACTGTGAATTTTCTGCTAAAAAAATAAGCCCCGTTCCTTACAGAAAATTCTAAATTTTCTGTTTTCATTCCAATTTCAGCACAATTCATTTCCAACTTATATTTTACTTCTCTAAGTCCAATAAAAATAGTATCTCACACTATTTTTATTTCCACTTACTTTTATATTAAAAATCCGGTACACTACATTCCTCCCTCCTTAAAAGGAGTTTCGTCCGCGAAACTAAAATCACACCTCAAACCTATTTATCATATAGATGAGGGTATCATCCCATCATCGCGTTTTCCAAGTCTGGGCAGCTTTACAAAGCCTACCACATAAAGGTACGCGAGTCCACGGCTCCTCTGCACAAGCCGAGATGCGAATAGTGATTCTTTGCACGTCATATGCTCTCAAACGGCTTATCACGAATCTCAATCCACGCGAAAGGACCACAATGCCCTATTTCAGGCATTCGGCACAGCTCGGGTCTGGATCCCACTACCAAGTCCGGACTCTTGCTTTTCCAGCCTCGCACAGTATCCCGAAAATCCTGATCCCACTCCCAGGTCCGGAACCCGAGAGCATTTTAGCTCCAGTGCGACACCTCCAAAAATTCCAAATTTTGGTTTTCGGGTCTTTAACTCGCACCCACACATTCCGAAACTTTCGGAACTCAATTTCACACTAGCCATTATCGGCTCTCTCTGAACTTTATCCAATTTGGTAAAGTTCGGTATAGCGCACCGAAGTTCAGCATACTACACATTTTTTTTTTTTGTAGTCCATATCCACACTCTTGCACCTAGTAGACTGGGTATCTTGGCCACTCGAGAGTCTATGCCACTACGAACGACTCTCCTCCAAGTTCATAGTTCCATTATGGAACTTATATTGGTCCGATCACCGGTATCGCTTAAAAGCAATATCATCGATACATCAACCAATCACAAGTGGCCTTATCACTTGTGAATTCTTCGCCACAAATCAAGATGGCACATTTGGCACATCCTCAACTCCAGCTCACTTAGGAGCATAATCCTCAAATCCCCGCGTGGCTTCTACTTTTCCAATGCCTCATAAGAAGCATGTCGCTTTGCTTTCATCTGCCACGGGTTGACATCACGTCGTCCTCATGACGAGCTCACACGAACACTTCGTTCGTGAACTAGACTCCCTCTCACCGATACTGCTAAACTCGGCAGTTGGTGACATAGCATCAAGACGAATGGTATGACCGAGCCTACGCTCCTATGGTCACTACCCTCAATCCTCTGTCCACAACCAATGCTCTCCTACTACTAGAGCTATCGACTAAACCGCTTATCTCGGTTTGTCATAGATGGTCCACAGACCAAAATTCTCGCATAGGCCTATCGCCTAAATTCACATCTTAACGTCGCGTAACGTCTCTCGCTCGCCAACGCAGACTCAATCGTCACTCGGCAGAGTCCTCACTTAGGAACTCGTACAAATACTCCAACCAGGAGTAACCAAGACGCCAAACTACTACAAGTCCTAGAGTTTGGTCGCAACCCCACTCTCGGAACTCTATCGATCACACAACCTCACACGTGGCATTCCACGTTCCCGGATCATAGCTCGGACTACCGCCCCGACCATAAGTCTCTGCCCCACCCGTAGGTCTCGGGCCGCTGTCAAATACAGCTGACTGCGCCTGACCATATGCCCCCAGGCTCCACAGTTCACACATGGTCCAGGCACGGATCGTCCCCAAGCAACACCCGGCACCGTCGCCTCACACGACACGCTCTACCGAGCAATCGGCTCCTAAGCACCTAGTGCGAGCCACCAGCCCTGCGAGCGGTCCATGGCCCGCTTCACACTTAGCATTGCTCAAGTGCTACTGCCAACAAACCCTCTCGGCTGAACAAGACCCGCACTCCACAAATACCTACACTCGAGCGTTCTACGTTCCACGCTTCTTTGCATTTTCATGTGAAAACAAGTACTAGGCAATCTTGCCTAAGCACATCAACTACACAAGCACGATTTCCTACCTCGGCTTGGGGTACTACTAGACGTACTCGCCAGAATTTGGCGACAGTCTTACCAATTCTACGACAGTGATTTTTCACTCAACTGTCGATCCGCTGGAGAAATGTTCGGAACTCTCAGACTACAAAGATGTCTTTGAGCGTCATGACTCGGCTCTCGCAATTGATTATTCACATTGCCTTGAGAGTCATCCACCACTTTCATCCTTACCTCGAGCTCTATCACGAGCAACTCATTGGCACTATACCATAATCTACCCGCTTTGGCAGGCGATACATTTTCATGACACAAGCATGCCCCGGGTACTAAAAGCTACCCATACGTTTGGTCCCTACTATTTTTATCCTTGAATAGTAGCAAACGACCAGATGATAAATGCATGCTATGCTCTAGTGTCAAATCAACCTATACATACGATTTCTTCAACTAAACCATACATGCCACGACATCGTCGATAGCAGTAAGCTCCTCGACCAGGGTCGCATACCAATGGCCACTTGGCGCTCGTCGTTAACCCCACGATTACCTTGACATCGGCTCGCGCTCCCTAGACCTTGCTGCAGGTGACATACCCCAAACTATCGTGGAGAGGACATATGCTATTGCAGTCGATAGGCCTCGACAATCACCCAAAGCTTGACTAACCAACCTAACTGCTTGATAGTCGCCTGTTCCCATTCTCATGGCAAAAAAAAATTCGTGCTCCTCCTGCGCGATCGCATTACCTCTTTCTACCCACAAGGCCTAATCCATTACCTCAACAAAAGCTTGCAGCTTGAGTGAGAGAAGTTCCTTAAAACTTTCTAGCTGAAATCCTCACTTGAAGCAATTGGCCTCGTTCTTGTCATTCCGAACCATATACGGAATAAAATTGACCACATAAGAGCATTCCCTCTCAAACTCTCTCAAGGTGCGGTCTCCCTGCCGCAGCTCCCCGATGATACACGACGTGTTACTACAAGCACCCTTGCCGCAGCCACTCCACTCAGTCACATTAAGTGCACTGACTGGAGACACAAATGGCTCTTAGCCCATTCGGGACACAGCCACTTATCGCGCCAACAACTTATGGAGCTCCTTAATCCGCTTCTGCTACTGCTGCACTACTCCCATGAGCACAGTAGTCCACGGAGTTTTACATCTCCGCTCGCCCCGGATTGCTCGGGGGCCACCGCCTACATTTCTAAACCTCATTAGAGGTCGACCAAGCGATACCATGACCTAGGTCAAATCATCGACCTTGAGGGTCAAATACAAAACAGCGTTCCATACAATAGACCCAATTAGGCGAAAGTTACACAAAGGCGCCTATTCTCATCACTAGGTTTCATGTTGTGTGCACCCAACATGAACACACACGGTTGAGAATAAACTACACTTTGAATCTACCTCTACATCCGTTTAGAGGTATCTAGAATACACGACCCAATCAATTCATCTTTCGCCACGTAACATAAGTCCTCGTCTCTCACGAGCCTAAGTCCTTAAGGCCATCAATTCTAAGGTCTCCTAGGTCCTCCTAGACTCATTCTTGCTCTGATACCACTTTATCTGTCACGCCCCGCGACCGCCACTTTGGTCGGTCCGGGCGCGCGCACAGATCGCCGAACGGACAGAGCCTCCCCTGTCCGTCCAAGGCTCAACAACATCATGTACATAGAGTTTTGTCCAGGACAAACAATCAACATACATGAATTGCACGATGGCACATCACAAGAGCATGAATGTAAACTAACTATTACAACATTCCATCATGCACATTTTACATACACTTTTCACTTCACATAATACATGCCACTTACCTCAAATTACAATTTATGTTCTTTCTTTATAAAGTACATCATGTACAACATACATTTACAACTTTTATCTGTACACGGGTGACCTACACTTGGTGACCTTGCTATCTAGGGCGCGTCGTCCACGTCTCGGTCCGGTGCCGCTCCGCTAATGGTGGCTCTGTACATGTATAATAGCTCTGCAAAATAGTGGGATGAGAACTAAAAGAAGTTCCCAGTGGGTTCGGCCGCCGACCTCGCCGACTTTCCCACTAGGTCCAATAAGGCATAGTAATACGAAAGGAGATAGCAATGCGATATATAAGCAACTGAATGTGTAGTCTACCACTACTAAACATACAATATGCAACAATGACTACTACTATGCCTTACAATAAGGAATGAATGTCATGATTCTATATGTTCAACAGTGTCCCTCACACACTCTTGACCTAATTCATTCATGACCCAATCGGGGCTTCTCACAAGACCAAGCCCAACTCACAAGAATATCATGATCGATCCCACACACAACATGTGATCTCACTATGCTCGCTCTCTACACAAGATGCAACAATGCAAATAGCATAGGGTACAATATGGTCAATCAACTTGTCTTTTTTTTTTTTTCCTCTTTGACCCAATCATACTGGCTCACGCGAAGTCAAGCCAAACTCACAATACCAGGACCCACGGGGACTATCACCAATCTAGGGCCGTCTGCTGGGTAGATACGTTAACCCATATGTGACAACTCCGGAGCTCACTGCTTGTGGTGGCGCGAACACCAACAAGCCAAACAGACAATGTGAGTGCGATCCAGTCCTCTCAACCCGAGGACACCCTACTGACCAGGGTAACAACACACGGGGATCTACCAATCCCTAGCATGGTCCAGAGGATCTATTTCAATCCCCCGCATGTTCAATACATCATAGCACTAGATGTCACGCTACATATGCACCGACCCAATCTTTTCTACATATACTTGAGAGTTCACTCGATTCATGTCGCGTGCATCAATGGAATATGCAGTCACCACACTCTGTGGACATAAGCAAATATGCAATGCTCATAATACATGGAACTATAATGAACAACACATTAGGTTCATGCAATGACCCAAATCCACGTTCCATCACTAGGTTCACATTCAACATCACAATGGCACCTAGTATTTCACTTTATTTCAATGTCCAAACCACTAGTTTACTCTACTAGTTCAATGCATCTCTAGGGTTCACATGGTACTATTTTCACGCTCATGCATCCTAAGTTCAAAGTTCTCAACCACAGTTGTCTACTACTAAATTAGGAAACATGCAAATTACATGGCAATGCATATACTTGAACCCTAACATGCATAATTATACATGCGTATGCGTACATGTTGATCTAAATCCATTCATTAGCTTGTTCTACCATTTCTTTTACATTTCAAGGGTTCCCAATGTTCAAATGGTCTATACCCATACATGCTAGGTTAGCACTTGCATCAATGATTGTCTATTATCAAAATCAAGTAGCATGTAATTTATATAGCAATAAACATAATTGAACCCTAGCATGCATAACTATAAATATACATACATGCATGCATGCTCAAAAATTAGAATTAGACATAAGGAGAAATCCAACCATTTCGGATAGCACCCCCCACCTTCGCTAATTACCAATTGCTAGGATTTCCAAGCAATTCGATTTCCGATGTCGATTCGGCTCGACCCAAGCCTAACGAACCAAATTCTGCAAAATCTCTCAATCGGACGCCGTAACCTCGTCGTGATCCAAAACGAAGTTGTCCACCGCGTCGAAATACCCTTCAATTAAGGTTTCACAAGATCAATTTTAATCAAAACCCTTTAGGGACAAAAATCCCAATTCTAACCCTAGGTTTCCAATTTCTCATGAACACCCTAATTTCATGGTGAATTGTTAATCAAACTACATTAGAAGCATCTAGGGATCTTAAATAACTCATTTACAAAGGATTTAATCCAAACCCTAAACACTAATCATGAGATCTCACCATAGCTACCTTGGTCTCCAAGCTTCTTCACCATTAGAGAGCTTGCTTCACCGTTCTCTACGCGTTCCCGAGCTCAAACTCCACCAATACCCCAAGTTTGGGAGAGATCTAGAGAGGGGAAGAGAGGGGATTGTGAGGGAGAGGGAGAGCTTCTCTCTTTCTCTCACCATGCGTGTGTGTGTGTGTGCGCGCTGCTGAGGGATAAAATGGAAAGAGTTCCCTTTAAAAAAAACCCTCCAACACTATTGCAATTGCAGTTCAGAATCTGATACTTTTCGCCGGAGCCCTTCTGAATGTCCTTTTGTGTTCAAATTTGACAGTCATACTCGGTTTAAGTTAATCAGAAGAACTGATCATCACTGCTCAGTTTCGAACCATTTTTTGGTCACCGAAAGCTCTACCGACTAAAATCTCTAGCAGATTGCCGTTATATTTTATTTTCACTTTTCGGGCGTCGGAATGATATGAAATTTTAATCTAGCCTCAGAAAAATAATTCTGACATATTCTCAAATTTTTATAATTTTCTGACACTGTAAATTTTCTGCTAAAAAAATAAGCCCCGTTCCTTACAGAAAATTCTAAATTTTCTGTTTTCATTCCAATTTCAGCACAATTCATTTTCAACTTATATTTTACTTCTCTAGGTCCAATAAAAATAGTATCTCACACTATTTTTATTTCCACTTACTTTTATATCAAAAATTCGGTACACTACAATATATGTACATGAATATCATTTTAATAGAAGAGACAATTAGGCCTATAGGGGGGCAAGCACAAACCCAAAAAAAAAAGTGCATGGGATAAAACTTGAACGCCTCTCTCTCTCCCTCCATCTCTCTCTCTCTCTCTCTCTCACAGAACTAGTCAAACATTCCTATCTTTTCATTTTTATCATTGGTTTAATCATATTTTTTTTCCATGGAGCCTCAATATGTGAGGCAAGGCATTTAATGGTAGAAAGCACAGATACAAAACAACAATATGGCATGAGGTCACAGTCTCTCCCATTCGATGGGCATAGTGATCTTCGACGGACGGTGTCATCGAAGATACTCGCCCCACCGAATCAGGCCATAGCCTTGGTGTGGGTCGTATTTTCTTCAGAAGAAGAATAGATCGCAAAAATTAATAGAGGAAGCATCATTTGAAGTTTGTTAACTGCAACTTAGCTTTGTATCCTGTGTGTTCATCAGTTTGTAAAATATCATTTTTCTGATATTTGAATTTGTAAAATTTGTTGTGCCCACCTAATTATTTATGTATTTTTGATTCACCACAATTGAACATTAAAAATTTGCAAAAATCAGCACAAATCGCTATCTAATTGTTTACGGTTTGATCGCATTAATGTTTGTACATGCTGCATCTCCGAGGCAAAACACAAACTACTATCTTATTGTTTATGGTTTGATAACATTAATGTTTTTACATGCTGTGTAGTGTATTGAATTTCTATACACTTCTCCAAACTTTGGCCAAATTGGACAAAGTTTGTGGATTAAGTAAAAAATGGTATTTTCATGGGGGGTTAATGTCACGCCCCGGGCTAGTTTTAGAAGCGAAAATACGTGCCAATTTTGTTTGAAAGCCTAGCTCGCGCCACGTATAGACCCGCCACAAATACAGGGTCCACTGTACACACGGACAGAGCCTCCCCTGTATTTGCACGGCGTACACAACATACAAACATGATCACAACCACCATTCATTCATCACACAAACCACAACAACACAAGAAGATTCATACAGCTAACAGTCCTTAAACCTGTATGAATCTAAGCAAGTTCGTAGGCGAAGGATGATGCGATGCACAAACAACAGATCATTCTATAAAACTGCTCCTTACCCAGAAGTTTTATTTTGAAACCCTAATCTCAAACATTTAAAGATCCTTTGAAAACCGTTCTCCACACGAGAACTCTCTTTTGAAATCCCAAAAGTCGATCAATCGAAAACGATCTGAAAACTGTTTCCCACACGGGAATCTTTATTTGAAAACCGCTACCACGAGGGGTAGAAATCCAAGATACACCATAATGATCCATAAATAGAAATCTAGTAAGCAACGTCATCCATAATGTCTAAACATGCAATCAACACATAAAAATTGTACCAAATCCAAAACATGCTAGACAAAACAAGCAAAGTATAACTGAACCACATCCACAACTAATTAATGAAGGATAAGGGTGATAACCAAATCTGGAGAGAGAAACCTCATAGGTCGGGACCTCTAGTACCACTAACTAGGCGTGCCACGCTGCGTTCCGACTCCCACCACCCTGCTCACCTGAAAACAACAACGATGGCGGGGGGTGCGAACATGTAAACATGTCTCCCCTCCCAGTGGGTACCGCAAGCCGACGAAGGCGAGGTGTACACACCGGCACGAGGGTCAACAAATAGATAGATAAGGTAAACAGTAGCACAAATAAGAATGAGACTGACATACAAGAGAACAACTATGCTACTGTAAGCAATTAGTATATGCACCAACGGTAGATAGATAAAGAGACCCAATCTCCACCAGGCCACAGGGACGGATCCCTGGCACTGTCACCACACGCTCAACTGTCCGCACATAACCTCCGCAGATGCACGTGCCAAGAGGCTCACGGGTCGGATTCGCGCGACCCTTTTCCGAAAAAGAACACCCCAAGCGGTGGCCAAACCGCTGGTGTACGTGAAGTGCTAGAAGAGCTGTGACGATCGATGCGATATGCTCAATCCACAGAACGGCGATCAGCCGAGAATAGCAACAGAATACGGGTAAATCAGGGTCACCGAAACAGCAGGCGACCACCACCGACCAACCAGGTCATCTCAATAATCATGCAACCAACAACTACTCTACTAAGGCAAGCACACATAAGTAGAGTCAACAGGAGTCAAGTGAACTAATAACGAAATGCAAGAGAAGGGATAGAAAGGTATCACCGTAGTCCACTGAACCGACTCCGGATCGAAGTACCCACCTGTCGAAACGATAGAGCCTAACACCGACGGCTCTCGGGAACCACGACAGGACCTACGAAAGACTCACAAGGTCAAGGTCCACCAAGTCGACACTAAACACATAGCGCTCACATCCCGAAACCGACGGATCGTCCGGAAAATCCACCGGGACGATCCCGAAACCACACTAAGCCCCAGAGGGGTACCAACAGCCAAACCAAGTCCTCCGCTGTCCCCAAACACACCAAAACATGGTGACAGGACAGCGAGCACAAGCTCGGGGTGCCACGAACACAAACACACCCGAAACGGCTTCCCGGGTTCCCGAAAAATGCCGATTTGGCATCGGAACCCTTCGTCACTCATCCGCTGTCCTCGAAACTTTGGGACAGCGATGAGGAACAGCCAACGAGGCTAAACGACGAAGCCAAGTCACTCGCGAAACCAGCAAGTGAGTCGCACGACTAAAAACACGCGTTTCGCCGACTATTTTATCGAAAAACGCATCGAATAAATCCGGATCTCCACGAAGGGCGAAGGGGTTGGACAACCAGTCCATAGGGCCTCAAGGGTCATGCCCTTGCTGCCCGCAGCGTCGCAACGCTGCCACAATCACCAAAGTCCCTAAAACAAGCAACATATACACAAAAGTAAGCATAAATAAGGCCGTTCGAGCACTCCGTTCGTCCGCACGACCTTCCGCAAGCACCAGCGGATAGGTAACGACATAACGGAGGCCGTGCTCACAGTCTCACTGCGACAGGGATAGTCGCAAGTACAAACAACCCATAAAAATAGTGCCATTCAAGCGATAATAAGGCCGATAAGGGCAAAACAGCGAAACGACGTGCCAAAACAGAAAACTAAGGTGAGCATGGTGATCAGCACGTCGCCGCAATCATCTTGCTCACCTTCTCGAGCTTCGGGAGGCAACAGGGAGCCCAACACCAAGCATGCGGCCAAAACCAAGCCAAATAGCACCCTGGCCGGAGCAGCTTGCTCCGGCCAGCATGCAGCGCGCGCGGCGGCCAGGGTTGGACGCGGGGGAGGTGAGGAAGGGGAAGCTCACCTCAACCGGCGGCAGGAAGCGGCGGCGGCGGCGCGGGGAGAGCAGAAGCTCTCGGGGTCGGCTAGGGCACGGCGGCGTCGGCAACAAACGGCTACGGCGGCTGGCGGCGACGCGAGCACCGGCAAGAGGAGGTCGTCGGACGTCGGGTAGGGGGCGACCGCGACAACTCAGGGCAACGGTGGCGGCGGCCGGAAGCTCTCGACCGCGGGTGCCATAGAAGCTCAAGCGGCGACAGCGGCGGCTGCGGCGGCGCTCCGGCAGCACGGCGGCGGCAGGGAAGAGGTGGACCGGCGGCGGCGGTCCAGAGGGTGGCGGCGCGCACCCTCCGAGGCGGCTGGAGGCGGCAGGGCGCGGCCTGCAGCTGCTCCTGCCCGCAAGTTGCATGCAGGAGCCGCAGGCGGCGCGGCGGCGCACTGGCGGCACGGGGGCGGCCGGGGAAGGAGGCGACGGCGGCGGTGGCCCGCCTAAGGCCGGCGGGAGGCCGCTGCGGCGGCGGGGCGGCGGGAGGCGGAGGCGGCGGCGGCTCGGATCACCAGCTCACTTCCCGCACTCCCAGCAGCAGCCAGCTGCGGCGCGGCGGCGCTCGGCGACAGCTCCCGACGGTGGAGCGGGTCGTCGGCAGCTGTGCCACCTCAGGGTGACCTCAGGCATGGGTTCACCCTGGGTGCACACAGTAGGGAAGAAGAAGGAGGAAGAAGAAGAAGAAAAGAAGAAGAAAAGGGAGGAGAGGAGGTTGCCGGAGTTCCCCCGCCGGCCGGGGAGGTCGGCGGCGCTCAGGGGGAAGGGCAGGGGAGCTGAGGAGAGGGATGGCTCCTGCTGGGGAGCTGAGGAAGAAGAGAACAACAAAAAACCTCTCTCTCTCTCCACTCACACACACACAAGCATATACCCTCAAGCCAATTTGCAAAAAGTCCCTCGAAACAATGCAAATTAGCCCCGAGTCCCTCACAGCAAGCACAAAATGCCCAGACACCCCTCCACATTCGATCTCACGCAAAACGGTGCGTGAAACAGGGTCCAGATCGCGAAACAATAAAATGTACATTACGACCTCTCAGTGAAGAACACGCGATATCTCTTGATCCGTCCGTCGCATGTCGGAACAGATTGCGCCATCGCGTTCAGCACTGCCGAGACATTGAATCTACTATTTTGGATCATCAGAAACGGACTCCCAGTTGCGTCATAAACCATCCTCTCTCCGCCAACAAGATTCAAAATCCAATAAAAACACAAAATACAACATATATACATATATATATACACCTATACATATATATATATATATATATACATATACAAATACTAATACAAGGTAGAGGGAGGGAAAATACTGAATTCAAATTCATATTCCAAAAATAAATTTGAATTCTCACAGTTAAGTTGCAATTGTGTTGGGGCTTATGGATAAGCTCTAACCTACTTCCCCACTCATTTCTCTTCCACTCACATAAGAGACAAAAACTCTCTACTCATTTCTCTTCCACTCGCATAAGAGACAAAACTCTCTACTCATTTTTCTTCCACTCATACAAGAGAAAGGCCTCTCTCTCTTTCTATACCCTCTTCCCTCATTCTCAAACTTCTCTCTTTCTCCTTAGTAATCTCTCCAAGAAATGAAGATTAAAGGAGATAAAGCTTACTTAAGGTGAAGCAAGCTCTCGTGCAAAGAGGCTTGAGGAGAGCAAAGTTCCAAAGCTTGTAGAAGAATGCCTAGTAGCTTCGATTCGAAGATTAACGAAGTTTCGGTGGTCGATTGAGGAAAATCGAGCCGAAATCAAAGAATTTTATCGTCAGCGTCGAAAAGTGCAGAATCAACGTCAGAAGTTAGTTTGCTTGGATTCCCCGGCAATTGACGTCGAACGAGGTGGGTGGTGCTATCCGAAACAGTTGAATTTCTTTCTATGTCTAAGTCGCCGTTTTGGTCATATATGTATATATGTAAATTATGCATTTTAGGGTTATTATGGTGTTTGTGTTTTCAACTCCTTGCATGCTTCCTAAAATAGGGGTAGACAACTTGGGTCGAGAACTTGAAACATAGGACGCATGAGGATTGGTTTGTTGGATATTGGGAACCCTTGAAATGCAAAGAACTAGTATGCGAACTTAGAAAACATAGTGGAACATTGGCGACATAGAGTTGGTGTCATCTTATGACTAGTTATGTTGATATAATGGTATATAGCCGTAGAGCACTTTATTGAGATAGATGCTAGGAATTGGTAAATCCCAGGATAGTGTCGTAATTGTCATTGGTGTGCTCTCTAGATTGGAGAGCTGGATCATACTCACACATAGTCTGTTCGGCTTGTGGTGGTCGCGACACTACAAGCGGTGAGGTCTGAAGTATCACGTTTGGGTTGGGCGGATATCTCCTAGCAGACGACCCTAGATTGGTGATTGTCCCCATGGGCCCTGGTAATGTGAGTGGGCTCGACCTCAGGGTGAGCCAGAATGATTGGGTTAAATAAAGGTAGAAATGGTAAGCATCATGAGCATAGTAGCATTTATTGTTTACATAGTTTCATTTCTGCCGAGGCATAGTAGTTGTTTGGTTGTTATTACAGTCGTATAGAACCTACATTTCTCTTACTACTTATGCCTGATTAGACCTAGTGGGAAAGGCGCCTGGGTCGGCCGAAACCACTGGAAACTTCTTTTAGTTCTCACACCCTGTTTTGCAGAGCTATCGCCGAACGCGGCAGCGCAAAATCGCGGCAAGGGCGTTGCGCCCTAGGTAGTGGACTTCCGAGTACTAGTTTACCCTGTACAGTGGAGATATGCATTTATATTTTGAGAGAACTTGCAGCGGTTTTGTTTTGGAAGATGTGAAATGTAATTATGTAAAGTGAACGGTTGTATGTAAAATATAAATGTTTGAGTGGTACTAGTTAAGTTTGTCTCTCTCACTCTCATATTATTGCCCTCGTGCAAATCGTGCATGTTGTTGCTTTCCTGGGTAAAACTCGATGTGCATGATGTTGTTTATGCCTTGGACGGGCAGGAAAAACTCTGTCCGTTCGGCGGTCTATGTGCGTGCCCGAACCGACTAAAGTGGTGGTGTCGGGGCGTAACATGCTGTATCTCTGAGGCAAAACACTTCAATTTAAAATTTTATCAAGAAAAATATTCAAATTATAAGATACATATTACTACTGGTGGTCATCTAATTAGCACTTAACCAACAATTTAATTGGAGGAAACAAAGAAACTTCCGACAGAGAAATTAGTACCTTAGGAGCAAATTTGGGTTCAATTGATTAATTGTCTAGATTTGATTTGTCTATTATCCAATTTAGTTATACCATAAATATTTTTAGTATGTACTTCATTACATATAATTTCTTTTAACATATATACCCAAAATTTAAAAATTGTTTCTAATCCAATTTAGTAATACCGTAAATATTTTTTAATGTGTTTCATAACATACAAATTTAGTATATACCCAAAATTTAAAAATAGAATTGATTTCAAATATTAAACTAAAGTTTGAATTTAAACTTAAATGCATGAAACAAATCAAAATTTAAAATTAATTTTGAATCTATTATTTGAATTTAATTTATTATTGATTTGATAAGTCTATTTTTTAACCATTCTATTTTCAAATTTGATTTATTTTTACTTAGTTAATTATTAAATTTTTTCATAACGTGTATGGAATATTCTTTTATTCTTTTAAGATTCTGTCTATCAACTCAAAATTTTCTATCCACTCTTACACAGTATAGATATTGGTTGCATATGTAGACCGGTGGAGACCTGAGGTTATATATTCTAGGTAGGAACTCGAGAATTTATAATTGAGTCAAGAATTCAAGAAACTGAGGTGAAAAAATTGGTCAATTTTTTTTTACCAAAAAATGGCCAAATTTTCCTTGGGAAGGATATTTGCCATTAGGGCAAATAAGGAAGAAGGTTCCCTTATTCCATTTGCTCCTTGCGGGCAAATGGCGGACAGGTTCATTTAAGCGGTCATCCCTTATCCTATTTGCTTCTAACGAGCCCCGTGACCCCACCCTTCGTTTCCTTAGGACCGGGAACTGCCCTTTAGGCAAGGGCAAACTCAAATTCAAACCCCGGGGAGAAAGACTATATATAAGGGAATCTTATCTAAAATCTAAAACCAGGAAAATGTGAGAAGGAGCAAAAAAGTGTCGTTTTCTGCCCCCGGATAAGCCTAAAAACAAAGACAGACAACGGACTGGACACAAACAAAACAAAAGAAAGAAAAAGTGCCTTCTCGCCCTATCCCGATGATGCGCTCAACACTTGCGGAACTACACTATATATCGAAAAAAAACTCTCTCTACTACTTTGGTAAGAGAATCATAGGTTTGACCGACGAGCTACGTGGGAAATATGAGATCTATGACATTTATGACATCAACAATAATTTAATTCAAAGCCTTATTTCATACTGACCAACATTGGAAAAGGAAAAACCCCCAGATGGAATGATGCCCTGGTGCCAATTCGAAGACTGACATCTTACAACATTACTGTAGTCGCTAACCTTTGAAAGCAAAGAGCCCTCCTCTGGTCCTCCATTCACTAACTTCCTCTCCTCTTTTGAATAGGAAGAGCAGCTAGTTTTGGAACAAAGTAATGCTGTCATTTTTCCTTAAACATAGCACAAGCACACCACAGCTAGAGCGAATGAAGCCTTTTTCCATTTTATAACTGATTCTTCAATTCTGTTAGTGGAGCTATGACCATACGATAAGGAGCCTTAGATATTATTAAAAAAAGGAAGGATATATAGATATGCGGTATTCTAAAATGAACATTGTAACCTTAGAGTGGATTTAGTAGGCTATAGCAGATCGATAAGTGGCTAATTTAGCTCAGTCAAGTTCTCATATGGGTAGCCCCTAGTTGTCATCATCACGTAAGGGGTCGTGGAAGGAAGAGTTGGGTTCAAATCCCCGCCCATCATTTATCTTTTTGAGCCCCCATAGGGGCCCCCCTTCGGCCAAGAAAGGGTAGAGTGGCCGAGTGGTCAAAAGCGACAGATTGTAAATTTGTTGAAGGTTTTCTATGTAGGTTCGAATCCTGCCTCTCCCACTTGTTGTAGACTTAAGAGAAGAGAAAGTAGGCGTCAACGTAGGAGGGCCAACCGAGTGAAGCTCTTTTTTTTTGGCCGTGCCGTGAAGTGAAATTGTATTTAGAGAGGTTGTCAAAGAAAGACGATCTATAGAGATTCCCCATCTATATCTAATCCCAACGAGACGAGAATAGAAGTGAGTCGCTTCCGGCATCGGCTTGTAGTCTCTACAGTCGGTACACTTGTAGTCTCTACAGTCGGTACACGCATGTGCTTGCCTTCATGCCTCCTTAGTTCGGAACGAAGCCAAGTGATACATATGATAGACAGGGTCTGCTCCCGAGAGAGGCCTAAAATCCTGCCGGAATGCGAAGGGCTCTTTGTTCTCGAATCGGAAGGGGTCTTTGGGGCGCGCTTACAAACGTCGGGATCTCACTCCCTATGGCTACCGCTATTAGACTTCCTACCAGATAAGATTAAAAATAGAAAGATCTATTCTCAAATAGTTATATGATTATGTCTGATGATGTAAGTCAAAGCAAAACTAATCTATCGTTTATTAGTGATAATGTTGTTGTTGTCATAGTTTATAAAGCAGAAGTTAAGAGTAGGATTGTGAGTCGATTTACTACAAGATAACTATCATTCCACCGAATATATAAAATGTCGCCACCAAATGTATATAATGGCGACAAAAAATGTCGCCACATGTTGTCGCAATAGGTCCCGCTGGCGAAAGAATCGCTTGCGAAATATGGGCTTTACCACTTTAAATATAACTTTTTGTGGCGACAATGGTCGCCACCAAAGGATATCATTTGGTGGCAACAACTTGTTGCCACCAATTGTCAAGAATTGGTGCCAACTAAATTTTGCCACCAATGTTCAACTTTAGGTGGCAAATACTTGTCGCCACTGCATGAGACATTTGATGGAAAAAATTTATCGCCACTGAATGTTTTCATATAGTGGAAAATATTTGTCGATACTAAATGTTACATTTGGTGACAAATATTTGTCGCCACTAAATGTGGCATTTGGTGGCGACAAATTATATTATTGTTATTTATTGTCACCAAATGTTCATATAAAATATACATTAGCAAGATAACAAAAATCATAAATTCGAAACTAAACTCTAACATACCAAATCACTTCAAAATAATGTCATGCATTAAGTTCTCCAACAATATCAATGAAAATAAAGAACAAAACAATAATCCATCAAGTTGCCAACTTAGAACATAAGTTCAATTAAGAGAATATTAAACAAAAAACTATTAGTCAACCATTGAAGATAAAAATGCATTCGAAGCCTCAGTTGATACGAGCAGATGGAACACCTCCCTCTGGTCCATCTCGAAAGCATCTCACTTAGACTTGGAGCATCTTGGCACATCATAATCTGTAAAATATAGATAATTTAGAAAAGTCACTCAATAACAAATAATCACAATTAAATTTATAATCACAATTAAATTTATAATCACAATAATATCTGTTTGATCAGGGTTATTTCTCTTTTTTTTTTTTCCCCTTTTAAATTTTTTTGCAACCTGTAGATTTCAGCAAGATAGCCGGCTTACTAAGACCAGAGGAACCTGAGGATGTGATTCTGTCAGTTTGTCAAAAACTTATATCTAAAAGTTGCCCAAAATAGTCTCTACTACGGTAGCCATCATCTCCCTGTACCCATACTCCACTATTCTGACTCTTCAATATTTCTTCGCGCTCTTTTGTATAAAATCTGAAGCCATTAATTAAATATCCAGAATAACAAAATACTCGTCTATCTGGTCCTTGCGCCAATTGTAGAAGTTCCGTATCTCTGCTCCTTTTAAGTTTCTAGAACAAAACGTGAGGCATTTTGAGCTATTACTCCTTCAGCTATTGATCCCTCAAGACGAGCTTTATTACGGCCATATGATTTTAACCTTCGAAAATCCCTGTTAAAGATATTTTCATTTATTAAAAATTTAATTTGGCATACTACAAATAAATTTTAAAGAAACTGAATTTACCTTTCAAATTTATACATCTATCGATATTGCACGGGATCTGCAATCTTTGCCTCACTAGCTAGGTGAATGGCTGAATGAACCATTATGTCAAAAAAAGCGGGAGGAAATATTTTTTTTCTAATTTACATAATATAATGGCCACTAAGCGCTCAAGTTTCTCCAAATCCTCCATCTTCAATGCCTTCGAGCACAATTCTTGAAAGAAAGCACTAAATTCAATCAAAGTATTAAATACATCCTTTTTTAACAATCCATGTGTAGTACATGGGATTTTTAATATAAAATAAAGTGTAAATCAAAATAGTGTGAGATACTATTTTTATTGACTTATAAAGATAAAAGGCAATTCAAAAATGATTCATAGTGAAATTGGAATGAAAACTGGAGATTTAAAATTTTCTGTAAGGAACGGGGCTTATTTTTTAGCAGAAAATTTACAGTGTCAGAAAATTATGAAAATTTGAGAATATGTCGAAACTATTTTTCTGAGGCTAGATTTAAAGTTTCGTATCATTCCGACACCAGGAAAGTAGAAAACTGAGTCTGACTGCAATATGTTAAAGATTTTAGTCGGTAGAGCTTTCGGTGACCAAAAATGGTTAAAAACTGAAAAATTAAGGTCACGTTCTTCTGATTAATTTTAGTCGAGCCTGACTGTCAAATTTGAGCGCAAACAGATATTCAGAAGGGCTCCAGCGAAAAGTATTAGATAAGAATTGGAGCAAATTGAGAATATTGAATTAGATTGGACTTATTGGCAATTGTTGCCTTAGTGGAATTCCACTAAGTTGCCAGGGGAGCTTTCTCTAGGCTTCCTCCACCTTCACCTGTACGTAGAGAGAGAGGGAAAGGAAAAGAAAGGGAAAAAGAGAAGAAGAAGAAGAAAAAGAAAGGAATGGATTTGGTGCCGTTTGACGAGCCGATCGAAACGCCGCGCGTGTAATTTTTAGCGTTTCAACACTCGGGTTAGTATTATAATATTATTATAATTTTAAATCAGATTTTTTTTTGTGGATTCTTGACAGTGGATGTTAGGAGATGTGTTTTAAATGGATTTTCATTGAAATTGAAGTTTAGAAATCGATTTCTATGTGATTTAGGAGCCGATTTTGCGAGCGTTTCGTCGAGAAATTTTTTCGTGACTTCCGGAGTATTGTCGCTGCCACGTGGATTGTGTGGAGGCAGCGGAACATCTTTCCACTTCGACGATCATCCTTTTCGTTGAATTCGCATGCTAGGTGGGTTCCGAGTCGCCGAAAACAGCGAACTTCCTCTTTTGTCTATTTGTAGCCATATGTATGTGTATATAATTTATATGTTGATAGAGAGAGGTGATAGCATAAAATTGATGTATCTAGGATCTCTAGATGATGCTAAACTAGTTTAATCAAAGGATTCATCATGATTAATTTGGGGTTTTCTTGTAGAACTTGAAACCGTAGGGTTGAAATTGGAGTTTTATCCCTATGAGATTTGGAATCAATTGATCTTATAAATCTCTAATTGAAGGTTAGAGAAACACGCTGGACAACTCTTATTTGGATTACGACGAGATTACGGCGTCCAATAGGGGGATTTTGTCGACTTTGATACGATAGGCTTGGGTCGAGCCGAAACGGTGTCGGAAATCGAATTGCTTGGAAATCCTAGCAATTGGTACTTAAACGAGGTGGGTGGTGCTCTCCGAAATGGTTGAATTTCTTCATATGTCTATATTGTCATTTTGTTCATATGTGTATATATGTGTAGAAATCATGCATTGTAGGGTTTATTGTATTTGTGCTTTCAATTCCTTGCATGCTTCCTAAAGTAGAGTTAGACAACTTGGGTCAAGAATTCGGACATTAGACGCATGAGGATTGGGTCGTTGGACATTGAAAACTATATAGATGCAATGAACTAGAACGTGAGTTTAGAAAACATTGTGGAATATTGGTGGCATCTTGACTAGTTGTTTAGACATAAAAAATAAAGTGAAATACTAGGTGTCATTGTGAGTCTAAACATGAACCTAGTGATGGACATATGGATTGGGTATCCTATTATGCAAGTAGAGAACATGAACATTGTGTGTCATGAGTGTTACATATGGATTTGTTGCCGTAGTTGCACAGGATTTGAGATGAGCATCTTAGGGATTGGTATATCCCTGTATGTTGTTACCTTGGTTGGTAGGGTGTCCTCGGGATGAGAGGACTGGATCGTACTCACATTATCTGTTTGGCTTGTTGGTGGTCGCGACACCACAAGCAGTGAGCTCCGGAGTCGTCACACATGGGTTGAGCGCTTTATCTCCCCACAGACTGCCCTAGATTGGCTGAGCGGCTATCTCCCTGCGGGCCTTGGTATGTGAGTGGGTTTGACCTTCGGGCGAGCCTGTATGATTGGGTTAAAAGGTAAAAATAGTAAGCATCTTGAGCCTAATAGCATTTATTGTTTACCTAGCTTCATTTTGCAAAGGCATAGTAGTGTCGTATTTGTTTCAGCTTATTCATAGTATTGTTGTTATACTGCTTTCCTATTCTTTTATCTACTTATGCCTTGATAGACCTAGTGGAAAAATCGACGAGGTCGGCAGCCGAACCCACTGGGAACTTCTTTTAGTTCTCACCCCCTGTTTTACAGAGCCAACCATTAGCGGAGCGGCACCGGACCGAGGCGTGGGCGTTGTGCCCTAGATAGCAAGGTCACCAAGTGTAGGTCACCCATATACACGTAAAAGAATGTAAAGGTTTATTTGAAATGAAAATATAATTGGGAATGTAATTGTATTTTGAGGAATTATTCATGTATTAATGTAAAGTAGAAAAATGTATGTAAAATATGAATGTACCAATATTGTAATAGTTAGGTTACATTCTCGCTCTTGTGATATGCTCTCGTGCCATTCATGTGTGTTGATTGTTTGTCCTTGGACAAAACTCTATGTACATGATGTTGTTGAGCCTTGGACGAACATGGGAGGCTCTGTCCGTTCGGCGATCTGTGCGCGCGCCCGGACCGACCAAAGTGGCGGTCGTGGGGCGTGACAGATAGAGTGGTATCAGAGCGTAGAAACGGTCTAGGAGGACCTAGGATAACTTAGGCTTAGAAAATTGTAAGGATCTAGGCTTGTGAGTGGACGGAACTTGTGGCGAAAGTAAAATGATTGGGTTAAGTTGTGTCTCCAATAGCCTTTTGGAGGCGGATTGGAGGTGTTGCAACTACTCTATTTAGATGATCATGTTGGTTGCAGACAACATGACGTCGAAAGTGGAGTAGGGGTGCCCTTCTATTACTTTCGCTTGATTGGGTGGGCCAATGTGTGCGACGAAATTAAGTTCGAATGTTGGGTCGCGTAGGTATGCGTGTTATCCCTTGAGTGACAATAGTAAGTTACTTGGTGGGACGTATGTTGCGGAGGACTAGATAGCCCTCCGATGTTGCGAGCTAACTGTCGCTAAGGGCATGAAACCTCTCGTTGTGACCGAGATGCGTGGTCTTGAGGAGCCGATGCATACCTTGACTTTGTGTCAGGACTGGTAGCTGTGGAAATTTTATAATTCTCGTCTTGGAGGATATGAACGTGTTGACCCCAGCTAAGATGGGTGATGGATGCAATGCGTGACTTTGAGGGATAGTGGCCTTGTTCTTCCAAGGCAAGAGGAATATGATGTGGCTCGTAGGAGCATGTCAATTCTGGCTGGTGATCAAGCATAGCGTGTTTGCACACTATGTTGATTGTGTTGGCGATTAAATTCTCTATGAGATTTTAAGTTGAGTGGTCTTATAGAGTGATTAGCCCAGTTGTTATGCCAATGAGATGTATTTATGGCACACCTACATTGGGTTATGTTGAAGAGTGCCGGTGATCTGAGAATGAAGTATACAGTATGCTATTGATGATGTATAAGGCACTATTGGAGTGATTTGTGAATACGGATTGAAGCTTAAATTCGATCTTGAGGAAGATCCAAGAAGAGCTGAGGGAATGCTTTCGAGGTGGTTTAATCTTTCCTTGTCCTTAGTTTTCTTGGATGTTAGTATGCATTATGGTTGGCAGTTAAACTAAGTATGATTTAGTTGTATGCCAGGAAGAATTAGAGTTGTAACCCTCTTGTGTGGAAAATGAAATCTAGCATGTGAAAGTAGTGGCATTGTACCCAAATTAGATCCTAAGGTGGAACTTGGTGATGTGAGAGCTCAAGGCTGAATATGAGCGTAGAAGCTGTGAGACCCCAGATTAGTCCTATATATGAGATATAATAGGGCTAAACTCTCAACCCGGCTTAAGCATTTTCGGCGGTGGCTAGGCCGAAGAGGTTAAGAGAGTTAAGCGTGCTAGGACGGGAGTAGTCCTAGGATGGGTGACTCCCTGGGAAGTCCGGGGCGTCACAGTTGGTATCAGAGCCAATTACCAGCCGGAAGTGTGAGATGGGTCTCGGCTGAGCCGAGTCTGAATGACAAGCTAGCGAGACGTCTCACATCGCCTGGTACTTGTGAGTCTGAGCCTGACGAGGACGTCAGGGCTTAAAGGGGGGGAGATTGTGAGACCCCAGATTAGTCCTATATATGAGATATAATAGGGCTAAACTCTCAACCCGGCTTAAGCATTTTCGGCGGTGCCTAGGCCGAAGAGGTTGAGAGAGTTAAGCGTGCTAGGACGGGAGTAGTCCTAGGATGGGTGACCCCCTGGGAAGTTGGGGCGTCACAGAAGCACTTGGACGTGTGATGGATATATGCAATAGCCTTGGTGCCATGGTAATGGAGATAGGTTATGGTGGTTGAGAGAATCCCTTGAGATGATAATCTAAAATGGTTAGTAAAGGGCAAGTGAACGAGGGATATGAACCCTTCATGGATACGGTGGTGACCGCGTATGAAGAAATAACGACTTAGGGTCGTTCACTAAATTGGAACCCTTTGATGGGATGGTGCTGGTAATAATTGCGTTGCCATAGAATTGGTGCGACGATTGCTAGATTAGCCTTGAGGTGCAGCGGCTCAAAATGAGGGAGCACTCATGGCTGGTAAATGATGATAAAGCACCATTGCTTGGTGAATGTGGCTAACACAGAATGAAGTTGAGGCATAGTGCGCTCGACTGTAGAGTTGTCGTGGGGCACGGAGTGAAGGTTCAGCTGATGAGGGTTTGTTGGCAGTAGCACTCGGGCGTTCACCAAGTGTGAAGGGAGCCGAGGACCGCTCGAGAAGCTGGTAGTTCCTTCTGGGTGCCTAGTGGCTAGTGGACGTGTGCTCGGTAGAGCGGAGCCTCAGTTAAGGAAACACGAGCTCAGTATGTGAGTGTTTGAACTGTGTTGAGAATCCTCCTTGTGAGGTGAAGTTTTAGGTGAATACATACGAGTTGGATGGCCGAAGCATATTGCGCTTGGAGCGCTTTGGTCACGTGGCGACGACTAGATGGCATTGCTTAGGGATTATTCGTGCCTGGACCATGTGTGGACTGTGGGCCTGGGGCCTTATGGACAGGCGCAGTCGGTATCATATGATAGCAGCTCTGAACCTGAGGGTAGAGCTTGGCTAGGATTAATGGTCGGGGCGGTAGTCCGAGCGATGACCTGGAGACATGGAATGCCATGTGAGGAACTGTGAGTTTGTTAGTACACCTAGAGTGTATATGCGAATGGCCATAAGGTTACGATGACTTGCGATGTAATTACTCCTTGTTAGAGTTTCGATGCGTGGTCCTAATGGGGAGTCCACCGTATGATAATTGGGTCCACGCATGAGAGCGAGAGACGTTGTACGATGTCGCGTCAGACCTTAGGCTGTAGGCCTATGAAGGATCGTCGGTCGGTGGACCCTCTGTGGCAATTCGGATTAGATGTCACGCCCCGGGCTAGTTTAGATGCGGAAAAACGGGTCAAAAATTTTTCTTTTGAAAGTCTAGCCCGCGCAGTGAACAGACCCGCCACAAATACAGGCACCTCTGTCTACACGGACAGAGTCTCCCCTGTATTTGCACGGCGTACCAACAACATACAACAGGATCACAATCACACTTACATTCACAATAATCCATACAATACAACATCGAGTACATTTGCATTCAGCTACCCCTACATGCCTCTAAGCACACCTTAGGCGAAGGATGATGCAATGCACAGTACAACAAACATCCTATTAAAAATTGCTTCCCACTCGAAAGCTTTGTTTTCAAATTCTAATAAGCATTAAAGGAAAACCATAAAACCTTTTTAAAACTGTTCCAACACGGAACCTTATTTTGAAAACCAGCTACCTCGAAGGGTAGACACCCACACGAAGAAAACCGAATCGAATGCTAATAACGAAAACAAGAACCAAATCTCATACATAATAAGTCATGATCTCATAAAGTTATAAGCATGCAATAATCATCTTGATCATCTAACTGAACCAGTTTCTTTATTATTAGCTAGAACTAATGCAGGTAAAGAAATAACCGGGTAAGGACTGCTAATGCTGGCTAGCTAGATCGTCCTCACATCGCACCACGAACTGGCTCCTCGCCCGATCTACCTGAAAAACAGGGAGTGAGAAACCACAACGAGGTTTCCCAGTGGGTATACAACTGAGCCACAGGGGCATGTCGTAACCACTGAGAAACAAAGGAGATATGATAACAATATAATCAGAGATCTACAGTAGCTATGTCAGTATGAACAGAATAAATGATCAGAACGCTACTGTACAGGAAAAACTAAGCTGTATATGCATCAATGGAAAGAAAACTCCAAATACCCAATCAGTATCCCACCATATTGGTCCGCAAACCTCAGGTGCATTCGTCACTCCTCCGCACTCCTCCGCATTCGATCCATTCATGCGCCCGCAGGTCGACCTATCCGGATAGTACACCTCGGATCGGTGGCCAAACCGATCGGTGTCATGAATAAATGCCGTGCCGTGACTGGTCATGCAATATGCTCAATAACAACTCGGCAAGAAGCCGATACCTGGCCGAAGCCACAGGCGAAAGGAACGCCTCATCCTGATCAAACGGATCAAATCGAAGTCGGCAAGAAGCCGATACCTGGCCGAAGCCACAGGCGAAAGGAACGCCTCATCCTGATCAAACAGATCAAATCCAAGCCGGCAAGAGGCCGGTACCTGGCCGAAGCCACAACAGATCGAAACACACGACAAGAGTGTCGATGTGTTGCCTGGACAACAAGTCCACAGATCATCAATGCATAATCCTGCTCTACATGTCCATGACCACAAATATACTATGCAAGTAAGGTAAGTATGAACAAATACTGTAAACAAGGAATCAACATGTAGAGCTATATCAAAGAAGGGACAGGGAATAGCGATACCGACAACTCCGTAGGCTCACCCACCTGTCGTACTCGCGTCGGGAACCTGGACGCGAAGCAGATCAACCGGACCTACAATAGGTCCACGAGTCAGAGATATGTCCCAAAGGACTCTACGTATGCATCTCACAAAAATCCCAAAACCCGAGACTCGGTTTCCCAAACCGATCTCCAAACACAACACCGGAAGTCCCGAAATCGCACCGGGACGTCCTCGGGACACACGAACAGTCCCGAAAGATACCGACTAACTCCACAAGTCCACCGCTGCCCCAAAACACATCCCTTTGGGTGTTTGGGCAGCAAGTACAAGATCCAATACCTAGATAATCATTATCAGGTAATTGATCCGATCCGGGTTCCCAGAAGTGTCGATTTCGACACCGGAACCCACTGCCGCTCACCGGGCATCTCCGAATACACGAGATGGCCGAGACAACCAGCCAACAAGGCTCAGCGGCAGCCCACAAGTCACACACGTTGCGTCGGAGATTTCCGAGCCGAAAACCACGTTTCGCCGACGGATTTCGTCGGGAAACGCTCCGAAAATCCATTTTCGGACAAACGAAGAACAGCGGACCTTGGACAATCAGTCCACAAGTCACACGTAGTTCATATATACTGCCCACAGGACCCACACGGTGTACAATCGCATAAAAGCCCTCAACTTTCCATAAAATCACATTATTTTATGCAATTTAACGGACACGATGGGTCGTTACGATCAACCGAGCATCTCCGGGGTCGGCCGACACACGTGCTGCAAGATTTCGACATGCCGGAGGCCGTGCTCACACTTCGGAGCACAACCAGACATCGTGGAGCGTGCGGGTGCGACGCGAACTTCAGCGAACTATGCGCACTGTACGATGTTCGCACATATTCTGCAGATCCAGGAGACGCTGACCACATTGGAAGTGAGCATGGTGTTCGGCACTGAACGACGATCACCATGCTCACCTCCGGAGGCATCGGAACAGCCTCCGGATCATCGGAATATTGACCCGAACTCAGATCTATGCACAGACTGTAGCAAATAGTGCTTACCAGGCAGAGGGAGCTAGGGCACGGCCGGCGGCGGTTCTCCGGCGATATCACCGGCGGCAGGGGGTTGAGGCCAATAGGGAAGGGTCGGGGCTTGCGTCTGCCGGCGGTGGGAGGCAGCCGAAGGGCGGCGGCCAAGCCAGGGCCGCAATACACCGAAATAGGTCGGGTTCGGGTTTCCGGCCAACGGCGGCACCGGCAGCGGCGGCCGCGGCAGGGGCGGTTGCGGCCGACGAGAGGAAGCCGGGGCTCGCCTCAGGTGGCGGCGGGGAGCAGTGCCGACGACGGGCCTCGATGCCCTAGCCCGCAACGGTTCAGGCCGGCTCAGGTGGCCTTCCAGGCGACGGCGATGGTCGGGGGTGGGCCGGACGGCGACGGGGTCCACGCCGTGGTCACGAGGGACGAGGGGGAGGCCGGCCCGAGCAGCGACGACGGCGTGCAAGGTTGCACGGCCGCCCGCAAGCTCCAGACTAGATCGCGGCCGCGGCGGCGTCCGGCGCGTGCGGCGGCGGCGGCGACGGTCGGGGTCGGGCGCGGCGGTGTCAGGGAGCCGAGAGAGATTGGCGGCTGCTCTCGTGAGGTGGCGGCAGCGGTTCCTGGTCACCACCCGCCCGCACGAGTTCCTGGTGGCGCCGATTGGGCTCTCGGGGCAGCAACGGCGCCGGGGACGGCCGGGGGCGCCGGGACGGCACGCTGGGAGTCGGTGGCGGCGTCGGCAACCCGCAGGGATCGCCCATTCATCTCCAGGGTGGATCCAAACCAAGAAGGAGGAGGATGGGGAGGGAGAAGAAGAGATCAAAGGAGAGGAAAAGCCCAGCCGCGGCTCCGGCCGGCGGCGGCTGACCGGCGGCGGCGGCTGCGCGCAGGGAGGTGCACACGGGTGAGGGAGGCGGCTAGGGTTCGTGTGGAGGGGGTGGAGGTGGTTAGGGTTAGGGTTAGCAAGTGAGAAACCCTAAAGGCAATATATATATATATTCGTCATTTTGCGCCTAAGTCCACCGAGAACCCATAATTCTTCATGGGTCCCTCACAGCACGAGTAAATCGCGCGTGAGCACCTCCACGCCAAGTTTCACGCGAATTGACCCATAAAATATCGAGGTTTTAGCAAGATTACCATTTTGTGAACTTCGACCCCTTCGCGAACTAGATGGAATTCCAAGAGATCCGTTCAACGGATTCGCGAACGGACAGCACCAGCGCGTTCAGTACTACCGAATTATTGAACTCACGATTTTGTTTCGTTCGATTTGATTGTCGATTCGCGACAAACCCATTGTCAATCCGATCCATCTATACATCATGCATATAACAACCAACATCGCTTCTAAATCTCCTCGATTAGCGAACTCGCGACCAAAATCCATCGACACTGACTTTCTTTCACATGATAGATCCTTATCAGCGGGTTCGTACCCAAAGCGGAGCTACGGTAAGCTTTGCGATGTTATAACAATGAAGTATAAAAGTCTACTTTTCGACAAGGTCCAGTTTTCTCAAAAACCGTGCATCAAATCCAAAATCCATCAGTGCCATTGAGTCCAGAATAGTCGGACGGTTGAAAACGAGCTATTGGACCACTAAGAACGGAGTCCGATACATTTCGAAAGCCATCTTTAATCATCGGCCCATCCGGAAAACCAGAGTTACTATTCACTTAAGTGAATCTTCAAAATCGCGTAACTCTTCCATTTTAAATCATTTTCTCCCGAAACTTGACGAGTGATCATGTAATTAAAATACACACATAAACATCGTCAACGGAGAGTTAAATTAAATATGGGAAAAATCTCGGTTCTTACATTAGACGAGTTAGCCGAGGACTCTTTGTAAGGAGAGCATTAGTGGCATGCGAGAAGGTTGAGGGCATTGACCAAAAGGGGCAAAGGCTCAGTCATGCCGCTCACCTGATTGGTTGAGTCACCAAATCACAGAGTCTAACGTTATCGCGGAAGCAGAATCGAAATTATGAACATGGATTCCCATGGACTCGTCGTAAGAATGACGTGATGCCAACCTGTGGCATGTGGAGGCAAAGCAACGTGCTCCATGTGAAATGTTGGGATAGTAGGAGCCACGTGCAAAATGGGGATTGTGTCCCGAAATGAGTGGGTGCTCGAGGATATGCCATTTCATTGTGGAGCTGGAGGTCTACGTGTGGTAGGATCCACTCATAATGAAAGAGAAAACACCAAATAAGAATTTCTTGTGAGCAATACCGAAGAACGGACCAGATGGGCTCCGGAATAGATCAGTGGAGTTGGTGAAGTTGTGCGTCAACGAGTATTGACAGCACAAGCACGACAAGAAAAACCTGTGCAATCGGTGATTAGCAAATGTGAAAATTTGCAGTAGACGATCGCGTCTTTTGGATGTGCCGCCCGTGAGAGGGCTGAAGTAGTTTGGAGTGCGGGAGTTCCCGGTGTGTATTTTACCTCCCGAGGAGAAGGAACTGCGGAATTGTGGGATTCCGCATGTGGGGTAGTCCTGATGAACGAGAAGCTACTTGGGAACTCGAGAGCTTAACGAAAGAGTGGTATCCTCACCACTTCGATCTGTCGAGTTGAGGTATGAATCTGAGTTTCGCAGATGAAACTTTTTTTAAGAGGGGTGGAATGTAGTACACCGAATTTTTAATATAAAATAAAGTGTAAATCAAAATAGTGTGAGATACTATTTTTATTGACTTATAAAGGTAAAAGGCAATTTAGAAATAATTCATAGTGAAATTGGAATGAAAAATGGAGATTTAGAATTTTCTGTAAGGAACGGGGCTTATTTTTTAGCAGAAAATTCACAGTGTCAGAAAATTATGAAAATTTGAGAATATATCGAAACTATTTTTCTGAGACTATATTTAAAGTTTCGTTTCATTCCGACACCCGGAAAGTGGAAAACAGAGTCTGACTGTAATCTGTTAAAGATTTTAATCGGTAGAGCTTTCGGTGACCAAAAATGGTTCAAAACTGAAAAATTAAGGTCACGTTCTTCTAATTAATTTTAACCGAGCCTGACTGTCAAATTTGAGCACAAACAGATATTCAGAAAGGCTCCGGCGAAAAATATCAGATCAGAATTGGAGCAAATTGAGAATATTGAATTGGATTGGACTTATTGGCAATTGTTTATATTAGTGGAATTCCACTAAGTTGACAGGGGAGCTTTCTTGAGGCTTCCTCCACCTTCACCCGTACGTAGAGAGAGAGAGAGGGAAAGAAAAAGAAAGGGAAAAGAAGAAGAAGAAGAAGAAACGAATGGATTTGGTGCTGTCTGACGAGCTGATCGAAACGCCGCGCGCGTAATTTTTAGCGTTTCAACACTCGGGTTAGTGTTATAATATTATTGTAATTTCAAATCAGATTTTTTTAGTGGATTCTTGACGGTGGATGTTAGGAGGTGTGTTTTGGATGGATTTTCATTGAAATTGAAGTTTAGAAATCGATTTTATGTGATTTAGGAGCCGATTTTGCGAGCGTTTCGTTGAGGAATTTTTTCGTGACTTCCAGAGTGTTGTGGCTGCCACGTGGATTGGGTGGAGGCAGCAGAACATCTTTCCACTTCGACGATCATCCTTTTTGTTGAATTCACACGCTAGGTGGGTTCCGAGTCGTCGAAAACGGTGAACTTCCTCTTTTGTCTATTTGTTGCCATATGGATGTGTATATAATTTATATATTGATAGAGAGAGATGATAGCATAAAATTGATATATCTAGGATCTCTAGATGATGCTAAACTAGTTTAATCAAATGATTCATCATGATTTGAAGTTTTTTTGTAGAACTTGAAACCGTAGGGTTGAAATTGAAGTTTTATCCCTATGAGATTTGGAATCAATTAATCTTATAAATCCCTAATTGAAGGTTAGAGAAACACGCTGGACGATTTGGATTATGACGAGGTTACGGCGTCCAATTGGGGAATTTTGTCGACTTTCATACGATATGCTTGGGTCGAGCCGAAACGGCGTCGGAAATCGAATTGCTTGGAAATTCTAGCAATTGGTACTTAAACAAGGTGGGTGGTGCTCTCAGAAATGGTTGGATTTCTTCCTATATCTATATTGCCATTTTGTTCATATGTGTATATATGTGTAGAAATCATGCATTGTAGGGTTTATTGTGTTTGTGCTTTCAATTCCTTGCATGCTTCCTAAAGTAGAGTTAGACAACTTAGGTCAAGAACTCTGACATTGGACGCATGAGGATTAGGTCGTTGGACATTGGAAACCCTATAGATGCAATGAACTAGAACGTGAGTTTAGAAAATATTGTGGAACATTGGTGGCATCTTAACTAGTTTGTTTAGACATAGAAAACAAAGTAAAATACTAGGTGTCATTGTGAGTCTAAACATGAACCTAGTGATGGACATATGGATTGGGTATCCTATTATGCAAGTAGAGAACATGAACATTGTGTGTCATGAATGCTACATGTGGATTTGTTGCCGTAGTTGCACAGGATTTGAGATGAGCATCTTAGGGATTGGTAGATCCCCGTATGTTGTTACCTTGGTTGGTAGGGTGTCCTCGGGATGAGAGGACTTGATCGTACTCACATTATCTGTTTGGCTTGTTGGTGGTCGCGACACCACAAGCAATGAGCTCCGGAGTCGTCACACATGGGTTGAGCGGTTACCTCCCCACAGACTGCCCTAGATTGGTTGAGCGGCTATCTCCCTGCGGGCCTTGATATGTGAGTGGGTTCGACCTTTGGGCGAGCCGGTTTAAAAGGTAAAAATGGTAAGCATCTTGAGCCTAATAGCATTTATTGTTTACCTAGCTTCATTTCGCAAAGGCATAGTAGTGTTGTATTTGTTTCAGCTTATTCATAGTATAGTTGTTATACTGCTTTCCTATTCTTTTATCTACTTATGCCTTGATAGACCTAGTGGGAAAATCGGTGAGGTCGGCTGCCGAACCCACTGGGAACTTTTTTTAGTTCTCACCCCCTGTTTTACAGAGCCAACCATTAGCGGAACGGCACCGGACCGAGGCGTGGGCGTTGTGCCCTAGATAGCAGGGTCACCAAGTGTAGGTCACCCATGTACACGTAAAAGAATGTAAAGGTTTATTTGAAATGAAAATATAATTGGAAATGTAATTGTATATTGAGGAATTATTCATGTATTAATGTAAAGTGAAAAAATGTATGTAAAATGTGAATATACCAATGTTGTAATAGTTAGGTTACATTCTCGCTCTTGTGATATGCCCTCGTGCGATTCATATATGTTGATTGTTTGTCCTGGACAAAACTCTATGTACATGATATTGTTGAGCCTTGGACGGACAGGAGAGGCTCTATTCGTTCGGCGATCTGTGCGCGCGCCCGGACCGACCAAAGTGGCGGTCGCGGGGCGTGACACCATGAATGCTCAATGGGAGGTGGCGATGCAAAAGACAATGATAATCATGAGTCTTCATATTTTGAAGTTTGCCATCACAAACGTTGACACACTTAGAAATATTTAAAGAAAATCCATAATGAAGCTTCAAATTTTTCAAAAAGTTACAAAAACTTAGCCTTTCAACTTTTGACATAGTGTAACATGCGGTCGGAATCTTGTACTTGGACACAATTCCAGTATCACTCACTTTAATAGGTATCGGATATAGCTCTTTTCTTATGCCTATCTCCATCAAGTCCATACTGACATTCAAGTTATCTTTACTCTTTCCATCATTATCCATCAATGTAATAATTACATTATCCCCCAAATTTTTTTCGATATGCATAACATCCAAATTGTGACGAATTAATAAAGTATACCAATATGGCAAATCGAAGAAAATACTATGCTTCCTCCAATTCAAAAAATATTCATTATTTCGAGCACGCCTTCTCTTCTTATTTCCTTTCCCAAATGGTACTTGCTTAAATTGATTCAATTGCTCTAAAACTTTCTCAACTCATAAAGCCTTAGGAGCTAGTTATTTAGTGGCGATAATAGTATTGCCACTTTAAGTTAATTAATTAGTGGTAATTTATTTTTATCGCCACCATAGGTAACCAAACAGTGGCAATAAAAATAGTCATTTAGTGGCGAAAGTCGTATTGCCACTTTAAGTTAATCAATGGATGGCAAAAAAATTTATCGCCACCATAAGTAACTATATAGTGGCGACGAATTTTATCGCCACTTTATTTTTGCCACCAATACTATCTTTTCTTGTAGTGACGTTGTTGTTGTCATAGTTTGTGAAATAGAAATTAAGAGTAGAATATTGTGAGTCAATGTATGCCTAGTTTAGTAGATCGGGGCGTGACCTAATGCTGCCTAGTGTGACAGGATTATATCGGATCCTAGTATCTAAACACCTGATGTTACATATCAGAGTACACGCAAGCTCAAGAGGCTAATCTACATCATGTGGGAATATTATGCTTAGCAACACTATTTTAAAATTAGTTGGGATGATTGATGTATGCCAAAATAGTCGAGTACACTAGACCTAGCAAACGGGCGGATTGGACAATCCGCGAGCGAGTCATTCTACCTGGGTTATTTCAGCACGGATAAAATTTACCCATAGTTTTTTGGGTAGCCATCATTTTTATCCATGTCCGCCCGCGGGTGTGCAGGCGGGTATACGGGTTATCCACAAGGTACTTTTTTTAAAAAAAAAAAAAATTTCTTTCTATTCTCATACATTACAAACACAAATAACTTTTATATTATTTTTAAAAGATCAAAATATATTTATTATTTAAAACATCACAATATATAATAGATAACAAAAAAAATGAAACTAGAAAAAAAATAGTGTTAAGGTTCTAGGAACGGGTAAACAAATGAAGTATTCGCTCTTTATTTTTAAAAAATTTAAAAATATATATATATATGCGTGTGCCCGTGGCTACCGTGATATCCCAAAATGCTCATAATTTAACAGGTACCCTTTCCCCTTTTATCCATATTTTTTTGCGTAAAAAAATTAGTACCCATACTCGTAAAGTTACGGGTAAGGGTCTGAATTGTTCAACGTAAAACTATGAAAAATAATTCTCGTTGGAAAAAAAAAATTCATGGAAAAAAAATCTTACACCCTTTAACGTATGGTTTGTAGGAAAAGAAAAATAGTTTTCCAACCATGTTTGTTTGATTAAAAGAAAAAGTCTGAATGAAAATTAATTTTTTATAATTTTCATCTATTATATTTTATATATTATTTATATAAATAACTACCATATTATATATATTATAATTAAAATGTATATCTATATATATTATAATTATTATTATCACCATCATTATCATTTATACAAGTTGAGTGCTAGGTCTATTTGTGGGCAAAGATGTACAATCCAAATAATATCAATGAGCCTGAATAATATACGCTTGAATGACCGAATACACTATAACGAGCTATTCTAGAGTGACACGTGATGTTAGAGGTGACTGAATACGTTATAACATGCTATTCTGAAGTGATACATGATGTTGGAGGTGTGCCTTATAGATTTGGAGATAGTTATGATGGTCGGTCTGTACTGTGATACGGGAGGTATTGGAATGCTGCATTTACATATTGATGTTGGTATCAGCGGCATAGATCAATATTATCTACCGACCGTCCCTAGCGCAAGTGGCAAAGGGCTTGGTGGTTGGTATCCGAGATCCTAAGTTCGAATCCTAGTTGATTCACATTTTCAGCTAAGTTTATTTCTAAAACGAAATAAACGAAGCGGATAGCATGCTACCTTTCTCTCAAAAAAATATATATATTATCTCAATACACTCGGTGCAAGTTGGACCTCGAATTCATTTATATCATCGCATAGACACATCCAGTGCATACTTACCAGCATCTTAAAAATTACAGTATAAATATCTGCACCAAATATTTACTTTTGCAAATTGGTCCTTGAATAGTGAAACAAAGCTCACGGCCTGCACTTGATGCAGGTCAAAACTTCCGAGTCGTTCCTACCAAGTAACATGGCCCGGTACTTTTTATTTTATTTTTTTTATACTCGATATATTTTTTATAAATATATTAAAATTATTTAGCAAAACCAAAAAGTCTTGTAAATAAATAACTATATATTTTATATTACTAATATAAAAAATTTAAAGTGGAATAACAAATTTTAAGATTTTTTTTAAAAAAAAATAAAATGACTTTAAGAGGCTTGGGCCTTGGAGCAGCCTTAACCTCTTCTGGAAATTTGATCCTTGGATCAATCCAGGGACTCAATTCCTAAGAGGAGGTGGCCCAAATCCGAATTCCCCCATCCCTCCCAAAATAAAATAAAACAAAATAACAATTTTCAAAGTTTAGACCAAATAGTTTAAAAAAATTTATAATTTAAACAAAATTTGAAAATAAAAAAAAATATAAAAGGACCTGCACTAGCCTTGCCTGGCTCCGTCCGGCCCCATGCGTACTGTCCGGACCAGGGAGCCCTGCTGGACCGTAGGTCTAGAAAATCCAGGTCGGCTCGATACGGCCCGAATTCAGATCCAGAACAGGCCGGGCCAAGGCAGCGCACCTGAGTTAATGCGGGCCGTACCGGCAAAAAATCCAGGCCAGTCCGGCACGGCCCGAATTACGAGCTCGGGTCAGACCAGGCCAGCCCCCGGCCAGTTTCGGCCCGAGTAAACATGGTACGGCCCACATTACAACCTTAGATATCTGCAAATTCAGAATACTTGGAATGAACAAGAAAAGGAAAAAAACCGTCACTTTCAAAATCTCACCTGCAAGGCTTCAAATAGTCTCATCAACTTCTGGCAGATTAATTTGCTTGTATAAGCTTGCAAATTGGATCTTCCTTATTGTGATCAAGATACAAAGAAAACCTGTACTTAGATTTAAAAGAGCAATCACCTCTAAAAGAACAATCACCTCATAATTGTACTTGTATCATTACGTCAGCGTCTAAAATCATACAATGTTTCACGTATGCATCTAGAGGCAATTTAAAATAGGTAAAAAATCCCGTAATAACCAAAGAAATATACAAGAAAAAGAATAGTATACAACTATCAGGGAATCAACAATATTGTGATCTTTCTTCTTTCTTTGAGGAACTAACATTATGGCGATAAAGCTGCAATAGCTCATAATACATAGATGAGCTATATTTACTATCATGACACTAAAGAAATTGTTAGTGCCATATCAAAGTTCCAAGGTTCTGCGGCAGATTGTATAAGTATCATTGAGCACCATATTTTACTGGAGCGAAACAATGCTACAAAAGCCTCTCAAATTAAGTGTACAACTGGTTGTAGAGCTGTAACACGCTTTCTCCACAATATTTTACTTCCTCCTTGCAAATTTCGGGTTTTTGCACATACGGATGCTTTGAGGAGTAACCTCTACTAGTTCATCTTCTTGAATGTACTCAATACAGTCATCCAAACTGTAACTCAACGGTGTGTCAAGAACCACTGCATGTCAGTAAAAGAAAACAGTTTAATGAGAGTGATAGCATGCAATATTAAGCATAGTACATTTGATTGGTTGAAGTTTCTTAGCAACAATATTATTAGTTTGCTAGGAAAGAAATACTAGGGATACGCCATGGACATTAGAGGAATAAAAGCTGAAGGTAAACTGATAGATCAGTGTTTTTAAACTTACTGACCATTCGGAAGCAGTCTTAAAGTCAATTCTTTTGCATCGTTTTTGTTAGACTGTTACGATGGTTGATTGACTCATAATAATAAATTAATTTTGCAGACTTAAAATCTGTCTGTAGGGAATCTAGCCATGTTACATCCAGAAAGTCTCCATGAAATTTCAAGGTGTAAAATTGTCACCCATATTTTGACCATCTAGACTTTTTCTCTCCCTTTGCACCTTACAGGAGG
The DNA here is from genome assembly GCA_016920855.1 of Puya raimondii. NCBI lineage: Eukaryota > Viridiplantae > Streptophyta > Magnoliopsida > Poales > Bromeliaceae > Puya > Puya raimondii. The sequence continues at coordinate 21,502,459 of JABWPP010000050.1, read as the reverse complement.
ACATCTTAAATCTCTCCCTTTGTTTCTTACAGTAGAACATATTAAACAATGAAGAGAGTTTATGACATTATGCAGGTAACTAGAGTTCTCTACAAGAGATTGTGATATGACAGTACATCATTGTTGTATATCAGAATTCATCCAAAAATTCAAATATTAAATTTGATGAAAATTAAAACTAGCACCGCATCAAGAAAGAGTTTAAGGTGTCAAGAAATACTTTTAAAACAATAGAAAAATTCTGCTTGATTCTAGCTTAAGGGCTGTTTGGTTCCACATAAAACTCTGGAAAATCATTTTCGGTGAAAGAGTTTTCGGCAGGAAAAAAGTTTTACGCTCTGTGTTTGGTTTGTAGGAGAAGAAAAGTAGTTTTCCAGCCACAGTTGTTAATTTATAGGAAAAGATCAATGAAAAATTATTTTGTATTTTTTCTTCTGTTATATATGTTATGTGTTATTTACATATAATAATTACCATACTACATATATTATTTCTGTAATTTTATTTGTAAACTAAATACATTCAAAATAATATTAAATGATAATTATGTATTATAACATATAATAGCATAGATTTGATGCAATATAATAGATATCATTACTATTCCACCAACCCCCACTAAACCCTAGGCATCAAATGGTCAAAAAGTTGATAGTAAATACTATTCCCATACTATCAATAGTATTCTAGTTCCACCATATATATACGAATATATATATATATATAGAGTCCGACTACAATACTATCGATAGTACCAAGCGCTTGGTGCTATCAAGTTTTCCGCCGTTAGATCTACCCCTTTGATCATTTACATCCGTTAGATCCTATTCAACGAACCACTCACTCAACCCTAGAGGACCACTATCATTCGAACCGGGGACCACTATCATCCTAACAGCACATCCCTTCATTCAAGCGTCGAAAACCTAATAGCACCAAGCGCTTGGTACTATTAATAGTATAGTAGCCTAATTCTATATACATATATATATAACATACATATATATATATATATATATATATATATATATATATATATATATATATATATATATATATATATATATATATATAGAGAGAGAGAGAGAGAGAGAGAGAGAGAGAGAGAGTTGAGCTGGAATGCTATCGGTAGCAAACGGGCTCCGTTGCTACCGATTTGTTTTCGATGATAGAGCCTCCGAATCGATGATTGGCACCGTTGAACATGATCTAGATCATTTAAATTATCTGAAAATCAATTTTTCATACTTTTCCGATATTGTTCTCTTGTTCATCAAGTGGACACAAAAATAAACGGCTGAAAATGAATATCCTTTAAAAAGTGGTGATAGGAGTCGTGTAATCAAGATCAAGAGTATAGATCTTGTTCTAAATAGTTTAAAGAATTTTCTAACCAAAATTCAATTGAGTTGGATATCTTTACGCCGTTAAACAAGAAAACGCCTCATATCGACCATTAAAATTATAAATTTTGAAATCTTTTGATCACTAGGTCAATGATGTCGAAAAGATTTGAAATTTGGTTTCTAGATACTTCAAGTGAAATTTGATTTCTAGATACTTCAAGTGGTATAGATCATGTTCAACGACAAGGATTTAAGTACCGTGGTACGGGGTCGTGCCGGAAACTTGCCGGCACGGTGCGTGCCGGGCCGTGCCGATGCGTGCCGGTCACAAAAAATATGTGTGCCGACACGTAATGGCATGAAATATTTCTTTTCTTTAGCAACAAAATATGCCAATTATTTATTATGTATTTTTATAAAATCTTTTGAACTTTATTGAGAAAACTACTTACTAATTTCAAGAATAAAGGGTTTTGAGTTGTGCCATCGGCACGGGGTTGTATCGTATCGATATCTTGCTGGCACGATACGGCACGGTGGATACAACCCGTGCCGATGGATACTTTAATCCTTGTTCAACGGTTCCGATCATCGATTTCGAGCTCTATCATCGAAAACAAATGGGTGGCAACGGAGCCCGTTTGCTACTGATAGCATTCCAGCTCAACTCTCTCTCTCTCTCTCTATATATATATATATATATATATATATATATATATATGAACATAATCTATACCACTTGAAGTATCTAGAAACCAAATTTCATGCTTTTCCGATATTGTTCTCTTGTCCATCAAGTGGACACAAAAATGAACAGTTGAAAATGAATATCCTTCAAAAAGTGATGATAGGAGTCTTGATTATTCCTTCAAAAAGTGATGATAGGAGTCTTGTAATCAAGATCAAGAGTATAGATCTTGTTTTAAATAGTTTTAAAAAATTCTCTAACCAAAATTTAATTGATTTGGATATCTCTACGCCGTTAAACGAGAAAGCGTCTCATATTGACCATTAAAATTACAAATTATGAAATCCTTTGATCATTAGGCCAAAGATGTCGAAAAGATTTCAAATTTAGTTTCTAGATACTTCAAGTGGTATAAATCATGTTCAACGGTGCCGATCGTCGATTTGGAGGCTCCATCATCGAAAACAAATAGATGGCAACGGAGCCCATTTGCTACTGATAGCATTCTACCTCAACTCTATATATATATATATATATATATATATATATATATCCATGAGGTGCACGAGGTCCACAACAATGTTCCAAAAAGTAGACCATAAAACCGCACCGCATATGTAATATGTGGTGCAGTATGCAGTCGGACAGCATATGCGGCCCCATATGCGGCAAACAGCCGCATATGCGGTAAAGTTTTGTTAATTCTGAATTGTTACTCTAGTTATTTAGATTTATTAGAAAGCATTTATATATATTTTTCATACCTATAATTATTTTAGTAATACTTTAATAAATGGACCACATACTGCCTTTTGAAACATTGATCCACTGCAATCTCCTCACACAGTCCTCGAAATCGCACATTAGCTCGTGGACTGCGTGCTAACGGTCCCATGAGCCACAATTCCTTCCCCAGAAAGTTCCCGTTTTCCGCTGGAAAAAAGCGGAAAACAAAAAGTTGAGCTTTTCCCAAAATCTGTAAAACCATTTTTACCAGAAAATTGTTTTACGTGGAAATAAATAAGCAAAAAACTATTTCCGAACTGAAAATAGTTTTTGACTTAGTTTTATGACAAACCAAACATCCCCTTAACCATTGCTTCTAGAGTCCACGAGGTTTGACCATAAAAGAATTTTGTGATAGTGATTACTGGCAATCATATTTCCAATGTCAAAAAGATGTCAAACAGTGTAGTTGAAGGAGTTGAATGTGTTTGGTACGGACAATCAGCTGGAACATAATATTGTATATATATCTGTTATTTCAGCTGCTGCTTAGCCTCTAATTCTATAATTAGACTATAAAGGTCTATCGGACAATGTACATAAAGTCGCCTCATGAATTACTAAAGCAGAATCGAGACAAACTAATATAAAGGTGGGTTTGGCATGAACCCCTAGTTGCCCCAGTTTAAGGAAATGCAAATATTCAGAACCTACTAGTATTAGAAGCAGCCAAGCCTAGACCATTTGTTGACCAACCCACTTCTACCCTTACATACAGTGCTTGATACAGAGCACCAAAATAAAAGGAAAGATTTGACATAATAAATTGCCAAACTATAACATAAACCGATCATATATGTTTCTAAGATTAGTGTTCACAATTTGTCTCGTCCACGCATTTTACTGTCCCTGCATTTTAACGTGTCCGTATTTTCTTCCAAACATATCAATGCATCACCTTATAAGTGATAGCAAGGAGAACATTATGGCAAGTCTTGATAATTTTTGCTTACACAACATGATCTCAATGTATACGACATCTTGAGAAGCTAATAGCATCCATAGATATATGTACATATAAATATGAAGACACTTGCATACATACATGTGTGTTTGTATTTGTGTGTGTGTGTGTGTGTGTGTGCTGCGCGCCCGTGTTCGTGCACACATATATGCGCCTGTGCCTGTGCATGTGCATGTGCACGCCTCTGCTTGGTTGCACTAAAATCCAGATGGGTCAGTAGCTTTTTGCCATTTAGATACATATGTCTTACACATTTAAATAATGATCTTTGCCGAAAATTATAGATCGTTGATATTGGTAATATTTGATGCTTGACAAAAAGGTTTCCAAAGTAATTAGTTTTTGTATATGGGCCTTTTAGATGTTGTAGAACACATTTAATATTTAGCTATTACACTAGTGCAAATATAAGTTACACATTGTTCAATGGATCCCTTAGCTCTCTATAAAAAATAAATAAATGCATGGGAAGAGATTCTTGAACTTATCTCAGAGCATGATATTCTATTAGAGCGTCTGCAAGTTGAAGCACACTAGAGAACAAGAATATTTTTCCACAATGATTCAATTTATGCATAGAGGATACAATTTTACCTGTCTGTTCCTTGTTGGATCTAACGTTTGTTGCAGCCTTCTTCTTGCATACATTAAGCGATAAATCGCCAGGCCTTTGATGGATACCAACTATTTGACCTTTGTACACTTCCGTGCCGGGACCTATATACATCTGGCCTCTTTCTTGTGCACTAAACAGAGCATAAGAAGTACTAGTTCCATCTTCAAAGGCAACCTGCATAATTTTCCCACCTCACTTTTGTATTACATCCATACATTGCAAGCTATCATTCCACAACTATAATGAACTAAATGACAGCATGAATTAGGTTTACTTTCATATCATAATTCAGAATATTTACCAAGGAGCCTTGGTCTCGTGTGCTGATATCTCCAGCCCATGGTCCATAGCTATCAAATACAGTGTTCAAAACAGCTGTGCCACGAGAAGCTGTTAGAATTGAATTTCGCAGGCCAAGAAGACCCCTAGTAGGAATCTTGTATTTTAATAAGGTTGTCCCCTCCGATCTATAATGAAAACAAACTCATTGTAAGTCTAACAGCATGAAAGAGTTTAATCAAAAGATCGTGCTCAGCAAAATGAAATTCATTTGAAGATTGGAATCAGCAGGATTAAGTAAAATGTTTGTATTACACGAAGGGTTTTGCACATATGCCTAAATACATACCCACACTTTCAAATAATCGATAAAGAAATCAAGAAATATTTTATCTCTTTCTAACTGAAATTGAAAAGCTGTTCTGTGTATATTGAAGTATATTAATCTGTCCAACACAATAACAAAAGAAGCTTACCTCTCTTACAACTAAGTAGTCAGACCATAGCAAACATAGCAAATGTGAAAAACAATATTTTATAATAGATTTCTTTATTTTCACAACAGAAAGGGAGAATTTTTTTTCTTTTATGGTTAAAAAAGGAATAGAGTGATATAGTAATATGTTTTTATTTAAACCTCTAACAACAAAAATGATAAAATTAAAAACAAAGTTTGACGGATGAAATATTTACACATGAAGCATAAGAACAAATGTGTATAACATTTACAGTGAATGAGTAAAATTAATATTATCAGAGACTACACGATAAAAGAAAAGAAGAGAAAAAGTTATGCAGAGAGTATGGTTCAAATGAAGAAGTGACACTTAATAAACAATACGAGGTAAGGTCTATGAAGAAGAATGCACAAATTTAATTTCCTGCATCGATGAGCAAGATACTTGAGTACAATTGCAGGTTAACATCCAAAAACTAAAAACTCTATAAAAGAGCTTATGGCATAGTGATCATAGAGATGCACTACAGCATGCTCCATTGATAAACAAATAAGCTAGAGGTACGAGACGAACCCAACCCCTTGCATATCAAACATTTGCCCACGCCGTTTACCAAGAAGTTCAACAACAGGTCCCATGTATTCCTCTGGCACCTCTACAATAGCAATCTGCAACACCAAAAAATAAAAATAAAATAAAAACATAAAAGTTAGACGGCTAGAAAATGCAGGGGAGTTTATCTTAAATACTTTTTCCAGCTAATTTCATATTGCCGACAAGTTTTATTTATCAAAGAAATGCCGTTTTTTATCAAAAGAAATACGTACCTCAAAAGGCTCCAGCAGCTTATCGTTTACCATTTTGTTTATGACCTTTGGTGGCCCCACCATGAACTCATATCCTTCTCTTCGCCTGGAAATATCTTATTATATAAGGGATGAATAAAGTAAATTCAACAATAAAAGGGATGAATAAAGTAACTTCAAAGAATGTTGAAGCTTAACTAACTCCTACATGTTTTCTATCAAGATGGTGATATGTAGTGTGCCCCTCCCACTAACAATAAATGTATCAGCTGTCTCACCATCTTCAACTCTCATTGCCAAGTTTCTCTCGAGTTCACGATATAGCCTATCTCGGAGATTTCGGCTGGTCACATACTTACCCTGAAAAATGAGTGGGCAAAGCTACATCAGAAACTACTTTTATAAAGACATACATAAGCTTTTTTTAATAGAAAACCAGACCAAAATTATATAAAAAAAAAATCCTAAGAGGAAATTCGATACAAAGAAAATATTTACGAGTACAATGCATCATATACAGAACATTCACGGATATCACAGATTCTGATACACCGCAATGCAGAAGTGCTGATGTACCCAACTTGTTGAGGATTTCAATGGCTACAGGATACTTATAGCTGAATTGATTCTCAATTATGTATCAAAATAGAGTATCCAACTGTTCAGCGCGCTGGAATCTCTATACTGGCATGCAAAGAGGTCAAGTGATCATATGAATAGTCAACTGGTTGAGTTTATGCAGTTGACAATCCAACCCCACAGAAGAAGGATTCAGCATTTACGGTTTTCTATCTATGTTCTCACAAAGTGACTCAACCAGTCCATGTTAAGTTCAAGCTACCAGACCAGAATAGTAAATTGACATTTGGAATTATTTCTTGTATGTCTGTGGAATCTTTGTGATTCCATAAACTGACAATTACTGAGAATAAACTGATTGTACATAAGAACTGAAAAAAAAAAAAAAAAAAAAAAGAAGATTGGTTTCCCTGAGATATAATCCAGAAAAAATATAATTTATGACGATGCTATCAACGTTTTATTATCTTACAAGGCGACATGCAAGTTAGGTAGACATGACTAACGTAGTGCATAGTCACCATGCCTATCAAGATATTCTAACATTCATTTGCTTTTTCATAAGAGGATAAAATAGCATAACCTATCCACATTAACCACATATTAGTATAGAAAAATCAAAGAATATGAAACAACTGTTTTTCTCCAAAAGCTTAAGCTTCCTCCAAAGAACGGTGTTTTTAATATTTATATTCAACAAGAAATATAATGCTTAAAGTATAGAAAACCTTCCTATACATATCGGCTTTTGCACTTTACCCGTCTTTTGAAAACCTCTATTTTGCCCCCTTAAAATTCAAAGTTATAGCACTTAACTCAGTGTTGTCATTATTCCGTCACTATTTTGTGCATAAACTGTGCGGTATAACCGAGTAACTTACTGAGATACATATTGTTTCCTTAAAATTGGTGGGAACGCATAAAAATATTTTATTTTTCCTCAAATTAAGTAACTTTATAAAAGAGATACCCTACTATTCACTAATGAGTATAATGGATATATCAGTAGTTAACATACGCTATATGTGCAGAACAATGATGAAATAATAGCGTGCCAGGTAAAGTGCTACAATTTTAAATTTCGAGGGGGCAAAATAGAGGATTTTTGAGGGGGTAATGTGCAAAAGCAGATATTTGTACCGAGGTTTTCAGCATTTTAGCTTATCAAATGAAGCCACATGTTTGCTAAAGATAATATATCATCTACTATATGCTCATTTCAATAGATAATATGACATTCTTAAGCTAATCATGACAAGTATAAACATATTCTATTACACGTCAGATTTTATAAATTGAAAAGTAAATTTACTAACCCCATGATTTTTAGTCATGTTTCTTGCTCTTTGTCATCATGTCATGTAAACATCGGAATTCAAGGACTAGTCATCATTGCCAATATAATATAGGCATTACAGAGAAATTCAACGGAATGCAAAGATTATACCTCCAACTGTAACAATTGAAAAGTTGAAACTGTGCTTTAAGGAGGACTCCTGATAAAATTTACCTATTAAACTTTCTATAGTAAGCATTTATAAATCAAATTTAACAATTTATGAGGATTTCTGGTATATCTTGTAACTTCTCCTTCGACCATTGTAGTTATAGTAAAAGTTAGCCCCTATAATTTACAAATAAGACCAACCTGTATTTCTATTTTTGGTTCATGCGTATACTGACTATTAATTTAACTTGCATACAGACCTATTGATAAATGGCAGACATAAAATAGCAAAACTGAGGGCTGTAACCATGACATACGTTCTATAATTTCAGTCTAAAACAGCATAATGCAAGAATTAAAATTAAATTGTAGAATATAAATTTCCACAAAGGTCATACCTCTCGGCCAACAAAGGGTGCAGTGTTGATAGAGAAAGACATTCTCACAGTTGGCTCCTCTACTTTTATGGTAGGCAATGGCTTTCCAGAACTTTTATCAGCTATAGTTTCCCCAATCTGCAAAACGAAGATTTGCATAACTTACCGTAACATAGCATCCAGCTTAATGACTACAGTTGTTTGATAGCTAGGACACTAACCATTATATCAGTGATGCCACAGACAGCACAAATGTCACCAGCTTCGACACTCTCAACCGGAGCTCTTGTGAAGTTCTCATAAACAAAAAGTTCACTTACTTTCCCATATCGGCAAGTTTCATCTGACGTACAGACCTACAAACAAAATGCAAGTTATAATCACAGCAAAATTGAAGACCAAGAATTAGTTAGGTGTCTGTTGCTTAAATTATAAAAGCTTTACTGCTTTACCTGGGCAAAAAAGGAAATACAACCAAATTCGGCAGACATATCTGGTTAGCTGGGACTTGGTCAAATTTATTCTCCTTGTCTCTCCTACTTAAGTCAACACTTTTGATGCCTTACAAACACACTCAGCATGACTCAAACAAAACTCCAATAAAATTCCATTACAAATATACACAACATGACTCGAACAAACTAAGACTTCAATAAACTGCTATGAACACATACACCATAATTTATGGTTCCTTGATGACGTTCCTCTTACAGATTTCTATTTTGCACTACAAAATTCAGTAATCCAGCTCAAATTAGATATCCTTTTTTGTTGAGGTAGTTGTCGATTTGTACGCCATTTCAAACTGAGCTGAAACATGGGATGACTGATTTCCCTAACCCACAGCAGGGATTTTTATTATAACTATTCCATATGTAACAAACTACAACTAGGATTACTAAATGATAAACTAAAGTTATATCAATTTTGCAGTTTTAGGGAAAAAAAAACAATAGACCACTTTGTCCAACAATGAAGATCTAGATGAATCCATATTTAGTTCTAGAAAGCAATAGCAAGTCCAAATGAACTTTTAGCTGGTCAAGTTAGTTGTTAGAAAAGTTAAAACAAGGGTAAATGTCCACAAAAATATTAAGTCAGAAAAAGGATAAGTAAGTTTCAAACGTTAACGTCAAGGATCTAAGTGTCCATCAGCACAAACGGTATCTACCGTGCCGTATAATGCCAACAAGATATCGGCACGATACAGCCCCCGTGCCGATGGCACGGCTTAAAACTCTTTTTTCTCTAAATTAGTCAGTAATTTTCTCGATAAAGTTCAAAAGACTTGATAAAGATACATAATAAGCAATTAGAATATTTTCTTGCTAAAAAAATAAATATTTCATACAATTATGTGTCGGCACACATGTATTTTTTGTGAATGGCACACATCGGCACTGTCCGGCTAGCACCGTGCCGTACCGTGCCGGCAAGTTTTCAGCATGACCCCGTGCCACAACACTTTAATCCTTAGTTGATGTGACGGAAATCTTAGCTTGCGATTATGAGGACCTTTGAGGAAAAGTAATTATGATGGAAATATTTATATAAGCAGATGATCATAGCTTCCAAGTAAATTCGATGCAGAAAAAAAGATAAAGGAAACTGAATAACTTATACCTTCACCTCCATGCCTCGCCGCAAAACCCCAGCATGTAGTCGTCCAATCGCTATTCTCCCCTTATGCTCATCGTACTCGGTGTTTGTTACCTGCAAATTAACCAAAATAGCACAACAAATTATACATTGTCTACCTGATTTGGAATCACTATACGTTTGTCAGTATTAGTAACCTGCTGATAGTCTACGCAATAAAGTAAGCTTCATTGGCATGCTAGTAAAGAATTGTTAACAGTATATCAAAAGAGATAATATTACCACATAATCATTTACAAAAATCAAAGAAATAATAATACAACTTTATAATGATATTAAACAGGCAGATTTATCATAGACAGTTGACACGGTGCATTTATCATAGCAAACATTTTTCATTACCCTACCGCCATCATGTTTAGACAGCCCAAATCCTTTATGTTTCCGGTCCTCATCTAGTTTCGACAGGAAAAAGAATATCCAGTGCTCCTTATCGACATCTCTAACCAATCCAAACTTCCTTGTCACATTCTCATAACACTCATATCATCACTGTAGTACACCGAACTTCTACAAATTGGGGAGTTCTTGGGGAATGTAGCCAAAAAGGACTATCTAAATGGTTTTGGCAAGGTTCAGAACTTAGCGAGTGTTTTCGGCGCAAATGAGGCGCGGAAACGGACTTCGAAAAGTCAAGTCTGCAAAACTGCAAATTCTGCAGCTAATTCCGGTATGGATGTGTTGATTCCGGTATGGATGTAATTAGTTCCGGTATGGATTGTGAGATACCGGAATGCAGTGGAAAATCTAAAAATCCAGCTCTCGGGTTTTGCGGAATTGCCTGTAGATACCGGAATTAAACGCCCGTATTTCGGTATGCCAAGGATGATACCGGAATGCAGAGCTGCGAGATGCCAACTTTGGCTGGCTGTGTGTAGTGAAATGTGAGGGGGGGTATTTCGATCATTTCACATGGGTTGGGGTGTATGAAGAGCTGAGGGCCTGCACTCTCTCATTCTCTTCTTCCTCTACTTCTCCTCTCCCTCTCCCTCACTTTCTCTCTCCAGAGATCCCTCCAAAGCTTGGAGAAAAAAGTGATTCAAGCTTGGAAAAAGGAATCCAAGGTGGGAAAGAAGCTTCTTGGTGCAAGAAGAAGCTTGGGGAGCTCGTGACCAAGGTAAGTACCTTGGATCTAAAGTTAGGGTTTTGGATTTAAGCCTTGTAAATGAATTTTATCAAACCCTTGGCTAATCTAGACTACAAATTGTAGGGATTAGCATGTGTTTTTTGGGTTTGGCCATATTTATGGAAACCCTAGGTTGAAAGCGGAATTCTCTTATGGGGGGTTTAAAAATTGTTTGACTCCATAGAACCCTAGTTGGAGGTTAGTAGAACATGTGGGACAACTCCATTTTGAGTGATTTCAAGAGATGGGATCGTTATGAGTTCGACTCGGATTAACGAATCCTTCATGTGTGTTAGGGCAAGGAGCTTGAAGACCAAGCTTGAAGCCAAGGAAAAAGAGCCCGATTGCAAGTGTCTACAAGCAATCGGAAGAGTGTGAGGTGGGTTTGTGTTTACCGAAGTGATTATGTCACTTCCACGTCGAAAGAGTAAAGTATAATTTATTTTACTTGATGCATGTAATGGTAGGTTAATTGGTAAGTGGTAAATATGAATGTGTAGATCATATAATGTTAATATCATTAACTACCATGGATTGGAACTATAGGCATGTAGAACACATAGATACAAATGGACATGTGTATGCCTAGGTGTGGACATAGCGGTGAGCTAGTTTTCTCTATATGTTAGAGAACTTGACATGTGGTTAAACAAGGGCTAGAGGCTGTTACGGATTTTATATTGGCATATTTCGTGAAGTGAGTCGGAGTCTTGAAGGTTCGAAGAAGAAAAGACGAAGAACAAAGACTCGAAGACTCCACGTATGAATTCACGATGCTTGGTAAGTTTAAATAATCTTGATGATGATTTAGATTCATTTACAAGTGTTTGGAAGACATTAGAATGGATAAAAAGTGTTTTAAAATAAAAAAATAAGTTTTCCAACTTCCGAGGTCCGGACCCTAAGGATGAGGTCCGGAACCCGTACGCCTCCCTGGTCGTCTTGCAGGGAGGGTCCGGACCCTGAGGATGAGGTCCGGACCCTGAGGGCGGAGGTCCGGACCCTGAAGCTGAGGTCCGGAACCCGTAGGTCTGATGAGCAGTTTCGCAGACCGGGTCCGGACCCTGATGGCTGAGGTCCGGACAATGAAACGCCTAAGCAGTGTCCGGGTCCGGACCCCATACCCGCGGTCCGGACCCCAACCCGACGAAATTTCCTGATTGTCCAGTTTTTCAATCCTAAACTAAATCTTTGTCTCCAAACCATATAAATAGGATGTGGGGGTGTCTCTAAAAGGGGTGAATCACATATTATCTTTGAGAAACCCTAGAAGCTTGTAGGTGACCGTTTTCCTCATCTTCTACATCAAGCTTCTCTCAAATTGATTCATGGTGCCCTAATGCCCAATATTCTTTTAGAATCAATTTGAGGATTGCTTAGAGATAATTCCCACAGATTTTTCATGATATTCTAAGCAATAAACCATCATCAATTTTGTTGATCTTGCTCCGGACGGAGTGCGCTCGTGGATTCGAGTGGGCGTCGTGGATTCGACGTGTTGAGGGCTTCGTGGATTCGAAGTTGGTCGTCTCGTGGATTCGAGGCGTGGCGTTCGTGGATTCGAACATGGGGCGTAGACAACCCGTTGGTGCGCGAGATCCGCTGAAGACGAAGGAGAGGTTAAGTCCGTGGAGTCGGTAATCACCTTGTAATCTTTTATTCTTAGTGGATTGTTATCGCGTGTTGGTCCCGTGGGTTTTTCTCCAAGGTGGAGTTTCCCACGTAAATCTCGGTGTGCTGATTTTATTTTTCGCATTACTTTATCGCATTGAGATTTGTGATTTTTGTTGTTACACCTATTCACCCCCCTCTAGGTGATAGATATACTCTAGATAGATCCTAGGGCACCCCCCTATCTTACAATTGGTATCAGAGCGGGTTCTAGACTTTATCTTTCATAATGGGTGAAGGAGGTAATATATTTAGGCCACCGTTTTTTGATGGAACCAATTATGCATATTGGAAGGTTCGCATGAGAGCTTTTCTAATTGCTATTGACGAGCGTGTTTGGCAATCCATCGAATTTGGATGGAAACATCCTACCGAAAAGGTAGAGAATGTTGACAAGACCAAACCTCGGAATAAATGGAGTAAGGAAGAGATTGATTTATCTTCTTACAACGGTAGAGGAATTAATGCCTTATTTAATGCTCTATCTCAAACCGAGTTTTCACGCGTCTCGGCGTGTGAAACGGCTAAGGAGATTTGGGATACTCTCCAAATTACGCATGAGGGAACTAGCTTGGTAAAGGTCCAAAAACTTCAAATGCTTACAAGTAAATTTGATTCAATTTTCATGGACGATCATGAGACCTTTACCCGAGTACTATACTCGTCTTCAAGACATAGTCAATACATGCGCAAATTTGGGAGAGAAAATCTCGGAATCTAAAGTTGTAAGAAAAATCTTGAGAACTCTTCCCGAAAGATTTCGTCCGAAGGTTGCGGCCATTGAGACTATAAAACATCCGGACGAGATGAAAGTTGAAGAATTAGTAGGCGCTTTACAAACATATGAAATGACTTTTCCTACTAATGAATCTTCTTCCAAGTCTTCTTCTAAGAGTACAGGTATTGCACTCAAATCTACGAAGGAGGAAGACGACAACTCGGATTCCGATGAAGAAATTTCGCTCGCCAATTTTGAACATCAATTGGAGCGTCTCACGAAGAAATTTCGTCGGAATTTCCGGAAGAACAAGTCAAATCGATCTACATCCAAATCTTCTTCTAAAGGATCTTCAAATTCTAAATTCTCTAAAGAGAAGAAGTTTGGAAAGTCTTCTAAAGAAAAGGATGAACTTGAAGGGGAGATCCGGTGTTACAAATGCCGTGGCTACGGTCACATCTCCACGGATTGTCCCACTAAAAAGTCTTATAAAAAGAAGGCTTTACAAGCTAGAACTTGGGATGATTCAACTTCTAATGAATCGAGTTCTAGTGAAGAAGAAACCAATGATGCCATTGCCCTATCTTCACACGTTTCTTCTTCTCCTTCTACTTTTTGTTTATCATCAATTGTTGCTAACCCCTCTGCTTCTTCTTCTGTGCATGAAACATCGAGCGAAAATAGCACTAGCGAGGGGGAGTCGGATGATGAAGGTTTAGCCGATGCCTACAACCAACTTCTAATTGAATCGAAAAAGATGGCTAAGCTTAACAAGAAGCTAAGGAGGCGAATGTTGGAGCTTGAAAGTGAAAATAAAATGTTGAAGACCACAACTAAAGCTCTTGAGGAGGAAAGGGAGTCGATATTGAAGAACAACAAAATCCTCCAAGAGAATCTAGACCAATCGGAGACGACGATTAAATCACATCAAGAGAAGATTGGTTTTCTAGAACATCATGTCAAGGAAATTCATACTTCTAATCAAGTCTTGACTAAACAAGTCCATGAACTCAAGTCCGACATACTAAAATTCTCCTCCGGATCGAAAAAGCTTGATAGTATGCTCGGATTGGGTCAAACAAGTAAACTTGGACTTGGATATGAGCGAAAACATGTTGAGAAGGTTAAAAATTCAGCACATATAGTCTCAACGAAATTGAAGGATAAAATATGTCATAGATGCGGAAAGAAAGGACATATCAAGAAGACATGCCATAAAAAGAAAACTCAAGTGGCATCTTCTAAGCATCTATCGGCATCTTCCACCACTCGACAACCTCCTCGGTTTCAAAAGCAACATCCAAAAGGTCGAGTACCCGAGGTCAACCGAAAGTCAAAGCCACAACACTTAAATACTCCAAAGCGGAATGCGATGGTGAGACCCACGGTTGATCAAAAGTCAAAACAAACCGTGCCCAACGTCAACAAACCAAGGCAACCAACAATCCGACAAGTTTGGGTTCGGAAAGGTGATATTTTTCCTTGTCTTAAACCTTAATTTGTTTTTGACTTAGAGTAATGCTTTGATCGGTTTTTATTGCATATCTTTTGTTCATTGCATTACACGTTTTTGGTGCTTTCATTGTTACAATTTTTTTTGGATTCTTTGAATGATTAGAACATTAAATAGTGCATTGAATATCAATAAGTTCACTTTCATTCACTCTTAATGAATTTCATATTAATTATCGGTTTTACTTTATTTTCATTATATTTGAAGGTAATCTATTATGAGAATTCTTAATACTTATATTCATCAAATTTAGGCAATCATGTGTAATCTCTAGGAGCTTAACCTATCTCGGTTGTGTGTGTTGAATTTGATGAATAGTCATTCTCTTATGGACTAAAATTTGTCACATGTTCTTTCAAATAAGAGATTGCATAAGCGAGGGAGAATTATTATTATAAAATGCTCATATGCTTTGAAAAAAGATGTGGAAAGAGTTACATCCTTAAAAGGAGTGTGAAAACTACCACCACATGGAGGAAAGAGCTACCACCCCCCGTCGGTCGTCCGGTTAGTGTGTGAAGCTACCACATGAGAATTGAATTGCATATCCGAAAAAAAAAATATATAAGTGCAAAAGCATGCAAAAGGAAAAATGTCACAATTTTTATTTTTCGGAGTTATAAGGTGGTCCACATACATGAAAGATGCTCAAAGAGCCACCCCTTGTGCTATTTGTTTTATCTCAAATTTGAATGTTTGTGCGACAAATTTTCTGTCTCTTTGATGAATCACTTAAGTCATCTTCATAATCCGTTTACATCTTGATAGTTTTTGAGCCTTTAGATTATCATTGATGACTTATTTTTGAAGTTTATATGAATTAAGAAATCGGATAATATTTTGTCTACATTATGATGAGTGTGTAGTAAAGTTCTCAATTCTTATGAAATTAATAGGGATTGAAAGAAGTCAATGTGAATTTATATTTCTCATGTACTAACATTGCTTGAAATTTTTATCACAAGTTGTTTCAAAATTGAAAAAGCTTTAAACTTGTATTTTGATTGATTTCTCTCGAACTTCTCTCTATTTTTGGTGTTTCTCTTTTGGCAATTTTTGACAAAAAGGGGGAGAGAGGAAATGGTAATGATAACTTAGACGCATAAACATAGGGGGAGAGAGTGCATGAACAAAGGGGGAGCGATTTTGATACTTTACATAGGGGGAGAGAGTGCATGAACAAAGGGGGAGCGATTTTGATACTTTACATAGGGGGAGAGAGTGCATGAACAAAGGGGGAGCGATTTTGATACTTTTTCTACTAACTTTGTTCGTGGAGAATGAAAATATTTTGCAGGTCTCTCAAGACTTCAAGACTCCATGTTTGTCTAAGTTAGTGAGTTTGTTTTAGGAGTTACTAAATTGTAATTTTATTTTTCATTTGGATCTTTCACGCGAGAAGTTCATTGTTTTGGTGATGGCAATGAATTTCATTTTTAGAGAGATGAGCATCGTGAGTGTTTTATGTATTTTTGTGTTTTTGTCACGAAATTGCCAAAGGGGGAGATTGTTACGGATTTTATATTGGCATATTTCGTGAAGTGAGTCGGAGTCTTGAAGGTTCGAAGAAGAAAAGACGAAGAACAAAGACTCGAAGACTCCACGTATGAATTCACGATGCTTGGTAAGTTTAAATAATCTTGATGATGATTTAGATTCATTTACAAGTGTTTGGAAGACATTAGAATGGATAAAAAGTGTTTTAAAATAAAAAAAATAAGTTTTCCAACTTCCGAGGTCCGGACCCTAAGGATGAGGTCCGGAACCCGTACGCCTCCCTGGTTGTCTTGCAGGGAGGGTCCGGACCCTGAGGATGAGGTCCGGACCCTGAGGGCGGAGGTCCGGACCTTGAAGCTGAGGTCCGGAACCCGTAGGTCTGATGAGCAGTTTCGCAGACCGGGTCCGGACCCTGATGGCTGAGGTCCGGACAATGAAACGCCTAAGCAGTGTCCGGGTCCGGACCCCATACCCGCGGTCCGGACCCCAACCCGACGAAATTTCCTGATTGTCCAGTTTTTCAATCCTAAACTAATTCTTTGTCTCCAAACCATATAAATAGGATGTGGGGGTGTCTCTAAAAGGGGTGAATCACATATTATCTTTGAGAAACCCTAGAAGCTTGTAGGTGACCGTTTTCCTCATCTTCTACATCAAGCTTCTCTCAAATTGATTCATGGTGCCCTAATGCCCAATATTCTTTTAGAATCAATTTGAGGATTGCTTAGAGATAATTCCCACAGATTTTTCATGATATTCTAAGCAATAAACCATCATCAATTTTGTTGATCTTGCTCCGGACGGAGTGCGCTCGTGGATTCGAGTGGGCGTCGTGGATTCGACGTGTTGAGGGCTTCGTGGATTCGAAGTTGGTCGTCTCGTGGATTCGAGGCGTGGCGTTCGTGGATTCGAACGTGGGGCGTGGACAACCCGTTGGTGCGCGAGATCCGCTGAAGACGAAGGAGAGGTTAAGTCCGTGGAGTCGGTAATCACCTTGTAATCTTTTATTCTTAGTGGATTGTTATCGCGTGTTGGTCCCGTGGGTTTTTCTCCAAGGTGGAGTTTCCCACGTAAATCTCGGTGTGCTGATTTTATTTTCCGCATTACTTTATCGCATTGAGATTTGTGATTTTTGTTGTTACACCTATTCACCCCCCTCTAGGTGATAGATATACTCTAGATAGATCCTAGGGCACCCCCCTATCTTACAGAGGCCATGTAAAGTTGGAAATCCTAGGTATGCACAACTAGGATAAGAAAGAACTGTAATGTGCATGTTGGCATTGGGTGTATATCCAAGTGATTTGAGCCATGAGCTCACCTTGCATGTAAGAGAATTCGAGTATTTCATAATGTATATATATATATATATACTTAAAAGGTGATGTATGTATGTTAAACCTAGTGTCATTGAATATAGGTTGGAATGTGATGGTATTAAACCTAGTGTTATTAAACATAGGTTGGATCAGGAAATGAACCTAGAGTGGGTAAACCTAGGTTGTATAACATAGTGGTAGAAAGACCACTTGCTTTGTGTAATGTGTGTGAACCTAGAGTCGTCGAACCTAGGTTGAGAGACATAGTGATAGGAAGATCACTTAAACAGGACATTGAACCTAGTGTCATTTGGACATAGGTTGGAAAACATAGTGGTAGGCAGACCACTTGAACATGAGAATATGAACCTAGAAGAGGTTGATAACATAGGGTAATGATGAACCCTTGAGACGTGGAAAGTGGATTCCGAAATCCCAGAACTAGTGACTCGTGGATGATCTTGGTATCAGCTGGTGGGTGCGACTATTTCGCCGCCAAGAGGCTGGACACCTGAGGCGAGTGCGACGATTTGCCGCCCGGTGATTGAAGTCATTGTTCGGCGAGTGCGACGATTCGCCGCCCGGTGACTGAAGCCATTGTTCGGCGAGTGCAACGATTCGCCGCCGGGTGACTGAAGCCATTGTTCGGCGTGTGCGACGATTTCGCCGCCAGGTGGTAAAGTCAAGAAGGGCGATGGCCCAATAATATTTGACTCTAAAGTGAGTCGGGTAAGGTTTGACTAAAGTAAGTAAACCTTAGAGGGGTGGTGGCCTAATGATATTTGACTCTAGAATGAGTCGGGAAAGGTTTGACTAAAGTAAGTAAACCTTAGAGGGGCGGTGGCCCACTGATATTTGACTCTAGAGTGAGTCGGGTAAGGTTTGACTAAAATAAGTAAACCTTAGAGGGGCGGTGGCCCGATGATGACTCTAGAGTGAGTCGGGTAAGGTTTGACTAAAGCAAGTAAACCTTAAAGGGGCGGTGGCCCAATAATGTTTGACTCAAGAGTGGGTCGGGTAAGGTTTGGCTAAGGTAAGTAAACCTTAGGAGGGTGGTAATCCGTTGATGATTGACTCGAGAGTGAGTCGTGTGTGGCTTAGCTAAGGTGAATGAACCTTAGGAGCAGGTTGATTACGAAATGGATAGTGGAATAGCAGTGAAAAATGTATTGCATGAATTTCACTATCACATTTGTTGAAGCATAAGCATGTTTACTGTTTTTGCATATAGTAGAGTTATATGCTTGCAAGTTATGTATATGTGCTAACCATACTTTTATGCTTCCTTTATACCTGGTAGGTCAAGCTTCTCTCTTGGGTGGCCTTACTCACTGGAAACTATTTTACATAGTTCTCATCCCACTATTTTTCAGGTCCACACGTGAGCGGCGTGGCGGTGCGAGGGAAGGACGTAGCCTGATAGTTAGCGTCCTACCACTGTGACCAGAATAGATGTACCCTCTACTGCATAGCTTAGGGATACTGGAATGAAAGGTATGTAATAATAATTTGATTGTATTTGGAAAGAGAACAAAAACACAAAAATATAATATGTAGATGTATTGTGAATGCTTGTAATAGTATAGTAATTTATGATGCTTTCCTTATACAATCTATGTATGAATTATGTTCCTGTTTGGAACCTCTTGAATTGTACTGGTTGTGACGCCTTGGACGTACAGAAAAAACTCTGTCCGTTCAGCGGGTCTGGGTCATGCGCCCATGCGGTTATCCTTCAGCCTATTTGGGGAAAGACCCGGCGAGGCGTGACAATCACACACCCCATAAACTAAATATTCTCCTCCCCACATCACACATAGATGGCCAAAACTACCAACACCAACATGAGATAACTCATTTAACTGAGGTTGGGGCCACTATAATTTCCTTTTGATTGCCGATAATGTTTCAGAAAAATTGCTAGTTATACTGCATCACGCTGAGGAATGATAAATACAAAGCACAAGGCCATAGAGCATCTGGAGCTTAGCAGTATAGATTCTCTACAGTACACTAGAACTGGAGATATAGATTCGAGGATAGAGCAAACAGAAAAGACATAAGCAGGACAATTAACAACTCACGAGCATTTGTAATGCACCATCTTTATCAATACGAGGTTCTGGTATGCATCTAAGAATAGCCTCAAAAAGTGGCCCAAGATCATCAGCCATATTATCTGGAGAAAGTCCTGCTTTTCCTTTGATGCCACTTGCATAAATCACTTGGAAATCACACTGTATATAAATAACAAAAGAAAAAATTAAGGATGTCTACAGAAGAATTTGTTTTCCTATTTTTTCTATCAAGTTAACAAGACAAATTACCGGCATATTAACTTGAAATTTACCTGTTCATCAGTCGCATTCAATTCAATAAAAAGTTCAAATGTGGAATTGACTACAAAATCTGGACGAGCTGAAGACCTGTCAATTTTATTCACAACAACCACAACAGCATGTCCAAATTCTAAAGCTTTCTTCAAAACAAATCTTGTCTGTGGCATCGGTCCTTCTACAGAATCTACCTACATAAAAGAGCACCCGACCATCAAACGAGGCCGAGACATTAGATCAGAGGCTAAGCATCCTAAGATGCTCTAACAAACCAGAAGCATTTTTTAAATATAGAAATTTATACTGCAAGCCCAACAATAGTGTGGTTCTATAATTCTCTGATAGAAGCAATATTCTATCAGAAATATTCAAACAGAGAATGTTGATTAGAGAATGTTGATATCCACATATAATACCACCCCAAAAGTATAGCCGATATAAGCGCAAGTCAGTGACTAGGTGCTATGAAATAGATAACAATCATGTAATCTGCAAGAGCTAAATTATGAATGACACCTGAAACAACTTGAAAACTTTTAGCATCAGAAAAACTAGGGCATGAATTGTAGAAAAAACTTTTTCTCAAATCAAGTAATGCCATTATAATTCACTCCGAATCAACACAAGTCTTGAAAATATTAAGCTCGAAATACTTAGCAACTAGCAAAGGGCATGCCAAAATATTCCTACATAAACAAATATACAAGTAATGAGTAAAACCGAATAGGGGCAAGCAAACCCCAAATAATTGACAAAAACAATATGTAGTTGAGATTTCCCAGAGATTACACATATTCAAATTGATCAAAGTGTATGTTTAACTAGTACCACTAGAAGAACTCCTTCAACCATGTTGAGGACACGTTCAACCTCCCCACCAAAGTCAGAATGACCTGGAGTATCAATAATGTTTATCTTAGTCCCCTTGTAGGATATTGATGTATTTTTGCTAAGTATTGTAATTCCTCTTTCTCGTTCCAAATCATTTGAGTCCATTATTCTCTCCTGCACAATTTGGTTGTCACGGAAAACCTGAGGAACAAAAGAAATACAAGACAATCAATGTTGAAGGAACCTGCATGTTTTAATAGTTCAAGCTAGCTATACTCAGCATCTCTTTCATTCTCAACCTTCATTCCTGCTTGTCTATACCTTCAGCAATTCTAAGGCATCTTTTCATGAAATTAGACACCAAAAACCTAAGATTTTTCAATTTGATATTTTAATTCATCTTTCTATTTCCATGTTAATTCAAGAATTTAAATTACCTAATCAAGATAAGGATAGGGTTTTTTTAACAAAAACTATTACTTTATGTGAATACGTCAATTCCTCTCCAAATATTTACACAATTGAAGATAATGAAAAAGATACCATTATCATGTATGTCAAAGTTACAGGTTACTAAAATATGCTGATTAAATTGAAGTATCTGAATTTCCAAGATATAAACATTCTAGTTTCGTAGCACCAAAAAGCATAGATGATAAGAGAAAGAAAAGCATGTGCAGAGGTGAGAAAGGACCCAACTTGTGATCTGATACGAAGCATATAACCAGAATATATAAAGCAAAGTGAATGATTCTACCTTTGCTTGCTTCAACATTGCATCCACCAAAGTTGTTTTTCCATGATCTACATGGGCAACAATCGCAATATTCCGCACATCTCTCCTTGTCATTTCTTTTTTCTTGCTAACTGCAGAAGCCACAAAATATAGCCATTAGTCAATTCTTGCGAAATAATATAATGTACTTTCCAGTTTGTTTCATAGATTATTAAAGCTACCATTACTTATAATCCAAGATACAGATGGCCAGCTAGATTCCTTCATCATAATGAAATTCTTCATCATCATAAAAACAAAATTAGACTGGCAAGAAATGTACCAATTTAAGATAACTTTGCATATACCACGTAATCAGTAAATTTCATATGCCTACTCATAAATAACAGTTTTTATTAACCATAGAAAGGAAACATGGATTTCCTTAACAACTGATCCAGGTGGTATTTCTTCTCACTCAAAACATCAGCCAGGGTACCTTGACAACGTAAAGCAATATGATTATGCAATGAAACACCTTCTACTTATATTAACTTCCAGCACCTTCTTCGGACATCGAAACAGGCCATAAGGGAACGATGTTGTACTTATATGACAGGAAATTGGATAAATAAGTGGGAACTAGGATAAACAGTGGGAACTAAGTATTGATTATCTGATGCCCGTCCAAGAAGTGAATTTATGTTTACTTTAAGTACTTCGTATCATGCCTCGGTTAATCTTATATTATTGAACAAATTACACTAAACAACACAGCTCAAGATTTCTTCTTCTTCTTTCTTTTTTTTTCCCCTTTCAACTGCAGCTATCTGATTTTTAAATGGACTAGGTTATACCGAGGTACCATACTTGTTTGGACAGACTTCTTCCTTTGCGAAAAATCACTTGTTCATCTACTAATGCATGAACGTAATTACTCAAAATCCTATCGAATATCAACCATTTCTCCGACTCATCAAACACCACCCCATCCGCCCTCCCCCCAAAACACACACTAATAAAAGCTTAGAACACCAACTTAAAGCTCAAACGGACAGCGAAATTACCCGACGCAGCTTCCGCAGTTGAAGAGGCCGAGCATGTAACATCCACTCGCCGACGCGACAATCTCAAGGTGTTTTTGCTTCCATTAGTGGCCAGCGGCGGGCGAAGGCCACACCCCAAAATCTCCTTCCGGAGACAGAGGGAGTGGCGAGAAACTCTGCTAGGGCTAGGTTTAGGGTTTACAGCGGGAAGAGCGGGAGAAGACGAAGACCTGAGCGGGGAGAGGACGCCGACCGCCATTTCCATTCGGCCGAGCTCAGTCGCCGCGGGGGAGCGCGAGACGACGGAGTAAGAGCGAATGGATATGTAAAAGCGGAGGCTCCGAATGCGTCTGAGGTGGGAAACGAGCGAGCGGTTCCACTTATTATACTGTTGAGTTCGTGTGCAAGTATTCCGCAGGAACGGTTTAGCCAAGTCACGCTTTTCAGATTTCAAGTGGAGAGTAAGGATTTGGGGAATCGCATCGTCACAGAAAATTAATTAGTCGGTCGTATGACGAATGGCTCCGGTGTGATAGCTAGGGTAACGGATGGCGTGGCTGCTCTACGTTTTCAGGGAGAAAAGAGATAGGTCCGGGTCTGCCGAATATGCGGTTCCAATAAATAAATAAATAAATAAACAATAAAATTACGAAAAATAATATGCGGTTGTCCGGAAAATTGAGAAATACAGTTATTTACACGACTTCGTACGAAAGTTGTGCCAAAAGTAGGTAATATAAGTGATACATTCTAAATTTTTTTTCTTTTTTTCTTCCTTACCGTAGCAGTCACACTAGTAATGTGGTATCTCCGATAATCAACTTATTTTTCTAAAATTCATCTATTTCATCATAATTTTTAAAAAATATTTTTTTTAAAAAAAAAGAAAGATGTAATTGGCAGAACATATATGATGTAACGTAATTGCTGCATAGTAGACTTTCTCGCAACAGAGGGGATGGTTGGCCTAGAAAGTAATTTTATGATCAAAAATAATTTTTTTAATACATTAATCTCTTTTTTTTAAATATAATTTTAGCTTTTAAAATTACTTTTCTGACAAAGCCTCCAAAATCAGAAGTAGGTTAAATCTAGTCCCTAAAATTTGATTTTGATCCTAGACTCAAATTAGAAATTTAAATTTAATTTTAAATTCTAAATATCAAATTTTAAATTTTAAATCTTAAAATATTAAATTTAGATTTTAGATTCAAATGTCAACTTTAAATTTTAGCTCATATTTAGATTTTAGATTTAAAATTTTAAATTTTGAATTTAATATTTAGCAAAAAAATTTAATATATACAAATAGTATAAAAAAAATGTTGTCAAATAACTCTATAAAATGACATCAGAAATATTACTTTTCTATTAAACTCAGTCAAACACTACACAACTTTTAAAATAAATCAATTCTCCAAATCAAAAATCAATTCTACATAATAGAGCGTTTGGCAATGACAGTTGGAAAATCTGATTCTCCTTTTCAGAATCAGAAAACTAATTTTTAAGGCTCCAGAATCAGAAGCAGAAAAAAACTACTTCTCTAAAATTGATTCTAATTTTGGACTCAAACTTCAAATTTGCATTTTTATTTATTCAAAGTATAAATTTAAAATAAAATTTAAATTTTGAAATTTTAAATTCATATTTGAACTTTTAAATCTCAACTTTTCAAATTTAAAATTTAAAATTTAGATTTTAAATTTTAAAATTAAGTTTAAAATTTGAAATTTAAAATTTAAAATTCAAAATTTTAAATTTTAAATTTAAGATAAAATTTAATTTTGACATTTCAAATTTTAAAACTTAAATTTAAAATTTTGAAAATTTAAACCTTAAATTACAAGTTTTAATTTTCAAATTTAAAATTTTAAATTTTAGCTTTTAATTTGTAGTACACCGAATTTCTACAAATTGTGGAGTTTCGGTGAGAAAATAGCATGAGAGACTACGTGAGCGGCTTCGACCAAGTTTGGGGCTTGTGCGAAGTGTTTTCGGTGCAGATGAGGCGCGAAAACGGACTTCGAAAGGTTAAAGCTGCTGAACTGGTGAAATCTGCAGTGGATTCCGGTATGAAGATGTCAATACCGGTACTGAAGTGATTAGTACCGTTATGGAGTGTGGTATACCGGAATGTGATGGTAGAATCCGGAAATCCAGCTCTCGGATTTTGCGGAATTTCTCGTGGTATACCGGAACTAACGCCCGTATACCGGTACGCCAACCCGGATACCGGAATACAGTTATGCAGATTGCTGATTTCGAGGGGTAAATTGGTAATTTCAGTGGGGGGCTTGTATGAAGGGAAACCATTCCCCTTTCTCTTCTGAAACACACACACGCAGGGAGAGAGGGAGAGAGAGAAGCTCCTCTCTCTCACTTCTCTTCTTCTCCTTCTTCTCCTCCAAAGTTGGAGATCTTGGTGGAGATCAAGCTTGGGAAGCTTGGAGGAGTGGAGATTCGAACTCGTGCATGCATGGTGGCTTGGTGAGCTCGTGGATCCGAGGTGAGTCCTTGGATTTGGTAGTTAGGGTTTCGGATTTGGGCTAAGAAATGATATTTTGGAGACCCTTGGCTAATCTAAACTACAAATGGTAGAGATTAGCAAGAGATTTTGGGTTTTGCCATGAGTTTTGGGAAACCCTAGGTTGAAAGAGAAATTTTCTTGTGGAGGGTTTTAAAAATATTTTAACCCTTTAGAACCCTAGTTGGGGGTTAGTAGAATATGTGGGACAACTCCATTTTGAGTGATTCCAAGAGATGAGGTCGTTATGAGTTCGACTCGAATTAACGAATCATTTATGTGTGTTAGGGCAAGGAGCTTGAAGACCAAGTTTGAGGCCAAGAAAAATAGCCTGATTACAAGTGTCTACAAGCAATCGGAAGAGTGTGAGGTGGGTTTGTGTTTACCGAAGTGATTAGGTCACTTCCATGTCAAAAGAGTAAAGTATATTTTATTTTACTTGATGCATGTAATGATAGGTTAATTGGCAAGTGGTATATATATATATGAATGTGTAGATCATATGATGTTAATACCATTAACTACCATAGATTGAAATTGTAGGCATGTGGAACACATAGATACAAATGAACATGTGTATGCCTAGGTGTGGACATAGCGGTGAGCTAGTTTTCTCTAAATGCTAGAGAACTCGATATGTGGTTAAACAAGGGCTAGAGGCCATGTAAAGTTGGAAATCCTAGGTATGGACAACTAGGATAAGAAAGAACTGTAATGTGCATGTCGGCATTGGGTGTATACCCAAGTGATTTGAGCTATGGGTTCATCTCGCATGTAAAAGAATCAAAGTATTTCATAATAATATATATACTTGAGAAGTGATGTATGCATGTCAAACCTAGTGTTATTAAACATAGGTTGGAATATGATGGTACTTAACCTAGTGTTATTAAACATAGGTTGGAATGTGATGGTATTGAACCTAGTGTCATTAAACATAGGTTGGAATGTGTAATGAACCTAGTGTCATTGAACATAGGTTGGAAAATATAGGGTAGGTTGACCACTTGGACACGAGAATATGAACCTAGAAGAGGTTGGTAACATAGGGTAATGATGAACCCTTGAGATGTGGAAAGTGGATTCCGGAATCCCAGAACTGTTGACTTGTAATATCGGTATCAGCTGGTGGGTGCGACTATTTCGCCGCCAGGGGGCTGGATACTTGTGGCGAGTGCGACGATTCGCCGCCCGGTGATCGAAGCCATTGTTCGGCGAGTGCGACGATTCGCCGCCGAGTGACTGAGGCCATTGTTTGGCGTGTGCGACGAGTTCGCCGCCAAGTGGTAAAGTCATGTTAGGCGGTGGCCCAAGTATGTTTGACTCAAGAATGAGTCGGTGAAGGTTTGACTAAAGTAAGGAAACCTTAGTTGGGCGGTGGCCCAAGGATGTTTGACTCTAGAGTGAGTCGGGTGAAGGTTTGACTAAAGTAAGTAAACCTTAGGAGGGGGGTAACCCGTTAATGATGGACTCGAGAGTGAGTCATGTACGGCTTAGCTAAGGTAAGTGAACCTTACGGAGCAGGTTGATTATGAAATGGATAGTGGAATAGCAGTGAAAAACATATTGCATGGATTTCATTATCGCATTTGTTGAAGCATAAGCATGTTTACTTTTTGCACATAGTAGAGTTATATGCTTACAGGTTATGTATATGTACTAACCCATGCTTGCATGCTTCCTTTGGACCTGGTGGGTCGAGCTCCTCTCTTGGGTGGCCTTACCCACTGGGAACTATTTTATATAGTTCTCATCCTACTATTTTTCAGGTCCACACATGAGCGGCGCGGCGGCGCGAGGGAAGGGCGTAGCTTAATAGTTAGCGCCCTACCACTGTGACCAGAATAGAAGTACCCTCTACTGCGTAGTTTAGGGGTATTCGAATGAAAGGAAATGTAATAATAATTGGATTGTATTTGGAAAGAAAGAACAAAGACGAAAAATATAATATGTGGTTGTATTGCGAATGCTTGTAATAGCATAGTAGTTTATGATGCTTTTCTTATGCAATCTTTGTATGAATTATGTTCATGTTTGGAACCTCTTAAATTATACTGGTTGTGACGCCTTGGACGTACAGGGGAAACTCTGTCCGTTCGGCCGATCTGGGTCATGCGCCCGTGCGAATTGTCCTTCCACCTACTTGGTGCTAAGGCACGGCGGGGCGTGACAGATTAAGGTTGTATCAGAGCGTAGAAATGTTCTAGGTGGACCTAATAAACCCTAGGATGGAAAAGACTCTAGGAGTGTAAGCTCGTGAGAGACGAGGACTTGTGATGTGCGGCGAAAGTGTAATCGATTGGGTCGTGTATTGGTTATCCCTCTAATAGGATGTTAGGGGTGGATTTAAGGCATGGTTTATTCTCAGCTAAGTGTGTTCATGTTGGCGCGCGACAACATGAACCCAAGGGATGAGAATAGGCGCCCTTGTGTGACTTTCGCCTAATTTGTGTTAGTAATTTGAATCGTGTTTGTACTTGGCCTAAAAGGTCGAGAATGTTGACGGAAGTTGTCGTGTTTTAAGATACGATGGCGTTACGTGGGCAATCTCCGACGAGATCAACGCGGGATGG
The DNA here is from genome assembly GCA_016920855.1 of Puya raimondii. Taxonomy (NCBI): domain Eukaryota; kingdom Viridiplantae; phylum Streptophyta; class Magnoliopsida; order Poales; family Bromeliaceae; genus Puya; species Puya raimondii. Next base: position 21,474,582 of record JABWPP010000050.1, on the reverse strand, counting down.
ACCTAGTGGGGTCCCTGAGCAATCTGGGGCAAGTGGAGACCCGGAGCTTCGTGAGCAGTTGGCCACACTCGTTGGAGTGGTGCAACAACAAGCTGAAATGGCACAACGACAACAGGAGACTGTCGTACGGCAGGAGGAGCGGATCAGGAGACTCCACGAAATCGTGGAGCGAGTAGTACATCGTGTACCATCGGGAGCCGCAGCGGGTACCTCACAAGTAGATGCTGGTGCCTGGGCCACTAATTCTGTAGAATTAGAAGCGAAGAGGGAGCGGGCTTTAGCTGCCCTCATGACGTTCAAGGGATTCAATTCGCTTACCTTCGACGGGGAAGAAATGGACCCGTGGACCGTAGAAACGTGGATCGATTCTATGGAGTCCCTGTTTGAGGACTTGTACACCTTGGAGCGGGACAAGGTGCACTTTGCCGCACACTGCTTGCAAGGGTTGGCAAAGGCGTGGTGGAAGGGAGTCCGACGAGACCGCTCTTTTAATCTTTCTTCTATGACTTGGGATGAATTTCGAGGGCTGGTGTTCTCTGCCTACTTCCCTGATAGTGAGAAGAGAAAGCTCCAGGAAAAGTTCAGGAAGCTGAAGCAAGGTGATCACTCAGTGAGAGAGTACGAGAGAGAGTTCTCTCGCATTGTAAATTGTATCCCTTATGTGATACGGGATGACAAGGACAAAGCTGATTGTTTCGTGCGCGGACTTCGGCTTGAGATCTTTAAGGTTGTGCATCCCTTCAAACTGCAAACCTTTGTCGAGGTACTCGACCGGGCCCTGTGGGTGGAGTAGGGCAATGCATTCGTGCAAGAAGAGCACGAGTTTTATGACAAGAAAATAGAGACGGGACAACAATCAAGTAAATCTGGTGGTCAGTCGAGTTCCAGACAAGTCCCGACGCGTTCGCGTCGACGATCTCGTGCCCCGGGGACCTACCATACTCGGTCCTCGGCGAGTTGTGTTATTTGTTGAGGCCCTCATTACCCACAACAGTGTGATCAGCGGGAGGGCAAGTGCTTCAGGTGTGGGCAACTGGGCCATACGCGGGATGAGTGCCCACAGGAGGATAGCCGGGCCCTGACACTTGCGGCGGCCTCTCTGCTCCAAGACAGCTCGCGGGTGTGCCACCTGCGGCAAGATTTGGGGAGCATGCATCGATGTTGAGGCAACCTGAGGGTTCGCGTCGGGCGCCAAGTGGCCATGGGTATGCGACTCAGGTGATGGAGCCTACTGCTGCCGACGGCATCGCAGCAGGTATGATTTAATTGTGAAAATCATGCGTGAGGCATATTTGACACTTAAGCATTGCATGCATTATCATGTGGTCAATTGCCGCTATACGGGCATGCGAATGTCATGGAAGCGTGTATCCGCCTGCTGGAGCAAAGGGATGGAAATGGTGGACTGACCCTCAAAATTGAGGCAATGTGTGTAGCCGATTGCGAGAGTCGAATTACGACGCTTGAGGATATGCGAGTGGTTCGCGAACTTCGGACATTATTCCGATGGATCGATGACAGTAGTGGAACCACGGTTGTGAAATTGATAAGGTAATCGCCAAGATTAGGCGAGTGGGCCTTGTTGTACCTCAAATTGAGGTAGGTTGTGGTACTCGCAATGCGAGCGAGCATAAGCGTGGTAGCTTAGTGCTTGTGGATAGCGCGAATGGACATAGTAGCATGGGATGCTCGGGTGTAAATGCTCGTGGAGTATTGGCTCTGGTCAGCCGAGAGGGTTTGTTGGCAGTAGCACTTGGGCATTGCTAAGTGTGAAGGAGGCCAAGAACCGCTTGAGAGCTAGTGGCTCGCACTGGGTGCATAGGAGCCGATAGAGATTGTTGTCGCTTGATAGAGCGTGCGGAACACGTGTAACGACGGTATCGGGTATTGCTTGGGGACGATCCGTGCCCGGACCATTGTGGACTGTGGAGCCTGGGGCCGTATAGACAGGCGCAATCAGCTGTGTGTGACAGCAGCCCGAGACCTGAGGGTAGGGCAGAGACTTATGGTCGGGGCGGTAGTCCAAGCGATGACCCGAGAACGTGGAATGCCACCTGTGAGACCATATAAATGGTAGTACACCGAGAGTGTGGATGTGACCCAACTCTAGGACTCAATAGAGGTTAGGGGTCTTGGTTACTCTTGGTTAGAGTATGTGCGCAAAGTCCTGAGTGAGGACTTCGCCGGGTAACGATTGGATTTACGTTTGCGAGCAAGAGATGTTACGCGACGTTGAGACAGGTTTAGGCAGTAGGCCTACGAGAGAGTTTTGGTCTGTGGACCATCTGTTATGAACCAAGATAAGCGGTTTGAAAGCGGAAATACGTGCCAATTTTTTTTAAAAAAAAACCTAGCTCGCGCCACGTACAGACCTGCCACAAATACAGGGTCCACTGTACACACGGATAGAGCCTCCCCTATATTTGCACGGCGTACACAACATACAACAGGATCACAACCACCATTCATTCATCACAACAACACAACAGCTCAATAAGATTCATACAGCTAACAGTCCTTAAACCTGTATGAATCTAAGTAAGTCCTTTGGCGAAGGATGATGCGATGCACAAACAACAGATCATTCTAGAAAATTGCTCCTTACCCAGAAACTTTATTTTGAAACCCTAATCTCAAACATTTAAGAATCATTTAAAAACTGTTCTCCACACGAGAACTCTCTTTTGAAATATCAAAAGTCGATCGATCGGAAATCCATTTGAAAACTGTTTCCCACACGAAAATATTTATTTGAAAATGCTACCATGAGGGGTAGAAATCCAAGATGTGCGATATAAAGCAACAATGATAGATCTAAAGCATCAGCATCCACACATCAATAATAAACCAAATCCACAATATCTAAGCATGCAAGAAAGCACATCCAAAATATAATTATACCAAAACCATAGCATGCTAGACAAAACAACCACAGTGTAACTGAACCACATCCATAACTAACTGATAAAAGATAAGGGTGATAACTAAATCTGGAGAGGGAAGCCTTACAGGTCGGGACCTCTAGTACCACTAACTAGGCGTGCCTCGTTGCGTCCCGACTCTCACCACCCTGCTTACCTGAAAACAACAACGAGGGCGGGGGGTGAGAACATGTAAACATGTCTCCCCTCCCAGTGGGTACCGCAAGCCGACGAAAGCGAGGTGTACACACCGGCACGAGGGTCAACAAAAGGTAGATAAGGTAAACAGTAGCACAAGTAAGTATGAGGCTGACATACAACTGAACAACTATACTATTGTAAGCAACTAGTATATGCATTAATAGAGATAACCACAAAGTAAACCCAATCCATAGCCACCGGGACGTATCCCTGGCACTGTCACATGCTCATCTCTCGGCACATAAACCTTCTGGACGCACTGCATCAAGGCTCACGGGTCGGACCAAACTCAACGACCCTTTTCCAGAAAAGAACACCCCCAGGCGGTGGATCAGACCGCTAGTGTACGTGACGTGCTAGAAGAGCTATGACGATCGATGTGAATGCTCAATCCACAGAACGGCAACGAGCCGTGAAGCAACTGATAAACCACAACGAGGATCGCTCGGAACAACAGGCGATCACCACCGACCAACTAGGTCGTCTCAAGAATCATGCAAACCACAACTACTCTACTATCCAAGCACACATAAGTAGAGTCAACGGGAGTCAAGTGAACTAATAACTGAAATACAAGAGAAGGGATAGAAAGGTATCACCATAGTCCACTGAACCGACTCCGGATCGACGTACCCACCTGTCGAAATGCTAGAGCCTAACACCGACGGCTCTCGGGAACCACGACAGGACCTATGAAAGACTTACAGGGCCAAGGTCCACCAAGTCAATACAAAACACAAGGCGCTCACATCCCGAAACCGACGGATCGCCCGGAAAACCCATCTGGACGATCCCGAAACCACACTAATCTCCACAGGGGTACCAACAGCCAAACCAGGTCCATCGTTGTCCCCAACCACACCAAAATAAGGTGACTGGACAGCGAGCGCAAGCTCGGGGTGCCACGAACACAAACGCACCCAAAACGGCTTTCCGGGTTTCTGAAAAGTGTCGATTTGACACTAGAACCCTTCGTCACTCATCTGCTATCCTCGAAACTTCGGGACAGCAATGAGGCTAAATGACGAAGCCAAGTCACTCGCAAAAACAGCAAGTGAGTCGCACGACTAAAAATACGCGTTTCGCCGACTATTTCATCGAAAAATGCATCAGAAATAAATCCGGATCTCCGTGAAGGGCGAAGAAGTTGGACAACCAGTCCACAGAGTCTCAAGGGTCATGCCCTTGCTGCCCGCAGCGTCGCAATGCTACCACAATCATCAAAATCCCAAAACAAGCTACAATTACATACATAACAAGCGTAATTAAGGCCGTTCGAGCAATCCGTACGTCCGCACGACCTCCCGCAAGCAGCAGCGGATAGGTAACAATGTAATGGAGGCTGTGCTCACAGCCCCACTGCGACAGAACCAGCCGCAAGCACAGAAAACCCATAAAAACAGCGTCAACATGCGATAAAATTGCTCGACAAAGGCCGAACAGCGAAACGGCTCACCCAAACCGAAAACAAAGGTGAGCATGATGATCAGCGCGTCGCTGCGATAATGTGCTCACCTTCCCGAGCTTCGGGAGGCAACAGAGAGCAAGAACACAAGCATGTGGCGCAAAACACAACCAAACATCACCCTGGCCGGAGCTCCGGCCGGCGGCCGGCCGACATGCACGGCGTGCGGCGGCCAGGGTCGGATGCGGGGGAGGTGAGGAAGAGGGTGCTCACCTCAGTCGGCGGCAGGAAGCGGCGACAGCGGTGGAGCGGGAAGGAGAGAAGCTCTTGGGTTGGCTAGGGCACGGCGGCGCGGCAACGTACGGCGACGGCGGCCAGCGGCGACGCGAGCACCGGCAAGAGGGGCCCGCCGGACGTCGGGTGGCCGGTGACCGCGACAAAAAAAACTGGCGGCGGTGGCGGTAGAGCGAGCTCAGCAGTAGCTACGCTAGTTGCCCAGTCTGAGCTCGCGGCGGCTGCGGCGGCGCTCCGGCGGCACGGCGGCGGCCGGGGAGGAAGGCGACGGTGCCGGAGGACCAGAGGGTGGCGGCATGCACCATCCAAGGCATGGGAGGCGGCGGCAGCTCAGGTCATCACTTCCCTGCCCGCAGCTGCCCTAGCAGCAGCTGCAGCAGCTCGGCGGCGCACGGCGGCGGCTCCCGGCGGCGGGGCAGGTCGCCGGCGGTCGTGCCGCCCTAGGGGGAGCTCAGGCGTGGGTTCCCCCTGGGTGCACACCGCAGGGAAGGAGAAGAAGAAGAAGAAGAAGGAGAAGAAGAAGAAGAAGAAGGAGAAGAGAGAGAGAGATGGCCGAAGTTTGCGCCGGCCAGCGGTGGTCGGCGGCGGCCGGCGGAGCTCGGGGAGATGGCAGAGGAGCTGGGGAAGAGGAGGGGCACCTCTGGGAGCTGAGGGAGAAGAAGAGGGAAGGAGACTCACTCTCTCTCTCCACACACACACATAATACACATATACACACATGTATATTTGCACAAAAGCCCCTCAAACACTACAAATAGCCCCTGGGCCCCTCACAGCAGGAATAAAATGCCCAGACACCCCTCCACAAATAATCTCACGCAAAAGGGTGCGTGAAACAAGGTCCAGATCGCGAAACAGCAAAATGTATAATTCTACCTCTCAGCGAAGAACATGGAAAATCTTTTGATCCGTCCGTCGCATGTCAAAACGGGTTGCGCCATCGCGTTCAGCACTGCCGAGACATCGAATCTACTATTTTGGATTGTCAGAAACGGACTCCGGATCGCGCCGTTAAGCCGTTCTCTCTCCGCAATAAAAACTTAAACAATATAATACACAAAAATACATAACATATACATATATATATACACTTATACATATATATATACGTATACAGATACCAAAAACACAGTAAAGGGAGAGAACACAGAATTCAAATTCAAAATTCAAAATTTAGAAATTCGAATTCTTACATCACTCCCACCAAACAAGAAGTTTCGTCCCCGAAACTTACTCACACACCATCCGCGAACAACAGAGGATACCTCTCACGCAAAACAAACTCCAGCTCCCAAGTAGTCTCACGCTCCTCGCGACTCGTCCACTGCACTCTCACATACAGAAAGCTCCGGTTCCTCAATTGCTTCACCTTGCGAGCCGAAAACCTCAATGGCACCTCACCGTAGTTGAGATCCTCCCTCAGCTGAACCGTTGTCAGGCCGATCACATGAGAAGGGTCGGGGATGTACTTCCGAAGCATGGATACAAGAAGACAAAGTGCGCCCGAGCACGACTAGGAGGAAGAGCTAACCGATAAGCCACTGGACCCACACGCTCAAAGGTCACGAACGGTCCCACGAAATGCGGACAAGCTTGCTCCGCAATCCGAACTGCTTGATCCCTCGAGACGGCAACATCCTGAGCAGCACATGCTCACTGTAGTACACTGAACTTTAGCAAATTGCAAGGTTCAAGTGTGAGATTAGTATTTTGTACTAATCTGGAGGTTTTGATTGTGATACGAGAGCTTGGGAGCATTTTCGGGACTTAAAAGTGCGAAAAAAAAGTGCGAAAACGGACTCCGGAAGTCAAAATCTGCAAAAACTGCAGATTTGACATTGTATACCGGTATGTGGTTTTGGGATACCGGAATCCTGTGAGAATCTATTTTGCGCAGCTCTCGGGTTCTGCGGAATCCTGCGTGAGATTTCGAAATGGGCTGGTATTCCGGTATGCGTACTCGGGTACCGGTACTGAAGTATTTAGTACCGGTACTGCGATTTACATACCGGAACACCGTTGCGTGGCTTCTTTAACCGAGGCTCGGGTAACGGGACTACTGGCTAGATACCGGTATGCACATATGCATACCGGTATACTGTGCAGAAACTGCTGTTTCGTGCAGTTTGTTTTTTTTGGTTTTGGAGGGGGCTTTTGGGCAATTGTTACATTAGTATATGGTAACCCTCACCCTCCCCTCACAGCCTCTTGTGCTAGGACTTAGAAAAAAAAGAGGTATGGTTTTCTCTCTTTCTCTCTCTAGACTTCTTGCATTTTTACCATGAAATTCATGGGTTTGATCTCTTTTCTCCTCTCATCCACCTTGAAGCTTTCACCTTGGACCTTGAGGGGAACTTGGATGAGAAGAAGAGCACTTGTTTGAGGGTAAATCTCCAACCCTAACTCCTTTGAGCTTAGTTTGGAGCTCTTGAGAAGGTGAGAAGCTCTCTTGTGATTTTAGTTGTGGATTTTGTAGATTTTCCCTAAGAGAAACCTAGAAGTGTGAAACTAGGGTTTTGTTTGGGGCTTTTCAATTCTAAGCTTTTGGATGAGAATTGATGGGTGTAGAATGTTATGTTATGTTGGATTTGAGGCTCCCTAGCTTCGATTTGGAATTTGGACAAGTAATTCTTGGTCTAAGGTAAATTCCACCCTTTTTTCCTCTTCTATGTTAGCGATTTTCGAAAGTGTTCGTTCGACACTTCTAACCCTCTAGAAATCTTCTTTAGGGTGCTTGAATTCGAGGGGGCAACTTCGTTGTTAAGTACTGCGAGGTCTCGTAGGATTTCTGGTGGGTTTGACCTCACCGAAATGGGTAAACTCCCCCTATGTCTTCCTTTTAGCTTAAGAGCTTAAATTGGTGCATTTTCATAATAATTATGACATGGTAGAATTTTAGAACGCATAATATCCATGTGTTTTATTTATGCAAATTGCATGTCCTATGTAGTAGGAATTATGTATGGTTTTATACATAATGCGACATGGGTGACTATGGGAGCCATTAGGCTTGGCACAAGTGAACATCCCCTTATGGTATTCTCCTATGAATTCATACTTATGATTAAATGAGAAAAGTGGACATTCACATAGTAAGAGGTGGACAATGGAAAATGTGTAGTGGAACATGGCATATGCATACATGTACATGAGTAGAATGGTTACATGTTTATAATATTACATTTTGAGGCATAGTAGTATTTGAGTTTAAATTATTAATCATGCTTATTTGTATCTAACCTTACTTTTGCCTCAGTTGACCTAGTGGTGTATTCCGCTCCTCTCGGCGGCTTACCCACTGGGAACTATTGAATAATAGTTCTCATCCCCCTGGGGTTTGTTGTTTTTATTTCAGAGCCTTCCATTCCGGGAGAGGCTAGGGATCGCGGCAAGGGCGTTGCTACTAGCTAGGACTCGAGGGAGCTAGTGGCTTAGGTGGAGCACCATTCTTTTATCTTATGTTGAGAGGTGTTTTTGTTGACCACATTTTGTAGAGACTACCCTGTATATTTGGAGTATTGTTGTGTAGAACTTGTATGTCTGGTGTAGTACTCTTTTTATTGAGTTATGTATCTTCTCCTTTGTGGTTCCTTCATTTTTTTAGTAGGCATGCTCTGATTATCACGATAGGATTACTCGCTTTACTCCTTTATTACATGTTTGTTATAGACGCCTTGTGAGCACTAGAACTTCTTGTGTATACGGCGGGTCTGTGCACACGCTCGGGTGGGCTTCCGCTAGGGCCCCGGGGCATGACACTCACCGACCTGAAACACTAGGTCCCGTCATCGCTGGTCCGCGTAGCTTTTCTGCCTGCTCTGCGCAGTCAGCAGCCGCTGCCTCGCACTGCGAATCCTGGCCACTGCGTTCTTCAACAGGTCAGGCTCGATCACTCGATGCTCATCCATGTCAACCCAACAGATCGGTGATCGACAACGATGTCCATACAACGCCTCGCACGGTGCCAATCCAAAGCTCGCTTGGAAGCTGCTGTTGTAGGCGAACTCCACCAAGGAAAGGTACTTGAACCAACCCTCTCCAAAAACCAAAACGCATGCCCGGAGCATATCCTCGAGAGTCTGGAAGACTCGCTCCGACTGCCCATCACTATGAGGGTGGTGAGCTGAGCTGAAGCTGAGCTTCGTTCTCAGAGCCTGCTGCAAGCTCCTCCAGAACTGAGAAACAAAGCGAGAATCCCGATCAGAAATGATCGACACTGGCACTCCAAGCAGCCTGACGATCTCATCCAAGTAGAGCTGCGCCAGTCGATCCCGAGACCAAGTTGTGAGTACCGGTAGGAAGTGAGCTACTTTCGTCAATCGGTCCACAAAACCTAGATCGCAACATGACCTCGCAGAGAACGAGGCAACCCGGTGACGGAAATTCATGGTAAACTGCTCCCACTTCCATACAGGTACATGCAACGGTTGAAGCTTCCCTGCTGGTCGCTGATGCTCAGCCTTCACCTACTGACCAACCAGTCACAGTGCCACATGCTGAGCTACATCCATCGTCATGCCAGGCCACTAGAAACTCTGCTTCAGGTCGCGGTACATCTTCGTCCCTCCAGGATGAACGGTGTACGGCCACCGGTGTGCCTCAGTCAAAAACTCTCGCCTCAAATCCCGATCACTGGGCACACACCTCCGTCCTCGAAAGCGAAGGGAACCATCAGCATGTAACGTGAAGTCACCATCTCTGCCTTGCTCGGCCTCTGCTCGCACTCTCTGCAAGTGCAGATCCATCAGCTGCCCACCGAAAATCCGATCAGACAAGGTGGGCTGCACCACCAAAGTCAACAACTGTGCGGTAGCTCCATAAGGTAAAATCTCCAACTCTGGTCGACGAAACTCCACCACCAATCGCTCCTGGTCGGTGATCATGAGAGATGGCTCCACCAAAGGCTGCTTCCGGCTAAAGGCGTCCGCCACGACGTTCGCCTTGCCCGGATGGTACTGGATGGAGATGTCGTAATCCTTCAAAAGCTCAAGCCGCCGTCTCTGTCTGAGGTTCAGCTCCTTGAAGAGGTACTTCGGACTCTGATGATCCGTGAACATCTCACAATGCACTCCATACATGTAGTGTCTCCAAAGCTTGAGAGCGAACACCACTACTGCTAACTCGAGATCGTGCGCCAGATAGTTCTTCTCGTAGTCCATCAACTGGCGCGAAGCATACGCGATGACCTTCTCTTGCTGCATGAGCACGTACCCCAATCCTATCCGAGACGCATCGCAGTAGACCACAAAATCCTCACCAGGCTGCGGCAATGCTAAGATAGGGGCACAAGTAAAACTGTCCTTCAGCTCCTAGAAGCTCATCTGGCAAGCGGGAGTCTACAGAAACTTCACGCTCTTCCTCGTCAGCTTCCTCAAAGGGGCGGCGATGTCACGCCCCGTCGGGCCTTTAACACCAACTAGGTGGAAAGGATAACTGCACGGGCGCATGCCCCAGATCCGCCGAATGGATAGAGTCTTTTCTACCCGCCCAATGCGTCACAACACAAGTATATTCACAATGTTCCAACTAGGAACGGAGTACAAGAGTTGTACATGGAAAGCATCCACATAAAGAAGTTTTACTTCTATTACATCACATTTGCACATTTATACATGCCCAAAATTTTATTTTTTTTTATTTTCATTCCATACATCATGTTCCAAAATTATGAAATATACAAGTTATATACATGTAATGAAAACCCCTATACTATCAATGTCCAAGACTAGGTGTAGTACACTGAATTTCAGTGCATCGTACCGAACTTCTACAAATTGTAGAGTTTCGGTGGAAAAATAGCATGAGAGGCTATATGTGGGGCTTCGACCCTGTTTGGGACTTGTGCGAAGTATTTTCGGCGCAAATGAGGCGTGAAAATGGACTTCGATAAGTTGAAGCTGCAGATGTTGTAAACTCTGCACTGGATTCTGGTATGTTAAAGCTCATACCGGTACTGAAGTGATTAGTACCGGTATGTGATGAGTATACCGGAATGCCATGTTGAAATCGAAAACCCAGCTCTCGGGTTTTGCGGAATTCTCCGGGAAATACCGGAATGTCGCTGTATACCGGTATGTGAAAATAGGATACCGGTACGCGATGGCCGAAACAGTAAAACCAGCTCTCGGGTTCTGCGGAATCTCCGAGGTATATCGGAACCAGCACACGTATACCGGTATGCATATGCACATACCGGTATACAATGTCCAGTTTTGGCTGAGAGTGTTAAGTGTGGAGAGGGGCATTTTGGTCTTTTCACACTCGTGGAGGTGTTTCAAAGGCAGGGAACACCCCCCTTTCTCAGTCACCTTCTTCTCCATTTCTCCTCTCCAACTTCTCCACTTTCTCTCTCTAGGGATCTCTCCAAAACTTGGAGAAAATGGTGGATTGATCTTGGAAAAGACTTCCAAAGGAGAAAAGAAGCTTCTTGGTGCAAGAAGGAGCTTGGGGATTTCGTGATTAAGGTTAGTACCTCACGTTTTGGGTTCAAACATTGGATTTAATCCTTTGAAATGAGGTTTTTGGGAACCCTTGGCAATCTAAAGCACAAAATATGGGAGATTGGCCATGAAATCTAGGGTTTGGCTTGCATGCATGCAAACCCTAGGTAGAATGAGGGTTTTTGCAATGAGAGGTTCTAAAAATATTTGGACCTTCGATAATTGCAATTGAGGCATATGAAATCATGTTGGAACACTTGATTTCGCATATTGAGTTGAATTTAGGGTTCGTAACGAGTAACGAACCGTTTTCTTGTAGAAGCTTGGGTTGAAGCAAGAACTCAAGGCTTGGACACTTAGGAGCTTGAAGAATACAAAGATTTGAAAGCTCTTGAGGTGGGTTTGTGTTTACCGAAGTGATTAGGTCACTTCCATGTCTAGGGTAATTATCCATTTAAAAATGAAATTGTATGTGTTGAGAACCCTAGCATTTGCATGTTGGCAAAGGTAAAAATCATGATAGGTGGAACAATGAACTCCTATTGCATGATGTACATTTCAAGTATAATTCAATTATTAATACTTGTTGCATGGTTGCATGTATGATTAAACCTAGTGTATTGAACATAGGTTGGAACATGTGAGATTGAAACCTAGTGTATTGAACATAGGTTGGAACATGTGAGATTGAAACCTAGTGTATTGAACATAGGTTGGAACATGTGAGATTGAAACCTAGTATTATTGAACATAGGTTGGAACATGCGAGATTGAAACCTAGTGTCATTGAACATAGGTTTGACATGAGATTGGAACCTAGAGTCATAGAACCTAGGTTAATAATGAGAAAGTAAGCCTAGTGTTATTGAACATAGGCGAGACTTAGTGACTTGAACCTAAGGTCATGAGACTTAGGTTGGCAAGTGAAGAATGTGAACATCGGGATGTGCGACGATTTTGCTATCCCGGGTAGGCGACGATTTCGCTACCATGCCATGAGTTGGCGGTGTTGAGCGGGATGTGCGACGATTTTGCTATCCCGGGTAGGCGACGATTTCGCTACCATGCCACGAGTTGGCGGTATCGACACGGGATGTGCGACGAGTTTGCTATCCCGGGTAGGCGATGATTTCGCTACCACGCCTAGAGTTGGCGGTGTCGAGAGGGGATTGTTATCCCGGATATGCGACGAGTTCGCTATCCATGCCATGTAATGACGGTGTTGAGACGGGTAGGCGACGATTTTGCTATTCCGAGTATGCGACGAGTTCACTACTCAAACTAGGAGGTGACGAGTTCACTCCTTGGATGTTGGAACAATTATGGTGAGACGGCGATCCCGAAACCATAAGTAATTGACAAGTAAATGAACTTAGTCAATGTGAGACATAGGATGAACCTAGGAGAGTGATAAATTATATTTCATTTGGTTGCATCCTTTATGTTTATTTACAAGCATGTAAATAATTGTTGCATAGTTATATGTGATCTAACTTATGCATATGGTGTTTCTTTGGACCTGGTGGGTCGAGCTTCTCTCTTGGGTGGCCTTACCCACTGGGAACTATGTATATAGTTCTCACCCCACGTTTTTCAGGTCCTTCCGCGAGTGAGGCGGCGGAGCGAGGCAAGGGTTTGGCTCTTTAGATAGCGGCCCTTCCATTTTGGTTGTATGTAGAGTTGTACCCCTATTTTTGGACTATGATAGTATAGGGGATTTACATTCTTGTATAAATGTTGTATATTCCATAGTTTTGGAACATGGTGTATGAAATGAAAAGAAAAATTTGGACATGTATATTGTGCCATGTGATGTAATAGAAGTAGAACTTCTTTATGTTGATGCTTTCCTTGTGCAACTCTTGTACTCCGTTCCTAGTTGGAACATTGTGGATAAGCTTGTGTTGTGACGCCTTGGGCGGGTAGAAAAGACTCTATCCGTTCGGCGGGTCTGGGGCACGCGCCCGTGCGGTTATCCTTTCCACCTAGTTGGTGTTAAAGGCCCGGCGGGGTGTGACACTAGGGGTACAACTCTATGTATCACCAAAAATGAAAGGACCGCTATCTAAAGAGCCAAACCATTGCCTCGCTCCGCTGCCTCGCTCCGCTGCCTCACTCGCGGAAGGACCTGAAAAACGTGGGGTGAGAACTATAAACATAGTTCCCAGTGGGTAAGGCCACCCAACAGAGAAGCTCGAGCTACTAGGTCCAAAGAAACACCATATGCATAAGTTAGATCACAAATAACTATGCAACAAATATTTACATGCTTGTAAATAAACATAAAGCATGCAACCAAATAAAATGTCCATTTTCATTTTCTCCTAGGTTCATCCTATATTTCACATTGACCAAGTTCAACTACTTGTCTTAAACTTATGGTTTCGAAATCGCCGCATCACCATAATAGTTCCAACGTCCAAGGAGTGATATCGTCACCTCCGTGTTCGGGTAGTGAAATCGTCGCATACCCGGGATAGCAAAATCGTCGCATACCCCATTCCATCACTGCCATCATATGGCACGGGTAGCGAAATTGTCGCATACCCGGGATAGCGAAATCGTCGCATATCCCAATCCAACACCGCCAACTCATGGCACGGGTAGCGAAATCGTCGCATACCCGGGACAGCGAAATCGTCGCATATCCCAATTCATCACCGCCAACTCATGGCACGGGTAGCAAAATCGTCGCATACCCGGGATAGCGAAATCGTCGCATACCCGGGATAGCGAAATCGTCGCACTTCCCAATCCGTCACCACCAACTCATGGCACGGGTAGCGAAATCGTCGCATACCCGGGATAGCGAAATTGTCGCACATCCCAATCGGTCACCGCCAACTCGTGGCACGGGTAGCGAAATTGTCGCATACCCGGGATAGCGAAATCGTCGCATATCCCAATGTTCACATTTCACACTTGCCAACCTAAGTCTCATGACCCTAGGTTCAAGTCACTAAGTCTCACCTATGTTCAATGACACTAGGTTTACTTTCTCATTCTCAACCTAGGTTCCATGACTCTAGGTTCCATTCTCATGTTCCAACCTATGTTCAATGACACTAGGTTCCAATCATACATATTCCAACCTATGTTCTCAACACTATGTTCCAATTCATACATGCAATCACATAACAAGTATAGATAATAGAAATATACTTGAATTCTTTAACATGCAAGAGGAGCTCATGGCTCTATCTATCATGAATCTCATTTTGCCAACATGCAAGTTCTAGGGTTCTCATTATACACCATTTTATCTTTAAATGGTTATTTACCCTAGACATGAAAGTGACCTAATCACTTCGGTAAACACAAACCCACCTCAAGAGCTTCCAAATTCTTGAATTCTTTGAGCTCCTAAGTCTCCAAGCCTTGAGTTCTTGCTTCAACCCAAGCTTCTACAAGAAAATGGTTCGTTACTCATTACGAACCCATAAATCAACTCAATACGTGAAATCATATGTTCTAACATGATTTTCTATGCCTCAATTGCAATTCCCGAAGGTCCAAATATTTTTAGAACCTCTCATGGCAAAAACCCTCATTTCACCTAGGTTTCACATGCATGCAGGTAGAACCTAAAAATCTCTTGGCCAATTTCCACGTTTTGTGGTTTAGATTGCCTAGGGTTTCCAAAAACCTCATAACAAAGGATTAAATCCAAGGTTTGAACCCAAATCATGAGGAACTCACCTTAGCCACGAGTTCCCCAAGCTTCTTCTTGCACCAAGAAGCCTCTTTGCACCTTGGAAGTCCTTTTCCAAGCTCCAATCCACCACTTCTCCAAGCTTTGGAGAGTTCTCTAGAGAGAGAAAGTGAGAGAGATGGAGAGGAGAAGTAGAGGAGGAAGACAATGAGAAGGGGAGAGGGTCTCAGTCCTTCATACACCCCAACACATGTGAAAAGACCATTTTGCCTCCCGTCACACTTCACTACACACAACCAGCCAAAGCTGGCATTTCGCAACACTGTATACCGGTATTCGCAATCGCATACCGGTATACGGGTGTTAGTTCCGGTATACCCCGAGGAATTCCGCAAAACCCGAGAGCTGGTTTCTCGGATTCAGCCCTCGCATTCCGGTATACCACACCACATACCGGCACTAATCACTTCAGTACCGGTATGGACATCTCCATATCGAAATCCACTGCAAACTTCACAAGTTCAGCAGTTTTAACTTTTCGAAGTCCGTTTTTGCGCCTCATTTGCGCCGAAAGCACTTCGCACAAGCCCCAAACTTGGCCGAAGCCGCTCACGTAGCCTCTCATGCTACTTTTCCACCGAAACTCCATAATTTGTAGAAGTTCGGTACGACGCACTGAAATTCAGTGTACTAAAAGCGATCTTTGAGAAACCCTCAACAAATCGCCGGTGACAACTCGACAAGCCGAGGAAGCTCCTAAACTCCGCCACAGAAGTCAGAACAGGTCAATCCACTACAGAGTCCACCTTCCTTGGTTCCACCGCAATACCAGCCTGCGTCACGATGTGACCCAAGAAAGAAACTTCTCGAATAGATCAGTATTTCGTCAAAGAAGACTACAACAAATTGATCCAAGAACTGCCAAAAACCCAGTTCATCAAATCCATAAAAGCTGTCGGGGCGTTCGTCAAACCGAACGGCATAACAGTGACCTCGTAAAGCCCGTAACGAGTCCGGAAGACCGTCATGCCACGCCCTCGGCTCTTCAACTAAAGACAACCTGGCTGCAGAACAAACTTTGAGAAAACCGAGGCTCCCTGGAGCTGGTCGAAGAGATCGTCGATCCGCGGTAGAGGTTACTAAATCAACACCGTCATCTCGTTAAGCTCGAACTCACAATCAAACCAACGTAAAACCTTGCGAGTCCATCACTCTGGTTCACAGGGTTGCCAATCGCAACAAGCGATAAAATCACCAGTGATGCCAAACATCAGTTCCAAGTGATCGGACACGCGCTCCAAACCAAGACTGCACGAAAGTCGCTGCGAAAAGCTTGTACGCAAACACAAGCACAGAGACCTCGGAGTCAACAACCAGGCTCCCGTCATCCCGAAATCGAGCTAAAAGGCAACCCGACTCAACCGGAGTCAAACCATCCGCAGTGATGGCAAATCAACTGCGCAAAACCCCTCCAGGATTAGCTCAAAGCTCACTATGTGATCAGGGATGACCACCACACAGCTTTCCCACAAGACGATGTAGAGAGATTGTCTTGCAAAAGAAAGCACCGACCCAATCCAGAAAGTCCCGAAAGGGATAGGGTATTTCGTCCTAACTTTTGACACTACGTTGTCTTCAGCCAACGTACTTATCAAAAGAAAGCGAAATATCCCAAGATCAAACGCCAACAACCAGTTGGCAACACCACCAAGGTATCAGGTCAACCAACTCCAAAGCTGGACCAAAATCACATACGAGTCACCGAATTAACGGGAAAAAGCAAACCGACCCACAAAACAAAGTCTGCCCCGAGCCAACTCCCTAGGAGTCTTCGGCTTCCAACCACAAACCGACGGCTACAGGCGACGTAGGGTCGTCAACCACACGAACCAAAGAGAAGGAGGAACAAATTCAGCGTCGACTAACCAACGTCAAACGTGGTGAGATCTCCAACAACAACCAGGAAGATCTCGCGACAGCACGAAAGCCTACCTATAACACCAAAAATCACAAGACACACCAATTTAGGCGTCAGGATAGCCGCAAACCATGTAGGCACCAACAAAAATCCGACACCAAATAGTGTCCACTCAGTCTAGTACACGTCTGTTTGACGCAAGAACTAGCTAAAGGTCGAAAGACCAACACTGATGATTCCACCAGCAAGACGTCAGAGGGGTAGGCTTCACCGCTCTACCCAACAAAACAGAGAGGGTAACACCAAAGTGGTGGTCGAAACCGCTCAAAGCACCTTCTCCGTAGAGACGCTCGCCGTGGCCCTCGTGCTCTACACGAAAAGTGGGGCCAGGGCAAGAACAGCCCAAACGACAACACAGATCCACCAAGTGACGTCACCTAGCCCGATAGGGCCACCACCTACCAACGAGAGGTTACGCAAGGGGAAAACACCCTGCCACTTGGTATCTATCTGGTACTTCACCACCACTTCTAGAAGAAGCACGGGTCTGCGAACAAGGACGGATCGAACCTCAGGAAATCCGCCAATCGCGCTCGGATGTGGGAACCACCCCCAATCACGTGGTCGGTATCCACACGCGAAATAGCCGACGTAGTCGCTGTCGTCGTCGCGGTCGTGGCCACAACGGCGTGGGTGCCACAGGAGGGTCTGCAGTCATCGGGGCACTCGACGAAGGAGGAGGAGGGGCTGGAGCGGCAGTCGCTGTAGTCTGCTGCTGCAAAAACTGCCGGAACATGCTGGAGAGGGTCGTCAGCTAACCTCTCACCTCGGCCTCAAGCACACAGGGTACGGTCTACATCAGGCTGTCCGCCTCCTGCCAGCTCCTCACTCGAACCAGCCGCAATAGCCCCAGTCCGAACATCAGCAGACGGCTCCGCAGGCGCACGCCCACCACCACGACTAGAACGGGGAGGTCTACCATGACCACAAGCCATCTGCAAAACACAGAAACCTGCGCAAGAGAAAGGGGTCGGCAACACCCATAAAACACAAGCCAAAAACAAACCCCTCGAACTCGCGCACCTATACATCTTAGGTCTTCCTATGGGTCAGCCTAACCAATAGTTCAGTTACAAGTTTATGAATGAATGAGTGTTTGTACCCTTTACGCTCTGATACCATCTTAATCTATCACGCCCCGGGCTAGTTTTGGAAGAAGAAATACGTGCCAATTTTTTTTTTTAAAGCCTAGCCCGCGTCATGTATAGACCCGCCACAAATATAGGGTCCACGGTACACACGGACAGAGCCTCTCCTGTATTTGCACGGCGTACACAACATACAATAGGATCACAACCACCATTCATTCATCACAACAACATAATAGCTCAATAAGATTCATACAGCTAACAGTCCTTAAACATGAATGAATCTAAGCAAGTCCTTAGGCGAAGGATGATGCGATGAACAAACAATAGATCATTCTAGAAAATTGCTCCTTATCCAGAAACTTTATTTTGAAACCCTAATCTGAAACATTTAAGAATCATTTGAAAACTGTTCTCCACACGAGAACTCTCTTTTGAAATCTCAAAAGTCGATCGATCGGAAATCCATTTGAAAACTATTTCCCACACGAAAACTTTTATTTGAAAACGCTACCACGAGGGGTAGAAATCCAAGATGTGCGATATAAAGCAACAATGATAGATCTAAAGTATCAGCATCCACACATCAATACTAAACCAAATCCACAATATCTAAGCATGCAAGAAAGCACATCCAAAATATAATTGTACCAAAACCATAGCATGCTAGACAAAACAACCACAGTGTAACTGAACCACATCCATAACTAACTGATAAAGGATAAGGGTGATAACTAAATCTGGAGAGGGAAGCCTCACAGGTCGGGACCTCTAGTACCACTAACTAGGCGTGCCTCGCTGCGTCCCGACTCTCACCACCCTGCTCACCTAAAAACAACAACGAGGACGGGGGGTGAGAACATGTAAACATGTCTCCCCTCCCAGTGGGTACCGCAAGCCGACGAAGGCGAGGTGTACACACCGGCACGAGGGTCAAC
The DNA here is from genome assembly GCA_016920855.1 of Puya raimondii. Taxonomy (NCBI): domain Eukaryota; kingdom Viridiplantae; phylum Streptophyta; class Magnoliopsida; order Poales; family Bromeliaceae; genus Puya; species Puya raimondii. The sequence continues at coordinate 21,455,665 of JABWPP010000050.1, read as the reverse complement.
AAAGGTAGATAAGGTAAACAGTAGCACAAGTAAGTATGAGGCTGACATACAACTGAACAACTATGCTACTGTAAGCAACTAATATATGCATCAATGGAGATAACCACAAAGTAAACCCAATCCATAGCCACCGGGACGTATCCCTGGCACTGTCACATGCTCATCTCTCGGCACATAAACCTTCTGGACGCACTGCATCAAGGCTCACGGGTCGGACCAAACTCAACGACCCTTTTCCGGAAAAGAACACCCCCAGGCGGTGGATCAGACCGTTAGTGTACGTGACGTGCTAGAAGAGCTGTGACGATCGATGCGAATGCTCAATCCACAGAACGGCAATGAGCCATGAAGCAACTGATAAACCACAACGAGGATCGCTCGGAACAACAAGCGATCACCACTGACCAACTAAGTCGTCTCCAGAATCATGCAAACCACAACTACTCTACTATCCAAGCACACATAAGTAGAGTCAACAGGAGTCAAGTGAACTAATAACTGAAATGCAAGAGAAGGGATAGAAAGGTATCACCGTAGTCCACTGAACCGACTCCGGATCAAAGTACCCACCTGTCGAAACGCTAGAGCCTAACACCGACGACTCTCGGGAACGACGACAGGACCTACGAAAGACTCACAGTGTCAAGGTCCACCAAGTCGACACAAAACATAAGGCGCTCACATCCCGAAACCGACGGATCGCCCGAAAAATCTACCGGGACGATCCCAAAACCACACTAAGCTCCACAGGGGTACCAACAGCCAAACCATATCCATCGCTATCCCCAACCACACCAAAACAAGGTGACCGAACAACGAGCACAATCTAGGGGTGCCACGAACACAAACGCACCCGAAACGGCTTCCCGGGTTCCCGAAAAGTGCCGACTTGACACCGGAACCCTTCGTCACTCATCCGCTGTCCTCGGAACTTCGAGACAGCGATGAGGAACAGCCAACGAGGCTAAATGACGAAACCAAGTCACTCACGAAAATAGCAAGTGTGTCGCACGACTAAAAACACACGTTTCGCCGACTATTTCATCGAAAAACGCATCAAAAATAAATCCGGATCTCCGCGAAGGGCGAAAGAGTTGGACAACCAGTCCACAGGGTCTCAAGGGTTAAGCCCTTTCTACCCGCAGCGTTGCAATGCTGCCACAATCATCAAAATCCCAAAACAAGCCACAATTACATACATAACAAGCGTAATTAAGGCCGTTCGAGCAATCCGTACTTTCGCACGACCTTCCGCAAGCACCGGCGGATAGGAAACGACGTAACAGAGGCCGTGCTCACAGCCCCACTGTGACAGAATCAGTCGCAAGCACATAAAACCCATAAAAACAACGTCAACATACGATGAAATTGCTCGACAAAGGCCGAACAGCGAAACGGCTCACCCAAATCGAAAACTAAGGTGAGCATGATGATCAGTGCGTCGCTGTGATCATCGTGCTCACCTTCCCGAGCTTCGGGAGGCAATAGAGAGCAAAAACACAAGCATACGGCTCAAAACACAACCAAACATCACCCTGGCCGGAGCAACTAGCTCCGGCCGGCGGCCGGCCGACATGTAAGGCGCGCGGCGGCCAGGGTCGGATGTGGGGGAGGTGAGGAAGAGGGTGCTCACCTCAGCCGGTGGCAGGAAGCGGCGGCGGCGGCGCGGGAAGGAGAGAAGCTCTCGAGTTGGCTAGGGCACGGCGGCGCGGCAACGGACGACGACGGCGGCCGGCAGCGACGCGAGCACCGGCAAGAGGTGCCCGCCGGACGTCGGGTGGCTGGTGACCGCGATAAAGAAAATCGACGGCGGCGGCGGCGGAGCGAGCTCGGCCGCAGCTGTCCTAGCTTCCCAATCTGAGCCCGCGGCGGCTGCGGCGGCGCTCCGGCGGCACGACGGCGGCTGGGGAGGAAGGCGACGGCGCCAGAGGACCAGAGGGTGGCGGCGCGCACCATCCAAGGCGGCGGGAGGCGGCGGCGGCTCAGGTCATCACTTCCCTACCCGCAGCTGCCCTAGCAGCAGCTGCAGGACCTCGGCGGCGCACGGCGGTGGCTCCCGGCGGCGGGGCAGGTCGCCGGCGGTCGTGCCGCCCCAGGGGGAGCTCAGGCGTGGGTTCCCCCTGGGTGCACACCGCAGGGAAGGAGAAGAAGAAGAAGGAGAAGGAGAAGAAGAGGAAAATGGAGAGAGAGAGAGAGAGATGGCCGGAGTTTGCGCCGGCCAGCGGTGGTCGGCGGCGGCCGGCGGAGCTCGGGGAGATAGCAGAGGAGCTGGGGAAGAGGAGGGGCACCTCTGGGAGCTGAGGGAGAAGAAGAGGGAAGGAGACTCACTCTCTCTCTCCACACACACACATAATACACATATACACACATGTATATTTGCACAAAAGCCCCTCAAACACTGCAAATAGCCCCTGGGCCCCTCACAGCAGGAATAAAATGCCCAGACACCCCTCCACAAACAATTTCACGCAAAATGGTGCGTGAAACAAGGTCCAGATCGCGAAACAGCAAAATGTACAATTCAACCTCTCAGCGAAGAACATGGAAAATCTTTCGATCCGTCCGTCGCATGTCAAAACGGGTTGCGCCATCGCGTTCAGCACTGCCGAGACATCGAATCTACTATTTTGGATTGTCAGAAACGGACTCCGGATCGTGCCGTTAAGCCGTTCTCTCTCCGCAACAAAAACATAAAACAATATAATACACAAAAATACATAACATATACATATATATATATAGAGCTAGTCTCCTATACTATCTATAGTACCGGGGCTCCGGTACTATAGTCGCTTTTTCGATCTTTGGGTGTTCAAATCAACGATCCACACCGTTGAAACTGATCTAGAATATTTGAAGTTCTTAGGAATAAAATTTTATAATTTTTCGACGTAGTTTACTTTGTGATCAAACCGTTTCAAAATTGTCAAATTTCAATGGTTATTATGGCGAGTTTGTAGTTTAACGGTGGAGAAGAATCTAAATTTATTCAAATTTTGATAGAAAATACTTTAAACTATATAGATGAAGGTCAACATCCTTGATCTTGAAATCGAAATTCCTATACTCAAATTTTAAGGATTATTCAATTTCCACCGTTCATTTTGACATGATTTATTTACTAAGTAAACGATATCGAAAAAAACTAAAATTTTATTCCTAAGAACTTCACATACCCTAGATCAGTTTCAACGGTGTGGATCATTAATTTGAACACCCTAAGATTGAAAAAGCAACTATAGTACCGGAGCCCCGGTACTATAGATAGTATAGTAGCCTCATTCTATATATATATATATATATATATATATATATATATATATATATATATATATATATATATATATATACGTATACAGATACCAAAAACACAGTAAAGGGAGAGAACTCAGAATTCAAATTCAAAATTCAAAATTTAGAAATTCAAATTCTCACATTAAACTTGTACACTCATGTTCAAACTTTATATGTCTATATTTTATTGAATAAAAATTAAGAATATTTTTGGTTTAAAATAGAAAAAGAAATCGAAATTACAATAGAAATTAAAATAGATAAGTTGCAAATTCAAAAGTTGAATTCAAAATAATATACTGAATGCAAAATTTACATAGTGTTCAAACTAAAACTTTAAAAATTAAATTTTCAATTTACAATTGAAATTCGTAATCAAAATTTAAATATAAATTTAGATGGACAATTTGAACTTAAAACTTAGATTTGAATATGTATTGACAATTCAAATTCAAGTTCTCACATAAAAAGCAAGCACTCTACGGTGCCAGTTACAGTCCATTCTTATTTTTTTCTTCCACAATATATTAATTAATAATATATAAAATTCGGATATTTGAATTTGTATCCGATTTTTTTAAATATTAGATTATTTTTAACTTTTGAGATTATATCTGCATCTGTATCCGATCGGATCTAATATTTTCTATTCAAATTTTTAGTGGATCTAACTTGAATGAGACCAATTAAAGTACGACCCCTAAGCTTAGACCAAGCAGGCTGTTACTAATCAAAATAGTACTCATCATCACACAACGCTTAATAAGCTTCGATTTTTGGCCAAACCCATGATATCGAAATTATCCTAATTGCAAGTGGATTAAATTTTTTTTAGAAAAAAGAGAAACTAAATTAATATAAACTGTTGCTTAAGATTAGGTGCAGGAGTGTTGCATTACACCCGAACCACGACGTAACCCTGTTCCTTAACTTCACCCTGAACCGTCAGATCAACCTTATAACACGCCATCACACAGACGGTCCAATATCCGTATGGGCCAATTCGTTGCTTGCGATATAATTCACGTGCAAGCAAATATTTGTCCTTTCTTTTGGAAGTGACAAAGCTATACCATTAAAGTTATCAACCAATGGGGAATTACCATTTATCTACTAAAAGGTTTGAATGTCCCCATTGTACTGTAAACCTACTCTAAAATATATATCAAAAATAAAATTACGATGGCATAATAAATTATTTAAATATTTTTATTATATCATATTTTATTGTACAATATTAATTACCAAATACTCCATCTCTATATATTTAACCATTTAATAAAATTTTACAATAGCTAACTCTTTGTTGTAGGTTTTTTCTTTTTTATAACTCTTTGAAGGTCTTTTTGCATAAAAAAATCAACTAGTTTTGGGCTTTTGCAAAATTGGGTCGCTATTTTTAATTTTGCAGATTCGGTCCAGATTTTCAGTAAACTGACTAAAATACCCTTCTTTTTCTCTCTCCTCTTTTTTTTTCTCTCTGAAGAAGGCGGCGGAGGCGGAGGCGGAACGCCTCGTCTCTGCCCCTCACGCCCTCGCCCTTGCCTGAGCACCCCCGCCCTCTTGGCCTCCGACCCCGCCGAGGCCGCGCCGCGTCGCGACTCTTTTTTTTTCTCTCTCTCCGACCCTCCTCCACCCGCCGCTACCGCCGGCGACGAAGAAGAAGTGCTTCTTGGGGCCGAGAAGCACGCCTGCGAGGGAGAGGAAAAAATATAGTTACACTCCGGCGAGATAGGTGGGTCGTGACAAAAAAATTGTAGAGAGAAAAAAAAAAAGGATAAGAAAAATAATTTTTTTTTCCTACAGGAAAGACTAAAAATTATAAAAGAAGGAAGAAGAGGATGAAATTACACTGTTAAAATAAAATTACACTGTTTTAAAATAGTTTGCACTGCTTTAATGAATGTTGCACCATTTAAGAGAGAAATTACACTCTTTTGGGATGAAATTTATACTTTTTAGATAAAGTTGAACTATTTAGGAGAATTTTGCACTATTTCTTTCTCTCTCTTCTCCTTCCTTCTTCCTCCACTCTCGATCCTCATCCGTCCCCCCTCTATCTCTATCTCTCTCTCTCTCTCTCTCTCTCTCTCTCTCTCTCTCTCTCTCTCTCTCTCTCTCTCTCTCTCTTCTTCTCCTCACACTCCTAAAATTTTTTGGACCGGTGCAGTCGAAACCGGAGGAGGAGGAGCGGCCGTAGTCGCGGGGGTCGAAGAGGTAGATGGGGAGGAGGGAGAGGGAGGCGTCGGCGGTGGCGCTTGGGGCGCGCGGGGCGGTGGTGGCGGGCGCGGCGCGAGCGCAGGAGGCGCGAGCGGGGGCGCGGGCGCAGGGGGGCGCGGGGGGCGCAGGGAACGCGCCCCCTGCGCCCGCACCCCCGCCCGCGTCCGCGCCCCCGCCCGGGCCGCCGCGCCCCCTGCCGCGTCCCCTGCCCCGCCCGGGCCCGGGCCCCCCTGCTGTAGTACACTAAATTTCAGTGTGTTGTACCGGACTTCTACAAATTATGGGGTTCTAGTGGAAAATAGCGTGAAAAGACTATGTGAATGGCTTTGGTCAAGTTTGGAGCTTATACGAGTGTTTTCGGAGCAAATGAGGTGTGAAAACGGACTTCGAAAAGTCAAATCTGCCAAACTGCAGAATTCTGCGGCTCATTCCGGTATGGATATGTTGATACCGGAATAGCGTGGTTGAGCTGAAAACCTAGCTCTAGGATTCTGCGGAATCAAGTGTTGAAACCGGAATAAACTCACATGATTCCGGTATGGATGTGTGCATACCGGTATAGATGTAATTAGTTTCGGTATGGATTGTGAGATACCGGAATGCAGTGGAAAATCTGGAAATCCAGCTCTCGAGTTTTGCGGAATTGCCTGTTGATACCAGAATAAACGCCCGTATTCCGGTATACCATTGCGCATACCAGAATGCAGAGCTGCGAGATGCCAGCTATGGCAGGCTGTGTGTAGTGATATGTGAGGGGGATAGTTTGGTCTTTTCACATGAGTGGGGGTGTATGAAAGGCTGAGACACCTTCCTCTTCTCATTTTCTTCCTCATCTACTTCTCCTATCCTTCTCCCTCACTTTCTCTCTCTAGAGATCTATCCAAAGCTTGGAGAAAATGGTGGATTGAGCTTGGAAAATGAATCCAAGGTGGGAAAGAAGCTTCTTGGTGCAAGAAGAAGCTTGGGGAGCTCGTGGCAAAGGTGAGTTCTTGATGAAATTGGTTCAAACCTTAGAATTGATCTTTTATTTGAAATTTTTGGAGATCCTAGGCAATCTAAACCACAAAAAGTGGAGATTGGCTAAGAAATTTTAGAGTTCTACATGCATGCATGTGAACCCTAGGTGGAATGTGGGTTTTTGCCATGAGATGTTCTAAAAATATTTAGACCTTCGGGAATTATAATTGAGACATAGGAAATCATGTGGGAAAACTTGATTTCTAGAAACGAATGGATTTTATGGTTCGTAATGAGTAACAAACCATTTTTCTTATAGAAGCTTGGGTTGAAGCAAGAACTCAAGGTTTGGAGACTTAGGAGCTCAAAGAATTCAATAATTGGGAGCTCTTGATGTGGGTTTGTGTTTACCCAAGTGATTAGATCACTTTCATGTCTAGGGTAAATAACCATTTGAAACTAAAATGGTGTAAAAGCATGTAACCCTAGAATGCATGTTGGCAAAATGATAATTATGATGAATTGAGCCATAGGCTCATCTTGCATGTTAGTGAATTCAAGTATTTCATTATTTCTTATACTTGATGTGTACTTGTATATGTGCAAATGGAACTTAGTGTCATGAAACATAGGTTGGAATGTGAAAATGGAACCTAGTGTCATGGAACATAGGTTGGAATGTGAAAATGGAACCTAGTGTCATGGAACATAGGTTGGAATGTGAAAATGGAACCTAGTGTCATGGAACATAGGTTGGAAATGTGAAAATGGAACCTAGTGTCATGGAACATAGGTTGGAATAAAATATAAAGCCTAGTGTTGTTGAACCTAGGTGAGATTTGTGACTTGAACCTAGGGCCAATGACCTTAGGTTGTCAAGTGGAAATGTGAATAATGCGGGTATGTGGCGATTTCGCTACCCGAGCGATGTGTAATGTAAACACATAGGGGTATGCGGCGATTTCGGTACCTCGGGTATGCGGCGATTTCGCTACCCAATCAAAGAGTTGGCGATTTCACTCTTTGGAGGCTGGGACCATGATGGGGATGGTGATTCCATTGCCCGGTGCCCAATACTAAGCGGTAATTTTCGCATCGGTTGGAAACCAAATTGGTGATGCGGAGATTCCGACACTATAAGCAAATAAAAGTGAACGAGCGTGGGCAAAGTAATGTATAGGATGAACCTAGGAAAAAATGAAAGTTGTTATTTTATTTGGTTACATCATTTATGTTTATTTACAAGCATGTAAATATTTGTATGTATGGTTATGCATAGTTTAACCTATATTTGTGTTGTTTCTTTGGACCTGGTGGGTCGAGCTTCTCTCTTGGGTGGCCTTACCCACTGGGAACTATGTTTATAGTTCTCACCCCACGTTTTTCAGGTCCTTTCGCGAGTGAGGCGGCGGAGCGAGGCAAGGGTTTGACTTAGTAGATAGCAACCCTTCCATTTTGGTGTTATGGATAGTTGTACCCCGTGTTTTGGATGATGATAGCATAGGGGCTTATTGTAAATGCAATCTACTTGTAAATTCCCTAGTTTTGAGAACTTGATGTATGGAATTGAGATGAATGAAAGGAAAATTTTGGCATGTATAAATGTGTAATTGTGATGTAATAGAAGTAACTCTTTATGTTGATGCTTTTCTTGTGCAACTCTTGTACTCCGTTCCTAATTGGAACATCGTGTATATTCTTGCGTTATGACGCCTTGGGCGGGTATGGGAGACTCTGTCCGTTCGGCGGGTCTGGGGCACGCGCTCGTGCGTTTGTCCTTCCACTTACTTGGTGTTAAGGTACGGCGGGGCGTGACAGACTAAGGTGGTATCAGAGCGTAGAAACGATCTAGGTGGACCTAAGAAATCCTTGGATGAAAAAGACCCTAGGAGTGTAGGCTCGTGAGTGACGAGACCTTGGCTTATGGCGAAAGTTAAAGTGATTGGATCATCTCCTTATGCCTCTAATTGGAAATAGAGGTAGATTCAAGGTGCATCTTATTCTTCACCCAGAGTGTTCATGTTGGCGGCCGACAACATGAAACCAAGTGAGGGGAATAAGAGCCCTTGTGTGACTTTCGCCTAGATTGGGTTCACGTTTATTTTCGTGAAATGTTATGTTGTAAATGACCTTGAATGTCATAAATTGACCAAGGTCGTTGTGTTTTCAGGAGACAATGGTACGTGGAAGGCCTCCTACGAGGGCTGGTGTCACACCCCGGGCCCTATTTGGAGCCTACCAGGCGCGTGCACAGACCCGCCGTGTACACCAAACACCCCCCCGATGTACACAAGGCGTCTACAACAACCACGAAAGAAGTAGCAGAAGTACAAACTAAACGAGGTGATCAGAGCAAGTATACAATTGTACTACTAAAACAAGTAAACAACCACTACTAAAAGGGGCTATCATCAATCACACTATACAATAAGATTCACTTAGAAGTTACATCTTACCAACACTAGGAGAAACTCAACTAGGTACAACTATACACCTTTCACTCAAAAAAAACGAAAGGTGTCAGGGTCCATCTATACATCATCGTGGAGGCTCTAGCTAGCTGCTAACCCCTCACATCGATCCCTAGCCACCCCCGCCACGAAAGGCTCTGCAATAAAAGGCAACAACAAATGGGAATGAGAACTATTAAACAATAGTTCCCAGTGGGTAAGCCACCGAGAGTGGCGAAATACACCACAAGGTCAACTGAGGCAACGATAGTATAATGCTGAAATATAAAGCATAAGTAGTAAGTAGCAAACGGTATAACTACTACTATCGCCTCCTCGTGACAATATCATCTACATGATTAAGATTTCAACTATCATATGCATAAGTATTTCATTCATAGATCATACTACCAGGGCATGCAGTTATCTCATATAGGACGCCTATATGTCCAACTAGCATTAATATGCACCAATGTAAGTCTTTTAAATGAAAGAAGTTTAATACATTACATGCACGTTCCTCTTTATGCAATCAATACTAACTAAAGGAAAGTCCTTTATTACCATCATGTAATCGTGCCACAATGCTAATCAACATATATATATAGGTTTAAAAACCTCTATGGATGCCAATACAAGTAGTGACTAATATGAATGTCCAACTTCAAAGTATGCATCCAAATGGTGTCAAGGTAAGTAGTGCCACAAGGTCACAACCCACTACCATGTCCTGTCAACTACATCTATATGCATCAATTAGTTATGACGTCAAATATTACATTCATCACGATATTTTCTACTATAAAGGACTTCTCAAGTCTCGGCTTGTGCCGTGCCTAATGGCCCCGTGGTAGTCAACATTCTCTCGCTAAAATGAGCCTCCCCCACGACAATCCACTTCGGCGCTCATATAACCTGCACATGGGCGAACATACTGTATCGCGTAGGCCAACTCCAGAGTGCCGGCTTGTAGGGACCGACCCTCACAAGCTTGTGCGAATGAGCACAATGGCAAACAAACATAGTCAAAGCATAGGAAATACGTTCATCATGTCTAAACGTGGAATCACGATATCGACTCGAGGGTCGGAATCATCACACATATGTCATACCTGTCTCAAGTTTCTCGTTGGTACGTCTCTACCAATGTACTACAACATGTCTCTAACATGTGAATGTTTAAGTCCCACATTACTCATGAATACGGACCTATGTTCTACTCATGACCCCAATGGGTTACAATCATATGCCAATTCTAAGCCATATGCAATGCATCATACCAATGCCATTATACATGCATTCTATCAATGCCATAATGCATGCATTCTATCGATGTCATAATATTCGTGCATTTTATCACTGCATTCTACTTATGCCATTTACCATGTATAGTGCCATATATCATGCATTCTACAAATGCTAACAAAGTCATCATTTTTCGCTATCGATGGCCAACATGAATTAAGGCCTTATCATATGCCATGCCAAGTCAAGTTCAATGTTCCCACTAGTCATGTAGTGTTTCGAATGGTATTACGTATCTCTAACATGCATCTTATAATTTGTATAGATGAAGCCTATCTTCACATAGTTAAGTGTATATTGCTAAGCAGGCATGTTATCCTCATAAACTTCTATTATATGAAGTATGCCATCGTTCACATGTCACATGAATATATCATGAGTGTGCTCCTACCAAGAGCCCATAGGCTAAGTGTTCCAAGTCCACTATCCATCTAGTATCCCATATGTTGTTCTAATCATCTAAGCATGCATTTCTACCCCTGTCATGAAGTGAAATGCCAATCTCACATAACTAACCATAGTGCACTATACATATCATCACTTATGGTCCCTACTATATAGGGCATATAATTCGCATATATAACATGTATATATTAAGCATTCTAAAATTCTCTCATATCATTTTATCATGAATATGCACATATTAAGCCAATAAACTAAAAAGAAGACATAGGGGGAGTTCACCCATTTCGGTGAGGTCAGACCCACCGGAAATCCATAGAAACCTCACAGTAATCTGAAACGGAGTTGCCCCCTCAATTTTCAGCACCCTAAAGACCAATTCTAGGGGGTTACAAGTTTCGAACGAACACATTCGAAAACCACCAAAAATTCATGAGTTAAATGGGTGGAAATTACCTTTGAGCAAGTAAAACTTGTTCCAAGCCCAAGTCAAGGTTAGAAATCTTCCATTCCAACCTACAACAACATTCTACACCCATCAATTTAGCTCCAAGAGCTCACAATCAAGAAACCCTAATTCAAGCCCTAGTTTCTACCAAACTAGGTTTAAATCCAAAAATTCATGCAATACTCATGAAGAGAGGTAGCAAGATAGCTACTCACCTCATCAAGAGTTCCAATCCAAGCTAGCAAGTGCTAGGGTTGAAGTTCCATTCATAAACAAGCCCTCTTCTTCATATCCAAGCTCCCTCCAAGGTCCAAGATGCATGCTCCAATGAGAAAATAGAGAAAAAAGAGATCAAATCTAAGATCTAGAGGGTTGGAGAAGAGAAAATCTAGAGAGAGAGAGAGAATAAGCTCACCTCCAACTCCTTTTTCCTCAGCCAATAGCAGCAAAAGAGGGGGTGTGGGGTAAGTTACACAAGAGGTGACATTTACACCTAAACCTCTTCAACACCGAAAATTGCAAATAGCTAAAAAAAATTGATTCTGCAGCACTGTATTCCGGTATACGAATAGACATTCCGGAATCAGCGCCAAAATCCGCAAAACCCGAGCCTCGGCCAAAAACAGATTTTTATATAGCATTCCGGAATCCCAAAGTCCATTCCAAAATACATTAAATCTGTTCCGGAATCCAAAAGCACATTCCGAAATACAGTCCCGAAAACACTCTCAAGCTCACCAAACTCAATCCAAAACTCCAGAATAGTATAAAGCATTATTCTCTCACTAGAACTCCGTAATTTGCTAAAGTTCAGTGTGCTACAGCTGGGCTCGGGGGGTCGAGCGCGGCCCCCGAACAACTCGGGGAGGGCGAGGACACGGGTCTTCACAAACCGTTGACCGAGTTGATGGGCGTGGTTCGACGACAGGCCGAATCCATGCAGCGACAGGAGGAACAAATTAAGAAGCTCCAGGACGATATGCCGCAGCAAGCGGCTGCAACTAGGGAGGAGAGAACGGGTGCACCTCCGGTCTCTGCTTCAGCACCGGCAGAGGGAGTGGCACCGGCGCCGGCTATGGCGCCACCCGCACCACCGATTACGGCTGATGGGTGGGGTGCTCCTATGCCAGATCCCGCGGCGGGAGATGAGGAGAGGGGAGCGCGCACTTGCGGCTCTCGTGACGTTTAAGAAGTTCAACCCGCCTATCTTCAACGGGGAGAACGTGGATCCATGGGTCGTGGAGACATGGATCGATACAATGGAGACGCTCTGTGAGGATCTGTACACCTTGGAGAGGGACAAGGTGCACCTCGCCGCTCATTGTTTAGAGCGATCGGCGAAGGTGTGGTGGAAGGGAGTCAAGCGTGATCGACTCTCTAGCCTTCCGCCACCGACTTAGGAGGAGTTTCGGGGTTTGGTATTCGCCACCTACTTTCCCGATAGTGAGAAAAGGAAGCTTCAGGAGAAGTTTCGCAAGTTGAAGTAGGGGAACCGCACTGTGCGTGAGTACGAGAGGGAGTACTCGTATATTATTCTGTGTACCGCACGTTGTCCGCGGAGAATTGGACAAGGTCGATTGCTTCGTGTGCGGGCTTCAACCGGAGATCTTTCGGGCGGTTCACGCCTTCAAGCTGCAGACCTTTAAGGAGGTCTTGGACCGTGCTCTCTAGGTGGAGCACGGGAATGCATGTGCATGCGAGGAGCGCGAATCTTGGGAAAGAGAGAAGAAAAAGGATAAAGAAAAAGGAAAGAAGCGTCCGGCGGGTGGCTCGAGTGGTCAGTCTATCTCCAAGCGACCCCCGAAGCACTCGCAGTCGCAGAACCGATCTCGGGGGTCTCAGCAGAATCGACCCTCGAGCCGGTGCCCGATTTGTAGTAGCCCCTAGAGACCTCAGCAGTGTGATTACCGTGATGGCCGGTGCTTCAAGTGCGGGCAGTCGGGACATATGCGATTTGATTGCCCGATGGGTGATGACCGGGCACCGTCTTTGGCATCGGCATTCGCATCGCCGAGGCAGCTTACCGGCATCCCACCCGCGGCGATGTCGGCAGGCCATACACCTCCACCGAGACTAGTTGAGGGACAGCGCCCGGCGCCCAGTGGACGTGTATTCGCCTCGCAGATGGAGGAGCCTCCTGCCCTGGAGGATGTCGTGGCAGGTATTGTGTTGATTAATGGCATTCGATGTAGAGCCTTGTTTGATACCAGAGCATCACATTCATTCATTGCTCGATCATTTGCTACTGCACATAGAATAAAAAATATAGGGGCCACGCATGCGAAAACTGTGCAAGTGTCAGAACACACCTTTTATGTACATCAAGCGTGTGTTAACTGTCCAGTGAGGATTGAAAACTGGATCATGCCAGCTAATTTGCTGGTGTTGAATCGAATGAACGAATATGACTTAATCCTGAAAATGGATTGGCTCTCGAGATATCACGCTACTATTAATTGTGAGAGTCGGATAGTGAGATTTATAGAGTCCGGGCACAAGGAGTTTGTGTACCGTGGGTGCAAGAGTTCGCTCTTTGCATCTATGGTGTCCACGTCGCAAGCGAGAAAGCTCATTGCTAGCGGCTGCATTACTTACTTAGTGACGATTGTGGATGACCGAAAGGAGGTGTTGGGGCTCGAGGACATTCCTGTAGTCCAAGAGTTCTCGAATGTATTTTCGGCGGAGTTACCCGGAATGCCACCGGATCGAAAAATAGAATTCGTGATCGATTTGCTCCCGGGTATGGCGCCGATTTCTAAGGCCCCGTACAGGATGGCACCGGCGGAGTTAAAGGAGTTGACAGCACAACTACAAGATTTGTTGGACTAGGGTTTCGTAAAGTCAAGTGTGTCACATTGGGGAGCCCTTGTCCTATTTATGCGTAAGAAGGACGGTTCACTACGGTTATGTGTGGATTACCGTGAGTTGAATAAGGTGACCGTCAAGAACAAGTATCCGTTGCCCCGTATTGATGACTTATTTGATCAGTTGCAAGGGTCTCGGGTGTATTAAAAGATTGATTTGCAATCCGGTTATCACCAATTGAAGATCAAACCGGAGGATGTGCATAAAACCGCGTTTAGGACGCGGTATGGACACTATGAATTCACGGTTATGCCTTTAGGGCTTACAAATGCCCCGGCGGCGTTCATGGACTTAATGAACCATGTATTTAAACCACTACTGGATCGATTTGTGGTGGTGTTCATAGATGACATTCTTGTGTACTCTCGGAGTGACGAGGAACATAAAGAGCATCTAAAGATTGTGCTTCAAGTTCTTCGAGAGAACAAGTTGTTAGCCAAATTAAAGAAGTGCGAATTTTGGATTCGTGAGGTCGCTTTCTTGGGTCATGTGATTTCCGAGGGCGGAATATCGGTGGACCCTAAAAAAGTCGAGGCAATCAAGGATTGGCCTCTCCCGACCAATGTCACGGAAGTGCGAAGCTTTTTGGGTCTTGCGGGGTACTATCGGCGGTTTGTGGAGGAATTTTCAAAAATCTCTAGTCCACTAACGCGTCTTACCCGCAAGGGAGCCAAATATGTTTGAAGCGAGAAATGCAACCAAAGCTTTAAGGAGCTAAATAAAAGGTTGACTTCGGCTCCGATTCTCGCCTTGCCGGTTGCGGGGGAGAGCTTTGTGGTATATATTGATGCATCACGGCGCGGTATTGGGTGTGTACTTATGCAAAGAGGGCAAGTGATAGCATTGCCTCTCGTCAGCTGAAGAGTTATGAGCAGAATTACCGCACCCACAACCTAGAGCTTGCAGCGGTGGTCTTCGCACTTAAATTATGGAGACACTACTTGTACGTGGAACATTGTGAGGTGTACACGGATTATAAAAGTTTAAAATATTTATTCATTCAAAAGGAGTTGAACTTGAGGCAGCGGAGATGGTTGGAGTTGATAAAGGATTATGACTTAACCATCTTGTACCACCCAGGTAGAGCCAATGTGGTGGCCGATGCGCTCAGTCGGAAATCCGTGGAGAACTTCACAATTGAGATGACGGGACAAATACCGTTGATCAAGAAAATGGACCGGTTCGACTTGAAAGTCGTGGCCCCGGGCATCCCCGCAACGCTTATGAGTCTCAAAGTTTGGCCAACCTTATTGGAGCAAATAAGGGAAAAACAATCCGGGAATCCGGAACTCCAAAAGGTGCGGAGTTCTATCGAGAGTGGACGCGTCAGTGACTTTCATGTGGATTCAAAAGGCGCCATTCGATTTCGAAATCGGTTGTGCGTGCCCAAAGTCGAGGAGATTCGTGGGGAGATCTTGAAAGAAGCTCACACTTCTCCCTATGCGATTCATCCGGGCGGCACCAAAATGTATAAGGATCTTAAATTACATTATTGGTGGCTGGGGATGAAGCTTGATGTTGGACGCTTCGTGGCACAATATTTGGTATGCCAATAGGTGAAGACCGAGCGTCACTTTCCAGCAGAAAAATTGCAAAGTTTGCCCATTCCAGTTTGGAAGTGAGAAAATATAGCGATGGACTTCGTTGTGGGTCTACCTCGATCACAAGGTGGCAACGACGTGGGTCTACCTCGATCACAAGGTGGCCAAGACATGATTTGGGTGGTGATGGATCGTTTGGCGAAGTCGGCACATTTTTTGCCAATCCACACCACTTGGTCGGGAGACAAACTAGCACAAGTCTACCTGGATGAAATTGTGCGGTTGCACGGGGTCCCGATCTCGATAGTTTCAGATCGAGATCCCCGTTTCACATCGCATTTTTGAAAAATCTTGCAAGAAGCTTTGGGTACACGGCTCGATTTCAGTACATCATTTCATCCTCAGACTGACGGTCAATCAGAGAGGACAATTCAGATTTTGGAGGATATGCTACGAGCGTGTGTGTTGGACTTCAAGAGTGTGTGGCCTACTCATTTACCAATGGCTGAGTTCGCTTATAATAATGGTTGATTTCAAGGGTCTTAGGACCGGATATGTTGCGTGAAGCGGAAGAAAAGGTCCTCTTGGCACGTGAACACTTATCTATAGCGCAATCAAGGCAAAAGAGCTATACGGATAGGCCTCGACGAGATTTGGAGTTCGCGGTAGGAGATCGCGTATTCTTGAAAGTATCGCCCATGAGAGGGGTAAAGCGATTTGGTGTTCGGGGTAAGTTGAGTCCCCGATATATCGAGCCCTATGAGATTTTAGACCGCGTGGGATCCTTGGCGTATCGGCTTGCCCTACCGCCAAAACTTACTGGGATACACAATGTGTCGGCGCTTCGCAAGTATGTGTATGATCCAGCGCACGTCCTCGAATATGTGCCAATTGAGCTTCATGAGAATATGACTTATAAGGAATTTCCCTTGTGTATCATGGATCGCGAGGTGAAGAAATTACGAAACCGCGAGATTCCCTATATCAAGGTACAATGGACGAATCATGACGAGCGCGAAGCCATGTGGGAACTTGAAAGATCGATGAAGGAGCGTTTTCCCTATCTCTTCGCTGGTTCCAGCTGAGGTACGGTTTTGGTTTCACGGCCGAAACTCTCTTTAAGGGAGGAGGAATGTAGTGCACTGAATTTTAGTGTGTTGTACCGGACTTCTACTAATTGTGGGGTTCTGGTGGAAAATAGCGTGAAAAGGCTATGTGAATGGCTTTGGCCAAGTTTGGAGCTTACACGAGTGTTTTCGGAGCAAATGAGACGCGAAAACGGACTTCGAAAAGTCAAATCTGCCAAACTGCAGAATTCTGCGGCTCATTCTGGTATGGATATGTTGATACCGGAATGGCGTGGTTGAGCTGAAAACCCAGCTCTCGGGTTCTGCGGAATCAAGTATTGAAACCGGAATAAATTCACTTGATTCCGGTATGAATGTGTGCATATCGGTATGAATGTAATTAGTTCCGGTATGGATTGTGAGATACTAGAATGCAGTGGGAAATCTGGAAATCCAGCTCTCGGATTTTGCAGAATTGCCTGTTGATACCGGAATAAACGCCCGTATTCCGGTATACTAGTGCGCATACCGGAATGCAGAGTTGCGAGATGCCAGCTATGGCAGGCTGTGTGTAGTGATATGTGAGGGGGGTAGTTTTGTATTTTCACATAAGTGGGGGTGTATGAAAGGCTGAGACACCTTTCCCTTCTCATTTTCTTCCTCCTCTACTTCTCCTCTCCCTCTCCCTCACCCTCACTTTCTCTCTCTAGAGATCTCTCCAAAGCTTGGAGAAAATGGTGGATTGAGCTTGGAAAAGGAATCCAAGGTGGGAAAGAAGCTTCTTGGTGCAAGAAGAAGCTTAGGGAGCTCGTGGCAAAGGTGAGTTCTTGATGAAATGGGTTCAAACCTTGGAATTGATTTTTTATTTTGATGTTTTTGGAGACCCTAGGCAATCTAAACCACAAAAAGTAAAGATTGGCCAAGAAATTTTAGAGTTCTACATGCATGCATGTGAACCCTAGGTGGAAAGAGGGTTTTTGTCATGAGAGGTTCTAAAAATATTTAGACCTTCGGGAATTGTAATTGAGGCATAGAAAATCATGTGGGAAAACTTGATTTCTAGAAACGAATGGATTTTAGGGTTCGTAAGGAATAGCGAACCATTTTTCTTGTAGAAGCTTGGGTTGAAGCAAGAACTCAAGACTCGGAGACTTAGGAGCTCAAAGAATTCAAGAATTGGGAGCTCTTTAGGTGGGTTTGTGTTTACCGAAGTGATTAGATCACTTCCATGTCTAAGATAAATAACCATTTGAAACTAAAATGGTGTAGAAGCATGTAACCCTAGAATGCATGTTGGCAAAATGATAATTATGATGAATTGAGTCATGGGCTCATCTTGCATGTTAGTGAATTCAAGTATTTCATTATTCCTTATAATTGATGTGTACTTGTATCTGTGTTAATGGAAGCTAGTGTCATGGAATACAAGTTGGAATGCGAAAATGGAATCTAGTGTCATGTAACATAGGTTGGAATGTGAAAATAGAACCTAGTGTCATGGAACATAGGTTGGAAATGTGAAAATGGAACATAATGTCATGGAACATAGGTTGGAATGTAAAATATGAAGCCTAATGTTGTTGAACCTAGGTGAGATTTGTGACTTGAACCTAGGGCCAATGACCTTAGGTTGTCAAGTGAAAATGTGAATAATGTGGGTATGCGGCGATTTCGCTACCCGAGCGATGTGTAATGTAAACACATAGGGATATGCGGCGATTTCGGTACCCCGGGTATGCGGCGATTTCGCTACCCAATCAAAGAGTTGGCGATTTCACTCTTTGGAGGTTGGGACCATGAAGGGGATGGCGATTTCATTGCCCGGTGCCCAATGCTAAGATGTGTAATGAGAATACATAGGGGTATGCGGCGATTTCAGTACCTCGGGTATGCGGCGATTTCGCTACCCAATCAAAGAGTTGGTGATTTCACTCTTTGGAGGCTGGGACCATGATGGGGATGGTGATTCCATTGCCCGGTGCCCAATACTAAGCGGTGATTCCGCATCGGTTGGAAACCAAATTGATGATGCGGAGATTCCGACACCATAAGTAAATAAAAGTGAACGAACGTGGGCAAAGTAATATATAGGATGAACCTAGGAGAAAATGAAACTTGTCATTTTATTTGGTTGCATCCTTTATGTTTATTTACAAGCATGTAAATATTTGTACGTTTGGTTATGCATAGTTTAACCTATACTTGTGTTGTTTCTTTGGACCTTGTGGGTCGAGCTTCTCTCTTGGGTGGCCTTACCCACTGGGAACCATGTTTATAGTTCTCACCCCACGTTTTTCAAGTCCTTCCGCGAGTAAGGTGGCGGAGCGAGGCAAAGGTTTGGCTTAGTAGATAGCAACCCTTCCATTTTGGTGTTATGGATAGTTGTACCCCGTGTTTTGGACGATGATAGCATATGGGCTTATTGTAAATGCAATCAACTTGTAAATTCCCTAGTTTTGAGAATTTGATGTATAGAATTGAGATGAATGAAAGAAAAAATTTGGTATGTATAAATATGTATTTGTGATGTAATAGAAGTAGAACTCTTTATGTTGATGCTTTTTTTGTGCAACTCTTGTACTCCGTTCCTAGTTGGAATATCGTGGATATTCTTGTGTTGTGACGCCTTGGGCGGGTAGGGGAGACTCTGTCCGTTCGGCGGGTCTGGGGCATGCGCTCGTGCGGTTTGTCCTTCCACGTACTTGGGTTAAGGTACGGCGGGGCGTGACAGACTAAGGTGGTATCAGAGTGTAGAAACGGTCTAGGTGGACCTAAGAAATCCTTGGATGAAAAAGACCCTAGGAGTGTAGGCTCGTGAGTGACGAGATCTTGGTTTATGGCGAAAGTTAAAGTGATTGTGTCATGTCCTTATACCTCTAATTGGAAGTAGAGGTAGATTCAAAGTGCATCTTATTCTTCACCGAGAGTGTTCATGTTGGCGGCCGACAACATGAAACCAAGTGAGGGGAATAAGAGCCCTTGCGTGACTTTCGCCTAGATTGGGTTCACGTTTATTTTTGTGAAATATTATGTTGTAAATAACCTTGAATGTCATAAATTGACCAAGGTCGTTGTGTTTTCAGGAGACAATGGTACGTGGAAGGCCTCCTACGAGGACCGGGCTCGGGGGGTCGAGCGTGGCCCTCGAACAACTCGGGGAGGGCGAGGACACGGGTCTTCGCAAACAGTTGACCGAGTTGATGGGCGTGGTTCGACGACAGGCCGAATCCATGCAGCGACAGGAGGAACAAATTAAGAAGCTCCAGGACGATATGCCGCAGCAAGCGGCTGCAACTAGGGAGGAGAGAACGGGTGCACCTCCGGTCTCTGCTTCAGCACCGGCAGGGGGAGTGGCACCGGCGCCGGCTATGGCGCCACCCGCACCACCGATTACGGCTGATGGGTGGGGTGCTCCTATGCCCGATCCCGCGGCGGGGGATGAGGAGAGGGAGCGCGCACTTGCGGCTCTCGTGACGTTTAAGAAGTTCAACCCGCCTATCTTCAACGGGGAGAACGTGGATCCATGGGTCGTGGAGACATGGATCAATATAATGGAGACGCTCTGTGAGGATCTGTACACCTTGGAGAGGGACAAGGTGCACCTCGCCGCTCATTGTTTAGAGGGATCGACGAAGGTGTGGTGGAAGGGAGTCAAGCGTGATCGACTCTCTAACCTTCCGCCACCGACTTGGGAGGAGTTTTCGGGGTTTGGTATTCGCCACCTACTTCCCCGATAGCGAGAAAATGAAGCTTCAGGAGAAGTTTCGCAAGTTGAAGTAGGGGAACTGCACCGTGCGTGAGTACGAGAGGGAGTTCTCGTATATTATTAACTGTGTACCGCACGTTGTCCGCGGAGAATTGGACAAGGTCGATTGTTTCGTGCGCGGGCTTCGACCGGAGATCCTTCGGGCGGTTCACGCCTTCAAGCTGCAAACCTTTGCGGAGGTCTTGGACCGTGCTCTATGGGTGGAACACGGAAATGCATGTGCGCGCGAGGAGCGCGAATCTTAAAAAAGAGAGAAGGAAAAGGACACAAAAAAAGGATAGCTATTTATAAAATAGCTATCAAAGCTATTGAATTTTAAAATAACTACCCGCAGCATCGCGCTGGTCCCTTAACTAGTTACTAATAAAAATTGTACTTATTACACAATGCTTATGAACATCCGAATTTTGGCCAAACCCATGATTTTGGGGCATCCGGCTGTCGATATTATCCTAATTGCAAAAAAAAAAAAAGAAAAAAAAAGAAAAAAGAAAAAAGAAAAACTAAATTAATAGCGAACCAGTATCCCATAATCAAATCCGGTTAAAGTCAAAACTGTTGCCTAAGATTAGGTGCGGCAGCGTTGCGTTACACCAAAACCACAACATTGCCCTATCCCTTAACTTCACCCTCAACCGTTGGATCCACCTTACAACACACACCATCACGCAAACGGACGGTCCGATGATATCTGTGTCGGCCAATCCGTTGCTTGCTATATAATTCGCACCTCGGCAAGCGACTCTTCGTACCTCGGCGAGCACCTCTTCGTGCCTAATTACATTTTATTTTAGGGTGCAGCATTATATTATATATATATATATATATTTGTGGCAGGGCAAAGGCTCGACGAGTGAGATCACATCACATTCCGGGGGAGTGGCGGGGAGAGAGAGAGAGAGAGAGAGCGCGTAGGAAGCGACGATGGCGTTGTCGAGCGGGAGCTGGCAGGCGTCGACGAACTGGGATGCGGGCGAGGGCTCGCTGGAGGGCTCGATCTCCTTCGAGACCTCCGCCGACGACTTCCCCGCCTCGCCCTCGCCCTCGCCCTCGCCAGCCGGCGCCCTCCTCCTCCGCCCCAACTCCGACGACCCCCCGCCCTGCGAGATCACAGGTTGGACCCCTTCCTGTGCCGCTTCCTGTTTTCGTTCGACTTCTACCGTTCTTGATTTCGAACTGATTGTTGTGCTGCGCTTGATCTGCCTTTTCTTATGATACGCTCGTGGGGATGTTGCGTTGATTTGGGTCTGATATGCTTGTTTCTGGCTGGTTGTGCGTGGTGACCAATCAAGATTCCTTGGGTTTCTTTATGGGTTCTTGATCTCTAAAGAAAGAGTGAGGACGCAGAGGGAGATTTTGGTTACTTGCTGTATAACTAGTTGTGGGAAGGAATTCCTGTAAATTTTGTACGGTGCGTGTAGGTACTCCGCTAGATGCGTTTGATTATCCTATCTGGTCCAAGTGGCGTGCAATAACCGTGATCTAGTTGCATATTGTTCAAGATGTTCTTGCGAATTACCCATGCATGCGCCTTGCTACTTTGTCTTGTATATGGAATCTTTCTTGTGCGATTGTATTATATCGTTTGATTAGATGCGCCTGCACGTAAACATGGAAAAAACCGATTAATACATATTACTTTTCCTTTACAGCGTAAAGGTGTTTGGAAGTTCCCAAAGAGTAAGAAGTCGAGAGTGCTCCTTTTCTTTTCCATTCGATCTTGATTGGATATGCAAAGAACTGTCCAAAAATATCGCCACGAGTAGCATTTTCCACAACTTATGATGGAAATCCCATCAATCCAAAAGTATCTCCGCGAATAGTCTTACCATTAGCAATAGCAGTCATATCGTATATATTAATTGTGTCAGGAGCAACTAAAAATTTGTGTATAGAGGCGTCTTTATGAAAAGACACCTATTCGGGTGCCTATCTGTATGGAAATGTGTGACGAAACGGTGTGTTAATTATTAACCATAAGAATTAAAAAAGCGTCTTTATAGAAGGGTGCCTCGTAGAGATGCTTTTAATCTGTGTCTTGGAGATGTCTTTTCGTAGTGCTTTTTCGTGTTCTATAATAGAGTTTAGGGGTTTTTATGGCGAGTCGGTGCAAAACCCCAGTGAGGAAGGCCACACGGTTGTACATTCACATTATGACACTTTGTTCCTTTACCTTGGAATATTGCTTAGAGTGTTTTTTTTTTTTTTTTCTGTGTACTTCATCCTTATGTTCTTTCTTCTTTAGTATTTGAGTTGTTTCGGTTGTCCACCATGAAAAGAGCTTATGTGATTGCAGGGAATATACAAGGTATTGTACTATTCCTATAAACGACTACTATTTTAGTTTTTCCTTTCTATTTCATGCTAAATACAAAGGAGGAAAGTCGTTAATCTAGAGTTCTCATAATGGCTTCTTTTTTATATCCCTAAGACAAAATTTCTAGACATGATCGTTTTTTTGTCGAGGGATAAAGCGAGGGTCCACTAATCACAGTTGGAACTACTAGATATACAGCGTGGAATTGGGTAAAGGGACTCCATCCACTACCCTCTCTCTGGTCATGGGATGAAATTGTGGTATTTGCATGGTCAGCTTATCGCTGCAGTTTTCAAGTTAGCTTCAATGCCTCATCTTCCCCAACCAAACATGATCTGGACCACACCTTGCACAGAGTTTTATGTGTTCTTGTTAGTGGGATAGACATTCCCTAATCAAGCAATATTAGAAGAAGTGGGATAAGGGTGGATGATTGAGAAGGTTTTGCAGTAATCTAGTGAATTAATTTTTTTTATGCTTGTTACACAAGATAGATATTTATTCGTAAAACACTGGAAGTTCTGAAAAACTTCTCTTCTGGCACATAACAAGACATACGTATAGTGTGACTTTGTTAGAAGATTTTGCATTACTTATGGTCAGTGTTTGAAAAGGCGCGAGGCGCAAAAAGGCGCAAGACTCTCCTGGAGCCTAGGCGCGAGGCGCACTGCGAGGCGCGCGCCTCAAGAAGGCGAGGCGCACATTTACTAATCTAATTTAATTTAATGTTCTAACATTAAAGAAACCCCAAAATAACCAAACAAAAGTAAACTAACTATCAAAAAGTAAAAAAAAACACATGCATATAGGTTCTCAAATTAAAAAAAATAGTTCAACTTTCAACTTAAAACTCAAAAAGTGATTTGGTGCCAATATTTTCATTTGGTCATTCACTCATTCTTCAAGTGTCATCCTGTTACGATATATTTAGTATATGTTACGATATATTTAGTATCTTATGGTATATTAGGATACTGTATATTATTATCATATATAGAGTAGGATTATATGGTATGTAATCCTAGTTGTAGTATTACTATAGTAGGCAATGTTACTATAATAGACCTATCTCTTGTACTATATATTTTCATCAATTCAACCCAAGAGGGTATGCTCTTTTGCCCTTCTTTCATGGTATCAGAGCGGGAACCCTAATTTGGGGATATCGATCCACAGATCATCCACCACAAGTCTCACCTTCTTCCATCGGTGCTCTTTTTTCTTTGGTGTTCTATCTCCTCTTATCCTTGGACTTCTATCTCCCTGCTACTGTACGGTGCTACAGTACCCGCGCTACAGTGCGGTGCTACAGTATTGCTACAATTTTGCTACAGAATTTCAGCCTCTTTGTGCTACAGTAGCGGCGCTACAGTGCGGTG
Source organism: Puya raimondii (assembly GCA_016920855.1). Lineage (NCBI taxonomy): Eukaryota > Viridiplantae > Streptophyta > Magnoliopsida > Poales > Bromeliaceae > Puya > Puya raimondii. The sequence continues at coordinate 21,431,654 of JABWPP010000050.1, read as the reverse complement.
CTACAGTATTTCTACAGTGCTGCTGCTACAGTAATTTCAGCCTCTTTGTTATTCCTCTTTGCTCTTCGGGTGCCGCTCGGACTATCCTCGTACCGCTCGCTGGTTGCTTGTGTCGCTCAGTCCTTTCCCTGGTGCGGCCGTTCTTATTTGGTGCTAAGTGGTTCCTCTCTTGTGCGCTGGGTACAACTAATTTGGTAGAAACCAGGTTCTTCCTTTTTCTCACCCACTACATTCCGATTTATCTTTCTTTCATATCTAGTGGTGGATCCTTCTCTTTAGGTGGCAAATATGTCTTCTTCTACCTCAAATTTGCCAGTTGTTAATATCAAAACTCTCATACCACTAGAACTCACTGATTCCACATATCTGGTGTGGAAACAAGTCTTTCTTAATGTTCTAGAAAGTTTTGGTGTTACATCACATGTGGACGGAACTGGTGTTGTGCCTTCTCAGGCTATCGATACTGCTGATAAGAAGGTGGTTATAAATCCCGAATATTTAAGTTGGAAAAGGGAAGATACCACTATACTTTTATGGATTAATGCCACTTTATCCCTTAGCATATTACGAATGGTCATTTCTAGCTCACCTAAAACTGCATATGATGCTTGGAGAATCATTGAGGCATATTTTTTTGATAAGACTGCTTCCACGGCTTTTTCTCTGAAGTCTGAATTGCGGAGCATCAAGAAAGGCTCAATGAGCATGTGTGATTACATGCAAAAGATCAAGTCGATTGGTGATGCTCTTCAGGCGATTGGTGAAACCGAGTCAGACCATAATTTGGTCATGACTGTTCTTCTAGGGCTACCAGAAGAATATCGAGGTTTTGTTAGTGCTCTAAACACACACAGAAATAAGCCCACTTTTGAACAGCTTCGTCCACTCTTGATGCAAGAAGAAACGGAAGTCCAACGTCGTACTAGTGTGACGACATCCTCAGCTATTCCCACTATTGACAGTGAAGCTCTTTATGCCAATCGTGGACGAGGTAATCATGGAGGCCGTGGAGGTAGATATCGTGGAGGCCGAGGACAGCATGGTAGACACAACTCAGGTCGTGGATCTCCTGGAACCTACTCACACCCTCAACCTAATAATCCTCAACAACCTTATACTCCGAATCATCAACCTTACATTCCAAAGTCTGGCACACAATATCAGATCTGTGGCAAGTTCAATCATTCTGCCCTCCAGTGCAGACAACGCTTCAATCATTCCTTTATTACAGATTATGTTCCTCAAACTTTTGCTGCTATGAACCTTCATGAACCCGGTGAGGAAGTATGGTATCCAGACACCGGAGCATCTAATCATATGACCGCACATTCTGGTATTCTCTCCTCTTCTAAACCTTATAGTGGGCACGAAAAAATTCTTGTTGGTAATGGAAATTTACTTGATATTACTCAGACAGGTGAAACTCACTTGAATACGTCATCTAACTCTTTTGCTCTTAAAAACGTCCTTGTTGTTCCTTCTATTAAGAGAAATTTACTTTCAGTGCGTCAGTTCTGTCATGATAATAATTCTCTTTTTGAATTTGACTCTTATGGTTTTTCTGTGAAGGACAAGGAAACCGGGACGGAGCTTCTTCGATGCCCTAGTTCGGGAACATCACTCTATCCACTTTCCTCTAAAGTTGCAAGTGTAGGAACTAAGGAACAGCTAGCTCTAGTTGCATCTAGGTTTAGCGGCGATATATGGCATAGACGGTTAGGTCATCCAAGTTTTCCTATTCTTTCTACATTTATTAAAAACAATAAAATTGTTTCTGATTCTGCATTAAAATTATCTGTTTGCAATGCTTGTAATATGGGAAAACATGTTAAACTCTCGTTTCATGATTCATAATTTCAATCTGCTTTTCCTTTTCATATTGTTCATTCTGATGTATGGCAATCACCTGTTCCCTCTGTTTCTGGCTACAAATATTATGTTATTTTTATTGATGATTACTCTCGGTTTTCTTGGCTTTACCTTTTAAAATTTAAACATGAAGTTTTTGACAAATTTCTCGAGTTTAAGACAATGGTTGAAAACATATTTCATAGTTCAATCAAAATTTTTCAATCTGACAATGGTACTGAATTTGTAAATGACAAATTTTCTACTCTTTGTTCACAAAATGGAATTATTCATAGATTCTCTTGTCCTTATACTCCTCAACAAAATGGCCTTGCTGAGAGGAAGCATAGGCATTTATCTAACATTGTTAGGAGCCTGCTGTTTCAAGTTTGCTTACCTCCTCGATTCTGGGCTGAGGCCATTCAAACTGCCGTCTTTCTTGTGAATCGAATTCCTTCTCTTACTGTTTTGAAAGGACAATCGCCATATGAAATTCTGCATGGTTGTGTTTCCCCTGACTTGTAACTTGTTAGAGTTTTTGGATGTTTGTGTTATCCCGATATTCAGGACATTGCAGCTCACAAGCTCTCTCCCCGTTCTCTTCCTTGTGTCTTCTTGGGACTTTCTGACAAACATAAAGGTTTTCGCTGTCTCTATCCAAGCACTGGTAAAGTTTTTATTTCTCGCCATGTTACTTTTGTTGAACATGTTTTTCCTTACTCGTGTCTTTCTAAATTCTCTTCTTCTCATTCCTCTTCTATTTCAAACTTTCAAATGTTTCAAAATTTTCTTTCTAATCCTCCCCTGCTGGGTGAGAGTCCATCCACTATTGATGCAATCTCTGGCTTCTCCTTCGCACGCCCCTCTACTGACGTTGGTTCACATACGCCTGTTTCACCGTCTGAGCAGTTATCAGTTTTTCCTTCCACTGTGAATCATGATGCCCCACAGGTTAGTAATGAGAATGCTGCCGCTCCTGCTGGCCAAACTGAACTCCGGGTCTATACCAGACGACACACCAGCCGGCCTGCTGCTGCTTCACCTTCGTCTATTGATCTGGCACCTTCCGCCTCTGATCATTCACCTTCCCTTCCGCCTGCTGCAGTCTCCTCTCCTTCTCCTTCTGAGCCTCCGTTGCCTGCCAGAACACACTCTATGCTCACTCGATCCATGGCTAAGGGTTCCGCTGCGTCTTCCTCCTTCCTCGCTTCTGCGCGTTACATTCTTCCTGCTGAGCCTACCTCTTTTCATGAAGCTTCTCAGGATGCAGGTTGGCGTGCTGCCATGGCTGAAGAATTTGATGCATTACTGACCAATGCTACTTGGGATCTTGTTCCTCCTCCCTCTTCTGTTAATCTTATTGGCTGCAAGTGGGTATATAAAGTGAAGCAGAAGGCGGATGGTTCTCTTGAGCGTCTCAAGGCTCGGCTTGTGGCTCAGGGTTACAAACAACAACAAGGTATTGATTTTGATGAGACCTTTTCTCCGGTTGTCAAGTCGACCACTATTCGTACTGTTCTTTCAGTGGCTTTCTCCTCTGGGTGGTCTCTTCGACAACTTGATGTAAAGAACGCCTTTCTTCATGGTACTCTCTCCGAAGAAGTTTATATGAAGCAACCGCCTGGCTTTGTGCATCCTTCTCTTCCTCATCACGTTTGTCGTCTCCGAAAAGCAATCTATGGTCTCAAACAGGCACCTCGGGCTTGGTTTCAGCGGTTTACTTCTTTTCTTTTTGAACTTGGTTTTATTGGCAGTACTGCTGATCCCTCGATGTTTGTTTGTCATTCCTCTTCTGGCACTCTTGTTCTTCTATTATATGTTGATGATATTATTGTCACCGGAAGCTCCTCCTCTCTTTTAGAGGCTCTTATTGTCACCTTACAACGAGAATTTGCTATGAAAGATTTCGGGCCGCTACATTATTTCTTGGGCATTGAGGTTAATCGTTCGTCTTCTGGTCTTCATTTGACTCAGCAGAAATATGCGCATCAACTACTTCAGCGCCATGGCTTTCTTGATAGTAAGCCCGTCTCTAGTCCTCTCTCTCCAACTTCTCGTCTCTCTTCTCATGAGGGGCGCCTTCTTGAGGATCCCTACATTTATCGTCAGATCGTTGGTGCTCTCCAGTATCTCACCTTCACAAGACCAGATATCTCGTATGCCGTCAACTCTGTTGCCCAGTATTTACATGCACCTCGTGAACCCCACATGCAAGCGGTCAAGCGCATTCTGCGTTATATTCGCGGGACGCTGTCTTATGGTATTCCTATCTCCCGCTGTATCAATCCTTCCCTCGTGGCATTCGCAGATGCTGATTGGGCTGGTTGTCCCGATACCCGTCGCTCTACTTCAGGGTATTGTATCTTTCTAGGGCCCAATCTTATCTCCTGGTCCGCTAAGAAACAACCAACTATTTCTCGTTCCAGTTCTGAAGCGGAGTATCGTGCTGTGGCTTACGCGCTTGCTGAGACAGTATGGATCCGACGTTTACTTCGTGACCTTGGTGTATTCTTATGGCGCTCCATCAGCATCTATTGTGATAATCTCAGCACGACTTATCTTGCGGCTAATCCTGTTCTCCATGCTCGAACGAAGCACATTGAGCTTGACCATCAGTTCTTGCGCGAAAAAGTCCAGTCTGGTGATTTAGAATTGGTTCACATCTCTTCTGATAAGCAACTTGCTGATATTTTCACAAAGCCTTTGTCACCTTCTCGGTTTTCGGCTTTGCGGCTCAATCTTCGCATCCGGCCAGTGGATGCTTAGCTTGCGGGGGGATGTTACGATATATTTAGTATATGTTACGATATATTTAGTATCTTATGGTATATTAGGATACTGTATATTATTATCATATATAGAGTAGGATTATATGGTATGTAATCCTAGTTGTAGTATTACTATAGTAGGCAATGTTACTATAGTAGACCTATCTCTTGTACTATATATTTTCATCAATTCAACCCAAGAGGGTATGCTCTTTTGCCCTTCTTTCACATCCTCATGCTCATCCTCATCCTCTTCGCTTGCGTCGTCATAATCTTCTTCTTCTTCTTCAGATTTTTCATTCTCAATATCTTCTTAGTTAGAATTTTTTCAGGTTTCTTTTAGAATCTAGTAAGTATCTTATCGGGTTAAACCACAAAATTTAAACCCTAAACCCAATAACCCAAAACTTTAAATCCAAAAACACAATGATTTAAAATATTGCGAGGCGCGCGCCTCAACCGCGCCTCGCCTGAGGCGCGCGCCTCAGGGCCTAGGCGCGCGCCTCAGCAATAGCGCCTCGCCTCGCTATTGCTGAGGCGCTGAGGTCCGCGCCTCGCGCCTAGGCGCTGAGGCGCGCGCCTCAGGCGCGCCTTTTCATACACTGCTTATGGTAATAAGAGGAATAATTTCTCAGACTAACTAATGGAATGTAAAGTTGATAGAAGGGTGTAGAGATATTTATACACTTATATTACGAAAAAAATTGATGTCCAAAAGGGAAAAACATAGTTATTCATGTCTGTTGTTGCGCTTGCATACCTTCATGTTTCGGCATATGTGATCATAGTTATACTTAAAGACATGGTCATATACCGAAACCATAATTTGTAATTGAACATACACATACAGCATGTATTTATATATACATATGGACTTTGTGGGTAGGAGCTAAGTTTGTTTTTCGTTTCTTTGCCTCATTCCTTCCCCTCTATTGAGCTTCTTGGAAATATGGAGGGTATGATGACATAGTGCTGTCTGGGGGTGAATTATTATATCCAATTAGTTCAAGCTAAATAAAAGGTAATTAGTGTGGATATGTAGAACGGTACAGTTGCAATTCATGCGGGAATAATAGAGAATGTAAGTATAATGTTCGGACAATAATATGGCTAGAAAGTGAAATGGTAAAAGGACGATTAGGAGTATATACATGAATATTAAATTTGTTAGTCAAAATTTTGGAATAAAAATAAGGTTCTTTATATATGTATGATATTTAATGGACATTATTTGAATATGTGCTGGTAATAGAGTGAAGTAAGATGAACACAAGGTGATTTCTGCAGTAAAAATATATGTTAATACACATGTCTGCCTTTTCGGAAGTTAAATGATATTTCTTGTCTATAAATATGCATACAGGCATGATTAATCAAGTGTAAAAGCACTGCTCTCTTCTGCTGGTCTTGCTTTAAGTTTGTGAAGTTTTACTGTTATTATCAATTTGTAGAAACGTATAGCTTTTTATCCTGTATCTTCTGCCAGTTTCCCAAGTAGCGGTGCTAGGGTGCTTTAGTAGGAGAGATGGAGAACAGCTTTAGAACTTCAAATTGTTATTTTCCAACTGGAAGATTTGAAACAATGCCATGATATGATCTTATGAATAAGATGCCAGTTTGAGATTCCTGATTTTGGATTTTGACAGATTGATAGAAGTTTAGAAAACATTTGGAAAGTCGGCTATGTTTTATTAGGGGTTCTTAGAATTATCTGGTTTTTGAGTAAACCAAGATGTGTTGAATTTTTTATTAGTTTTGTAACTGTTTAGAAGAACTGCTTGTTGCTGCAGTCAACAATTGAATTATTATCTTTTTCTGTATGGTTTTCTAAGCATAAAATGCTCTATTGATCTTTGGAAACATATGTATTGTTATACTGTTGATCTTTTCCTCCCAATGGACAACTTATCTAGTTTCATCTCTTCTGCAGTCTATTTCCAGGAAAAACACGAAATCCACACGTTGTATGTGAAAAGTACAGCCAGAGTTTATGAAATATACTATGCTGCTGATCTGAAGTATGGTAGTAAGGAGTACCTTGCCACAGTTCGCTGTGGTCCTGCTGCTGAAGAAGTTCCAAGTTCTTCTGAGGGGAAGATTGCTGAAGGAAAGCATGAAAATATAGTTCGAAGTGATAGCACTAGTGGTGATGAAGATGGTTGGGTTGAAGTGAAGCTTCCTGACTCTCCCCTGCAAAGTAATGGATTTTCCCAAGCAAACAATCAGGTAATGTTCTTCAAATTCACTAACTATGAAGGGTTATATATTTATTTAAATCACTATCGTACTGATTTTTGCTAAATGCAACTTGCAGATGCATTATGAAGCAACAGCTGAGATTTCAGATGCTAGTCCTTGTATTTCACTCACTCTGCGGCTGCTCTCACTTGAAACAAAAGCGTCTGTTCATGTGGAGGAGATTTATATATATGCTGATCCTGTAGAATCCCTAGCTGAAGATTCGCCTGCTGGGATGGTGGGAGGTAATTCGGCAGGAAGTTCAATATTGGCCATGCTTGTTCCTAATCTTCTGCAACTGTCCAAATCTTCGAGACCTAGCAGCTCCGATGCAATGAGTACGAGGATAGAACCAAACTTCGATCTGGAAGATTTAAACTTAAGGTCGGTGCAGGACCAAACCAACACAAAACATATTGATGACCATTCAAACTCTATCCAGATCGTAAATGATCAAGAGTCATACTCTATGGAGAATCAAGATTTGGGCCCAATGCAGGTAGAAAGCAAGGTAAATCCAGAGAATGTACCGTCAGAATCCTGCCAGAAAGCAGTAGATTCAGATCCCGCAACAAACTGTGTTACTAAAGAAGATACTCTAGCCTACAGCCGCATAGAGAATATGGTGAATGATCTGCTTTGCAAGGTGGGAAGGGTAGAGTCATGCTGTTTGAGGCTCCAAGAAAGCATGATGAAACCCCTCAGTTGCATTGAAATGAGACTTCAGCGATTGGAGGAGAAGTTTGATGCATTTCAAATGGAAATTCAGTCTTCAAAAGAAGTTGCAGAGACGCCGGCTTCGGCATCTTCATTTAAAAAATCCAATTTGGAGAATAAGACCTGGAAAAGTCTATGCACAGAAGGGGATGTGCGTGATATGAGCCCAGGCCTTGTAGTCAAGGCACCTGATTTTTCTGTTGAGGAACTTTACGATTCGCAAGTACAAGATAATGATGTTTCACATTGTGGGCTTGAGTCTAAAACTTCCCCCGGGCTGGTTATCAAGGCTCCTGAGTTTCCTAGTGAAGAGCTTCTGGAGACAGCTGATAATGTTGCAGCTTCTGAGGAAGAATCTAAGATGGGCCAAGGTCTGGTTGTTAAGGCGCCTGAATTTCCGAGTGAAGATGAGGAGTGTACCAACAATAATGATAATCAAGATAAAAGTGTGATAAAAAATACCAATCATAAAAAGCCTTTATCCATTGATGGTGCATTAGCTTCAGCTTTGGCAGCATTTCTTACCTCATCCAGAGTCCCCTCTCCAAAGTCTAGTCCACGTGTTGTAGACATGCCTCACAAGTTTCCTGCGGACAGTGACTACAATTCTGATTCTCTAGTCTTTCCTGAAGGTGCTGGTAATATATCTACTACATCTTTCTCAGATGAACAAGCTGCTGGTTCATCAGCTGAAGCAAAGGATGAAGCTGGTTTTTATTCCTCACCATTACCTGCTAATGTTGAGGCAGTTCTTGACTGTTCTCTCAATAAATCCGACTTTGATAATAAGAACTGTTATGAATCAGATGAAGCAAAGAAGGATTCTACTTTTGACTCGTCAGGTTTGGCCTGTGACTTGCGTTCTTTTGTGCCTCTGCAACACTCTTCTTCTTGCTTAATAGATTCCATGCCTGACTATTCAAAACATGAATTTATAGACCTTTGTGGTGCGTCGGATACTGATGAGAACCTTGACCCAAGCTCTTTGACCACTGATGCTCAACCGACTTTAGCATTGGCAAAATTTCTTTCTTCAAGAAAGGTCAATTCTTCCAGCCAAAAGTCAACTATGTTAGACTATCCTGAGCTCTTTACTGCTGAGAAGATTCAGTTTGGAGTCGAGAAATCAGATAGTGGTAGCACTGGAAACAATGTAAAAGAGCATGGTGAATTGAATCTCAAGTTTGAACAAAATGGTAATGGTGCCAGTTATTCGATAGCTGGTAAAGCAGATGTAGAGCAACTTCCCATGCATATTGTACTGCGACCTATAGATGTCTGCTCTGATGAAGGTGAAGAAAACACGTGGCATGGTAGTCTTTCCTTCAAAACAAGCGATGCTGAGGCAGCTGCCAGCGAAGGCCCTTACATAAATCGTGTTGGTAGAGTATGGACTGAGGACAGCAGCACGGACTCGAGCTTTGATGAAAACTTCATCAGAAGTAAAGTTGAGATCTACTGGTCGGATGGGAGCAGCACTGACTCCATGATGCATTCCTCCAGCCAATTTGCTGATATCTTTGGCACCGGTGAACCATCGATAAGAAACTCTGTGAACCAAGATTGTGGACTCGAGCAAGCGATTGGAGATCGCCAAAAGGCTTCTAACTTGATTCTGAATTTTGAAGATTCTACTTTGGATGCCAATTTCACACCGGTGAGGAAATCGGATGGTAATTTTCCACTTCAAGCCTGGCTGAGCAGAATATCCAACTGCAAGGAGCAAGATTCTGTATACGGGGATGGCGATAGAGGTGTCAGTGCTGATGGATCGGCTAATTCGTCCTCATCCCCGAGAGTTGGCAGTTTGGCCATCAACCAGTGTCTCGTTGACGTGGAGGATCTTCCAATGCCATCCGAGACTTGTGCCGGAAGCAGCAATTTTGAGCAATTCTCCAGCCTCATATAAATTAAACAGAAAGCTTGTACAGAGAATAAGGTGAAAGCTAGGACCTACCCTCAGCAAGATTACTTGGTGCAATCTGTATTACGGTTAAGTTTTCTTTTTTTAATCTTCTTCCATTTCTGTTCTCTTCTGGTGCTTCTTTTCTGGTGTATATATTTTTCTATTTCTAGCAGTAAACATGAGCTTGAAGGGTCTGATATTGTATGATTAGTCAGTTTCTCTGGCTGTTAAACAGGATATGAATTGCTTTTATGGTCCTTTGGGATGTCTGAACAAATTATCCGTGGATAACTTCTGCGCTATGAAGATTGTCTTTGTGCGAGTACAAGTTCGGAGTTTAATTTTAGCTCTTTGAAAAGGCTTGGAATGATTGTCCTGTTGTGATTAAAGGCTAGGAGTTTATTTTTCGTTCAATGGAAAGCTTCGTAATCCATGATGTGATAGTACAGTGTGTTTCACCTATGCCTGATTTTTTTTTTTATTTTGGAAAAATAACTTGAAAGTTTGAATATGATCTCCCTTTACAGGCATTTGACTGTATTTTTTATATCTACTAACTAGAATAATCTTTTCAAGTAAAAGACCGATACTGAATAGGATGTTTTATATATTCAAATATGGGCTATTGAGACCGCTCTGAAAGGCACTGGTACTTTTCTTGTCTAGGTAATTTTTTGCTCGCCCAACAGGCCAACATCGAGCGGTTCAGCCTCTCACCGTTGGTGATCCTCAGTACGGTTGATGATAAGCTTTGTCAGGGAAAGTTTATTTTCTTCTATTACTCGGATTCCATATTGAACGCCTAGCCTCCAATCAATCAAATACTGCTGCATCTATCGTCGAAGGTACCAAAACAATATTTTGCATTCCCAACTATTCAAATCCGAAATTAATGTACCATCTCTGCTTTTACATTTATATGTTTGAGTGCATACCTAGATCCGTCTCCTACACATTCTACCTAGAATCCACGCCAACATTGAAGACATTTTGCCATCTACCGTTAAGTATACTGACGAAAGAATAAACATTTTGTGAATTATTATATGTATCAAACATTTTGAAAGTAATAAGTCATCATATAAGGGGTAAAATAAAGCTGGCAATTCACAACACAAAACTACTTAAATGATGCATTGAGAGCGGATAGACCGACGGGGTGATGGCTTAAGCCTCGTGCCTTGTAGACTGGTTGATACGCTTCTGACTTAAAATGAGAACTAGAATGACTGTCTTCCACTCGGAACATGAATGAGAATTACGACTAACTGTCTTCCACTCCATATCCAGCGGTCCTAGGAGGCCAGAGTGGAAAGTTGCTCCAACCAACATGGAATCAGATATTTAGTGAGTGAAAAGAAAATCAAAGGCCTTTTTTGGTATCGGTGTCTTTTTTTTCTTTCCCTCTATTTTTTAAATAGAAATTTTATATATTTAGATATACCGTTAATAATTTTATTTTATTTTATTATTTTATTCTTTTTAATCATGGTTAGTTACCTTTCAATGCCTCCCAATGGATGATAAGTAATAATTTTTTCACAAACCTCAAGAAAGAAGAAAAGTTACTTTCAAAATTTTTCTTTTTTATTACAAACCAAACCCTTGAAAGGATCACGAGCTATCTGTCCTTCATGTTCATACTGGCTTATGTAACAATTTTATTTAAAAAATAAAAGATAAAAATGTCAGATACGACCTAAGCTGTTTACGATATTATATATATATATATATATATATATATATATATATATATATATATATATATATATATATATATATATATATATATATATAGAATTGAGCTCTTATATTTTTAAAAGCACCAAGCAATTGGTGCTTGTAAGTTTTTAGCCATTGAATTAAGAGATAGACGGTTAAGATGATATGGGCCCCCAAGGGTTAAGTGGGTGGTTGGTTGAATATAATAATCCAACGGGTGGAATTGATCAAAGGGATGAATCTAACGGCAGAAAACTTATAAGCACCAAATCCTTGGTACTTTCACAAGCACCATAGCCGGACTCTATATATATATATATATATATATATATATATATATATAGAAAAATTAATTTCAAAATTTTCTTTTTTATTACCAAACAAACCCCTGAAAGGATAGCAAGAGCTATCTGCCATCCACGTTTTTGCTTGTATAACAATTTTATTTAAGAAAATAGAAAAACAAAAATATCAAAGCTGTTTACAATATACATACATATATATATATATATATATATATATATATATATATATATATATGACCTGGAATCCTACTAGTAGTATTTGGGCTATTTTGTTATCGATTTTTTAGCCGTTAGATCTACACTTTAATCAATTCCACCATTTAGATCAACTATTCAACCAACTACCTACTCAATCCTAGGAAGACCACCACTAAACCCTAAGGGACCACTATCATCCTACCCCTACAATTTTTTCATCCAAGGGTTAAAAACTCGATAGCAAAAGAGTCTAAATACTATTAATAGTATTCCAGTCCAATTATATATATATATATATATATATATATATATATATATATATATATATATATATATATATATATATATATATATATATATATATATATATATATATATATAGTAGAGCTACTATGCTATCGGAAGCATGGAGCCCTCCGTGCTTCCAACTCGTTTTCGATGTTGGGACTTTCGAATTGACGATCGGCTCCGTTAGACTTGATCTAGAGTATTTGAAATACCTAGAAAATAAATTTCGTGATTTTTCGATATCATTTGCCTAGTGATCGAAAGGGCTCAAAATCAACGGCTGAAAATAAAAATCTTAAAAAATGTGATGACATGACACTAAAATTTTAGATCAAAGATATTGATCTTGTTTTATATAGTATAAAGAATTTTCTATCAAACTTTCACGTGATTTGGATATTTTTACACCGTTAAACTTGCAAACGGCTCGCCATGACCATTAAAATTTTTGATTTTTGAGCTCCTTTGATCGCTAGGCAAATGATATCGAAAAACCACGAAATTTATTTTCTAGGTACTTCAAATACTCTAGATCAAGTCTAACGGAGCCGATCGTCGATTCGAAAGTCCCAACATCGAAAACGAGTCGGAAGCACGGAGGGCTCCGTGCTTCCGATAGTATAGTAGCTCTACTCTATATATATATATATATATATATAACTAGGCTACTATACTATTAATAGCACCAAACACTTGGTGCTATTAGGTTTTTGGCCCTTAGATGAAGGGATATACGATTAGGATGATAGTGATCCCCTAGGATGAGTGGGTGGTTGGTTGAATAGTAAGATCTAACGGGTGGAAATGATTAATGAGGTAGATCTAATGGTGGAAAACTTAATAGCACAAAGTATTTGGTGCTATTGATACTATAGTAGTTGGACTATATATATATATATATATATATATATATATATATATATATATCTATATATATATAGTCTGACTACTATACTCTTACGAGTATAGAACTCTTTATACTCATAAGTTTTTGGCCGTTAGATCTACCATCTTGATCATTTCCACCCGTTAGATCATACTATTTAACCAACCATCCACTCAACCATAGGGGATCACTATCATCCTAACCGGGGACAACTATTATCCTGACCGCACATCCCTTCATCTAACAGCAAAAAAATTATGAGTATAAAGGAGTCTATACTTATAAGAGTATAGTAGCCCTAGCCTATATATATATATATATAGCAGGGGCTACTGTGCTATTTGGAACAGCAACCCTTGTGCTCCTAAGTTCCTAACCACCCATCAAACCCATCAAATTTGATGGGTGGTTAGGAAGAGAGAGAAGAAAAATTGAGGAGAAATTATGTGTCTCAATTTTTTCGCTTCTTAAATTTATCTCAAATATCTCTTCTCTCTCTTATCCTAACCAACCATCAAACTTGATGGGTGTTCGAAACTTAGGAGCATAAAAATTACCGTGCTGTTAATAGTACAGTAGTCCTGCTATATATATATATATATATATATATATATATATATATATATATATATATATATATATATATATATATATATATATATATATATATATATATATATATTTTGAGCTTGCTTTCTAGTGGATTAATCTTTTAGTAGCATAGTATTAGAGATAATTTTATACCTCTTTCTTATATAAGGCAATGGACTCAAACCACAACCTCGCCTACGATCGGCGTGTGGCGTGCAAGGGCACCCTGTCGGCTCAGTGTTCCGACATAACTTTTTTTTAATTCTTTTTAATATGATTTTACTTTTTCTCAAAAATTTAATATAAATTATCTAAATTTTAAATAATGTTGTATAAAAGATTATCTAAATTTTATTTACTTCATAAACTGACTATACAAAACTAATATTGTGAGACCCCAAGTAGTCCTATATATAAGATATAATAAAGCTAAACTCTCAATCCGGCTTAAACATTTTGGGTGGTGGCTAGGCCCAAGAGGTTGAGAGAGTTAAGCGTGCTAGGACGGAAAGAGTCCTATGATGGGTGACCCCCTGGGAAGTTGGGGCGTCACAGTTGGTATCAGAGCCAATTACCAGCCGGAAGTGTGAGATGAGTCTCGGCTGAGTCAGGATCAGAATGACAAGACTAGCGAGACGTCTCACATCGCCGGATACTTGTGAGTCTGAGCCTGACGAGATTGTGACCCCAAGTAGTCCTATATATAAGATATAATAAGGCTAAACTCTCAACCCGGCTTAAGAATTTTGGATGGTGGCTAGACCCAAGAGGTTGAGAGAGTTAAGCGTATTAGGACGGGAGGAGTTTTAGGATGGGTGACCTCCTGAAAAGTTGGGGCGTCACAAATATTAAATTTTTTTTATAAATAATATTATAAAAAAATTTAGCCTCTTTCAGCACAAAGGTGGCGTTTGGTTGGGGGTTGGGGGTTGGGGTTGGGGTGGGGATAAGGTCAGGCGATCACCACCGGCCAACTGGGTCGTCTCAAGAACCATGCAAACCACAACTAGGATCGCTCGAAACAATAGGCGATCACCACCGACCAACTGGGTCGTCTCAAGAACCATACAAACCACAACTACTCTACTATCCAAGCACGCATATAAGTAGAGTCAACGGGAGTCAAGTGAACTAATAACTGAAAAGCAAAAGGAGGGATAGAAAGGTATCACCGAAGTCCACTAAACCGACTCCGGATCGAGGTACCCACCTGTCGAAAGATCAAGTCTAACACCGACGACTCTCGGGAACCGCAACAGGACCTACGAAAGACTCACAAGGTCAAGGTCCGCCAAGTCGACGCTAAACACATAGCTCTCACATCCCGAAATCGACGAATCGCCCGAAAAATCCACCGGGACGATCCCGAACCACACTAAGCTCTACAGAGGTACCAAACAGCCAACCAAGTCTTTCGCTGTCCCCGAACACACAAAACCAAGTGACGGGACAGCGAGCACAATCTCGGGTGCCACGACCACAAACGCACCCGAGAAGGCTTCCCGGGTTCCCGAAAAAGCGCCGAATTGGCACCGGAAACCCTCGTCACTCATCCGCTGTCCTCGGAACTTCGGGACAGCGATGAGGAACAGCCAACGAGGCTAAACGACGAAGTCAAGTCGCTCGCAGAAACAGCGAGTGAGTCGCACGACCAAAAACACGCGTTTTGCCGACTATTTCATCGAAAAACGTGTCTGAAATGAATCCGAATCTCCGCGAAGGGCGAAGGGGTTGGACAACCAGTCCACAGGACCCCGAGGACCATACCCTTGCTGCCCACAGCATCGCAATGCTGCCACAAATGCCAAAGCCCACAAACAAGCGACTTAAACATACGTACAAGCACTAAACAAAGCCGTTCGAGCAATCCGTACATCCGCATGACCTTCCGCAAGCACCAGCTGATAGGTAACGACGTCACGGAGACCGTGCTCACAGCCCCGCTGCGACAGGACAAGTCGCATGCCGAGAAAATCCATAAAAATAGCATGCACATGCGATAAGAAAGCATAAATAAAGGCCGTTCGAGCGCTCCGTTCGTCCGCACGACCTTCCGCAAGCACTAGCGGATAGGCAACGACGTAACGGAGGCCGTGCTCACAACCTCGCTGCGACAGGAACAGTCGCTGGCCCATCAATTGCATAAAAATAGTGCCACAAACACAAATGAAGCCCGACAAAGGCCAAACAGCAAAATAACCCACCAAAATGAAAAACTAAGGTGAGCATGATGATCAGCGCATCGCCGCGATCATCGTGCTCACCTTCCCGAGCTTCGGGAGTCAACAGGGACCTCAAACGACCAAGCCAGCCACAAAACCCCAAAATCAGACCCTGGCCGGAGCAACCAGCTTCGGCCGGCTACCGGCCGACATGCACGGCCACCGGCGGCCAGGGTCGGCTGCGGGGGAGGTGAGGAAGAGGGGGCTCACCTCAGACGGTCATTGGGAAGCGACGACGGCGGCGCAGGGAGGAGAGGAGCTCACGGGTTGGCTAGGGCACGGCGGCGCGGCAACGGGCTGCGACAGCGGCCGGCGGCGACGCGAGCATCGACACGAGGGGGTCGCCGGACACCGTCCTGCTGGTGACCGCGACAAAAACGGCGGCGGGTGGCGGCGGCGGAGCTAGCTCGGCCGCAGCTGCCCAAGGTGCACAGCCTCAACCCGCGGCGGCCACGGCGGCGCTCCGGCGGCACGGCGACGGCCGGGGAAGAAGGGGGCGGCGCCGGAGGACATGAGGGTGATGGTGCTCACCTTCCCAGGCGGCGGGAACCGGCGGCGGCTCGGGCCACCAACCCCATGCCCGCAGCTGCCCTAGCAGCAGCTGCGGTAGCTCGGCGGCCCACGGCGGCGGTCCCCGGCGGCGGCGCGTGACTCCAACAGTCGTGCCACCTCAGGGGAAGCCCAAGCATGGGTTTCCCCTGGGTGCACACCGCAGGAAAGAAGAAGAAGAAGAAGAAGAAGAAGAAGAGAAGAAGAAGAAAGTGAGGGGGAAAGGTTGCCGAGGTTGCTCCGGCCAGGTGGTGGCCGGCGGCAGCCGGCAGAGCTCGGAGAGGAGGCCAAGGGGTAGGGGGAGCTGGTGCTCACCTCTGGGAGCTGAGGGGGAGAGAGGAAGTGAGAGAGGGAGTGAGAGGGAGTGGTTCAACCACTCCAACCACTCTCCAACCACCACTCACAAATGCACAAAAGCCCCTCAAACCCCACAAATCACCCCTGGGTCCCCCACAGCAGGTACAAAAGCCCAGACACCCCCTCCACATTCGAACTCACGCAAAACGGTGCGAGAAACGGGGTCCAGATCGCGAAACAACAAAATATGACTTTCGACCTCTAGGCGAAGAAGATGGAAGATCTCTCAAACCATACGTCGCATGTCGAAACGGTTTGCGCCATCGCGTTCAGCACTGCCAAGACATCGAACCTACCATTTTGGATCGTCAGATGTGGACTTCGGATCGCGCCGTTTAGCCGTTCTCTCCGCGCGACAAAATCACGAAATAACCAATACATATACAAAACCACTTATATACATATATATATATATATATATATATATACATATATATACATATATATATACATATATATATATATATATATATATATATATATATATATATATATATATATACATATATATATATACATATATATATACATATATATATATATATATATATATATACGTATACAGATCAAAAATACAGTAACGGGGGTGAGGAACACAGAATCCAAATTTTCCAATTTCGAATTCTCACATCACTCCCACCTAACAAGAAGTTTCGTCCCCGAAACTTACTCACACGCCATCCGCGAACAACAGCGGATACCTCTCCTGCAAAGCAGACTCCAGCTCCCAAGTAGTCTCGCGCTCCTCGCGACTCGTCCACCGCAGTCTCACAAACAGAAAAGGTCCTGAACCAACCCTCACCAAGATCCAAAACGCACGCTCGGAGCATATCCTCGAGAGTCTGGAAGACTCGCTCCGACTGCCCGACACTCTGAGGGTGGTAACTGAGCTGAAGTCGAGCTCCATCCCCGAAGAAAAACATCAGCAAGAAACAAAAGGTCACCATCTCTGCCCTGCTTGGCCTCTACTTGCACTCTCTGCAAGTGTGGATCCATCAGCTACCCATCGAAAATCTAATCCGTCAAGGTGGGTTGCACCTCCAAAGTCAACAACTACACGGTCGCACCATGAGGTAAAACTCCAACTCTAGTCGACGAAACTCCACTACCAGCCGCTCCGTACAGGCAGTGTCTCCAAAGCTTGGAAGCGAACGCCACTGCTGCTAACTCAAGATCGAGCGCCAGATAGATCTTCTCATAGTCCATCAACTGGCGCGAAGCATACGCGATGACCTTCTCATGCTGAATGAACACACACCCCAATCCTATCCAAGATGCATCGTAGAAGACCACAAAACCTCACCAGGCTACGACAATGCTAAGATAGGGACACGAGTCAAACAGTCCATCAGCTCCTAGAAGCTCATCTGACAAGCGGGAGTCTACAGAACTTCACGCCCTTCCTCGTCAGCTTGCTCAAAGGGGCGGCGATCTTGAGAAACCCTCAACAAATCGCCGTTAACAACCTGCCAAGCCGAGGAAATTCCCAAGCTCTGCCACAGAAGTCGGAACAGGCAAATCCACTTTAGAGTCCACCTTTCTTGGTTCCACCGCAATACCAGATTGCGTCCTGAAGTGAACCAAGAAAGAAACTTCTCGAATAGATCAGTATGTCGTCAAAGGAGACCGCAACAAATTGATCCAAGAACTGCCGAAAGCCCAGTTCAACAAAACCTAAAAGCTGCCAGGGCGTTCGTCAAACCGAACGGCATAACCGTGACCTCGTAAAGCCCGCAACGAGTCCGGAAGGTCGTCATCGCAACGTCCTCGGCCGTGATCTTCGGTTGAAGATAACCTGGCTGCAGATCAAACTTCGAGAGAACCGAGGCTCCGTGAAGCCGGTCGAAGAGATCGAAGATCTGCGGTAGAGAGAACTAAAACATCACCGTCATCTCGCAGGACTCGAACTCCCAAACAATCCAACGAAACCTTGCGAGTCCAACACTCTGGTGTACAGGGTTGCCAATCGCAACAAGCGATAAAACACCAACGATACCAAACATCAGATCCAAATGAGCGGACACGCGCCCAAGCAAGACTACACGGCGAAAACCCTGTACGCAAACACAAGCATAGAAACCTCGGAGCCAACAACCAGGCTCCCGTCATCCCGAAACTGAGCTAAAAGGCAACCAACTCATCCGGAGTCAAACCGACTGCAGTGATGGCAAATCAACTGCGCAAAATCACTCCAGGATCAGCTCAAGGCTCACAATAAGATCAGGGATGATCACCACACAGCTTTCCCACCAGACGACAACAAGAGATTGTCTCGCAAGAGAAAGCACCGACCCAATCCAGAAGGTCCCAAAAGGGATAGGTATTTCGTCCTAACTTTTGACACTACGTTGTCTGCAGCCAACGTATCAAAAGAAAAGCAAAATATCCCGAGGTCAAAGGCCAACAACCAGTTGGCAACACCACAAAAGTACCGGGTCAACCAACTCAAAAGCTGGACCAAAACACAGACGAGTCACCGAATTAACGGGAAACAGCAAACCGACCCACAAAAACAAAGTCTGCCCTGAGCCCACTCCCTAGGAGTCTTCGGCTTCCAACAACAAACCGACAGCTACAGGCGACAAAGGGTCGTCAACCACACGAACCAAAACGAATAAAGAACAAAACCAGCGTCGACTAACCAACGTCGCACGCGGTGAGACCTCCAACAACAACCTGGAAGATCTCGCGACGGCACAAAAGCCTACTAATACCACCAGAAATCTCAGAACACACCAATTTGGGCGTTAGGATAGCCGCAAAGCATGTAGGCACCAACAAAAATCCGACACCAATTAGTGTCCACTCCGTCTAGTACACGTCAGTTCGAC
The DNA here is from genome assembly GCA_016920855.1 of Puya raimondii. NCBI lineage: Eukaryota > Viridiplantae > Streptophyta > Magnoliopsida > Poales > Bromeliaceae > Puya > Puya raimondii. The sequence continues at coordinate 21,412,228 of JABWPP010000050.1, read as the reverse complement.
GCAAGAACTAGCCAATGGTCGAAAGACCAACACTGACGATTCTACCAATAATACGTCAGAGGGGTAGGCTTCACCGCCTTACCCAACAAAACAGAGGGGGAACACCCAAACTGCGGTCGAAATCGCTCACAACACCGTCTCCGTAGAGACGCTCGCAGAGGCCCTCGTGCTCAACACGAAAAGTGGGGAACAGAGCAAGAACAGCCCAAACCACAACACAGATCCACCAAGTGACGTCACCCAGGCCGCAAGGGCCACCACCTGCCAACGAGTGGTTACGCAAAGGGGAAAACACTCTGCCACTTGGGATCTGTCTGATACTCCACCACCACCACTAGAGGGAGCACGAGCCTACGAACAAGGGCAGATCGAAACTCAGGAAATTCGCCCAGCGCGTTCAGATGCGGTCACCACCCCCAACTACGGGGTCGGCATCCACGCGCGAAACAGCCGACGTAGTCGCTGTCGTCGTCACGGTCGTCGCACAACGGTGTGGGTGCCACAGGAGGGTCTGCAGTCATCGGGGCACTCGGCGAAAGAGGAGGAGGGGCTGGAGCGGCAGTCGCCGTAGCCTGCTGCTGCAAAAACCACCGGAAGAAGCCGAAACATGCCGGAGAGGGTCGCCAGCTGACCCCTCGCCTCGGCCTCAAGCACACAGGGTACGGTCCACATCAGGCTGTCCGCCTCCTGCCAGCTCCTCACTCAAACCAGCTGCAAAAGCCCGTAACAGAACACCAGCAGACGGCTCCGCAGGCGCACGCCCACCACCACGACCCGGACAAGGAGGTCTACCACGACCACAAACCAACTGCAAAAAGCAGAAACCAGCGCAAGAGAAAAGGGTCGGCAACTCCTACAAAACACAAGCCGAAAACAAAGCCCTCGAACTCGCGCACCTATACATCCTAGGTCTTCCTATGGGTCAGCCTAACCAGTGGTTCAGTTACAAGTTGATGAATGAATGCGTGTTTGTACCCTTTACGCTCTGATACCATCTTAATCTGTCACGCCCCGGGCTAGTTCTAAATGCGAAAAAATCGTGCTAAATTTTTTTTTTGAAAGCCTAGCCCGCGCCACGTACAGACCCGCCACAAATACAGGGTCCACTGTACACACGGACAGAGCCTCCCCTGTATTTGCACGGCGTCCACAACATACAACAGGATCACAATCATCATCCATTCATCACAACATCATAACAACTCAAAGAGATTTATACAGCTAACCGTCCTTAAACCTGTATGAATCTAAGCAAATCCTTAGGCGTAGGATGATGCGATGCACAAGCAACAGTCATTCTAGAAAACTGCTTCTTACCCAGAAGCTTTCTTTGAAATTCTAATCTCAAACATTGAAGTATCATTTGAAAGTTGTTCTCCATACGAGAAGGCTTCCCGGGTTCCCGAAAAGCGCAGAATTGGCACCGGAACCCCTCGTCACTCATCCGCTGTCCTCAGAACTTCGGGACAGCAATGAGGAACAACCAACTAGGCTAAACGACGAAGTCAAGTCGCTCGCAAAAACAGCGAGTGAGTCGCACGACCAAAAACACGCGTTTCGCCGACTATTTTATCGAAAAATGCGTCGAAAATGAATCCGAATCTCCGCAAAGGGCGAAGGGGTTGGACAACCAGTCTACAGGGCCCCGAGGACCATACCCTTGCTGCCCATAGCGTCGCAACGCTTCCACAAACGCCAAAGCCCACAAACAAGCGACTTAAACATACATACAAGCACTAAACAAAGCCGTTCGAGCAATCTGTACATCCGCACGACCTTCCGCAAGCACCAGCGGATAGGTAACAATGTCACGAAGACCGTGCTCACAGCCCTGCTGCGACTGGACAATTCGCAAGCCGAGAAAACCCATAAAAATAGCATGCACATGCGATAAGCAAGCATAAATAAAGGCCGTTTGAGCGCTCCGTTCGTCCGCACGACCTTCCGCAAGCACCAGCGGATAGGCAACGACGTAACGGAGGCCGTGCTCACAGCCTCGCTGCGACAGGAACAGTCGCTGGCCCAGCAATTGCATAAAAATAGTGCCACAAACACAAATGAAGCCCGACAAAGGCCAAACAGCAAAATAACCCACCAAAATGGAAAACTAAGGTGAGCATGATGATCAGCGCATCGCCGCGATCATCGTGCTCACCTTCCCGAGCTTCGGGAGTCAACAGGGACCTCAAACGACCAAGCCAGCCACAAAACCCAAAAATCAGACCCTGGCCGGAGCAACCAGCTCCGGCTGGCTGCCAGCCGACATGCACGGCCAGCGGCGGCTAGGGTCGGCTGCGGGGGAGGTGAGGAAGAGGGGGCTCACCTCAGACGGCGACGGGAAGCGGCGGCGGCGGCGCAGGGAGGAGAAGAGCTCACGGGTTGGCTAGGGCACGGCGGCGCGGCAACGGGCTGCGACGCGAGCATCGGCACGAGGGGGTTGCCGGACACCGTCCTGCTGGTGACCGCGACAAAAAGGGCGGCGGGTGGCGGCGGCGGAGCTAGCTCGGCCGCAGCTGCCCAAGGTGCACATCCTCAACCCGCGGCGGCCACGGCGGCGCTCCGGCGGCACGGCGACGGCCGAGGAAGAAAGGGGCGGCGCCGGAGGACATGAGGGTGAGGGTGCTCACCCTCCCAGGCGGCGGGAACCGGCGGCGGCTCGGGCCACCAACCCCATGCCCGCAGCTGCCCTAGTAGCAGCTGCGGCAGCTCGGCGGCCCACGACGGCGGTCCCCGGCGGCGGCGCGCGACTCCAGCAGTCGTGCCACCTCAGGGAAAGCCCAAGCATGGGTTTTCCCTGGGTGCACACCGCAGGAAAGAAGAAGAATAAGAAGAAGAAGAAGAAGAAGAGAAGAAGAAGAAAGTGAGGGGGAGAGGTTGTCGAGGTTGCTCCGGCCAGGTGGTGGCCGGCGGCAGCCGGCAGAGCTCAGAGAGGAGGCCAAGGGGCAGGGGGAGCTGGTGCTCACCTCTGGGAGCTGAGGGGGAGAGAGGAAGTGAGATAGGGAGTGAGAGGGTGTGAGAGGGAGTGGTTCAACCACTCCAACCACTCTCCAACCACCACTCACAAATGCACAAAAGCCCCTCAAACCCCACAAATCACCCCTGGGTCCCCTACAGCAGGTACAAAAGCCCAGACACCCCCTCCACATTCGAACTCACGCAAAACGGTGCGAAAACGGGGTCCAGATCACGAAACAACAAAATGTGACTTTCGACCTCTCGGCGAAGAAGATGGAAGATCTCTCAAACCATACGTCGCATGTCGAAACGGTTTGCGCCATCGCGTTCAGCACTGCCAAGACATCGAACCTACCATTTTGGATCGTCAGATGTGGACTCCGGATCACGCCGTTTAGCCGTTCTCTCTCCGCAACAAAATCACGAAATAACCAATACATATAAAAAACCACTTATATACATACATATATATATATATATATATATATATATATATATATATATATATATATATACGTATACAGATCAAAAACACAGTAACGGGGGTGAGGAGCACAGAATCCAAATTTTCCAATTTCGAATTCTCACTCCTATGGTCAGTGGGAGTGTGCCGATTGACCATGGCTCACAAAGTCCATCATTGCTAAGAAGTAAACGTGGAGCTGTTCCTCGTCGTCGATTGAGATTGAAGGGAAATATTTTATGTGTGCTTCTATGGATGTTGACGAGCCAGCTTCTTATGTAGAAGTTATGAATTCACCAGTTTGTGATAAATGGCTATCTGACATGGAGGATGAGATGAGTTCTATGGCTAAGAATTATGTATGGGAGTTAGTTGATCACCCAGGCGTAAAACTATTGAAAATAAATGGATTTTTAAAATAAAACATAAGGCGGATGGATCGATTGGCAAATATAAGATCCGACTAGTGGCGAAAGGATACACCCAAAAAGGAGTAGACTATGAGGAGACATTCTCCCTAGTGGTGAGGTTTGTCTTTTCGCCTAATTCTGGCTATCGTCGCACATTTATATTTGAAATTGTTCCAAATGGATGTGAGACTACATCCTTAAACGGGGAACTAGATGAGGAGATTTATATGAATCAGCCTCTTGGTTTTACAGCCAAAGGACAAGAGCGCAAAATGTGCTGCTTAAAACGTACTATCTACTATCTACGACTTGAAACAATCACCTAGGCAATAGTATCAATGATTTCATCGACCAATTAATTCAATAAGCTTTATGATGATTGAAGAAGACCACTGTGTGTATGTCAAAAGGGGAGAAAAAAGGATTTCTTATTCTTTCACTATATGTGGACGGTATTTTATTAGCGGGAAATGACATAGAATTGATTGTCACCACATAGAGGTGGTTGTCCTCCATATTTGAGATGAATGACATAAGACAAGTAGATTATTACGAGTCAAGATTCACAGGGATAGGTCTCGAAAATTCTTAAGTTTGTCTCAAGAGACTTACATCAAAAGAATTTTAGAGCAATTCCGAATATATAATTCGAAATCTATTAACACTCCAATAGAAAAGGGTCACTATATTAGCCTTGAATAATGCCCTAAAATAGAAAAAGAGAGAAAGCTGATGGAAAAAGTCGCATATGCTAATGCGGTTGGTAGCCTAATGTAGGCGGTGATGTGTACTCAGCCGGACATATGTTTTTGCTATTGGCATGATTAGTCGATATCAGAATAATCCTTGTGCGGCATATTGGCAGGCAGTAAAGAAAATTTTCAGATATTTGCGAGGTACCACGAACCTTACTCTATGCTATCATGGTGGAGAGCTCAGATTAACGGGATACATCAATGCAGATGGATCCGCAGATAGATGAGCATAAATTCACTTCCGGATATGCGTTTCTACTTGGGGATGCTACTGTTATCTATTGTGACAATAAGGCAGCAATAGCTTATGCAAAAAGATCTAAAATATCATAGAAGATCTAAGCATATTCTGACCAGATATCACTTCATTAGAGATATAGTTGCAAATTAGTGCACAATATCCTTATTTTTTAGAATGAATGTCACCAAATCATAATCAGCCCTCTCACACGGGTGATCGCTCTGTTGATAGTAGAGCGAGCAAGATAAGACAAATAAGATCACATAAATGCAGTTAGTAATGCAGGGTGATCCACTTCGCGCTAAAAGAGCAAGCAAGTGTTTCAATCATAAATGTCACCTTAGATGAGCTAAGATGAGATATTATGAAGTCGACAGTTCAGATGATCCATGACTCTACCTGGCCTATATGAACCCGAATGTAAAGAAGGTATCATGTGGGTGACTGTGTTGATATTTGTTGTCTTGAGTAGAAATAGAACTGACATTCATATGGAATTTTGAGCGTGACATGTTCTTAGAGGTAGCTCCACCATAGCATACATTCATACCGTATGTGCAAGATCGATCACTATTTTAGAAAGTGACGAAATTGATTTCTATTTCGTCGTTGTGTGAGCTTTGCGTACCCTTTGAACTTAGAATCATATCATGAAGTGGATACTGTCACGCCCCGGGCTAGTTCAAGATGCGGAAAAACGAACCAATTTTTTGTTTTTTTTTTTTTTGAAAGCCTAGCCCGCGCCACGTACAGACCCGCCACAAATACAGGGTCCACTGTACACACGGACAGAACCTCCCCTGTATTTGCACGGCGTCAACAACATACAACAAGATCACAACCACCATTCATTCATCACAACAACACAACAACACAAGAGATTCATACAGCTAGCCGTCCTTAAACCTGTATGAATCTAAGTAAGTCCTTAGGCGAGGGATGATGCAATGCAAAAACAACAGATCATTCTAAAAAATTGCTCCTTAACCAGAAGCTTTATTTTTGAAATCCTAAGCTCAAACATTGAAAGATCATATGAAAACTGTTCTCCACACGAGAACTCTCTTTTTAAAACACAAAAGCCGAACGATTGGAAATTCATTTGAAAACTGTTTCCCACACAGAAACCTTTACTTAAAAGCGCTACCACGAGGGGTAGAAAATCAAGGCATGCGATGAAAGCCACTATGATAGATATGAAAGCATCTATATCCACAGGTCTAAACAAGAAAACATCACATGTGTATTGAACGAAAACCACGTGATATAAGCATGCATGGTAAACATCCAACATAAAGCTGTACCAAAACATAACATGCTAGATAACATCCAAAAGGTAACTGAACCACAATCACATCTAACTGATAAGGGTAGGGTGATAACCAAATCTGGAAAGTAGCCTCACAAGTCGGAACCTAGAGCTACTATCTAGGCGTGCCTCGCAGCGTCCCGACACTCACCACCCTGCTCACCTGAAAACAACAACGAGGGCGGGGGGTGAGAACATGTAAACATGTCTCCCCTCCCAGTGGGTACCGCAAGCCGACGAAGGCGAGGTGTACACACCGGCACGAGGGTCAACAAAAGCTAGATAAGGTATACAGTAGCACAAGCAATTATGAGGCTGAGATATAACTGAAATAACTATGCTACTGTAAGCAACTAGTATGCATCAAAGGGGATAACCACAAAGTAAACCCAATCTGTAACCACAGGGACAGATCCCTGGCACTGTCACAACCTGCTCAACCATCGGCACATAACCTCCGCAGATGTACGTGCTAAGAGGCTCACGGGTCGGATGCACGTAACCCTTTTCCGGAAAAGAACACCCCAAGGCGGTGGATCAGACCGCTGGCGTACGTGAAGTGCTAAAAGAGTTGTGACGATCGATGCTAATGCTCAATCCACAGAACGACAACGAGCCGTGAAGCAACTGGTAAACCACAACGAGGATCGCTCGAAACAACGGCGATCACCATCGACCAACTAGGTCGTCTCAAGCATCATGCAACCACAACTAGGATCGCTCGGAACAACAGGCGATCACCACCGACCAACTGGGTCGTCTCAAGAACCATGCAACCACAACTTCTCTACTGTCCAAACACGCATATAAGTAGAGTCAACGGGAGTCAAGTGAACTAATAACTGAAATGCAAGAGAAGGGATAGAAAGGTATCACCGTAGTCCACTGAACCGACTCCGGATCGAAGTACCCACCTGTCGAAAGAGCAAGCCTAACACCGACGGCTCTCCGGAACCACGACAGGACCTACGAAAGACTCACAGGGTCAAGGTCCACCAAGTCGACGCTACACACAAAGCTCTCACATTCCCGAACCCGACGGATCGCCCGAAACTCACCGGGACGATACCGACACCACACTAAGCCCCACAGGGGTACCAACAACCAAACCAGGCCCCTCGCTTTCCCCGAACACACAAAACCAAGTGATGGGACAGCGAGCACAAGCACGGGGTGCCACGAATACCAAACGCACCCGAAACGGCTTTCCGGGTTCCCGAAAAGTGCCGATTTGACACCGGAACCCAACGTCACTCATCCGCTGTCCTCGGAACCTCGGGACAGCGATGAGGAACAGCCAACAAGGCTAAGTGACGAAGCCAAGTCGCCCGCAAAATCAGCGAGCAAGTCGCACAACGAGAAACGCGCGTTTCGCCGATTATTTTATCGAAAAACGCGTCGGAAACGAATCCGAAGCTCCGCGAAGGGCGAAGGGGTTGGACAACCAGTCCACAGGGCCCCGAGGGCCATACCCTTGCTGCCCGCAGCGTCGCAACGCTGCCCAAAAACGCCAAAGTCCCAAAACAAGCATAAAAACCAACATACAAGCATCAAACAAAGGCGTACGAGCAATCCGTACATCCGCACGACCTTCCGCAAGCACCAGCGGATAGGTATCGATGTCTCGGAGACCGTGCTCACAGCTCCACAGCAATAGGGCAAGTCGCAAACTCAGCGAACCCATAAAACAGCGAATACAAGCAATAAGCAAGCATAATTAAGGCCGTTCGAGCGTTCGGTTCGTCCGCACAACCTTTCGCAAGCACCAGCGGATAGGTTTTGACGACACGAAGGCCGTGCTCACAGCCCCACTACGATCGGGCAAGTCGCAGGCCGGGAAAAGCATAAAAACAGTGCCACAAGCACTAAAAGAGCTCGACAAAGGCCGAACGATGAAACGGCTCGACCAAATCCAAAACAGAGGTGAGCATGATGATCAGCGCGTTGCCGCGATCATCGTGCTCACCTTCCCGGACCTCGGGAAGCAACAGGAGCTCCAAAAACATTAGGGTGGCCAAAAACACACTAAACAAGACCCCGGCCGGAGCAACAAGCTCCGGCCGGCTGCCGGCCGGCATGCAAGGCCGTCGGCGGCCAGGGTTGGCAGAGAGGGTCACCAGGAAGGGGAGGCTCACCTTGGCCGGCGGCGGGAAGCGGCGTCGGCGGCGCAGGCAACCCCGAAGCTCTCGGGTTGGCTAGGGCTGGTCGGCGCGGCAAGGAATGGCGACGGCGGCCGGCGGCGACGTGAGCACCGGCGAGAGGGGGTCGCCGAACACCGGTTGGCCGGTGACCGCGACAAAAACGGCGGCGGGTGGCGGCGGCGGAGCAACCATGGCCGCAACAGCCCTAGCTGTCCAAACCGAGCCCGCGGCGGCGCTCCGGCGGCGCTCCGGCGGCACGGCGACGGTCGGGGAAGAAGGGGGCGGCGCCGGAGGTTCGAAGGGTGGCCGTGCTCACCTTCCAAGGCTGCGGGAGGCGGCGGCGGCACAGGCCCACCAACCTCGGCCCGCACCAGTCCAAGCAGGAGCTGTAGCCGCTCCGGCGGCCCACGGCGGCGACTCCCGACGGCGGCGCACCACTCCGGCGGTCATGCCACCTCAGGGGAAGCCCATGCATGGGTTTCCCCTGGGTGCACACCGTAGGGAGAAGAGGAAGAAGAAGAAGAAGGAGAAGAAGAAGAAAAAGAGAAAAGGGGGAGAGAGAGCTTCTCCGGCTGCCACGCTGGCCGGCGGCGGTCGACAGCGGCCGGGGATAGTCGGGGAAGAAGGGAGAAGGGGGGGCTCCTGCTGGCTGGCTGAGGGGAGGAGAGGGAATGAGAGAGAGAGAGAGAGAGCTCTCTCTCTCTCTCACACACACACATAACCAATACAAAAGCAACAATTGCAAAAACACCCTCCCTCTCACTCAAATTGCTCATGGGTCCCTCACAGCAGGCAAAATATGCCAGGACACCCCTCCATAAGCAGTCTCACGCGAAACGGTGCGAGAACAAGGTCTAAATCGCAAAACCAAAATGTGACATTCGACCTCTCGGCGAAGAAGATGGAATATCTCCCAAACCGTACGTTGCATGTCGACGCGGATCACACCATCGCGTTCAACACTGCCGAGACATCGAATCTACCATTTTGGATCGTCAGATTTGGACTCCGGATCGCGCCGTTAAGCCGTTCTCTCTCCGCGACAGAAACTCAAAAACCCAAAACACAATAAAAACCACATATATACATATATATACACATATACCTGTATATATATACGTATACTGATCAAAAACACAGTATCAGGGGAGAGGAACACAGAATTTCAAATTTTCAAAATTCGAATTCTCACAGATACTTGGTGATGCTATTTTAGTATGATATCCAAGGGCCATGATTCATCCGGTCCAGCAGAAAATGTTTAGAAAAATAGTTAAGTTGAAATGAATTGGCATGAGGCCTTTGAGGAAAAATTATTTGACAATACACCTGTAATTTGTGACTTATAGTCCGGACGATTATGTTGATACTTATTGCAAATATAATCATGAGTACAAATGTATTAATGAGAGAGAGATCTAGGGGATCACTTGGTGCTATCGACTTTTCTGCCGTTAGATTTACCCCTTTAATTATTTCCAGTCGTTAGATCATACTATTCAACCAACCATCCACTTAACCCTAGGGGGCCACTATCATGCTAACCGCACATCTCTTCATCCAAGAGCCAAAAACTTAATAGCACTACGCACTTGATACTATTAATAGTATAGTAGCCTAATTCGTAGTTAAATATATTAGTTTTCTGTTAAACACAAATTAGACTTCTAGCTTGTATTTAAGAAAAGAAAAAGTTATCTAATTAATGGTCCCTGATCAACATGATTAGGCCTAATGCCCAATCGCAATGAAGTCTAATACTCAATCACCTTATTTCACTTATTTCTAATTAATAAAATAAGATTGAATGACTAACTGGCCCTAGCGTAAGTGACAAAGGGCTTGGTGGTTGGTATCTGAGGTCTCAAGTTCGAAATCTAGTTGCTTCACATTTCCAGCTGAGTTTATTTCTAAAAGAATGAACAAAGCGGGTAGCATGTAGCTTTTACGGTAACTAACTAGTGAAATTTATAACTATCCTAATCAAATCAGTAATTAGGATAGTATTTTCTCAATAATGCAACTAAAAATTTGTTATGATGCAACAATAGAACTTTTTATTTAAGTTTAAAATGAAACCAACGTGACCAATTTTATAAGAGAAAAGGCACATGCATTGAGCATATGAGTACACTGCGAAAGCCAAAAATGAAATTAATAATTCCCAACATTGGAATGCCCCACGATTAAATTATTTTCGAATCACACAGGATTTAGAATTGTATCACCCTACATAGAGAGGCAAAATAGCCTGACTCAATTGACCAATTCGGTCTGGCTTGAAAAACAAATGAATTCAAACAAAAAACTTTGTCCAAAAAATCTGCTCTGCACATGCACTTTTTTTTTGTTGGAATTAAAATTTGGGTCGATTTCAGGCACATAGTTTGGGCAAAACTAGCTCAATGACTTGGTTTTAAAGTAGGGTTAGTTTTTCATATGTAGTTTTTTAAAGACATCAGATTATAAATGTATTCCTGCAAAGCTCACGTGATCAAATTTGGTTCTTCTAAAATTCTAGTATGTTCATATATGTCCCTTTAGCTTGTTATTGTTAGTCTTCTATGTATATTAAGCGGTTATTAAGTGAAATGATAACATTTTCATTATAAATTTATCCTTTTAAATATTGCTAACCGTTAGAACTGTACGACTTTGTTCTCCAGAAATCTCAAAGTTATCTTCTTCCTCCTTTAAAACTAACATAAAGCTCCATAGTTGGTATCTCTCTCGCACCCCTTCTTTACCTGTTCTAGTGCTCCTTCTCTCTTTTACCCAATCTCCCAAACCTCCACCATCTCCTCTTCTCCTTCACCCATCTATAGAAATTCATTCTTTCCCAACAATAAATACTATTATAATTAAAAATTATTAGTTACAAATATAATTTTTTGCAATAAATAAGAATCATCCAGTTATAAATTTTTGGTAATAGATGATTAAATAATATGATTTGTATTATCACAACGGCGTAAATTATTGCAAGAAAACATATTTTATAATAATTTAATTTTTATGTAATTAAATTAATATAATAGAATAAAATTGTACGTTGTATTCATTCCTACATCTCTATTAATATCATCTTTTAGTCATGTCCTCTCTAAGTTCTTTTCAATAAGCCATATGATTGAAAGATCCGTATTTTTTTTCTTTCAGTGGTCTAGTTCCAATGCATACCATACCTCTGTTTGTTTTCAATTAAATGCTGCTGATAGAGACTAATTAACAGTAGGGATATATATAAAAGAATTTTAAACTTTGAAGAGACAAATTTGATAATTTAAATTTTAAAGAAATATATCTGTAATTTTATGCCTTTATAAAGATCCATATTCAATTAATCCATAAGGGAGTGAGGGGTAAAAAAATTATTTTACTTTTTGACTAACTATGGTTAAATAATATGGTTCTTTTTCACTCATGGTCCACGAAACTTTACTAAAAGAGACTAACAATAAGAATATATACTCTGGCTATTATACTATCGGTAGCACGGAAGCCTTCATGCTACTAAGTTGTTTTCGATGATGTGGCTTTTGAATCGACGATCGGCTCCGTTAGACATGATCTACGCTATCGAAAATATTTAGAAATTAATTTTTCTATTTTTTTGACATTATTGGACTAGTGATCAAAAGGACTCAAAATTGACAATTTTAATGGCCGATGTGATGCGCGTGTGAATTTAACAGTGTAAAACAATCTAAATCCGATGAAATTTTTATAAAAACTTTTCTTCACTATTTAAAGTGAGATCAATACCTCTGATCTTAAATTCAAGTCTTTTATCATCAATTTTTATGAGATTTTTATTTTCAACCATTTATTTTTAGACTACTAGTTTGATAAGTAAATTATATCAAAGAATTATGAAATTTGGTTTTCAAATACTTTTAATAGTATAGATCAAGTCTGATGAAACCGATTGTCAATTCGACAATCCACATTAATCGAAAACGAGTTGGTAGCACAGAGACCTCCGAACAATCGATATTATAGTAGCCGAACTCAGGAATATATATATATATATAGTAGTGCTTGTAAAAGCACCAAACTCCTATGTAAAGTACCAAATCTCCAGCTATACCCCTTTTCTTCTTGATAAGGAAAGGGGCCAAACACTTGGCACTTGCAAGTTTTCCATTATTAGATATATCCCTTCGACCAATTCCATCGCTTAGATCATGTTATTTTGCCAACCACCTACTAAACCCTAGGGCTTCGTTTGGTTCGGGGTTAAGTAAGAATTGATTATTCCAGGGATAGGGTTAAGTTCAGGGTTAAGCCTGGAATAGACCAATTTTGCGTTTGGATGAAAATTGAGTTGTTTCCGAGATTAAGAAAAATAGCGTTTGGATAGATTAGATGAAATAAGAAGAATAGTGGGTAATTATAAATAGAAAATAATGATTTGACCCTAATTATTATATTTGAATTTAAAATTTTTTATTTTATATTTAATGGTTTGGATAGATTATTTTTTAAAGAAAAATAATAAAATTCAAAATTCAAAATTTTAAATTTTAAATTTTAAATTCAAAATTTTAAATTTTAAATTTTAAATTCAAAATTTTAAATTAAAATTAAAAATTTTTAAAATTTAAAATTTATATTTTAATATAAATTTTTTTAAAAAGGGTGGGAGTTATCCCACCCTAATCCCGGGGGAGGGCGGGGTTAGTTAACCCCGCCCTTACCGGGTTATCCTGGGATAACCCGGTAAGGGCGGGGTTAACTAACCCCGCCCTCCCCAATTCATGTTTGGGGCTAAAAGGGGGGTTAACCCCCTTAACCCCCTCTTTAGCCCCGAACCAAACAGGGGCTAGGGGACCACTATTATCCTAACCCTACAAACCTTCATCTAACGACCGAAAACCCACAAGCACCAGTGAATTGCTGCTTTTAAAAGCATAGGAGCTCAATTCATACATATATATATATATATATATGGAGAGAGAGAGAGAGAGAGAGAGAGCTAGACTCCTGTGTTTTCGAAAGCACGGAGGCCTTCGTGCTTATAAGTAATTCTCGATGATGGGACATCCGATTCGATGATCGGCTCCGTGAGACATGATCTACGCTATTAGAACTATTTAGAAACCAAATTCCATAATTTTTTGACTCATTTGCCTAATAAACGACTAGCCTCAAAATGAATGGTTGAAAATAAAAATCTTATAAAAAATAGTGATAAAAGACTTGAATTTCAAACCGGAAGTGTTGTTCTCGCTCTCAATGTTAAGTAGAATTTTCTATTAAAGTTTCATATAATTTGGATTATTCTACACCGTTGAACTAACAAACGTGCCACATCGGCCGTCAAAATAGTCATTTTTGAGACCCTCTGATCACTTGGTAAATGATGTCAAAAAATTATAAAATATAGTTTCTAAATAGTTCTAATTGCGTAGATTATACTTAATGGAGCCGATCGTCGAATCGGACATCCCATCATCGAAAATAATTTACAAGCACGAAGAACTTCGTACTTACGAAAGTGCAGGAGACGTACTATATATATATATATATATATATATATATATATATATATATATATATATATATGCAACAATATTATACTTTGGAAGGACAAATTTAGTCTCCTAAATTTTGCAGAAATATATTTGTAATATGATATCTTTATAGGGATTATGAAATTAACCCTTCAAATTAATATGTTGAATAATTATATACGTCATTTTGTGTGGTGCTAGAATACTATTAACAATATCTGAACAGTGTGTGCTATATAAACAAGCCCCCTTGGGGTTTGGGTGGAGGATAGTATATCAAAAGTCTACGGTCAAACATTCTTACATTAACTCCAGATTAGTTTCTCTGCCAGGCATGCCTAGATTGACGAGGGAAAACAAAGGAGGGAAAGAGAGTGAAGAGGTGCAAAAAAAGCCAAGGGAAAAGAAAAAAAAAAGAGTAAAGGACTTCATCATTAGAATGTGCTTGAGGCAAGCAAAAATAGCAGCATGAAAAGGAACTCCCACAGTACATCAATTCCTATATCCCGATAGCATTTTGGAGTCCTCTTCAGAAACGCCCCCACTGCCAGCCACGTCAACCGCACCGGCATAACGTGGCGACAGCAGCTCGAGCACTTCCATATATTTTCTTTCATCTCCTGGCACTTAGCAATGCTCCGATTTTTTTTCAGCCATGAGATCAGCATAGTACCCTTTCAACAAACTGTAATCCCTTTTAAGCCGCTTATATTTTCTGCAGAGCGAACTATAGCCCGTAGAAATCCGAGTATATAAGTTTTCCAAAAACTTCTTATCCTCTAAATTATAGTCCCTAACTTCAAAATCAAACACCTCACGTAATTTCCCAACTGCATGACATGCAGCATCTTCTTCACTCTTGTTGACATACATAGATGGCACACCCTAACACCTAATACTTTCCATAACAGAATCCTCCTTTTCTACTTCTACATCGACCGAAACACTAACCAATCCATAGCTTTTAACCGGAACACTATATGTTAGCACCGGCATAGACAGCCTTTGCAAATATCATGTAGCAATTCGCGAAAATAAATTATTATAGATATTACTTACATAAACTGTACCAAAAATTTGAAAATAAGCAAGACTAGAAACAATCAGCTAGCGTGCAAGCAAAAAGAAAAAAATAGAAGCAAACTTGCAACAATATATTTTTGCAATCCCTTTTTTTAACCAAAAACTCTGTAATGGCCTGCAAGGCCTTGCAATTCATTCGTTGCTTTGATTTTTTTTTTCTTTTTCGTCCATAGGTAATCATAGTATATGCTTTACAATTATAGCAGATTACTCAACATGGCTAAACCATAGTCACTAAAGGTGGTCAGCAAATCAACACATAAGAAAAAACTGTAGTCTGAAGGATTGGAGGACCATACCAACTACAATGAAGTAACCCTAGAAGCAATAGAGCAGAATGGTGCAGATGATCCCACCACAAATCCCTCTAGAACTTAAAAGGGAAATCATAGGACCAGTAGCAGAGGAAACAACAGAAAGAGCAAAAGTGTGCTAGAGTTAAAAAAGAAAAAATGCAAACAATCCCACTATAACTTGCCTATTTATAATTCACCAAGCATAAAACTCAAAGAGAGAAACAGTTCGAAGGTGGAGAGAGAGGGTAGAGAAGTAAGGATAATAAAGGTAACAACACATCAGTACGGGGAATAGGGTATACAGCGAAGCAAATCCCGCAGACAGAGCCACTTCGGCAAGTTGGGCGGCATGCCGTACGCACGAACTGGAAGGCCATACTTTTCGTAATCAACCATATAGAACAAAAAAAAGAAGTAGCAGGAGAGAGAGAGAGAGAGAGAGAGAGAAGGGTGAACCTAACCAAAAAATAGCCAAACTATTATTGCCACAAGAGGTAGAGGCAGCGATAGACGTGATCTCCATCGTGACGACACGACGGAGGAAGCATGTCGTATTGGAGCAACAACAACTAAGATTGCCTAAGAGGTACCCTTATTAATGGCTCGAGATGATTATCGAGGCGAGAAGGTCACTGTCAAGACGGTGGAAATGCCGAATGGCAAAGGTGGAGATGAAGAGTCAGTGCAAAAGAGAGCAACTACAGACACACCACGAACAGCAACCCTAAAGTAGGTCAAAAAGCGACAAAGCAACAAGAAGAGAAAGGGACACGAGTTAAAAAAAAAGATGGAAGAGGGCCCCACCAATGCGCCAATTGCAGAGAGCTCGACATTCTCATTTAGGATTCGCGATTCATGTACTATAACTAGTGTAGTGACCCACATATTGCGACGGATAAATACTATTAAAGTAAAAATTTGTAGAGAATAAAATATAAGTATAGTATAAAAATAGAAAATATAGGTTATATTATAGACAAACACTATTAAAAAAAATAAAACTATAATGAAAAAGAATCAATCGTTCCAACAAAACTATTCAAGCTTGCTCAAAAGAAATCACATATCATGTAAATGGATGACTAAATTATTTTTATAATACAATAATCAAATAAAACATTATATAGCAATTGATCTGACTAAAAAAAAATCATAATATGTAAGGCAAATAACAAATGTTATTCACACAAAAAAATTATAAATGAACCAAAAATATTTAACTAGATGTCTAATGATCAAAAGATCTGTGATTAGGCTAGATATCATTATAAAAATATTAAAAAACTACTGACCTCATCAAAACTTCTCTAGAGAACGATGTATAATCACAATAAAGGATCCTCACTCTGTTTGAGAAGATGATGTGAAACCATACATTCCTCATGGCATCCATCAAGGCCTCGAAGCGTGTAGCGTCGAAGGCAATGGAGGAGCCTAGGGTTTTGACGGGGTTGTTGCCTAAAATTTAAAATTTTTGACACTACTATACTACGTACCTTTTTTTTATTATAAAAAGATTCTCAAAAAATTTCAACAAAACTTTTGTTAAAATTTAACAATTTTATTAAATTATTTCTGATTACAAAATATCACTTAAGCAGTGACAGGAACTTATTGGGCTTATAAATTTGTATTAAAGAAAAAATATACATTAATATTTGAAGATAAAATTTTTGCTTACGGGTAGTATTGAAGCTTCCTCTTCTTCGTACACTGCTTAATAGGAGTGTAAGGCTCATCCGCCGCGACTTCCATCTTCGTGCTTGTCTCCTTTGGGAGCTTAAAGATGAAGTTGATCACTCCATCACTCAACTTTAATGGTATGTTGTGCCATCGCGAGATCTTCTGCCCCGCGGTGTCAAGGAAGAAGACCATGTTGTGTAGAGTTTTAGGATTGCCCTCGTCCTTGTTCCGAACGTCGGATTCAAGGAGCGTGGAGGTGGCGGAAAGGAGAAGCGCCGTCGTGGGGGGCGGACAAATACGTAGGAGGGGGCGGCCGAGAGGGGGGCGGCCGAGAGGGGTGGGTGTTCAGCGGACGCAACAATTATGGGAATGAAGGCGAAGGACATGGAGTGGGAGAGGGAGGGAGATAAGGCGACGATTTCTTCTTCCTCTTCTTCGCTCTCTACATTGATCTTGATCTAGGGTCTATGTTGCATAGATACGGATATGGGGATACGGATACGACACGATACGGATACGGTGATATGGCAATTCCTAAAATTTCTAGGATACGATACGCGGGGTATACTTGAATAAAATATTATTTTAAATATATTTAAATATATGTTGATTATATTAATAATATATTAAGGACAATCAGGATATCTGGATTATATTAAGGAATATATTTTGATATATATTAACTTGTATAATTGTTATACATATGTTCATAAAAAAAATATAATCAATCGCATGAAATAATAATTCAAAAGTATTAACCAACTATCATCCAACTTGATTAAATGATAACAATAAATATAATAGTCGCACAAACTAGATAATTAGCCATTCAACATATATGTCTGTTTTATTAGTTTCTATGATATAAAATAGTAATAAAAGAAAACATGCTAACAATTTAATAGAATAAAAAAAATCGTTCTCTATGGCCTTTGTTGACTAGTGCTAGGTTGACAAATTAGATGAAAGAAAGTAAAAGAGAAGCGGTAAAGGATTAAATCATAGCTTAATACTGTGTGGAGATAGAACGAGAGAGTTCAACCATTCAAAAGCAAAAAGATAGAAGAAATGACAAATTGAAAATAAATTGTCATTTTTCGCACTCTTTTTTTTATTTCCAATGGGTTTGGATGTGGGTTTTTCGAAAACTTTGGAGTTATGATCATTTTAGACCAAAAAAGTATCCGGCCGTATCCCCCCCATGTCCCCCCGTATTCCTCCCGTATCCGAGCCGTATCCAATATTTTTTTATTTTTAAAAAATGCCGGATACTTTATTCCCGTATCGGACACGTATCGGACGCGTATCGGGCGCGTATCGGTATCCGATACGTATCCGATGCGGGTACGGCATAAAATTTGAAGTATCTGTGCTTCATAGTCTAGGGTCTAGAAAAGGAGGAAAGGAAAGGGTGGGGAGGAAACGGAAGAGGGTGGGGTTTTTCAAGATTTCGAAAGGAAGGAAGAAGAAAAGGTTGGGATGGAAATCAAAGAAGTTGGGGTTTTCTTGAGGAGGTGGTCAACAGTTTGAACGCGTTAATTAAAAAGGCAAAAGAAAAAAAAAAAAAAAGCAAGTTAAGAGGTTTGATCAATATGATAGGCCCTAGCAAAACTGAGGAGAATGAGAAAAAAAACAAAAGAAAAAAAAAGTAGGCCTCCACTCCTCTCCAAATTAAGGGGTAGGTACACGTCAGATTTAGCTATGGAGATTCATAAATAGACATAGATATAAAATAATAATAATAATAATAATAATAATAATAATAATAATAATAATAATAATAATAATAATAATAATATACAGTTAGATAGGTATATATTTCTTTTCTTGAGAGAGTTTGCTTCTACTTTTTCGGTTTAAATAGAAGTCAAAAATGGTGAGCTCACGAGACCTTGGAAATTTTCGTGCACAGCCATTTTTTTATGGGTTTAAATAAACGTTAAAAATGGTGAGTTCACGAGACCTTGGAAATTTTCGCGCCCAGCCATCTTACTTTTGATTCGAATTCTTTATCCCGGGGGAACAAGCTTGGACAAATTGTCGGCGCCCCACGTTACTTTATTACCGCTGCATTACTTCATTACATTGCGAATTTCTATCGATGTCTGAGAAACGGCAAAACTGCAGTACTAGTCCCCCAGTTTTCAGTCAACCTTCATTTGGTCCTCTAACATCTCCCTAGAATTGCTTCACTTTAGCCCTTGCATTAAAAAGACAATTCTTGCTTGAATTTGGTTGATCTTTGTATTTGTTTACCAAGAATTAATCTAGCAATCAAATTTCGAGATATTGAAGAAATTACAAAAAAATAATTGAAGTGTGCAATGGGAGATAAAATTAAGATGTTTTTATGAAGTTGGGTTTCAAATATTAGTTTAAAAATTCCATACCAATACTTAGTCAGCAAGCTAAAACGCGTGTTCCGCGTGGGACCACACGGTACTTAAGATTCCTCTTTGATTACTATTACCTACGCGGCTACGCCTTTCCTCTCAAACAACTATCATCAATTAACGAGAAAGGCTTGGATTGGGAACCACGAAAATATAGTAGCTCTCGCTATTCGGTCCTCATCTCTTAAAACTATAAGGCTTCGTTTGGTTCGGGTATAAGTAAGAACAAGCAGGTCCAAGGATAGGTACAAGTTCAGGTATAAGCGAGAACTAGATTAATTTTGCGTTTGGATGAAAATTAGGTTGTTCCCGGAAATAAAAAAAATAGCGTTTGGCTAGATAAGATGGAATAAAAAGAATAATAGATAGTTATAACTTAAAAATAATAATATTATTCCTCTCATTATATTTGAATATTAATTTTTTAAATTTTGCATTTATAATTTTAAATTTAATTTTTTAACTTTTAAAATTTAAAAGTTAAATTTAAAATTTAAAATTAAAATTTAAAATTATTAATTTTAAAAATCATAATTTTAAATTTAAAACCTAATTTAAATTTAAAAGGTATGAAATATTAAATTTAAATTTTAAAATTAAATATTTAAAATATCAATTTTAAAATTTTAAATTTTAAATTTAAAATTTAAAATTTAAAATAAAAAATTATAAATTTTTATTTTAATATTTATATAAAATTTAAAAAATTTTAATTTTAATTTAAAACAAATCTCTCTCTCTCTCTCTACATGGGATGGGCTTGTTCCCACCCTGGGTGGGAACTCTTGTTCCCACCCAATACCACCTTGTTCTAGGTGGGTGGGAACAAGAGTTCCCACCCACCTTTTTTTTGTTTGGGTATAAGGAGGGGAATAAGGGCTTATTTCCCTTCTTATACCCGAGCCAAACAGGGTGTAAGAAATTAATATTGCAAAAGTAGCACGCACACGACGGATCAAGCCTCCTCTGGATCGGATAATCTCCTTTTGCTGGATTATTAATTACCAACCATATAGATCTAGCACCTAAGTTTTCAGTTGGAGTCACCGCAAGGAGCCTTATTTCTCTCTATTCCGAGGTATAATTCTTTACTCTCTTCATAGGATCCTTAAGGAAGTTGAAGTTGCATTAATAGGCCTTCTTTAGAGCTAATCATTTTTCCTTTCTTCCATTCGCTTTGTTTCTTTCTTCTTTTTTTTTCACTGTGAAGTCCTCCTAGTTGTATAGTTATCTGTCTTCTCTTTGTCCACAGATTGGCCAATATATTTTGTTCTACTGTAGTCCTTATTAATCATGAAGTTTCTTAGTTTGTACATGTTAATTACATATACTGATTCTAGTTACTAGCAGAAAGGGTAGCCAACATGGACTGTGAAGAACAGGAGGAGGTCGCCGCCGACTCAGAGCTTTATGTCGATGGTGATATGGAGATATTCGTGAGTACACTGACCGGCAAAAGTATGACCTTTGAGGTGGATGGCTCTGTCAAAGTCTCGGATGTGGTGGTAGCGATAAAGGAGGCGAACGGCACCCCAATACACCAGATACGGCTTATCTTCGGTGGCCGCCTAATGGAAATGGAGAAAACTTTGGCAGAATCCGGTGTTGAGGACAGGTCCCTCCTCCACTTCATCTTGCGCGTACGTGGTGGCGGCAGCGGCGAGTATGTCCTCTCCTTCCTTAGCCCCTCCCAACATGTTTGCTTTCAAGCTTGACGTTTTTTATAGTAATTAGAGTAATACGCGCAGTTAATTTGCACCAATAATGCTCTAGTTTATTTTGGTCCTCAAACTTATAATATTTATATGCTAAATTAAAGAAAATCTCCTTGAAGATATCCGCTATTTTACTTTTCCTCTCTGACTTTCAAAAATCTGTATTTTGCCATCTTAAAATTTCAAAAATATTTTGAGGGAGGGACGACGTTAATGAAGAGGGCAAAATAACCAAATTGTCTTTCTTCTTTAAGAGAAAAAATAATTTTTTAATATATTTATGTCATTTTGGAGAGAATTTTCGGTATAAATTATAAGAAATTGACAGAATAATGATGGAATCCTGACGGAGAAGGGCTAAATGCAATAACTTGAAATATTGAGGGGGTAAAATATAAATTTTTAAAAGTTAGGAAGGGAAAGTAAAAAAAAGGGTATTTATAAGTCTTTAATTTAGCCATATTTATATGTTATCACAGGGGATGATAGTGGTTCCCCCCCAGGTTGAGTGGTCCCTACAGGGTAATAATATTTGTCCAAAGGTTACAAATGGTCAAAAAAGCTGATCCAAGGGCCAAAAAGACGAAAGCACTAACTCCTTTATGCTTCCAAAAGTATAGTAGCATTAGTCTTATATTTAGAGAAGAATTGCATTTAGATAATCAAATCTTTCTTTACGTACATTGCATTTACGATATTCGGAATTTTAGGAAATTCAATCCTAATCTTTGAAATTAATATTTTATTTTTTGCTAAGATACGTTTGAGAATCAAACACATGAATTTACACATTAAAAATAAAAAACACTGTAAAATAAAACTATCTGATAACCATCTTTATTACGATATTATATTTCAATTTCCGGTTTAGCATAATTCTATCTTTAACTATTCTAATATATAAGATTTAAATTTAAGTAATTTCTTAAAATCTTATTATGTCATCATATTACAACAATTGCAGTTATATAAGTGCAATTTTAACTTTATATTCAAATGATTATTCAAGTAATTAAATTACTTACCTCTTTGTCTCTATCTCTACATCTCCCTCCTCCTCCACCTCCCTCCCGTTGACACCATGCTCTTCTCTCCTACCTCGCCCACACCTCCGTTGATGCCGACAGTGACGGCATGGGCTCGGATATGACACAGATCGCAGAGGTGAGGCTGCGCTGGAGGGCGTTAGCAATGGACGATGACAACAACGGCGACGAGGGTGCCATAAAAGTTGAAGACGATGGGAAGGGAGAGTGCATCAGAGTAGGGGCTGCAACTGTGGAGCATGTGGCGGCTACAGCAAAGGGCTAGGGAGGAGGCACGGTAGCGGATAAGGATGCAGAGGGTGAAATAAAAAGAAGAAGAAAATAAAGAAGAAAAATATATATATTTTTTCTCCTAGGAAGGCTATTATATGCCAAGACCGTTATAGTGAAGGCCAATAAGTAGAGAAGAAAGAAGAAAAAAAGAAAAAACAATTGCTACTGTTTTAAAAAATTATACTGTTTGAGACTAAGTTGCACTATTTAAGGCTAAGTTATATCATTTGAAACTATTTAAAACTCACTTGTACCCAAAAAAACACAAATTGCATTGTTTGGGAGTACCTGTATAACATCTTAAATAATATAATTTAGTCTCAAATAATGTAACGTAGTCACAAACAGTACAACTTTTATTTTTTTGGGTGCAATTTAGTCTCAAATAGTTTCAAATGGTGCAATTTAGCCTCAAATAGTACAACTTAGTCTCAAATAGTGTAACTTCTTCTTATTCTTCTTTCTTCTCTCTTTTTTATTCTTTTCTGTAGCAGCCACGGCACGTGATAGCCTTCACAGAAGAAGAAAAATATATATATATTTTTTCTTCTTATTTTTCTTCCACCCTTTGCATCTTTTTTCACTATGGCGGCCCCTCTGTCGCCCTCTGTCGTAGCCACCACTCCCACTCCAACACGCCCTCTGTCACATTCTGGGTCATAGCGGAAGCCCCCGAGTACGCCAACAGACCTGACGTATGCACGAGTACACATTCCACACATACAAAGCGTATATAACCGACCTATCCAAATCATATACCAGGAGTGTATATAACAAAAGAATATGTATCAGAATCTAAGTACTACACAACTGTAGCTACCACTGTACATAAGTCATTTGCACGACCAAAAGTAAAATACAGTTTTGTCTGCCTTTCCGGGCCCCAATCAATATATACAGTCAGCTATATATACATCATGTGATCCTCTTAAAATATTTGCCAGGATAGGAGACGCTATCTAGCTCGCAATCCACTTACCTTGATTAGTTGTCGGCACATATGACTGTGAAATAAAACAACAATGGGAGGGCGTGAGAACTGCTGAAAAATAGTTTTCGGTGGGTATAGTTGACGATGGCGTGACCTACACCATTAGGTTTATAAGAGGCATCAATAGTAAAGGCGAAACTGAATAAACGACCACGAGATATACTGAGCTGGAAGTAAACATCTGCTATCATGTCTCTACGAATAAATACTTGAAACTGTAAATCATATGTCAAATGCATCCAACTGGGATAAATGACAATAATAAGTATCATATCACCAATCACATCGACCGACTTATAAGTCCGATCAAGCCTGCGCCGCCTCATGTCCAGCCTCAACCTGTGTGGTCCTCTCCCATGGCAGAAAATATCACAAACTGTCTTATAAGGCTAACATCCGAAGGGCCTACTCGTGAGGCGCTACCCCAACCGAGTATAAAATATCACGAATGTCATTGCGTCTAATTCGGCTCTTGCAGGTAATGATCACATGCAATGACAACAAGATCATAAGTCTTACTGTTTACTTGCCCCTTGGCACTTTTATATTTTTCTTACATTTTTTTTTCACCACATGCCACTATTAAATCATATGGACCCATGTTCATTGTTTAATCACAATGTCTTTTCTACATGTCACTACATATAATTAGCATGACTCAGGATTATAATCTCAAGCTATGTTTGATATCGGAATAAATGGAGGACAACAAAATTTATCCTGGCTATCCTGCCAAATGCCTTAAAAAAATATTCGGAATAACTATTCTGATCAAACCCGGTTATTCTAGATAACCTTAGAATAACTCGGAAACAACTATTCTAACTTTTTAATGGAATAAGGCTATTCTCATACTTGCATCTTGCTAATTGAAAATGAAGAAAAATATAATAATGCTTATACTTAGCTAAATAAAATAAATATAAAAATAAAAGTAATTATTATTAATAATAATATTTTATTTTAGTTTTTTAAATATTTATAATAATACTAATAATATTAATAATAATTGTCATGCCCTGGGGTTCGGCCCTATCTGGGCACGCCAACAGATTCCCCACATACACAGGAAACCCTGTGGACACGAAGTGATAGAAATACCTGTAAAGAATATATTAGCTACTACAAGTAAGTAACAGAGCTGAAAATAAAGCTACTAAAACTAAAACATAGTCCACTGTACGTACATAAGATCTAAGGGGTACAATAGAGGAATCCACATACAAACATTATCTTTCACAACTCTGAAATATAAAATATATACATTTATATGTACAATTACTATAAAAAAAAATTGTCTCAAAAGGGTACACCACTATCACAGCTCACGAAAGTAGGTAGGGATCTAACTCGCGACTCTCTTACCTCGATCAATGGCACCAACGGGAACAAAGGGCTCTGTAAGAACAAGGAGTAAAAATGAGCGTGAGAACTACAATAAACAAGTAGTCCTCAGTGGGTACCGTTACCGACATCGACGGTCTATCCACCAAGTCTAAGAAAACTGAAAAGTAAAACTAGGTAAGTAAAGGAGCAAAAGTAGTAAAGCTAGAAAGAAATCTACAACTACAATATCACTACATATTAATGCTCAAGTCATACTGTAACTATCATGCATGCATCAACTATCTATCGAGAAAACCAGACTAACTCAATCCAAAGGACCACCACACAAGGTCGGAGAAGCCTGCGCCTGTTAGAAAATTGCGTACGGTAAAAACGCAGCGGAACAAAATCAAACAAATTTATTTTTTAAAAACTTTCGAGATCCAATCTCTAAACCATGCAATTAGGATCACTCATGTTATTCAAGATTAAAACGAGATAGGAAGATCTTATCTTCACCTTTGCGCGGGTTGTTCTTCACCGCAATCTGATAAGCGTGGAATTAGGTTCTCTTGAAGCCGCACACGCGTCCGGCCTCTATAGGTATCCACACGAGGTTGACGATCCAATCGATGTCCTCACCGGGGTGCTAGCTCCCTTGCAAAGAACGTCTTTATTGCTAGAGGAAGAAGAGAGAAATTGAGAGAAAGAGATGACGGCTAGGGTTTTCTAAAAACTCTCATATATTATATAGAGGGATATAATCCTCTTTTAATAATATAATAACCATTAAGGATAAGAATAAATTTATATTTAAATTTATCCTTTCCTTAATTGGTTTGATCGATCAAATCCTAATTTGATTCGACTTGAACTTTATCCTAATTTGATCATATCAAATTAATAAAGCAACATTTGCACATAAGTCCTCTCATTATTTACTAATTGTTAGTAAGTCCTCTCTTGTAACATTTATACTTTAATACCACTAATTTGTAATAATTACAAATTAGTCCAATTATCAACATATTGATAATTAGGTCCTCTGGCGATTCAAAAATCGCAATATAGCTATCCGATCAGTCACAACCTCTTATGTGTGTGACCCCATAGGTTCTATTCTATCTGGTAGTGAGATATATTCTGATCATTATCAACAATATCACTAAAACTCTTTTCAGCGGGTCGGAACAATTCCAACTCAGCCTAATGAGAATTATCGATCATTCAGATAATTCTCATGAGTCTCACAATCCACCAGTGACGCCTAGCAGCATGTAGTGGCATGCCAGTAGAATGGAATACTGAACCTCTTAGTGCAGTTACCGTGTGATACAGTCCTTCTATCATGAGTCTCGACTAGATGGAGATCATGGAACAACTCGTCAAACCCCATCATCTGTTATATGTCAGATTTATTCGACTCGAGTTTCTAATATCGGAAACCCTTTTCGCTATTTATCCTGCCTTGGCCAAGGTCTTCTAAACTCGGTCTCATAAATCACATAGGACTAACGCCCCTATCTACCAAGGGAGATAGATTCTATATAGGTGCACACCCTATTCCTGCAACGAACCTACTGCAGCCAACATGCACCGCAAGGACCCGAATGGCTAGGGACCAAGTGTATGTACAGTCAAACTACAGTAACATCATTGTGAATAGCCGAGGCACCGTAGGTCAAAGGACCAGTCACACTACTGCAACATTGAGTAAGTCACTGACGAGTGAGTAGACATCCAAGTGACTTCTCGCATTGGTCACGCTCGGTACCCTTGTTCTCTAACAACCACCCGCACATTCGCTCCAGTGTCTCCACACTGTTGACTCGAGACTCATCTACCCAAATGTGAAGCGACCTGTGCACCAATCTCATCGGATCAATCACCGTCCCCGCGATGATCCATCGTTCGGGAGCATTTAGGAATTAACCATCAATGACACATGTCTCAAATTCTCAACTCTTGAGAATACATGTCATCATCTTATTAATTCCTTGGACGATTCATGGACACATACACAACATGAATGGAAATAAGAACCCATATTTATTCATAATATTTGAAATCAAATACAAATTTATGTCCTAATAAAATACATGTGTCAGCCTGATTGGCTTCTAAGGCATACATCTAACAATCTCCCACTTGTACTAAAGCCAATTAGCCATATACCTAAGTCCCATCTTCTCAAGGTGGGCTTCAGTCTTCTGCTAGCTAAGCGGTTTAGTCAATGGGTCTGCCACGTTATCCGCGGAGTCTAATCTCTGCACATCGATGTACTTCTTATCGAGATAGTCACGTATAATATGAAACCGCCGCTCTATGTGCTTGGACTTCTGATGAGACTTGGGCTCCTTAGCTAGGGCTATGGCGCCATTGTTGTCGCAATAAAGTGGTATGGCATTCGATGGCATCACACCTAGTTCCGCGACAAACTTCTTAAATCAGAAGGCCAACAACAGATGCGGCGATATACTCTGCTTCCATGGTAGAATCAGCAATAATTGGTTGTTTGGAACTCTTCCAAACAACCAAGCCACCATTGCACAAGAACACGCATTCTGACGTAGACTTTCTATCGTCAACATCAGACATAAAGTCCGAATCAGTATATCCTTGTATTTTCAACTCTCCTCGTCCAAAGACCAAGAACATATTCTTAGTTCTTCTCAAGTATTTAAGTATGTTCTTCACAGCAGTCCAGTGCTTCTCGCCTGGATTAGACTAATATCTGCTTGTGACACTCACAGCAAGCGTGATATCAGGTCGTGTACATGGCATGACGCACATAAGACTCCCTATAGCTGAGGCATAAGGGATCTTACTCATACGTTGAATCTCTTCAAATGTATTGGGGCACATTTTCTTGGAGAGATAAATTTCATACCTAAGGGGTAAAAGTCCCCTTTTTGAGTTTTCCATGCCGAACCTTTTCAGCACCTCTTCTATGTACATTTTCTGCGAAAGGCCTAGCATCCTCTTAGATCTATCTCTATAGATCTTAATCCCCAAAATATAGGATGCTTCCCCTAGATCTTTCATAGAGAATTCTTTAGACAACCACACTTTAACCGAAGTCAGCATTGGAACATCGTTTCCAATTAGGAGAATGTCGTCCACGTACAATACGAGGAATGTGACAGCACTCCCACTGACCTTCTTATAAACACATGGTTCCTCCTCGTTCTTAATGAAATCAAACGATTTGATCACGTCATTAAAACGAGTATTCCAACTCCGAGATGCTTGCTTAAGTCCATATATGGACCGTTGCAGCTTGCATACCTTATGACGTTCGTCATCGGAAGTGAAACCCAGAGGCTGCTTCATATAAATATCTTCCTCAAGATATCCATTTAAAAAGGCAGTTTTTACATCCATTTGCTAGATCTCATAATCATGGTACGCTGCAAGGGCAAGCAATGTTCGAATGGATTTAAGCATGGCCACAGGCGAAAAAGTCTCCTGATAGTCAACACCTTCACGTTGACTATAGTCTTTCGCTACCAGCCTTGCTTTATACGTCTCCACCTTTCCATCCGAACCTATCTTTCTTTTGTAGATCCATTTACATTCAATAGGTACTATACCTTCTGGTGGATCTACCAAAATTCAGACCTTGTTGGAGTACATTGAGTCAATTTCTGACTTCATGGCTTCCAACCATTTCTCAGAATCGATGTCAGATATCGCCTCGTTGTATGTTTTGGGATCATCTCCATATTCCCTATCTCCCATGAGGAACATTTTCTTTACATCCTCTGTAAGAATACCTAAGTATCTTTTGGTAGGATAGGAGATTCTACTCGACCTACGAGGTGGATGAGGTACTACATGTACTGGCTCAGCTTGAATGGGTTCTATAGGTTCGACGACTCGTTGCTCTTCAGAGACTCTCTCTTCAAACTCAAATTTTTCTCCCACTAGCTGCTTCTTGAATAAACTATTTTTCCAAAAAAGTAGCATGTCGGCTCACAACTACTTTGTGATCCTCTGGGATATAAAAATAATAACCTAAAGTTTCTTTAGGATATCCAATGAAACGAGCCCTCTCAGACCTAACCTCTAACTTGTCTGCATGTAATCGCTTTACATGGACAGGACATCCCCAAATCCTGATATGACCAAGACTTGGTTTCTTACCATGCCACATCTCATACGGCGTAGTAGGAACGGATTTAGAAGGTACCCTATTTAACAAGTAGCTGCAGTAAGCAAAGTATGTCCCCAAAGAAATAAAGAAAGATCAGTGAAGCTCATCATGGATCGAACCATATCCAATAAGGTTCGGTTTCTCTGTTCCGACACCCCGTTGAGTTGAGGTGTTCCTGGAGGAGTCCATTGTGAGACTATACCGTTTTGTTTGAGATAGTTTAGAAACTCTCCACTAAGGTTTTCTCCTCCTCGATCTGATCGAAGAACCTTGATGGATTTTCCAGTTTGCTTTTCTACTTCATATCTGAATTCTTTGAACTTTTCAAAAGCTTCAGATTTGTGTCTCATAAGATACACATACCCATACCGTGAATAATCATCAGTAAAGATTATGAAGTAGAGATAACTACCCCTAACTTGCACATCAAATGGGCCACACACATCAGTATGTATCAGGGCAAGTATCTCAGTGGCTCTCTTCCCTTGTCCTACAAAAGGTAATTTGGTCATTTTTCCTTGAAGACAAGATTCACAAACTATATAAGACTCAGAAGTCAATGAGCCAAGAAGCCCATCTTTATCCAATTTGTTAATCCTTTCTTCTTTAATATGACCAAAACTGAGGTGCCACATATACTTTAGGTTCATTTCATTTTTAGGTCTCTTAGACCCAACGACACTCACTACTTGCTCAGAAATATTCTCAGATACATCCATATGTAAATGATAAAGACGGTCAATCATAAAACACTGCCAATAATTTTATTTTTAAAATAAATTGTGCAATAGTCTTTATCAAAATTAATTATATTATCGTCCCGTGCTAAACAAGAAATCAAATTTCTGCTAGCAGTACGTACATAATAACAGTCTTTAACTAACATGTCCTGACGGTAGTCGCAAAGGATAGGTGTCAGCAGCCACAGCAGCAACTCTTGCCCCGTTGCCTACCCGTAAGGTCACTTCCCCTTCCCTAAGCCCTCTACTTTTTCTTAGACCCTGCATTGAAGTACACCAATGAGCACTAGAACCAGAGTCTATGACCCAACTGGAAGTAGAGAAAACCTTAAGGTTAGTTTCTATTATGAGCAAGTCTGACATACCTTCCGAAGGTGTGTCCTTCTTCTTATTCTTCAGGCTCTCGAGGTAAACGGGACAGTTCCTTTTCCAATGACCATCAACATTGTAGTGGAAATATTTTTCTTTGTCAGTGGTCTTTATCTTAGGAGCTTCCCTCTAGGGTTTGTTCTCCGTCTTTTGTTTCTTCGCAGGTTTCTTCTTCCAATTAGACTTTCTTTTGGAAGAGGAAGCCCGCTCCACAGCGAGAACCGAGCCCTTTGAACTTTTCAAAGTCCCCTCCGTTGTTATCAACATGTTCAATAATTCTACATTGGCGCAGTCAATTATATTCATATGATAGTTTACAATAAACTGTCCATATGATATAGGCAGGGATTGCAGGATCAGAAAAACTTGTAATTCCTTATCCACTTTCACACCGAGCTTCTCAAGCTCTTTGAGATCTTTTGATCATTGTCAAACAATGATCATGAACAGACTGCCCTTTCGTCAGCTATTGGACGGTTTGGTAACGTGAGGATTTTCTGGTCGAGAACATTACTGAGCTTTTCAGAACTCAAAACTATTTTTAAGTTTCTTAAGCCAGTCTTTATAATTCGTTTCGATTAAGGAGTTTGTGTCGAGAATATAAAAGAGACGATTGGAAGCAGACATTTGCTTTGCAGAGAGTAAAGATTCAAGTTAGATATTTGTATTTGTTTTGGAAATTTTGTTTTAGGAATTTATAAACAAATTTAGCCTCCTACTATTTTCTCGATTCTCTTACACTCGGGTAGAGAAACGGAAACCCAACGCGACAAAGATTTCAAGTGGGTACTGCGGTCCCACCAGTTTAACGCACCACCTCACCTGACAGTTATTGGCGACACGCAAACCGATGAGTGGACAACTCTTGTCCAATGCTTCTCAAGCAAATTGCAGCGATCGGTCTCTAAGTCCTGTAGGCCTCACCTGACAGATATTGGTCTCATTCCTTAGTTAAGTCAGACCCACCGTTCAAACGCGTAAGCAAAGCCGTCATTGGGTCCCTCACCTGACAGTTATTGGGCCCAACCCCATCTTTACTTCGCAGCATCTCATGCTAATAGAGTGGTTGCGCCTTTCCGATGCAACTGACCACTGTATCCAGTCGTGCCAATCAACACCAGAAAAACGCCCGCACTTCTACAACGGCGTAAGACCGCTCGACTTAATATTTGTGAGGAGATTAAAATTTAGGTCTCATATTTTATTTTATTTATTTACATCTAATGCAAATAAAAATAAACCGCGCATAAAACATAATATTACTGGTGATGATCATGGATCTAAAAGAGGATTCGGGCTCGAGCCACTGAGCCGGAATCAGGGTCTTAGGGTCATAAATTACAAGCTCATACACGTCATTGGTTTGATCGTCTTCAACTACTTGATCCGATCCGGAGCTTCAACTTGATCCGATCCCTATCAACATCTTGATTCTACCGCCATCAAGTGCTCATCTCGATCTGGTCTTTGCGTGCTTCTCGGCTTGCAACCGATCAACCAATGACGTGCAACCATACAACATACAACCCAACAATAATGATAAAATAAAAATTAATTACATTTGATAACTTTTATCTCTAATCTAATGAGACACGCAGGTCTCCAAATGAATCAGCTCATGCACGCAGGCACCCAAAAAAGCCATCTTTAATACAGAATCCTTAATTTAAACAAATTTAAAATTACAGGATTCCGCATACACATCATACATCACATGTCGAAAACAAATAGGTCGCTATCCATGATCATCACCGATATGTATCTCATATATCCAATGCACAATAATTAATTTTGGGTATTTTAATTAATAGTTTATCAATGATTCAAAAAATAACAATGATCAAATCACTAAAATCAATCAATCTTATTGATTGTTTATTATTTTGATCAAAAACTTAATCCGCAAACATAATAACTTGATCTCATCAAGATCTAAATTTGATCTCATCAAATTAGCCCTTTTTATTTTTTAAATTGATCTAATCAAAATAAAAATAAAAATTTTTTTAAAAAAATCCTCATATCCGTACGGATTCTATAGTAGCATCTGTACGGACTGCTACAGTGCACCATACGGATTGCTACAGTAGCACCGTACGGATTGCTACAGAAGCTTCTTTTTTTTTCGTGCAGAAATTGCGGATTAAATGATTTGATCAATTTACAATTTTTCGATTAAAATTAAAACGATCTATAAATTATATATCGTTCAACCGGCGAAGAACAGTTTAAAATACCCAAATGTATAATTTAATCTTGAAAACCATGAGGGTGTCTCTAATACCACTATTAGAAAATTGCGTACGGTAAAAACGCAGCGGAACAAAATCAAACAAATTTGATTTTTAAAAACTTTCGAGATCCAATCTCTAAACCATGCAATTAGGATCACTCATGTTATTCAAGATTAAAACGAGATAGGAAGATCTTATCTTCACCTTTGCGCGGGTTGTTCTTCACCGCAATCCGATAATCGTGGAATTAGGTTCTCTTGAAGCCGCACACGCGTCCAGCCTCTATAGGTATCCACACGAGGTTGACGATCCAATCGATGTCCTCACCGGGGTGCTAGCTCCCTTGCAAAGAACGTCTTTGTTGCTAGAGGAAGAAGAGAGAAATTGAGAGAAAGAGATGACGGTTAGGGTTTTCTAAAAACTACCATATATTATATAGAGGGATATAATCCTCTTTTAATAATATAATAACCATTAAGGATAAGAATAAATTTATGTTTAAATTTATCCTTTCCTTAATTGGTTAGATCGATCAAATCCTAATTTGATTCGACTTGAACTTTATCCTAATTTGATCATATCAAATTAATAAAGCAACATTTGCACATAAGTCCTCTTATTATTTACTAATTGTTAGTAAGTCCTCTCTTGTAACATTTATACTTTAATACCACTAATTTGTAATAATTACAAATTAGTCCAATTATCAACATATTGATAATTAGGTCCTCTGGCGATTCAAAAATCGCAATATAGCTATCCGATCAGTCACAACCTCTTATGTGTGTGACCCCATAGGTTCTATTCTATCTGTAGTGAGATATATTCTGATCATTATCAACAATATCACTGAAACTCTTTTCAGTGGGTCGGAACAATTCCAACTCAGCCCAATGAGAATTATCGAGCATCCAGATAATTCTCATGAGTCTCACAATCCACTAGTGACGCCTAGCAGCATGTAGTGGCATGCCAGTAGAATGGAATACTGAACCTCTTGGTGCAGTTACCGTGTGATACAGTCCTTCTATCATGAGTCCCGACTAGACGGAGATCATGGAACAACTCATCAAACCCCATCATCTGTCATATGTCAGATTTATTCGACTCGAGTTTCTAATATCGGAAACCCTTTCCGCTATTTATCCTGTCTTGGCCAAGGTCTTCTAAACTCGGTCTCATAAATCACATAGGACTAACGCCCCTATCTACCAAGGGAGATAGATTCTATATAGGTGCACACCCTATTCCTACAACGAACCTACTGCAGCCAACATGCACCGTAAGGACCCGAATGGCTAGGGACCAAGTGTATGTACAGTCAAACTACAGTAACCTCATTGTGAATAGCCGAGGCACTGGAGGTCAAAGGACCAGTCACACTACTGCAACATTGAGTAAGTCACTGACGAGTGAGTAGACATCCAAGTGACTTCTCGCATTGGTCACGCTCGGTACTCTTGTTCTCTAACAACCACCTGCACATTCGCTCCAGTGTCTCCACACTGTTGACTCGAGACTCATCTACCCAAATAGGAAGCGACCTGTGCACCAATCTCATCGGATCAATCACCGTCCCCGCGATGATCCATCGATCGGGAGCATTTAGGAATTAACCATCAATGACACATGTCTCAAATTCTCAACTCTTGAGAATACATGTCATCATCTTATTAATTCCTTGGACGATTCATGGACACATACACAACATGAATGGAAATAAGAACCCATATTTATTCATAATATTTGAAATCAAATACAAATTTATGTCCTAAAAAGAATACATGTGTCAGCCTGATTAGCTTCTAGAGCATACATCTAACAGCGCCAACCTAGTACCATGCACCACCCTCGGGAGTGGTCGGACCAAAGTAGGTCGCTCAAAAGAGCTGCTGCAACATCAATGCGTAAAAGGCCTCACTCCGAAGAGGCACTCGGGGGGAGCTACCCAGCCGAAGAAAAAGCGTAGTCTCTATCGAGCTCAAATCTAACTCATATATGCTGTAGTCAATACAAATGATCAATTAGATCAGAAAACTCGGACTTACGTGCCCTCGGCACAATTTGATACAAAAACAAAGATCTGGGACCACCGTCGATCCGGACAGTATCTGACTATATGAATCAGCGTAAACACTACTGTAAAAATTCACTCGGCCCTTTAGACACGAGCGTAGATCCAACCTACACTAATCTGAACACTTGCAACCCACTAACAGAGGTAAGAAGAAGGTAAAAATAGATGATGAAGTTAATTCCTAACGAAGGCGATTAGCTTATATATAGTGTAGGTTTTCTCCCAAGTCAAGTCCACATTCAGCAATTAAAATTCATCTAAAAATAGGTTAAACATGCTCCAAATTCAGATTCCATTATTATACACGCAAATCTAAAGATTTGAGCTAAACAATCTATGATGAACAAGGAATACATATGCTGAAATTGCAATTAGACTTAAAAGGAATTCCGACGAATTCGGTAAACATAAGCACATCTGGAGTGCTAATCCGGTCACGGATTAGATTGAAACTTTCCCCAAGCTCCAATTAAAAGGAAAGTGAAGACGAATCCAAAAATTTCTGCTCGATTATGGAATCAAAGACCGAATAAGAATTCTAACGAAAATCAATAATACATGCAATTTCGACTTCGGAATCAAATAACTTAACAATCGGGTCAACGTACCTAAATGTTTAGTTGGGAACAACTTCAAATCAGCTAAAATTTAGGTGTAGACCAGCTAGAATCCCCTAAAAACCTCACACAAGAAGGTTGGAGTCAAAACTCCCAAGACAAAATAGCTCCAGCATCTAATTTCAGCACTAAATCAAAATTACCTTAAGTGGAGGTCAATTCCCTTGAAAATCAGCTGAACGACTTGATTCGCCAACTCCTCCTAACCGGGTGGTTCACAAGCATGCTCCAATTTTGTAGTTGGATGGATCAAAATCCATCAAATCCTTCCTCAATTCCATGCTGCCACTGCTGAAATGCGAAAGCAGCTACTGCTGAAACTACAGCCTGTAGCTGCAGTTTCTTTGACCCACAAAGAGAACCAGGGCAAGAAGAGGGTATGGGGCAATCCAAGAGTGATCTCAGGTTCCTATGCCACAGGATAAGTTCAATCATCAATACAAAATTCCATCCCAAAGGTGGAATAATGCTCAAGAATCCAGCTTCAACATAAAAACTATTTTTCGGTCGACGATCTCAATAAATACTGAAATTCTCTTCTTACTTACCTCCAAATTGATCCCAAAAAGATTCCAGTCAATAGAGGATGATGTTAAGATCACTTCCAACCCTTCCAAAGTTCAGCTCCTAGAAGAAATCCAAATAGATTTAATCAAAATCCAAGATTGACTCAATTCAGTCCAAAAATTCAGAATTTCAGCACCATCATCACTCCACTTCAAAATTGGAGCTATTAACCTAAATTTCCAGCTCAAAGAAGGTGCAAACTGCATTCCAACAACGCCAACTCAAGCAAGGTACCCTCAATTTCAAAGTTGGAGCTCCAAAATTCCATTAATTAAGCTCCCCTCTCCAATGATCTTGCTGTCTGCCTGCAGCAAGAGCTGCTGGCAGCCTAGCAGCTGCAGTTTGAATTTAATGCTGCTGTCGGCAAATCTCAGCTCTAGCTCAATCCTCCAGTTACTGCAGCAATAGGATGCAAAAAAAAAAAGGAGAAAAAGTTCGTGGACAAGATGAACAAGAAGGAGAAGAATTTGCCCTTCACCCTGCTGCACTTCAGCTGGGCTTGCTGCTGCTGCTAGCTGCACCAATGCTGCTGGCAGCAGCAGCAGCCTGCATTTGCGCAAGGAGAGGGAGGCAGCCAGGGAGATTAAAAAGAGGAGACGGAAAAGAAGAAGGAAAAGATGAAGGATTACTTCACTCCACCTCTTTCTAAAGCAATTAACCTTCCTACCAAAATCTGCTGCTGCTCCTGCTATTTGCTGCAACTTGTAGCCTGCGCAGGGTGAAACTCAGCAGGGAGGAGGGAAGGAATTGAAGGTGCAAGGGAAGAAGAAGGATTAGGAGAAGTAGGGTGATGTATAGAGGAGATGCATGTGTGTAATTTCAGCCAAACACTACAGTCCAATACTTTCAATTAGGGTGGTTGGGGATTTGTTGCATGTGCCATTGGCACAACTTAACAAAAACTGCACCCTGCTGAAATTTAAATAATATTTCGGAATTATTTGCGACGTGAATTTCGCATCCAAATCAATTTGGACTCGTCTCGACACTTTCCCGACGTGCCGATTAATTCACGAATTTTAATCATTTCGAAAAAATAATATTTAAATTTTTTCGGAATAGTACAATAATATTTAATTTTGTTATTATTCTTAGTAACAGAAGTACTTTTATTATTATAATAAATAAAATAGCATGTATTATAGCATATAATATGTTAAAATATTTTATTTTATATTGTTTATATATGTTTTTTTCATTATTCTCTACTATCCTTGAGATAACTACGAAACATATTTTTGAATCTTTAACCAGACACAATTTTAAACTTATTCTTGTATATCCCAGAATACCTAGCTATTCCAAGAATAGAATAATTTATTTCTTAAGAATGTTAACTCCCAACCAAACATAACCTCAAGGAATAGGACATGCAGGATATGGATACAAGGCTCAATATATAGATACAATGTCTCTTATACCACGTTTTAGAGACATCTCCACATCTTATTTATAGGTTTATGAGACATTAGAATCAGAGTAGGATTGAAAAAACCGTTTTCAAAAAATCGCGACGGGTCGGGGTCCGGACCTTGGATGCAGGGTACGGACTCTGAAACACTCTGCACGTTTCATATTCCGGACCTCAGCTCTCAGGGTTCGGACCCTCCCTGTGTGACAGCCAGAGAGTCGTACGGGTTCCGGACCTCACCTCAGGGTCCAGATCCTGAAAATTGAAAAACTCAATTTTTATATTTTAAATCAATTTTTATCTATTCTAATGTCTTCCAAACACTTGTAAATGTTTATAAATCACCATCAAAATTATTTAAACTTACCAAGCATCGTGAATTCATACGTTGAGTTTTCGAGTCTTCAATCTTCGTCTTTTCTTCTTTGAACCTTCAAGACTCCGACTCTCTTCAAGAAATATGCCAATATAAAATTCGTAACAATCTCCCCCTTTGACAATTTCGTGACAAAATCTAAAATTACATAAAACACTTACGATGCTCATCTCTCCAGAAACTTCGAAATTCATTGCCATCACCAAAACAATGAACTTCTCGCGTGAAAGATCCAAACAAAATTCAAAATACAACTTTGTAACTCCTAAAACAAACTCTATGACTTAGACAGACATGGAGTCTTAAACTAGTCAAAGACTTGCAGAAAAATTTCTCCACGAACAAAGTTAGTAGTAAACTCTCTCCCCCTTTGTTCATGCGTTTAAGTTCAAAAACTTATCATTTTCCTCTTTTCTTTTATAAACTTTCAATATCATCATCACCTCTCTCTCCCTTTTTGTCAAAAATTGCCAAAAAGGAAACACCCAAAAATAGAGAGTTTAAAGAGAAATCAAATCGAAGTACAAGAAACACAAGTTTAAGATTTTGTTCAACTTTGTAACCACTTGTGATACAATGAGAAATCACAATAATTGCATTGAAAACAATGTTAGTGTATGAACGTGATGCATTCACATAGATTTCTTTCAATCCCTATTAATTTCATAAAAATTAAAAATTTCACTACACAATCACCAT
Organism: Puya raimondii; assembly: GCA_016920855.1. Classification (NCBI taxonomy): domain Eukaryota; kingdom Viridiplantae; phylum Streptophyta; class Magnoliopsida; order Poales; family Bromeliaceae; genus Puya; species Puya raimondii. Next base: position 21,374,386 of record JABWPP010000050.1, on the reverse strand, counting down.
GATGTAGATAAAATATTACGCGATTTCTTAATTCATATAAACTTCAAAATTAAGTCATAAAAAATAATCTAAAGGCTGAAAAAGCTATAAGATGTAAACGGATTATGAAGATGACTTAAGGGATTCATCAAAGAGACAGAAATTTGTCGCATAAACGTTCAAATTTGAAATAAAATAAATATCGCACAGGGGTTGGCTCTTTGAGCATCTTTCATGTATGTGGACCACCTTATAACTCCGAAAAATAAATTTTGTGATATTTTTTTCTTTTCATGCTTTTGCACTTATATATATATTTTTTCGGATATGCAATTCAATTCTCATGTGGTAGCTGCACACACTAACCGGACGACCGGGGTGGTAGCTCTTTCCTCCATGTGGTGGTAGTTTTCACACTCTTTTAAGGATGTAACTCTTTCCACATCTTTCAAAATATATGAGCATTCTTTTGTCAATACAATAATGACTCCCCCTCACTTAAGCAATCTCTTAGTTGAAAGAACATGTGACAAATTTTAGTCCATTAGAGAATGACTATTCATCAAATTCAACACACACAACCGAGATAGGTTAAGCTCCTAGAGATTACACATGAGTACCTAAATTTGATGAATATAAGTATTAAGAATTCTCATAATAAATTATCTTCAAATATAATGAAAATAAAGAAAAATTGATAATTAATGTGAAATTAATTATAAATGAATGAAAGTGAAGTATTGACATTACAAGCACTATTTAATGTTTAACATTCAATGAATTTTCAAAAATCGTAACAATGAAAGCACCAAAACGTGTAATACAACGATCATGAGATATGCAATAAGAACCAATCAACACATTACACAAAGTCAAACTAAATTAAGATTTAAGACAAGGAAAGATATCACCTTTTTGAACCCAAACTTGTCGAATTGTTGGTTGTCTTGGTTTGTTGCGGTTGAGCACTGATTGTTTTGACTTTTGATCATCCGTTGGTCGCCACGTTGCATTCGGCTTTGTGTGCACTATTTGTTGTGGCTTCGACTTCCGGTTGATCTTGGATACTCGACCCTTTTGATGTTGCTTTTGAATTCGTGAAGGTTGTCGAGTTGTAGATGATGCCGTTAGATATTTAGAAGATACCGGTTGATGTTTCCTTCCTTTTCTAGGGCACGTCTTCTTGATGTGTCCTTTGTTCCCACATCCATGGCATACTTTATCCTTCAATTTCGTTGAGACTTTGGGTATTGAATTTTGAACCTTCTCAACATGCGTTCTTTCATATCCAACTCCAAGTTTGTTCGTTTGACCCAATCCGAGCAAATGATCTAACTTCTTCGATCCGGAGGAAAACTTTTGAATGTCGGATTTAAGTTGATAAACTTGTTTTGGTCAAAACTTGGTTGGAAGTATGAATTTTCTTGTATTGCTTTTCAAGAAAAACAATCTTCTCTTGATGTGATTTGACAGTTGTTTCCGATTGGTCTAGCTTCTCTTGGAGGATTGTATTATACTTCAATAGCAAGTCCTTTTCCTCCTCAAGAGCTTTAGTTGTTGCTTTCAAGCTTTTGTTTTCGTCATCAAGTTCAAGTAGACGATTTCTTAGCTTCTTGTTGTGCTTAGCCATCTTCTTCGATTCAATGAGTAGTTGGTTGTAAGCAACGACTAAGTCTTCATCGTCGGACTCTCCCTCACTCTCGTCATCATCGCTCGACGTCCTATGCAAGGAGGAAGAAACAAAAGAGTCAGAAATAATATACGATAAACAAACAGCCGAAGAGGAAGGTAAAGAAGTATGTGAACGTAAAGCAATAGCATCATTCTTTTCCTCTTCACTTGAGGTTGATTCATCCGAAGTAGAATCGTCCCAAATTTTTGCTTGCAAAGCCTTCTTTTTAAAGAATTTCTTAGTAGGACAATCCGTTGAAATATGGCCGTAGCCTTTGCATTTGTAACATCAAATTTTCCCTTCAAATTCATCTTTTTCTTTAGATGACTTTGCAAGTTTCTTCTCTTTAGAGGATTTAGAATTTGAAGATCCTTTAGAAGAAGATTTGGATGTAGATCGATTTGTCTTGTTCTTCCGGAAATTTCGACGAAATTTCTTCGTGAGACGCGCCAATTGGTGTTCAAAATCGGAAAGTGAAATTTCTTCGTCAGAATCCGAGTAATCGTCTTCCTCCTTAGTAGATTTGAGTGCAACACCTGTACTTTTAGAAGAAGACTCGGAAGAAGATTCATTAGTAGAAAAAGTCATTTCATACGGTTGTAAAGTGCCTACTAATTCCTCTACTTTCATCTCGTCCGGATGTTTGACGGTTTCAATCGCCGCAACCTTCGCCCTAAAGCGTTCCGGAAGAGTTCAAAGAATCTTTCTTACAACTTTAGATTCAGGGATCTTCTCTCCCAAGTTAGCACATGTATTAATGATATCTTGGAGTCAAGTAAAATAATCAATAAAAGATTCATGCTCCTCCATTCGAATAGAATCAAATTGACTTGTAAGCATTTGGAGCTTTTGAACTTTTACTAGACTTGTACCATCATGTGTAACTCGTAAGGTATCCCAAATCTCTTTTGCCGTTTCACACGCCAAGACGCGTGAAAACCCGGTTTGAGTTAGGGCATTAAATAAAGCATTTATTCCCTTTCCGTTGTAAGACGAAACCTCGTTCTCGTCCCTCGACCACTTATTTCGTGGCTTCGGAGCCGTTGCATCTCCGTTTAATTCGGTTGGATGTTTCCATCCGAATTCAACGGCTTGCCATACACGCTTATCAATTGCGATGAGGAAGGCTCTCATCCGGACTTTCCAATAGGTGTAATTGGTTCCATCAAATAACGGTGGCCTATTAATATTACCTCCTTCACCCATTATGAAAGATAAATCTAGATCCCGCTCTGATACCAATTGTAAGTTATGGAACCCTATGATCTATCTAGATACTATTAATACCTAGAGGGGGGTGAATAGGTATAACGGCCAAAAACACGAATCTCAATGCTATCAAAGTAAATGCGGAAAATAAAAATAGCACACCGAGATTTACGTGAAAAAAACTCCAACTAGGAGTAAAAAACCCACGGGACCAATACGCGATAACAATCCACTAAGAAATAAAAGATTACAAGGTGATTACCGACTCCACGGACTCAAACCTCTCTTTTATCTTTTTTGGATCTCGCGCAAACCACCGGGTTGTCCACGCCCCACATTCGAATCCACGAACGTCACGCCTTGAATCCACAAGACACCCAACTTCGAATCCACGAAGCCTTATACACGTCGAATCCACGACGCCCACCCGAATCCACGAGCGCACTTCGTCCGGAGCAAGAACATTAAAGTTGATGACGATTTATTGCTTAGAATATCATTAAAGATCTGTGGGAATAATCTTTAAGCAATTCTCAAATTGATTCTAGAAGAAAATTAAAGATTTAGGGCACCATGAATCAATTTGAGAGAAATTTGATGTAGAAGATGAGAAAAACGGCTATCTACAAGCTTCTAAGGTTTCTAAAAAGTATTCTATGTTTAACCACGTTTTAAAGACATCCCCACATCTTATTTATAGATTTAGGAGACATTAGAATCAGGGTAGGATTGAAAAAATTGTTTTCGAAAAATTACGACGGGTCGGGGTCCGGACCTTGGATGCAGGGTCCGGACTCTGAAACACTCTGCGTGTTTCATATTCCGGACCTCAGCTCTCAGGGTCCGGACCCTCTCTGCGTGACAGCCAGAGAGGCGTACGGGTTCCGGACCTCACCTCAGGGTCTGGATCCTGAAAATTGAAAAACTCAATTTTTATATTTTAAATCAATTTTTATTTATTCTAATGTCTTCCAAACACTTGTAAATGTTCATAAATCACCATCAAGATTATTTAAACTTACCAAGCATCGTGAATTCATACGTTGAGTCTTCGAGTCTTCGAGTCTTCAATCTTCGTCTTTTCTTTTTTGAACCTTCAAGACTCCGACTCTCTTTATGAAATATGCCAATATAAAATCCGTAACAAAAAGTTGGCCTATTTATAGGCATGTAATAATAATAGTTAAGCCCTCAAACTTTTCGCAAACCAACAGATAAGCCCTCAATCCGGAATAGATTTCGAGCGCCCGGAACCACTTTCAGGCGTCCGATAGCTCATTAGTTTGATGGTTTTGGGTGTCCAAAACATCAACTAGTCGTCTGATACTTAATTAGCAATATTAGTTTAGACTTTTGGATGCCTAGAACCACCCCCCGAACATCCAAAACTCACGTAGTAGTCACTACTCATGTAGTGAATTGTTTTATTTTTGGGTTGTGTAGATGACTTAATGTATAGTCGTAGCTATTTCTGTGTAGTGTACTTAGACTCTGATACCTTTTCTTTTATATATACACTCCTGTGACATATTTTGGACAGGTTGTTTGTATATGCCTTGTATGTACTGGGTGCGTTCTCGTGCATACGGCGGGTTTGTTGGCATACTCGGGGTGTTCTACTATAACTCGAGGTGTGACAACTACACCCTACTAACCCAAAGTGCCGTCTCAATCATCTCATTCAGGATTTGTAAGTGCTACGGTTGCACAAACTGATAAATCTCCGGCCACAATCCCTGGTCAAAATAATACGCCTTATGTTGTTTATCTTGCAATGCAAAAAGGATGTAGTTCAGGATGTGAGTGAACACCCACTCATATTCTCTCACTATGCGATCCCTATGTCGCAACTTCTAAATATCATCTTTCGCCAGAGAGTATTCCTCGAAATTCCTCCTACATCATAAGAGTTGCACCCTCATGTCTGCTTGATCGGATCCTCCTCTACCAATAGTGAGCATCACCCTCCAAATATTGCGCTGTCAGATACAACCTATCTCACTCAACAATGTATAAGTCCTCAAACAACTTCTCCATATATAGCACCAACCTATGCCTCACTACCCAAGGCTCAGTGTTCCACCCATCGAGCCTTGGCGGGTCGAACTTTCAAAAGTTTGCTAAGCTCGCCATGCTCACTCCTGCTCTGATTCTGATATCCTTTGACCAACATTCGACGTATCCTGAGCATAGTTGGTTAATTCGGATTCGACAAAAATTCGGTACGGATATAATACGAATAAAATTCGTATCCTAATTTTTAAATTCGTTGAAAAATACGGCTTAAAAACGGATTCGCTAATTATTCAGATACGTGATTTATACGGATATTATACGTTCACAAATTTAAAATTCGGGATTAAAAATTTGGCTATTAAATTAAATTTTTTCCCTCTTGATTTATGCTATTAGCATAAATACTCATAATTTTTATAAATATAAAAATAAAGAGCTACAAAATTAAGTGGGCGTGCGGTAGCAATTAGCAAAACTGCAGAACTCGGAAGTCGCAAGTCGCAAGTCGCAACTCGCAACTAGCTTGCGAGTGGGAGGTTCAGCTCGGCCCCGCGATAACTCTCTCGCTGCTCTACAATTCAACTCATAATAATACACAACAAATCATCAATCAAAAGATTGTAAAAGAGAAAAATGATTTATTGTTGCATACATTAATCAACAATTCTTATATTTGAGAAAACGCAAAATTTAGACTCCATCTCTTTGGAAATTCGGATCCAATATGAATTATGAAACATATTGTACAAATCAGACACAAAGAGAAGATGAAAAAAGGAAAAACAGAGAGAAACAGAGAGAAACTGAAGCATAAAAATCACTACGATTCTACCTGATCCATGAACCACTCGATTATTGATCCATCGTTGGAGAGCGGAAGCGGAAGTAGAAGCAGAAGCGGAAGAGAAAGAAGCGAGGAGGAGGGTTCTTCAGAGTTCAGAACCCAATCTTTGATGTCCGGCGTGTGGCCCCACAAGGTCTTCCAATGGCGATCGACAAACTGCCGGAAGGGAAAAGGGGGAAAGGAAGGGATGGGGGCGGAGGCAGGGCGAGGCAAGAAGGTAGGGCACAAAAAAAATGCGAAGGTATGTTCTAGCGACGAGGAGGGTTCTAAAGAAGCCGATCTTTGATGTCGAGCGGCATGTGGCCCTACAAGGGCTTCCAATGGCGATCGGCAAGCCGCCGGAAGGGAAAAGGGGGAGGGGAAATGGATCGGGGCCGAGGCGGAGGCGGGGGCGAGGCGAGCGAGACGAGAGAGAACCTAGGGCAAAAAAAAATGCGAAGATTTTTTTTTTTTTTTTTGTCGTGCGAAGGGTGCGTAGCGTACGGCACACGAGTCACTCACGGGCGGCAACCCCGTTTTTTTGGGCGAATTATTCGGCATTCGCGATTTATTCGCGAATAGATGTCTTGGACCAAAAAAACGCGAATTATTTCGAATTTTTTGAAAAAATACGTAAACGGTTGTTTAATTCGTTTTTTCAAAAAATCGCCAATAATACACGAATTAAACGCGAATTAACCAACTATGATCCTGAGTAGTCGTCAGTGCAGCAGCAGTAGTACCTCCCTATGGCTGACAAGTGGCAATCGACGTAGTCACTACTAGTGCTCCCATCTGAGTAGTCGGTAGAGGCGGATGCTGCTCTTAAGTTCCCAATACTATACTTGCCTATTGTGCTAACAAATTATGTAATCTCTTTATCTATTCCTCCTGCTGTTGGAAAGCGTCAGCCTGTCTACTTATCGTCCCCACTAACTCTGCCCTCTGATCGCGAAGCTCTCGCACTTTGCTAGGCTCAGTCTGGCCCTACTCCTCGGGTTCTGCTAGAGTGGCTCTAGTCGATGGTCTCACATGTCGTGGCATCTTAGTCACTTGAAATAAAATAATATTTATCACCCAATAATCACACAACACAAACCAATCTAGTGAAAGTCTAGAAGGACGCCCTCATTTCCTCCTATGACATTATGTTATCTGCAACCAATATTATTATCCAAAAGGAAAAGACACATCACCTTCGATTACTCTTCAATACACTTTTGAAGATTTTACATCACCCACTTTACCGACTTTCGTTACAAGTCATGTCACTCACATTTTACATCCTTAAGATCTACCAAAACCTAAGGTTTCCTACATCCACTTCACCCATTCCTAGGCTCTGATACCAACTTAATTTATCATGCCCCAGGTTACCGCAGAAGCTGCCTGGCACGCTAACATACTCATTTTATACATGAGGACTCTCCCTGCACATACAAAGCGTAGCAACGAACCTGCAAATATCATACACATAATGTCACGCCCCGCCGTGCCTTTACACCAACTAGGTGGAAGGACAACCTGCGTGGGCGCGTGCACCAGACCTGCCGAACGGACAGAGTTTTCCCTATCCGTCCAAGGCGTCACAAAACACGCATCAATACAATGTTCCAAACAGGAACCGAAAACATGAGTTGCACAAGGGAAGCATCAACAAAAGAAGCATCTACTTCTATTACAACACATTTGCTTATTTGTACATGCCAAAATATTCATTTCTTTACATTCATTACATCCAAGTTCTCAAATAGTAGTTACACTTAACTACCCATCACTTTACATAACTCTTATACTTTTCATGTCCAAGATTCGGGTACATCTATGCACATAACTAAAATAAGGAAGGGCCGCTATCTATTACGCCACGCCTTTGCCTCGCTACGCCGCCTCACTTGCGGATGGACTTGAAAAATGTGGGGTGAGAACTATAAACATAGTTCCCAGTGGGTAAGGCCACCCAAGGGAGAAGCTCGACCCACCAGGTCCAAAGAAAACAACACAAGCATAAGTTAGATTTCAATTAACTATGCATACAAATATTTACATGCTTGTAAATAAACATAAAGGATGCAACCAATTAAAATGACAACTTTCATTTTCTCCTAGGCTCATCCTATATCTCATATTGTCCAAGTTCAACTACTTGTCATTTATTTATGGTGTTGGAATCGCCGCATCACCAATTTGGTTCTCAACCAAAGCGGAATTGCCGCAAGTATTGGGCACCGGGCAATGGAATCGCCATCCCCATCATGGTCCCAATCTTCAAAGAGTGAAATCGTCATCTCCTTATTCGGGTAGCGGAATCGCCGCATACCCGGGATAGCGAAATCGTCGCATACCCCAATCTGTCTCTGCCATCACGTGGCTCGGGTAGCGAAATCGTCGCATACCCAGGGTAGCAAAATCGTCGCATACCCCAATCCATCTCCGCCATCACTTGGCTCGGGTAGCGAAATCGTCGCATACCCGGGGTAGCGAAATCGTCGCATACCCCAATGTTCACATTTCACACTTGCCAACCTAAGTTCAATGGCCTTAGGTTCAAGTTACCAAGTCTCACCTATGTTCAATGACACTAGGCTTCCTTTACATTCTCAACCTAGGTTCCATGACACTAGGATCCAATTTCATGTTCCAACCTATGTTCAACAACACTAGGGTCATATTGCCATGTCCAACCTATGTTCAACAACACTAGGTTCATATCATCATTGTCAACCTATGTTCAACAACACTAGGTTCATATCATCATTGTCAACCTATGTTCAACAACACAAGGTTCATATTGCCATGTCCAACCTATGTTCAACAACACTAGGTTCATATTGCCATGTCCAACCTATGTTCAACAACACTAGATTCATATTGCCATTTCCAACCTATGTTCAACAACACTAGGTTCATATTATCATTGTCAACCTATGTTCAACAACACTAGGTTTATATCATCATTGTCAATCTATGTTCAACAACACTAGGTTTATATCATCATCGTCAACCTATGTTCAACAACACTAGGTTCTCTAAGTTTTTTTTTTTTTTCTATTCTCTTTTACCTCAAGAGAACTTACCAATCACATGCAACACATGCAACACTCTCACTTGATGTTTAAGCATAATGCACATCATTCTACTCACATGCACTTTGAGCTTATAGCTCAATTCGCTTAATTTAAGCACTCATGTTGACATGCATAATTTATTTTCTTTCATGAAATATGAACATGAAACACATGCTTCCTCATACATGTAAAATGAGCACATAGCTCAAATCCATTTCACAAATTATTTATGCCAACATGCACAATTAAATACTAGGGTAACATGTACTACCATTTTCATATTATAGTTATTTTACCCTAGACATGGAAGTGACCTAATCACTTCGGTGCAACACAAACCTACCTTATGATACCCCAATTGCTTGTAGACACTTGCAATCGGGTCGTACACTTTGAATATCTTAGCTTCTTGCCCTATAATACAAGAAGAAGTCGTTACTCCGAGTCGAACTCAAAATAATTTCATTTCTTGGAATCACTCGAAATCGAGTTGTCCCACATGATTTCCTAACCCTCAACTAGGATTCTAAAGGGTTAAAATATTTTTAAACCCCTCCATAAGAAAATCTCTCTTTCAACCAAGGGTTTACATGCATGCATGTAAGAGCCCAAAATCACATAGCCAATCCCCACCATTTGTGGTCTAGATTGCCAAGGGTTTTCAAAAACCTCAAAATAAGAGATCAATTTCAAGGTTTAAACCCAAATCATTAAGAACTCACCTCTAGCCCAAGCTCCTCTAGCTTATTCTTGTTCCAAAAAGCTCTTTTCCCACCTTGGAAACCTTTTCCAAGCTCAAATCCTTCATTTTTCCAAGTTATGGAGAGGTCTCTTGAGAGAGAAAGTAGGGGAGAGGGAGAGGATAAGTAGAGGAAGAAGAGGGAAAATGAAGAAGATTAGCCCCCAACCTCCCCTCATAAGCCTACCATATGAAATGACCAAAATACTCCCATTCTGGAGTTTCTGGGTCCGTGGGGACCGGACCTTGCATCTCGGGTCCGAAACTCGTAAGCAATTTCAGCATTTTCGCAGCTGGGGTCCGAATCCCAATCCCAGGGTCCGGACCCGGACACTGTGAACAGTGTTTTCAGTCTTTTTATTTTCTTCTCATTTTTGCTCTAAAACTCCGTTTTTCATTCCGTTTTCTCTCCAAATCAAATCCAACACAACCGAAACTCTTCTACACATAAGAACACTTCCTGAGTTGGAGAATTATAGTTTATCCTTACGGAATAATTATATTCCAACATACAATCGTATATCAAAATTCTCCCAACTTTTCTCTAATCATTCCAACACTCTCGGGACACAATGTGGACTCACCAAATCCACTTCTAATCGTTCCGAAACCCTCGGAACTCAATTCTAAAAACGTTCAACTTACTCCTGAACTAAACTTTGTCCAACTTGGCCAAAGTTCAATATGCTTCCGAATTGCGGTTCACTACATTCCTCCCTCCTTAAAAGGAGTTTCGTCCGCGAAACTAAGATCACACCTCAACTCGACTTTACGAGTAAATGAGGGTATCATTGCATTCTCCCACTCCTTAGCGGCTTCACGCTTTTCGTGATTGCTCAAGTGGCTCATAACGAAGGATGTGGGTTCAATCACGATCATGCTTGCGGAATGTGATTACATGAAATACATTATGAACTCCCGCAAGTCGGTGGCAGTGCAAGTCGATATGTAACGACCCTACACGCTCCAATACTTCTCACAGTCCGGCACATCGAGGATTTATCTTGCCTCGAACTTCACTCCAACTTTACCCCCTGCTCGGGTGGCATTTCCAAGGAATTGCGGTCATCTACCGCATACATTTCCATTCAACCGACGATCGCCCGAAAACTTTTTTTTTATTATCAGGCCCGTGTCATCGTCAACCGTCATCAATAGACGACGAACCCTATAAATGGTATTAGGTTTCCTCTGAGGTCAGGACTACCCTTCATCCTCGTGGTGTGGATCCGACAAGAATGAACCAACTAGTCAAATGGTCCACCACCACACAAATTGCATTCGGGTAGACCCCCTCGATTCACACAAGGATCCACAAGGTATCACTCTATTACCCTGTCCCAACACTTTGTATCGTCAACTTATTCTGTCAATGACTACAACTGGTCCAACACCTTGGCCATTCGAGAGTCTAATCGTCGCATGTGACTCTCATTCACATTTACTGTCCCATTATGGAACTCACCCTGATCCGATCACCGGCATTGCTTAGGGGCAATATCATTGGTGCATCGCTCGATCACGAGTGATCCTACTATACGTAGACTTCCAGCTCTACAGCGAGATGGCACATCCACAAGTTTCAGTCCACTTTGAGAGCATAGTCCTTAAAACCCCACGTGGCTTTCACTATCCCAATGTCTCATTAGAGCACATCACTTTACTTTCATTTGCCACGGGTCAATGTCATGTTGTTTTCGCGACGAGTCCACACGAACATTCCGTTCGTAATCCGATTTCATCTCATCGACAATGCCAGACTCGGCGGTTCCAATTAGGCGAGCGGTATGACCGAGCCTCCGCTCCTCAGGTCACTACCCTCATTCCTCTTGGACACGATCAACGCTCTCATACTACCAGAGCCATCAGTTAAACCGCTAACCTCGGTTTATCACAGATGGTCCACAGACCAAAATCTCACGTAGGCCTACCGCCTAAATCCGTCTCAACATCGCGCAACGTGTCTCGTTCGCACGCGTAGATCCAATCATCAATTGGCGGAGTCCTCACTTGGGACTTCGCACACACACTCCAACCAGGAGCAACCAAGACCCCAAACCACTACAAGTCCTCGGGTTGGGTCATATCTATATCCTCGGTGTACTAATGATCACACAATCTCACACGTGGCATTCCACGTTCCTGGGTCATTGCTCGGACTACTGCCCCGACCATAAGTCTCCGCCCCACCCTCAGGTCTCGGGCCGCTGTCACACACAGCTGACTGCACCTGTCCATGTGGCCCCAGGCTCTACAGTCCACACATGGTCCGGGCACAGATCGTCCCCAAGCAATACCCGCCACCGTCATCACACACGACGCGCTCTACCGAGCAATACAAACCTCTAGCGGGTCCTAAGCACCTAGTGCAAGCCACCAGCCCTATGAGCGGTCCATGGCCCGCTTCACACTTAGCAATGCTCAAGTGTTACTGCCAACAAACCCTCTCGGCTGAACATAATCTGCACTCCACGAGTACCTATACTTGAGCGTTCTACGCTTGTATGCATTTTCGTACTAACATAAGCACTAGGCAACCTTGCATATGCACAAAAACCATGCAAGTACAATTTCCCCTACCTCGGGTTGAGGTACTACTAGACCCACTCGCCAAACCTTGGCGACTGTCTTATTGTTTTCGCAACAGTGATTCCACTTTCACCATTTGGTTCGCCGGATCGACATCCGAAACTCTTGGACTACTAGGATGTCCTCGAGTGCCATGACTCGATTCTCACAATTGGCTACTCACATTGCCTTGAGAGTCAGTCCACCATTTTCATCCCTACCATGAGCCCTATCCTCGGCTCCATACCAGCAATTTACTAGCACCAACAAATCACCTATCTGCTTTGGTAGGCGATACATTTTGACGTCACAAGCATGCCAGGGTAACTACACTTACCCATATCCTGGTCCCTACTATATTTATGCCTGTATAGCAGCAATTGACCACACGATAATGCATGCAATGTTCCAATGTCATATCACGCTCTACCTATAATTTTATTAGTTATATCATACTTGCCACGACGTCGTCGGTAGCAGTAGGCTCCTCAACTTGGGTCGCGTATCCATGGCCACTTGGAGCCCGTCGCGAACCCTCCGGTTGCCTAAACATCGGCGCATGCTCTCTGGACCTTGCCGCAGGTGGCATACCTGCACGCTATCTCGGAGAGGAGAAGGTCGTCGCAAGCATTAGGGCCTGGCTATCCCCCTGTGGTCACTCATCCCGCACATGGCCCGGTTGCCCATATCTGCTTGTTGCCTCATCACTCCAACGAGTGTGGCCAACTGTTCACGGAGCTCTGAGTCTCCACTCGCTCCGGATTACTCAGCGACCCCACTTGGCTCATCCCGCATCGATCTTATTGAAGATCGCCTGCGCGGTGCCATCGCTTTCTAAAACTCGACAATTTCGATTCAATCCTCGACCTTCTAGGTCAAGTACAAATAATCAATACAGACACAGACTCAAATCAGGCGAAAGTCACACAAGGGCGTCTATTCTCATCACTCGGTTTCATGTTGTCGGCCGCCAACATGAACACCCTCGGCTAAGAATAAACCATACCTTGAATCTACCTCTAACATTCGATTAGAGGCATACAACACTTGACCCAATCGTTTCATCTTTCGCCACATTTCACAAGTACTCGTCGCTCACGAGCCTAGGTCCTTATGGTTTACCATCCTAGGGTCTCCTAGGTCCTTCAAACTATTTCTACTCTCTGATACCACCTTAGTCTGTCACGCCCCACCGTGCCTTTACACCAACTAGGTGGAAGGACAACCCGCGCGGACGCGTGCACAAGACCCGCCGAACGGACAGAGTTTTTTCTATCCGTCCAAGGCGTCACAAAACACGCATCAATACAATGTTCCAAACAGGAACCGAATAGATGAGTTGCACAAGGAAAGCATCAACAAAAGAAGCATCTACTTCTATTACACCACATTTGCTTATTTGTACATGCCAAATTTTTTTTTTCTTTACATTCATTACATCCAAGTTTTCAAATAGTAGTTACACTTAACTACACATCACTTTACATAACTCTTATACTTTTCATGTCCAAGATTCGGGTATATCTATGCACATAACCAAAATAAGAAATGGCCGCTATCTATTACGCCACGCCCTTGCCTCGCTACGCCGCCTCACTTGCAGATGGACCTGAAAAACGTGGGGTGAGAACTATAAACATAGTTCTCAGTGGGTAAGGCCACCCAAGGGAGAAGCTCGACCCACCAGGTCCAAAGAAAACAACACAAGCATAAGTTAGATTTCAACACATGTCATTTATTTATGGTGTCGGAATCGCCGCATCACCAATTTGGTTCTCAACCAAAGCGGAATTGCCCCAAGTATTGGGCACCGGGCAATAGAATCGCCATCCCCATTATGATCCCAATCTCTAAGAAGTGAAATTGTCATCTCCTTATTCGAGTAGCGAAATCGCCGCATACCCGGGATAGCGAAATCGTCGCATACCCCAATCCGTCTCCGCCATCACGTGGCTCGGGTAGCGAAATCGTCGCATACCAAGGGTAGCGAAATCATCGCATACCCCAATCCGTCTCCACCATCACGTGGCTCGGGTAGCGAAATCGTCGCATACCCGGGGTAGCGAAATCGTCGCATACCCCAATCCGTCTCCGCCATCACGTGGCTCGGGTAGCGAAATCGTCGCATACCCGGGGTAGCGAAATCGTCGCATACCCCAATGTTCACATTTCACACTTGCCAACCTAAGTTCAATGGCCTTAGGTTCAAGTTACCAAGTCTCATCTATGTTCAATGACACTAGGTTTACTTTACATTCTCAACCTAGGTTCCATGACACTAGGTTCCAATTTCATGTTCCAACCTATGTTCAACAATACTAGGTTCATATTGCCATGTCCAACATATGTTCAACAACACTAGGTTCATATCATCATTGTCAACCTATGTTCAACAACACTAGGTTTATATCATCATTGTCAACCTATGTTCAACAACACTAGGTTCATAATTCCATGTCCATCCTATGTTCAACAACACTAGGTTCATATCATCATGTCCAACCTATGTTCAACAACACTAGGTTCATATTGCCATGTCCAACCTATGTTCAACAACACTAGGTTCATATTGCCATGTCCAACCTATGTTCAACAACACTAGGTTCATATTGCCATGTCCAACCTATGTTCAACAACACTAGGTTCATATTGCCATTTCCAACCTATGTTCAACAACACTAGGTTCATATCATCATTGTCAACCTATGTTCAACATCACTAGATTTATATCATCATTGTCAAGCTACGTTGAACAACACTAGGTTTATATCATCATTGTCAACCTATGTTCAACAACACTAGGTTCTCTAAGTTTATTATTTTTTTTCTATTCTCTTTTACCTCTAGAGAACTTACCAATCACATGCAACACATGCAACACTCTCACTTGATGTTTAAGCATGATGCACATCATTCTACTCACATGTACATTGAGCTTATAGCTCAATTCGCTTAATTTAAGCACTCATGTTGACATGCATAATTTATTTTCTTTCATGAAATATGAACATGAAACACATGCTTCCTCATACATGTAAAATGAGCACATAGCTCAAATCTATTTCACAAATTCTTTATGCCAACATGCACAATTAAATACTAGGGTAACATGTACTACCATTTTCATATTATGGTTATTTTACCCTAGACATGGAAGTGACCTAATCACTTCGGTGCAACACAAACCCACCTTATGATACCCCAATTGCTTGTAGACACTTGCAATCGGGTCGTACACTTTGAATCTCTTAGCTTCTTGCCCTGTAATACAAGAAGAATTCGTTACTCCGAGTCGAACTCAAAATAATTTCATTTCTTGGAATCACTCGAAATCGAGTTGTCCCATATGATTTCCTAACCCTCAACTAGGGTTCTAAAGGGTTAAAATATTTTTAAACCCCTCCATAAGAAAATCTCTCTTTCAACATAGGATTTACATGCATGCATGTAAGAGCCCAAAATCACATGGCCAATCCCCACCATTTGTGGTCTAGATTGCCAAGGATTTTCAAAAACCTCAAAATAAGAGATCAATTCCAAGGTTTAAACCCAAATCATCAAGAACTCACCTCTAGCCCAAGCTCCTCTAGCTTATTCTTGCTCCAAGAAGCTCTTTTCCCACATTGGAAACCTTTTCCAAGCTCAAATCCTTCATAAGCCCCCAACCTCCTCTCATAAGCCTACCATATGAAATGACCAAAATACCCCCATTCTGGAGATTCTGGGGTCCGTGGGGTCCGGATCTTGCATCCCGGGTCCGGAACCCGTAAGCAATTTCAGCATTTTCGCAGCTGGGGTCCGGATCCCAATCTCAGGGTCCGGACCCGGACACTGTGAACAGTATTTTCAGCCTTTTTATTTTCTTCTTATTTTCGCTCTAAAACTCCGTTTTTTATTTCGTTTTCTCTCCAAATCAAATCCAACATAACCGAAACTCTTCTACACATAAGAACACTTCCTGAGTTGGAGAATTATAGTTTATCCCTTACGGAATAATTATATTCGTGTAGTACTCTGAATTTCAGTGCATCGTACCGAACTTTTACAAATTGTGGAATTCTGGTGAGAATGTAGCATGAGAGGCTACGTGAGCGGCTTCGGCCAAGTTTGGGACTTGTGTGAAGTATTTTCGGCGCAAATGAGGCGCGAAAACAGACTTCGAAAAGTTAGAACTGCTGTACTTGTGAAGTCTGCAGTGGATTCCGGTATAAGGATGTCCATACCGGCACTGAAGTGATTAGTACCGGTATGTGGTGTGGTATACCGGAATGCGAGGGCTGAATCCGAGAAACCAGCTCTCGGGTTTTGTGGAATTCCTCGGGGTATACCGGAACTAACACCCGTATACCAGTATGCAAATGCGAATACCGGTATACAGTGCTGCGAAATCCCAGCTTTGGCTGGCTGTGTGTAGTGAAGTGTGAGGGGGGCAAAATGGTCTTTTCACATGTGTTGGGGTGTATGAAGGGCTGAGACCCTCTCCCCTTCCCATTGTCTTCCTCCTCTACTTCTCCTCTCCATCTCTCTCACTTTCTCTCTCTAGAGAACTCTCCAAAGCTTGGAGAAGTGGTGGATTGGAGCTTGGAAAAGGACTTCCAAGGTGCAAAGAAGCTTCTTGGTGTAAGTAGAAGCTTGGGAAACTCGCGGTTAAGGTTAGTTCCTCACGTTTTGGGTTCAAACCTTAGAATTGATCTACTATTTTGAGGTTTTTGGAAACCCTAGGCAATCTAAACCACAAAACGTGGAGATTGGCCAAGAGATTTTGAGGTTCTACATGCATGCATGTGAAACCTAAGTAAAATGAGGGTTTTTGTCATGGGAGGTTCTAAAAATATTTGGACCTTCGGGAATTACAATTGAGGCATAGAAAATCATGTTAGAATACTTGATTTCATATATTGAGTTGATTTAAGGGTTCATAGCGAGTAACGAACCATTTTCTTGTAGAAGCTTGGGTTGAAGCAAGAACTCAAGGCTTGGAGACCTAGGAGCTCAAAGAATACAAGAATTTGGAAGCTCTTGAGGTGGGTTTGTGTTTACCGAAGTAATTAGGTTACTTCCATTCTAGGGTTAATAACCATTTAAAGATAAAATGGTGTGTAATGTGAAATCCTAGAACTTGCATGTGGGCAAAATGAGAATCATGATAGATATAGCCATGAGCTCCTCTTGCATGTTAAATAATTCAAGTATATTTCTATTATCTATACTTGTTATGTGATTTCATGTATGATTGGAACCTAGTGTTGAGAACATAGGTTGGAACATGTATGATTGGAACCTAGTGTTGAGAACATAGGTTGGAACATGTATGATTGGAACCTAGTGTTGAGAACATAGGTTGGAATATGTATGATTGGAACCTAGAGTCATTGAACATAGGCTGGAACATGAGAATAGAACCTAGAGTCATGAAACCTAGGTTGAGAACGAGAAAGTAAACCTAGTGTCATTGAACATAGGTGAGACTTAGTGACTTGAACCTAGGGTCATGAGACTTAGGTTGGCAAGTGTGAAATGTGATAGATTGGGATATGCGACGAGGTTGCTATCCCGGGTATGCGACGATTTCGCTACCCATGCCATGTGATGGCGGTGTTGAGATGGGATGTGCGACGAGGTTGCTATCCCGGATATGCGACAAGTTCGCTACCCTTGCCATGAGTTGGCGGTGTTGAGATTGGGATGTGCGACGAGGTTGCTATCCTGGGTATGCGACGAGTTCGCTACCCGTGCCATGTGTTGGCGGTGTTGAGATTGGGATGTGCGACGAGGTTGCTATCCCGGGTATGCGAAGAGTTCGCTACCCGTGCCATGTGATGGCGGTGTTGAGATGGGATGTGCGACGAGGTTGCTATTCCGGGTATGCGACGATTTCGCTACCCGTGCCATGTGATGGCTGTGTTGAGATGGGGTATGCAACGATTTTGCTATCCCGGGGATGCGACGATTTCGCTACCCGAATACGGAGGTGACGATTTCACTCCTTGGACGTTGAAACTATTATGGTTATGCGGCGATTCCGAAACCATAAGTTTATGACAAGTTGTTGAACTTGGTCAATGTGAAATATAGGATGAACCTAGGAGAAAATAAAAATGGACATTTTATTTGGTTGCATCCTTTATGTTTATTTACAAGCATGTAAATAATTGTTGCATAGTTATTTGTGATCTAACTTATGCATATGGTGTTTCTTTGGACCTGGTGGGTCGAGCTTCTCTCTTTGGTGGCCTTAACCACTGGGAACTATGTTTAGAGTTCTCACCCCACGTTTTTCAGGTCCTTCCGCGAGTGAGGCGGCGGAGCGAGGCAAGGGTTTGGCTCTCTAGATAGCGGCCCTTCCAATTTGGTGATACGTAGAGTTGTACCCCTAGTCTTGGACATTGATAGTAAAGGGGTTTACATTAAAGGCATGCAACTTGTATATTTCATGATTTTGGAACATGATGTATGAAATGGAAATGAAAGAAAAGAAAAATTTGTGCATGTATAAAGGTGCAAATGTGATGTAATAGAAGTAGAACTTCTTTATGTTGATGCTTTCCTTGTGCAACTCTTGTACTCCGTTCCTAGTTGGAACATTGTGGATATGTTTGTGTTGTGACGCCTTGGGCGGGTAGAAGAGACTCTATCCGTTCGGCGGGTCTGGGGCATGCGCCCGTGCGGTTATCCTTTCCACCTAGTTGGTGTTAAAGGCCCGACGGGGCGTGACAGACGGAGATGGTATCAGAGCATAGAAACGGTCTAGGTGGACCTAAGAAATCCTAGGATGGAAAAGACCCTAGAAGTGTAGGCTCGTGAGTGACGAGATTTTTGATTGTGGCGAAATATAAGTGATTGGGTTATGTCCTTATACCTCTAGTTGGAAATAGAGGTAGATTCGAGGTGTGTCTTATTCTTCACAAAGAGTGTTCGTGTTGGCAGCCGACAACATGAAACCAAGTGAGGGAAATAAGAGCCCTTGTGTGACTTTCGCCTAGATTGGGTTCACGTTTGTTTTCGTGAAACGTTATGTTGTGAATGACTTTGAATGTCATGAAATGACCAAAGTCGTTGTGTTTTCAAGAGATAATGGTACGTGGACGGCCTCCTACTAGGGCTGGGCTCGGAGAATCGAGCGCGGCTCCCGAACAACTCGGGGAGGGCAAGAACTCGGGTCTTCATGATCAGTTGACCGAGTTGATGGGCGTGGTTCGGTGACAGGCCGAAGCCATGCAGCGAAAGGAGGAGCAAATTAAAAAGCTCCAAGATGAGATGGCACAGCGAGCGGCTGCGATTAGGGAGGAGAGATCGGGTGCGCCTCCGGCCTCTACTTCGGCACTGGCCGAGGAGGTGACACCGGCGCCGGTTGTGGCGCCACCGGCATCACCGATGGTAGCCGGTGGGTCGGGTGCTCCTATTCCCGACTCCGCGATGGAGGATGAGGAGCGAGAGCGCGCACTTGCGGCTCTCATGAGGTTCAAGAAGTTCAACCCGCCTATCTTCAACGGGGAGAACGTGGATCCATGGGATGTAGAGACGTGGATCGATGCTATTGAGACGCTCTTCGAGGATCTATATACCTTGGAGAGGGATAAAGTGCACCTGGCCGCTCATTGTTTAGAGCGATCGGTGAAGGTGTGGTGGAAGGGAGTCCGGCGTGATCGACTCTCTAGCCTTCCGCCACCGACGTGGGAGGAGTTTCGGGGTATGGTATTCGCCGCCTACTTCCCCGATAGTGAGAAAAGAAAACTCCAAGAAAGGTTCCATAAGTTGAAGCAAGGGAACCACACCGTGCGCGAGTACGAGAGGGAGTTCTCGTACATCATTAATTGCGTACCGCACGTTGTCCGCGGAGAGTTGGACAAGGTCGATTGCTTCGTGCGCGGGCTTCGACCGGAGATCTTTCGGGCGGTTCACGCCCTCAAGCTACAGACCTTTGCGGAGGTCTTGGACCGTGCTCTTTGGATGGAGCACGGGAATGCATGTGCGCGCGAGGAGCGCGAATCTTGGGAGAGAGAGAAGGAAAAAGATAAAGAAAAGGAAAAGAAGCGACCGGCGGGTGGCTCGGGTGGGCAATCTAGCTCTAAGTGGCCCCCGAAGAACTCGCAGTCGCAGAACCAGTCGCGAGGGTCCCGGCTTAATCGACCCTCGACCCAGTGCCTGATTTGTAGCTGCCCCCACAACCCTCAACAGTGTGATTACCGTGAGGGCCGGTGCTACAAGTGCGGACAGTCGGGACATATGCGATACAATTGCTCGATGGAGGATGGCCGAGCACCGTCGTCGGCATCGGCATTTGCATCGCCGAGACAGCTTGCGGGCATCCCACCCGCGGCGATGTCGGCAGGCCGTACACCACCACCGAGACCAGCTGAGGGCCAGCGGCCGGCACCCAGTGGACGGGTGTTCGCCTCACAGGTGGCGGAGCCTTCTGCCCAGGAGGATGTCGTGGCAGGTATTGTGTTAATTAATGGCATTCGATGTAGAGCTTTGTTTGATACTGGAGCATCGCATTCATTCATTGCTCGATCATTTGCTATTACACATGGAATAGAAATTGTAGAAGCCACGCATGCAAGAACTGTGCAAGTACCTGAACACACCTTTTGTGTATATCACGCGTGTGTAGGTTGTCCAGTGAGGGTTGAAAACTAGATCATGCCAGCTGATTTGCTGGTGTTAAATCGAATGAATGAGTATAATTTGATCCTAGGAATGGATTGGCTCTCGAGATATCACGCTACTATTGATTGTGAGAGCCGGACAGTGAGGTTTAGAGAACCCGGGCACAAGGAGTTTGTGTACCGTGGGTGCAAGAGTTCGCTCTTTGCATCAATGGTGTCCACGTCACAAGCAAGAAAGCTCATTGCTAGTGGTTGCATTGCCTACTTGGCGACGGTAGTGGATGACCGAAAGGAAGTGTTGGGACTCGAGGACATTCCTGTGGTCCAAGAGTTCCCGAATGTATTTTCGGCGGAGCTACCCGGAATGCCACCGGATCGGAAAATAGAATTTGTGATCGATTTGCTCCCGGGTACGGCGCCGATCTCTAAGGCCCCATATAGGATGGCACCTGCGGAGCTAAAGGAATTGAAAGCACAATTACAAGATTTGATGGACAAGGGTTTCGTAAAGCCAAATGTGTCACCTTGGGGAGCCCCTGTTCTATTTGTGCGGAAAAAGGACGGTTCGCTGCGGTTATGTGTGGATTACCGCGAGTTGAATAAAGTGACCATCAAGAATAAATACCCGTTACCCCGAATTGATGACTTATTCGATCAGTTGCAAGGTTCTCGGGTGTATTCAAAGATTGATTTGCAATCCGGTTATCACCAATTGAAGATTAAACCGGAGGATGTGCATAAGACCACGTTTAGGACGCGGTATGGACATTATGAATTCACGGTTATGCCTTTCGGGCTTACCAATGCCCCGGCAGCGTTCATGGATTTAATGAACCGTGTGTTCAAACCACTACTGGATCAATTTGTGGTGGTGTTCATAGATGATATTCTTGTCTACTCTCGGAGTGAAGAGGAACATAAAGAGCACCTAATGATTGTGCTTCAAGTTCTTCGAGAGAACAAGTTGTTCGCCAAGTTAAAGAAGTGCGAATTTTGAATTCGTGAGTTCGCTTTCTTGGGTCATGTGATCTCCGCGGGAGGAGTATCGGTGGACCCTATGAAAGTTGAGGCAATCAAGGATTGGCCTCGCCCGACCAATGTCACGGAAGTACGAAGCTTTTTGGATCTTGCGGGGTACTATCGGCGTTCGTGGAGGGATTTTCAAAAATCTCCGGTCCACTAACGCGTCTTACCCGCAAGGGAGCCAAATATGTTTGGAGCGAGGAATGCGACCAAAGCTTTAAGGAGCTAAAGGAAAGGTTGACTTCGACTCCGGTTCTCGCCTTGCCGATTGCGGGGGAGGGTTTTGTGGTGTATAGTGATGCATCACGGCGCGGTCTTGGGTGTGTGCTTATGCAAAGAGGACAAGTGATAGCATATGCCTCTCGACAGCTGAAGAGCTATGAGCAGAATTACCCCACCCACAACCTAGAGCTTGCAGCGGTGGTCTTCGCGCTTAAGTTATGGAGACACTATTTGTACGGAGAATATTGTGAGGTGTACACGGATCATAAAAGTTTAAAGTACTTGTTCACTCAAAAGGAGTTGAACTTGAGGCAGCGGAGATGGTTGGAGTTGATAAAAGATTACGACTTAACCATCTTGTACCACCCCGGTAGAGCCAATGTGGTGGCCGATGCGCTCAGTAGGAAATCCGTGGAGAACTTCGCAATAGAGATGACGGGACAAATACCGTTGATCAAGGAAATGGGCCGATTTGACTTGGAAGTCGTGGCCCCGGGCGTCCCCGCTAAACTCATGAATCTCGAGGTGTGGCCGACCTTGTTGGAGCAAATAAAAGAAAAGCAATCCGGAGATCCGAAACTCCAAAAGGTGCGGAGTGCTATCGAGAGTGGGCGCACCGGTGATTTTCATATGGACTTGAAGGGCGCCATTCGATTTTGAAATCGATTGTGCGTGCCTAAAGTAGAGGACATTCGTAGGGAGATCTTGAAAGAAGCTCACACTTCTCCCTATGCGATTCACCCGGGCGGCACCAAAATGTATAAGGATCTTAAATTGCATTATTGGTGGCCGGGGATGAAACTTGATGTTGGACGCTTTGTGGCACAATGTTTAGTATGCCAACAGGTGAAGGCCGAGCGTCGCTTTCCAGCAGGGAAGTTGCAAGGATTGCCTATTCCAGTTTGGAAGTGGGAGAATATAGCAATGGACTTCGTTGTGGGCCTACCTCGATCGCTAGGTGGCCACGACGCAATTTGGGTGGTGGTGGATCGTTTGACAAAGTCGGCACACTTTTTGCCAATCCACACTACTTGGTCGGGAGACAAGTTAGCACAAGTCTACCTGGACGAGATTATGCGGTTGCACGGGGTCCCGACCTCGATAGTTTCAGATCGAGATCTCCGTTTTACATCGCATTTTTAGAAAAGCTTGCAAGAAGCTTTGGTACACGGCACGATTTCAGTTCAGCATTTCATCCTCAAACTGACGGTCAATCAGAAAGGACAATTCAGATTTTGGAGGATATGCTACGAGCGTGCGTGTTGGACTTCAAGGGTGCATGGCCTACTTATTTACCGATGGTTGAATTTGCTTACAATAATAGCTATCAATCTAGCATCGGTATGGCACCGTTTGAGGCCTTGTATGGAAGAAAATGCCGCTCTCCCATTCATTGGAGCGAGGTCGGCGAGAGAAGGGTCTTAGGACCAGATGTGTTGCGTGAAGCGGAGGAAAAAGTCCGCTTGGCACGTGAACGCTTATCGACGGCGCAATCCAGGCAAAAGAGCTATGCGGATAGACGTCTACGAGATTTGAAATTCGCGGTAGGAGACCGCATCTTCTTGAAAGTATCACCCATGAGAGGGGTGAAGCGATTTGGTGTTCGGGGTAAGTTGAGTCCCCGTTACATTGAACCTTATGAGGTTTTGGAGCGTGTGGGATCCTTGGCATATCGGCTAGCTTTGCCGCCAAAACTTGCGGGGATACACAATGTGTTTCATGTATCGACGCTCCGCAAGTACGTGTATGATCCGGCGCACGTCCTCGAGTATGTGCCTATGGAGCTTCATGAGGATATGACTTATGAGGAATTTTTCTTGTGTATCATGGATCGCGAGGTGAAAATTTTGAGGAACCGTGAAATTCCTTATGTAAAGGTACAATGGACGAATCACGGTGAGCGTGAAGCTACGTGGAAATTGGAAAGCTCGATGAAGGAGCGGTTTCCTTACCTCTTCGCTGAGTCCAGCTGAGATATGATTTAGTTTCGTGACCGAAACTCTCTCTAAGGGGGGAGGAATGTAGTACACTGAATTTCAGTGCATCGTACCGAACTTCTACAAATTGTGGAGTTCTAGTGAGAATGTAGCATGAGAGGCTACGTGAGCGGCTTCGGCCAAGTTTGCGACTTGTGTGAAGTATTTTTGGCACAAATGAGGCGCGAAAACGGACTTCGAAAAATTAGAACTGCTGTACTTGTGAAGTCTGCAGTGGATTCCGGTATGAGGATGTCCATACCGGTACTGAAGTGATTAGTACCGGTATGTGGTGTGGTATACCGGAATGCGAGGGCTGAATCCGAGAAACCAGCTCTCGGATTTTGCGGAATTCCTCGGGGTATACCGGAACTAACACCCGTATACCGGTATGCAAATGCGAATACCGGTATACAGTGCTGCGAAATCCCAGCTTTGGCTGGCTGTGTGTAGTGAAGTGTGAGGGGGGCAAAATGGTCTTTTCACATGTGTTGGGGTGTATGAAGGGCTGAGACCCTCTCCCCTTCCCATTGTCTTCCTCCTCTACTTCTCCTCTCCATCTCTCTCACTTTCTCTCTCTAGAGAACTCTCCAAAGCTTGGAGAAGTGGTGGATTGGAGCTTGGAAAAGGACTTCCAAGGTGCAAAGAAGCTTCTTGGTGTAAGTAGAAGCTTGGGGAACTCGCGGTTAAGGTTAGTTCCTCACGTTTTGGGTTCAAACCTTGGAATTGATCTAGTATTTTGAGGTTTTTGAAAACCCTAGGCAATCTAAACCACAAAACATGGAGATTGGCCAAGAGATTTTGAGGTTCTACATGCATGCATGTGAAACCTAGGTAAAATGAGGGTTTTTGCCATGGGAGGTTCTAAAAATATTTGGACCTTCGAAAATTACAATTGAGGCATAGAAAATCATGTTAGAACACTTGATTTCATGTATTGATCGAGTTGATTTAAGGGTTCGTAACGAGTAACGAACTATTTTCTTGTAGAAGCTTGGGTTGAAGCAAGAACTCAAGGCTTGGAGACCTAGGAGCTCAAAGAATATAAGAATTTGGAAGCTCTTGAGGTGGGTTTGTGTTTACCGAAGTGATTAGGTCACTTCCATGTCTATGGTAAATAACCATTTAAAGATAAAATGGTGTGTAATGTGAAACCCTAGAACTTGCATGTGGGCAAAGTAAGAATCATGATAGATAGAGCCATGAGCTTCTCTTGCATGTTAAAGAATTCAAGTATATTTCTATTATCTATACTTGTTATGTGATTTCATGTATGATTGGAACCTAGTGTTGAGAACATAGGTTGGAATATGTATGATTGGAACCTAGTGTTGAGAACATAGGTTGGAACATGTATGATTGGAACCTAGAGTCATTGAACATAGGTTGGAACATGAGAATGGAACCTAGAGTCATGGAACCTAGGTTGAGAATGAGAAAGTAAACCTAGTGTCATTGAACATAGGTGAGACTTAGTGACTTGAACCTAGGGTCATGAGACTTAGGTTGGCAAGTGTGAAATGTGATAGATTGGGATGTGCGACGAGGTTGCTATCCCGGGTACGCGACGATTTCGCTACCCATGCCATGTGATGGCGGTGTTGAGATGGGATGTGCGACGAGGTTGCTATCCCGGGTATGCGACGAGTTCGCTACCCGTGCCATGAGTTGGCGGTGTTGAGATTGGGACGTGCGACGAGGTTGCTATCCCGGGTATGCGATGAGTTCGCTACCAGTGCCATATGATGACGGTGTTGAGATGGGATGTGCGACGAGGTTGCTATCCCGGGTATGCGACGATTTCGCTACCCGTGCCATGTGATAGCGGTGTTGAGATGGGGTATGCAACGATTTTGCTATCCCGGGGATGCGACGATTTCGCTACCCGAATACGGAGGTGACAATTCACTCCTTGGACGTTGAAACTATTATGGTGATGCGGCGATTCCGAAACCATAAGTTTATGACAAGTAGTTGAACTTGGTCAATGTGAAATATAGGATGAACCTAGGAGAAAATAAAAATGGACATTTTATTTGGTTGTATCATTTATGTTTATTTACAAGAATGTAAATAATTATTGTATAGTTATTTGTAATCTAACTTATGCATATGATGTTTCGTTGGACCTAGTGGGTCGAGCTTCTCTCTTGGGTGGCCTTACCCACTGGGAACTATGTTTATAGTTCTCACCCCACGTTTTTTAGGTCCTTCCGCGAGTGAGGCGGCGGAGCGAGGCAAGGGTTTGGCTCTCTAGATAGTGGACATTGATAGTATAGGGGTTTACATTAAAGGCATGCAACTTGCATATTTCATGATTTTGGAACATGATGTATGAAATGGAAATGAAAGAAAAGAAAAATTTGTGCATGTATAAAGGTGCAAATGTGATGTAATAGAAGTAGAACTTCTTTATGTTGATGCTTTCCTTGTGCAACTCTTGTACTTCATTCCTAGTTGGAACCTTGTGGATATGTTTATGTTGTGACGCCTTGGGCGGGTAGAAGAGACTCTATCCGTTCGGCAAGTCTGGGGCATGCGCCCGTGCGGTTATCCTTTCCACCTAGTTGGTGTTAAAGGCCCGACGGGGCGTGACAATTCCAACATACAATCGTATATCAAAATTCTCCCAACTTTCCTCTAATCATTCCAATACTCTCGGGACACAATGTGGACTCACCAAATCCACTTCTAATCGTTCTGAAACCCTCGGAACTCAATTCTAAACACGTTCAACTTACTCCTGAACTAAACTTTGTCTAACTTGGCCAAAGTTCAATATGCTTCCGAATTGCGGTTCACTACACATAAAGCATACATATATGAAAAAAAAAAAAGGATTAGTGTTTATGTATAAGTAAACGACTATAGTTACAACTGTACATGTCAACTCCACACAACCCCAAAACAATAAACAACAACTGTCTTTCTCCAAACAGTAGTATGTATAGGTAGCTACAACCATTGTGAAAAGGTCTTTCTCTGGAACTCGCCCAAGGTCAGAGATGCAACCTAGCTTGCAATGCCTTACCACAATCACCAGCTGATACTAAGGGCTCTTGTCACGCCCCGGGGCCCTAGCGGAAGCCCACCCGGGCGCATGCACAAACCCGCCGTGTACACAAACATCCCACATGCACACAAGGCGTCTAATAACAACATGAATGAAAGGAATAAAGTAAGTAATCCTATCATGATACTCAGAGCATACATACTAAACAGGTAAGGTCTCAAGGTAAAAATATGAAATACTATAAAAGTGAAATCACTACAAGAGTTTAGTACAACAATAACCCAAAAAGGGACATAGGGTAGTCTCTACAAAAGTGGTCGAAACAAAACACCTCTCAAATAAAAACATAAAAGAAAGGTGCGCCACCTAGTCGCTAGCACCCTCGCGATCTAGCTACTCGCAATGCCCTTGCCGCGGTCCCTAGCCTCTCCCGCAGTGGATGGCTCTGAAATAAAAACAACAAACCCCAGGGGGATGAGAACTATTATTCAATAGTTCCCAGTGGGTAAGCCGCCGAGAGGAGCGGAGTACACCACTAGGCCAACTGAGGCAAAGTAGGGTTAGATAATAAAAGCATATTTAATAAGAACTTCTATGCTACAATGCCTCAAGATATAATCATATTAACATGAACTAAACTACTCATGCATATGTATAAGTATGCAATCTTTTACAATATGAATGTTCATCTTGCATATAACATTAAATATGTAGTCATAAAAGGGGTATATCGAAAGAATGTTCACTTGTGCCGTGCCTAATGGCTCCGTGGTAGTCAACACCTCACGCTTCGGTGAGCCTTACCCACGGCGGTTCCATTTCGGCGCTCTCTCTAACACAAAGGCGAAATAACTGTCGCTAGGCCATCTCCGGAGTGCCGGCTTGTAGGGAGCGACCCTCACAAGCATGTGTAAACGAGCATAGTGGCGGACAAGTAACAATCAATCACATAGTATATGTCGTCATGTCTAAAAACATGGAATGCCAACAAATATCCAAGTCTAGATCATAATGCCCTTCTAGATGTTCTTCTAGATGAAATGTCATAAGTTCAACTTGTCTTACGGTTCAACATGCCATATGTCATATCTACCCTATGACTAGTCCATGAAGTTAAGTGTCATGAGTATTACCAAGTTCAATGTTCTCTATTGTCACACATGTCTCTACTTATCTAAGTAGATGTCCCCAACAATCACATAATTGGTTTATTCTATTTCCATAGCCATACTTGATGCACTATGCATAAATCATGCAATCTTCCTACTACATAGGATACATATATAATTTGCATATAATAGTACATGAATCTCATGCATTCTACGATTCTACCATGTCATAACGAGTATGAAAATGCATTAAATTAAGCTCTTAAGCTACACTGATGACATAGAGGGATTTCACCCATTTCGGTGAGGTCAAACCCACCCGAAGCCCTTCGGAACCTCGCAGTATCCGAAAACAAAGTTGTCCCCTCGATTTCTAGCGCCCTAAAGGAGATTCCTCTGGGGTTAGAACATCGAACAACCAAAATCGAAAAATGACATACAAACAAAGGGAAAAAGGGTGAAAATACCTTAGACCAAGAATTTCTTGTACAAAGTCCAAAATAGAGTTAGGAGGCCTCAAATCCAACCTAACACAACATTCTACACCCATCAATTCCCATTCAAAATCCCAAAATCAAGAAACCCTAAAATAAACCCTAGGTTTCCCATAATGGGATTTCTACAACAAAAACCCAAATAAACTACAATAGAGGGTTCAAGAGAGGAGAACTCACCTCTTTAAAGCTCTAAACAAGCTCCAAGGAAGCTAGGTTGAAGATGAACCTCAAACAAGCTCTTCTCTTTCTCCACCAAGTCCACCAAGAACAAGCTAGCAAGCTTGAAAGCAAAGAGAAGGAGAAAGGAGATCAAACCCTAGGTTTAATCACCCAAAAATCCAAGAAATCTAGAGAGAGAAAGGGAGAAGGAGCCTTACCACTTTCTCCAAGTCCTCAGCATATGGCTGAGAGGGGAGGGTGTGGGGGTTAAGTTGTATGTTGTAACAATTGCCCTAACACCCCTCCAAAAGCCAACATTCGCAAAACAGCTCAAAGCAGGATTCTGGACACTGTATACCGGTATGCGTATGGGCATACCGGTATCCAGCCAGAAATCCCGCAAACCCGAGCCTCGGCCAAGCAGGCCACGCGAAGGGATTCCGGTATGCGCATTGCCAGTACCGATACTAATCACTTCAGTACCGGTACGCGCTCTTCACATACCGGAACGCCAGCCCATTCCGGTATTTCCAGCAGGATTCCGCAGAACCCGAGAGCTGCGAAATTCGGTTTAACACAGCATTCCGGTATCCCAAAGATGAATACCGGTATGCAATGCCAAAACCTGCAATTTTGCAGATTTCGACTCCCGGAGTCCGTTTTCGCACTTCTAAAGTCCCGAAAACACTCCTAAGGGCTCGAAACAAAACCAAAACCTCCAGATTAGTACGGAGTACTAATCTCACACTAGAACCTTGCAATTGGCTAAAGTTCAGTGTACTACATACACCCTCCTAAAAAGGAGTTTCGTCCGCGAAACTAGAAGTCAAGTACCTTAGGATTCCATCTGAAAAAGATGGGGGTACCGCTCCAACAGCGAGCTCTCCAACTCCCAAGTTGCTTCGCGCTCGTCGTGGTTGCTCCAAAGCACCTTCACATAAGGGATTTCTCGATTCCTGAGTTTCTTCACCTCGCGAGCTAGAATCTTCATCGGATATTCCTCGAAACTCAAATCTTCATGCAATTCCAACGGAGTGGAGTCCAACACATGAGTTGGGTCGAAAACATACTTCCGGAGTAAAGATACGTGGAACACGTTATGTACTCCCGATAGATTCGGCGGCAAAGCTAGCCGATACGCTACCGGGCCTACACGCTCCAACACTTCAGATGGTCCAATAAAACGAGGACTAAGCTTTCCTCGAATACCAAATCTCTTAATCCCCTTTGTCGGCGATACCTTTAGGAAGACATGATCTCCTACTTGGAACAACAATTCCCGCCAACGCTTATCAGTAAAACTCTTTTGGCGACTTTGAGCTGAAATTAATCTTTGTCGAGCAATGCGAACCTTGTCCTCGGCTTCCTGTAGCACGTCGGGACCCAAAACTAGCTTCTCGCCCACTTCACTCCAATGAAGTGGTGATCGACACTTCCTTCCGTAAAGAGCTTCGAAAGGTGCCATGTAATGCTTGCTTGATAACTATTATTATAAGCAAACTCTGCGATAGGTAGGTGTTGATGCCAACCTCCTTGGTAATCCATGATACAAGCTCGAAGCATGTCCTCCAAGATCTGAATGGTACGCTCGGATTGACCATCGCTTTGGGGGTGAAATGCCGTGCTGAAATCCAGACGAGTGCCCAAAGCGTCATGTAAACTCTTCCAAAAATGCGACACAAATCTAGTGTCTCTATCCGATACAATCGATGTAGGTACTCCATGAAGCCGCACCACTTCATTAAGATAGACTTGTGCAAGTCTCTCCCCTGCCCAAGTAGTATGTATAGGGATAAAGTGTGCCGATTTAGTCAATCGATCCACTATCACCCACACTGCATCATGCCCGGCTTGAGAGCGAGGCAAGCCAGACACAAAATCCATAGTAATACGCTCCCACTTCCAAACCGGTATCGGTAAACTCTGAAGTTTTCCTGCGGGGAGTCTATGTTCAGCTTTCACTTGTTGGCAAGTTAGACATCTAGCAACAAACTCGCCAACATCCTTCTTCATTCCGGGCCACCAATAGTGCAATTTCAAATCCTTGTACATCTTTGTGCCACCCGGATGCACGGTATAAGGCGCTCGATGAGCTTCAGTCAATATTCTTTCCTTGATCTCCGCTTCAGCCGGTACACATAATCGATTCAGGAATCGCAACATTCCTTGATCGTCCACAAGAAAACCCTTAGCATGGCCTTCGCTGATTTTGGATCGAATCCTTTGCAATTCTGGATCAAGAGCTTGCTTCTCCTTAATCAAATCAAGTAAAGTAGGTTGCACAACCAAAGCCATTAACCTCGCGGGTGTGTCGTGTAAGAAATAGAGGATGCCCTAGGATCTATCTAGAGTATATCTATCACCTAGAAGGGGGTGAATAGGTGTAACAACAAAAACACAAATCTCAATGCTGTAAAATAATGCGGAAAAATAAACTCAGCACACAGAGATTTACGTGGGAAACTCCACTTTGGAGAAAAACCCACGGGACCAACACGCGAAAAACAATCCACTAAGAATAAAAGATTACAAGGTGATTACCGACTCCACGGACTTAACCTCTCCTTTATCTTCTCTGGATCTCGCGCACACCACGGCAGTCCACGCCTCACGTTCGAATCCACGAACGCCACGCCTCGAATCCACGAAGCCTTCACGATCCGAATCCACGAATCGCCTCGAATCCGCCGAATCCACGACGCCTCGAACACGCCGAATCCACGACGCAAATTGGAACAAGAACTCAGGTTTACACTGGTGATTCCTTGCTTAGAATTTCATTAAGAACCAGAGGGAAAAGTTCTAAGCAAGACGGGGATCAATTCGACATATGAAATAGAAATTAAAACTATCTCGAATTGATCTCGGAGGCTATTTTGAGGAAAAAGGTTTAGAACGAAAATCCTAGCCTCTAGGGTTTCTCTTGCACGAATTCTGAGTTGTTCACAGGTTAGAAGAAAC
This sequence comes from Puya raimondii, assembly GCA_016920855.1. Classification (NCBI taxonomy): domain Eukaryota; kingdom Viridiplantae; phylum Streptophyta; class Magnoliopsida; order Poales; family Bromeliaceae; genus Puya; species Puya raimondii. The sequence continues at coordinate 21,342,743 of JABWPP010000050.1, read as the reverse complement.
CCCCATAGGTTATTTATAGGTGTTGGAATCAAATAGACTCGGATTAAATCAAAACATACCAAATCTGGCACTGCATACCGGTATACGAATGCAGATACCGGAATGCCATGACGGAAACAGAACTTCACGCAGAGGCATTCCGGTATGGGAAACTTCAGTACCGGAAAACTTTACTTCAGTACCGGTACTAAAAGTCACATACCGGTATTCAGTTCAAAAACAGATTTTCTCGCATTCTGTTTTGAGGAACTTCAAATTGGATTCCGGAATTCACTTACATTCCGGTATATGATATGGCATACCGGTATACACTTCAAAAACCAATTTTTCTCAACATCGGTTTTGAGGAATACCAGAACAGATTCCGGAATCCACATGCATTCCGGTATACAATATCATGTACCGGTATGTGGGTCCGAAATTCCAATAAACGAGTTTTAACAAATAATCTAAAGTTCCTAAAAACTCATTTAATCCGATTATAACAATACACATGATTCCAATACCATAATTAACTATGAATCACAGTATAAACAATAAAACTTACCTTAACGTCGTGATTCAACATGTGAGTCAATGGTTGGCAATGCTTGAAGTCTCGGATTCTTCAACATGTGCAAGTAGCACTTGACCTTCAAGACTCCGACTCAACAACTCACGAAATATGCCAATACAAAATCCGTAACAATCTCCCCCTTTGGCAATTTCGTGACAAAACCTAAATTACAAGTTCTACCCGAACCAAAATAAAAAGAAATCCATTGTCATCACCAAAACAATGAACCTCACGCGTGTACGATCCAAAACATAAAACCAAAAATTACACATGGTTCAACTTCCTAAGACAGACTCTATGACTTAGGACTTGGAGTCTTGAAGTCAAAAAATAAATCCTGCAAAAACAACTTCAGACAACCATAGGTAGAATCAACAAATTTAAGTTAGCATTTAAATACTCAAACTCTCAAACTCTCAAACTCTCAAACTCTGTCCTCTGTGTGGTTTTCTCCCCCTAAGTATGGTAAGAACGTTAAATCACTCACGTTAAAGCTCTCTTAAATCTCTCCCCCTTAGTTAAATCTCTCTCCCCCTTTTTGTCAAAAATTGCCAAGCAACAAACAGAAAGAGATAACAAGGAGAACAACTAAGCAAGCATAGCAAGTTTAAAAGTCCATAATAGAGAGAAAAATCCTGAAAGCAGATAACAAAAGACAGTCATAATATGAAGATACGAAAACGCGTAGATAAGATAAGCAATAGAAAACATCACTCTGCGTCATCACTGTCCTCATCACCAGTGTCTTCTTCCTCACCCTCAGTGCCCGGAAGATGATGCTCAACAGAGGAAGGAGCAGGAGGATGTGAAGTACTCGGACCTGCAGCTCCGGTGACATCATCATGTCGACAACTAAGGATATCCAGAATCTTCTTCACGCCGTCCTCTAGACTCTTCAGTCTGTTCTCCATTGCTCTGAAGCCCCGTTCAACTCTTTTCTTGAACGATCGAACTTCCTGACGGAGAGATGCCTCAGAAGCTGTGCCTCCTGAACTAGAAGATCCACCACGCTCAGCAGGACGAGGTGCGGCGGTACTAGGAGTTGCGGTAGAGTACCCTTTGACTTGTTGAAACGTCTTCAAGGTACTGATGGACTTAGCCAAGGTAACTCCATCAATGGGTCCTAAGCCATAGTCAAATTTGTTACAAGACGTATCAACTCCATGTACTTCCAGAATACGCGTGATCAAGATAGGAAACGGAAGAAGCTCACGACGTCCGGAAGCATGAATCACATTCGCCATTCGCTGCCACATCAGAAACGGAATGTTGATGTTGAGGCCAAATGCTTGCTCCGGGTGACCAAGTAAATACAACAACACCAACCTATCCCAACGGATGCGTTTTGTACCAACAGTTGGCACAATGTTGTAGCAGACGATTAGAGAAAGAATGTGATATTCGGGTTTTAACTCTCTTGACTCAACAAACAGACGGTTTGAATATGTTCCCGGTTTGCACAAAGCATCTGTTATGATTGGCCAATGCGACTCTGGCTGGACATGCCCTTGCGTATATGGTAATCCCGTGGTGCTCACATTTAAACCAATAATCTCTCCGACTGTGTAGGGAGTGACCACCACGCGAACGCCCCGGACAAAAGTCTCAAACTGATAATGTCCTGTCTCTGAGTCTTCATGCGTAACGTGCCCGTGTAGATAAAATTCTCTAATCAATTCCACGCAAAAAGGGGCACGCGAAGGGATGCGACCAACAGGTTCGATCGGAGCCTGCAGAAGTAAACGGGCAAAGTCTGGAACTTCACGTGACAACTCACTGAAGTTCACAAGACGCTCTGCGTGACATGCCTTGCCAGCATAAGCCTTTTGTCGTTTCGAGGAAACGGCCTCAGTGTCTGCACCCCGTTTTGTACGTCGCTCCGCTGAACTTGGTTCGCGAATGACCGGTCCACCGGTGCCCCGACGAGGTGGAGAAGAAGCTCTCCCCCTACGAGTAGAACCCTCAGGAGCTTTACCCTTGCCGCGATCAGTTTGCTCTTCGGGAGCATACTCGGAGCCCTCCGACTCGGTGCTCGAGGAATCCTCCTCGACACGGGTTCTCTTGGTGACATGTTTCTTGCCGCAACCACGACCACGACCACCACCAGCAGCCATCATCATCACAAGAACAAGAACAATGGAGAATGCCATTTTTCCTATGCAACAAAGCACACAAAAAATAAAGATCAAGATCACATTGTTATTGAACATCTAATGAGCTTATCAATCATTAAGACATGCAGCAAAACATCATATCCATAAGTTTCATGAGGTTTTATTCATCAATAAAAATGTTCTAGCAAAAACCCTAAAAATACCCCAAAACATGCCATATAGTATAGATCAAGGAGAAATAACATGTTATTCTCGGATCTAAGTATATAGGAACGAAGCTAGCATGTTTCTAAACTCATTTCAAGCATAAACCCTCAAGAAATTTCAGTAAAAACAGAGATCGATCGTCAACCCAACAAAAACATGTAAAAATAGTTAAAAACTAGGGTTTCGGGAAAGAAAGTAGATCTAGGAAGATAAACTTACAAATCCAAAGTGAAAACCACAGATCTGGAGGAGATTCACGTCAGGGAGTTTGTAGAGAGAGAAAGAGAGAGTTTTGAAAACAATTGGATGCGTTTTCGAAAAACAAAATACCGGAATATAAGTAGATTCCGCAGGCGCATACCGGTATGCGATTTCGTATACCGGTATTCAATATAAATTTTCGAAAAACAGGTCTCGGTTTTGAAAAACAGAAAAACACAGTATACCGGTATTCCCCTTACACATACCGGTATCCAGAGAAAAAAAAATACAGTGTATGCCCTTTTCATGAAAAATTCACATGTAGAATATTCATCACTTGATAATTTCACGAAAATTAAACATTTTAATCCAAAATTATCATGATGCAAATACAATAGTGTAAAAATTTCATCACTCATATATAAATAAAAAACAAGTCATCACAAATAATCTGTAGACTTAAATTCTATCAAGATGTAACAAGTTTATGAGGATGACTTAAGAAATTCATCAAAAAGACAATTATTTGTCGCACAAAGGTTCAGATTGTGAGATAAACTTTAATCACCAGGGGTGGCTCTTTGAGCATCTTTCATGCATGAGGATCACCTTATGACTCCAAGAAAAATTTAAACTTATTTCCATTGCACGCTTTTGCAATCATATATTTTTTTTTTTTCGGATATGCCAATCAATTCATGTGGTAGCTGCACACACTAACCGGACGACCGGGGTGGTAGCTCTTTCCTCCATGTGGTGGTAGTTTTCATACTCCTTTTAAAGGATGTAACTCTTTCCACATCTTTCAAAGCATTATTTATAACATAATATTCCCCCTTATTTAGCAATCTCTTAATTGAAAATTCATGTGACAAATTAAAGTCTATAAGAGAATAACTATCCATCAAATTCAACACTCACAACCGAGATAGTTTAAGCTTCTAGAGATTATACATGATTACCCACATTTGATGAATATAAAATTATGAAATCTCACAATATAGTATTTCGAAAAATGATAAGTATGGAGTAAAATCGTTAATTAACGTGAGATTAAAAAGAAATGAATGAATGTGAATCAACAAACATCTAAGGCACAAATTAATGTAGAAGGTAAAAACACAAGTCAACACAGTCTTAAAGCATTAAAATAACAAAATCAAGTAACGAAAAGCAATGATCAAATAAAATATGCAATAAATATGGATCAATGCTATATTTCTAAAATATTAATGCTTAAGACAAGGAAAGATATCACCTTTCCGAACCCAAACTTGTAGGATTCTCGGTTGGCTTGGTTTATTAGAATGAAGCTCCGCTCTCTTCGGCTTTTGTGCAACCCTTGGTCTGCGCATAACATTTTCCTTTTGTAGTGGCTTAGACATTAGGTTGATCTTTGCATTTTGACTCGTTTGAACTTTCTTTTGAGTCCTTGGAAGTTGTCGGATTGTTGAAGATGCCATTTTCTGTTCTCTTTTAAGACAAAACTGGAAGTTGTCGGATTGTTGAAGATGCCATTTTCTGTTCTCTTTTAAGACAAAACTTTTTAATGTGTCCTTGAATCCCACATTTATGGCATACAATCTCCTTTACTTTGGATGGAGTTTTAGATGCTGAAATTCCACTCCTTTTAACATGAGTTCTTTCATATCTGACTCCAATTTTATCCGTTTGACCAAGTCCAAGCATGTCATCAAGTTTCTTTGATCCGGAGGAGAATTTTTGAATATCGGAGTTAAGTTGATGGACTTGTCTGGTCAAAACTTGGTTGGAAGCATAAATTTCCTTGTATTGTAATTCGAGAAATCCAACCTTTTCTTGATTCGTTTTGTTTGATGTCTCCGCTTGGTCTAGCTTCTCTTGGAGGCTTTTATTACTTGATAACATTTGTTCCCTTTCCTCCGCAAGAGCTTTCGTAGACTTTTGCAATTCATTGTTTTCTCCTTCAAGCTCAAGTAGTCGTCTCCGTTGCTTCTTGTTTAGCTTAGCCAATTTTTTCGATTCAATAAGAAGTTGGTTGTAGGCATCGGCTAAACCTTCATCATTCGACTCCCCCTCGCTAGTGCCATTTTCGCTCGATGTTTCATGCATAGAAGAAGAAACAAAGGGGTCAGAAACAACAGATGATAAACAAAAAACAGAAGGAGAAGAAGAAACATGTGAACATAAAGCAGTAGCATCATTGTGTTCTTCTTCATTAGAACTCGAATCGTTTGAGGTAGAATCATCCCAAGTTTTAGCTTGTAAGGCCTTCTTATTATAAGATTTCTTCGAGGGACATTCCGTAGCGATATGACCATATCCTCGACATTTGTAGCACTGAATTTCACCTACAAGCTCATCCGATTCTTTGGAAGACTTTCCACGCTTCTTTTCTTTAGAAGATTTAGAATGAGAAGATTCGTTAAACGAAGGCTTTCGATTTGAAGATGAAGCTTGAATGATGTGATTCTTCCTAAACTTCCGACGAAACTTCTTAGTAAGAAGTGCCATTTGTCGTTCGAAATTTTCAAGAGAAACTTCATCGTCGGATTCGATATCCCCATCTTCCTCCTTTGTAGTATTGAGTGCAGCACCTGTACTTTTAGAGAAAGACTTGGAAGAAGATTGATTAGTAGGGAAAGTCATTTCATACGTTTGTAAAGCACCTACTAATTCATCAACTTTCATATCATCCGGATGATTGATAGTTTCAATGGCCGCGACTTTCGCCCTAAAGTGCTCCGGAAGTGTTCGAAGGATTTTTCTCACGACTTTAGAGTCTGGAATTTTCTCTCCCAAGTTAGCACATGTATTAATGATATCTTGGAGTCTAGTAAAATAATCAATAAACGATTCATGCTCCTCCATGCGTGTAGAATCAAATTGACTCGTAAGCATTTGAAGCTTTTGTATTTTAACTAGACTTGTACCCTCATGTGTAACTTGTAGAGTATCCCAAATCTCTTTAGCCGTTTCACACGCGGAAACACGTGTGAACTCGGTTTGTGATAAGGCATTAAATAGCGCATTAATACCCTTACCATTAAAAGAAGATAAATCAATTTCATCCTTCGACCACTTATTCCGTGGCTTAGGTATAGTCGCATTCTCAACCACTTCGGTTGGATGTTTCCACCCGACTTCAATGGCTTGCCATACACGCTCATCAATTGCGATGAGGAAGGCTCTCATCCGGACTTTCCAATAGGCGTAATTGGTTCCATCAAATAAAGGTGGCCTAAATATATTACCTCCTTCACCCATTATGAAAGATAAAGCCTAGATCCTGCTCTGATACCACTTGTAAGAAATAGGGGATGCCCTAGGATCTATCTAGAGTATATCTATCACCTAGAGGGGGGTGAATAGGTGTAACAACAAAAACACAAATCTCAATGTTGTAAAATAATGCGGAAAAATAAACTCAGCACACAGAGATTTACGTGGGAAACTCCACTTTGGAGAAAAACCCACGGGACCAACACGCGAAAAACAATCCACTAAGAATAAAAGATTACAAGGTGATTACCGACTCCACGGACTTAACCTCTCCTTTATCTTCTCTGGATCTCGCGCACACCACGGCAGTCCACGCCTCACGTTCGAATCCACGAACGCCACGCCTCGAATCCACGAAGCCTTCACGATCCGAATCCACGAATCGCCTCGAATCCGCCGAATCCACGACGCCTCGAACACGCCGAATCCACGACGCAAATTGGAACAAGAACTCAGGTTTACACTAGTGATTCCTTGCTTAGAATTTCATTAAGAACCAGAGGGAAAAGTTCTAAGCAAGACGGGGATCAATTCGACATATGAAATAGAAATTAAAACTATCTCGAATTGATCTCGGAGGCTATTTTGAGGAAAAAGGTTTAGAACAAAAATCCTAGCCTCTAGGGTTTCTCTTGCACGAATTCTGAGTTGTTCACAGGTTAGAAGAAACCCCCATAGGTTATTTATAGGTGTTGGAATCAAATAGACTCGGATTAAATCAAAACATACCAAATCTGGCACTGCATACCGGTATACGAATGCAGATACCGGAATGCCATGACGGAAACAGAACTTCACGCAGAGGCATTCCGGTATGGGAAACTTCAGTACCGGAAAACTTTACTTCAGTACCGGTACTAAAAGTCACATACCGGTATTCAGTTCAAAAACAGATTTTCTCGCATTCTGTTTTGAGGAACTTCAAATTGGATTCCGGAATTCACTTACATTCCGGTATATGATATGGCATACCGGTATACACTTCAAAAACCAATTTTTCTCAACATCGGTTTTGAGGAATACCAGAATAGATTCCGGAATCCACATGCATTCCGGTATACAATATCATGTATCGGTATGTGGGTCCGAAATTCCAATAAACGAGTTTTAACAAATAATCTAAAGTTCCTAAAAACTCATTTAATCCGATTATAACAATACACATGATTCCAATACCATAATAAACTATGAATCACAGTATAAACAATAAAACTTACATTAACGTCGTGATTCAACATGTGAGTCAATGGTTGGCAATGCTTGAAGTCTCGGATTCTTCAACATGTGCAAGTAGCACTTGACCTTCAAGACTCCGACTCAACAACTCACGAAATATGCCAATACAAAATCCGTAACATGTCGGGGGCTACAACCTCCAAATTCAATCGTCGCAATTCCGCCAATAGCGGGGGTTGAGTAACAAGTAGCATCGCTAAATTTTCCATCGATTTGCGACTTAGAGCATCTGCCACCACATTTGCTTTTCCCGGGTGGTAAAGAATAGTCAAATCATAATCTTTAAGTAGCTCCAACCATTTTCGTTGCCTCAAATTTAGCTCCTTCTGTGTAAACAGATATTTTAGGCTCTTATGGTCGGTGTAAACTTCACAACGCTCGCCATAAAGATAATGTCGCCACAGCTTCAAAGCGAACACCACGGCCGCTAACTCCAAATCGTGGGTTGGATAATTCTTTTCATAATCCTTAAGTTGACGGGAAGCATAAGCTATTACTTTTCCGTCCTGCATCAAAACACAACCCAAACCATTAAGTGAGGCATCACTAAAAATCACATACCCTGCTCCCGCAACCGGCAAAGTCAAGATCGGGGCGGTAGTCAAGCGCTCCTTCAACTCCAAGAAGCTTTTATCACATAAGTCATTCCAAATGAACTTAGTGCCTTTATGAGTAAGTCGAGTGAGGGGCATAGACAACTTAGCGAATCCCTCGACAAACCTCCGGTAGTACCCGGCTAGACCAATAAAACTCTGAATCTCGGTCACATTTGTTGGTCTAGGCCAATTCTTGTTTGCCTCAATCTTCTTAGGATCCACGGCTACACCGTCTCCCGAAATTACATGCCCCAAAAAGGACACTTCGCGGAGCCAAAATTCGCACTTCTTCAACTTAGCAAAAAGTTTCTTCTCCCGAAGTACTTGCAATACTTGCCTCAAATGATCTTTATGTTCCTCGTCGCTTCGAGAATACACTAAGATGTCGTCGATGAACACCACAACAAACCTGTCTAAGTAAGGCTTAAAGACACGGTTCATTAAATCCATAAAAGCTGCCGGGGCATTAGTAAGCCCAAACGGCATAACAGTAAACTCATAATGTCCATACCGTGTTCGAAAAGCCGTCAGGGGTACATCCTCAGCCTTGATCTTGAGTTGGTGATAACCAGATTGTAAATCTATCTTGGAATACACCAAAGATCCTTGTAGTTGATCGAACAAGTCGTCAATCCTCGGTAGTGGATACCTATTCTTGATCGTAACCTTATTAAGCTCACGATAATCCACGCATAGGCGAAGAGATCCGTCCTTCTTCTTCACAAATAGAACCGGTGCTCCCCAAGGTGATACACTCGGTCTGATGAAGCCCTTATCCAACAAGTCTTGCAACTGTGCTTTCAACTCCTTTAGCTCGGCGGGTGCCATCCTATAGGGTGCCTTTGAAATCGGGGTAGTCCCGGGAACGAGATCCACCACGAATTCAATTTTCCTATCCGGTGGCATACCCGGAAGATCCGCCGGAAAAACATCAACGAACTCCCGCACAACAGGTATATCCTCAATCCGTGGGGTATCTCCATCCCTCACAACCACACTAGCAAGGTAAGCTACGCAACCACTCCGAATCAAGTGCTTAGCCCGTGCAGAAGAGATAGTCATCGCAAATAGCGAACTCTTGCATGCTTGAAACACAACTTCATCCTTTCCGGGCTCCCGAAAGGTCACAATCCGATCCTTGCAATCGATTGTGGCGTAGTATTTTGTGAGCCAATCCATGCCCAATACTACGTCAAACTCACCAAGCTTCTGCAAAACTAGCAAATCAATCGGCATAAACCAATCCCCTACTCTAACAGGGCAACGAGGGCAAAACTCCCGAATGTCCAAAATGTGGTCGGGAACAACAACATGTCCCGGATGCAAAGTAGGTGCAATCTCGATGCCATGCAACTCGGCAAACAACCGATCAATGAAAGAATGCGATGCACCTGTATCAAATAAAGCTCTAACTCTGATTCCATTAATTAAAATGATACCTGCGACGACCTCCTCGGCTGCTGTCGCCTCCACGGCCTGAGCCGCATAGATACGCCCACTAGGCGCCTGTCGGGATCCCTCGATCTGCTGCTGTTGCTGCTGAAAGGGCGGTCGCCCCGCTGAGTAGTGAGTAGCTGGGGTCCCACGACCCTGTCCTGGTGGTGTCGGTGCTGAAGCCGTCGAAGGCGCTGGGGAAGAACCCCTCTGGCACTGAGATCGAATGTGACCCTCCTGGCCACACTTAAAACACTTGCCACTACGTTGCGGGCATTGCGGTGCAAAATGAGGACCACCACAAATGACGCAACGCGGCGGCTTCCAGGAATCCGATGCTCCGCGCGGTGGAGCCGAACCGCGCCCACCCGACTGGCTCCTCGGGTGCTTTGGCGGTTTCTTGGAGTAACTCCTACTGCCTCCCTCGCCCGCCGACCTCTTGCCTCTCTGTCTGTCCCAAGCTTCGATCTCCTCCATCGCAATCTCCGCGCCCTTTTCCACAACTAAGGCGCGATTCACCACTTCCCGGTAGGTCTGCAACCCTGCCGCCTGCACCAACCTAAAAATAGACGGTCGAAGGCCCGCCTCAAAAATTCGAGCCTTATCCTCGTCGTTTCTCACCACGTAGGGTACGCAGTGCAAAAGACGGGAAAACTCGCGCTCGTACGCCGTCACCGTCATATCCCGCTGACGCAAGCTACGTAGATCCCTCTCCATCTGCCTCTTGACACTTGGAGGAAAATAGTTTGACAACAAAAGGTCCTTGAATCCGCTCCAAGTGATAGCCGCTAAATCGTTGTTCGGGTCATCCCGAATATCCGCCCACCAACGATAAGCCGCGCCGTCAAGATGATACGTGGCCAACCATACCTTATACTGCTCCTCCACAAACGTATCATGAAAAAGCTTTTCCATGTGGAGAACCCACTTCTCCACCGTCCAATGATCCGCTTTCTCACCGTCGAAGACTTGAGGGTTACATCTTCGAAACTCGTTCAAACGCTCCATCAACCTGTCTCGCTCTGTCCCGACAACCATCAAAGGCAAAACCGTCCTCGCCGGCGATGCCCGCGTCGGGGGTGTCATAGCCGTCTCCTCCCTCGGCTCGGCACTGGGCGCCACGGGGGTCGGCCCAGGGATAGGCGCCGATGCTCCAACAGTCGCACCTCCAACTGGCGTAGGTGGCGTAGGATCCTGAACTGTCCTGGTAGAAGCCTGCTGAAGCAATAACTCCTCCATCCTCTTCATCCTTGCCTCCTGTCGACGTGCGGCATCGGCTTGCTGTTGAGCCGCAGTCGCCTGCTGTGCCACCAGACCTGTCAATGCTGTCAACTGGTCTCTCAACTCGCGGACCTCACTAGATCCGGAAGTTGCAGAGGTCTCCACATCCTCTGTGTCGGCTGCCGCTGCCCTCTCGGTCGACTGGGAACGAGTAGTCGGCATCACAAGCTACAATAACATAGAATGCGCAAGTTAGAAAACTCACGCCAACGAAACCCCACTCAGATAATAAAATTCCCAATCATGCGAAAGTAAATGAAGTGAGCTCCTAACTAACTCCCGATGTCACGTTGTCGGCCGCCAACGTGACCTCCTAAGAGTTAGGTGTCACACACTTCGGTCAAACTCCAACTACTTGGAGAAATGAGACAGAACCCAATTGTGTTACTTTCGCTATATACGATCTCGTCTCTCACGAGTCTAAGTCCTCTAGTCCAACCTGCCTAAGATTTTCTAGGTCCACAATGACTTAACCCTAGGCTCTGATACCACTATAATCTGTCACGCCCCGGGGCCCCAGCGGAAGCCCACCCGGGCGCATGCACAGACCCGCCGTGTACACAAACATCCCACATGCACACAAGGCGTCTAATAACAACATGAATGAAAGGAATAAAGTAAGTAATCCTATCATGATACTCAGAGCATACATACTAAACAGGTAAGGTCTCAAGGTAAAAGTATGAAATACTATAAAAGTGAAATCACTACAAGAGTTTAGTACAACAATAACCCAAAAAGGGACATAGGGTAGTCTCTACAAAAGTGGTCGAAACAAAACACCTCTCAAATAAAAACATAAAAGAAAGGTGCGCCACCTAGTCGCTAGCACCCTCGCGATCTAGCTACTCGCAATGCCCTTGCCGCGGTCCCTAGCCTCTCCCGCAGTGGATGGCTCTGAAATAAAAACAACAAACCCCAGGGGGATGAGAACTATTATTCAATAGTTCCCAGTGGGTAAGCCGCCGAGAGGAGCGGAGTACACCACTAGGCCAACTGAGGCAAAGTAGGGTTAGATAATAAAAGCATATTTAATAAGAACTTCTATGCTACAATGCCTCAAGATATAATCATATTAACATGAACTAAACTACTCATGCATATGTATAAGTATGCAATCTTTTACAATATGAATGTTCATCTTGCATATAACATTAAATATGTAGTCATAAAAGGGGTATATCGAAAGAATGTTCACTTGTGCCGTGCCTAATGGCTCCGTGGTAGTCAACACCTCACGCTTCGGTGAGCCTTACCCACGGCGGTTCCATTTCGGCGCTCTCTCTAACACAAAGGCGAAATAACTGTCGCTAGGCCATCTCCGGAGTGCCGGCTTGTAGGGAGCGACCCTCACAAGCATGTGTAAACGAGCATAGTGGCGGACAAGTAACAATCAATCACATAGTATATGTCGTCATGTCTAAAAACATGGAATGCCAACAAATATCCAAGTCTAGGTCATAATGCCCTTCTAGATGTTCTTCTAGATGAAATGTCATAAGTTCAACTTGTCTTACGGTTCAACATGCCATATGTCATATCTACCCTATGACTAGTTCATGAAGTTAAGTGTCATGAGTATTACCAAGTTCAATGTTCTCTATTGTCACACATGTCTCTACTTATCTAAGTAGATGTCCCCAACAATCACATAATTGGTTTATTCTATTTCCATAGCCATACTTGATGCACTATGCATAAATCATGCAATCTTCCTACTACATAGGATACATATATAATTTGCATATAATAGTACATGAATCTCATGCATTCTACGATTCTACCATGTCATAACGAGTATGAAAATGCATTAAATTAAGCTCTTAAGCTACACTGATGACATAGAGGGATTTCACCCATTTCGGTGAGGTCAAACCCACCCGAAGCCCTTCGGAACCTCGCAGTATCCGAAAACAAAGTTGTCCCCTCGATTTCTAGCGCCCTAAAGGAGATTCCTATGGGGTTAGAACATCGAACAACCAAAATCGAAAAATGACATACAAACAAAGGGAAAAAGGGTGAAAATACCTTAGACCAAGAATTTCTTGTCCAAAGTCCAAAATAGAGTTAGGAGGCCTCAAATCCAACCTAACACAACATTCTACACCCATCAATTCCCATTCAAAATCCCAAAATCAAGAAACCCTAAAATAAACCCTAGGTTTCCCATAATGGGATTTCTACAACAAAAATCCAAATAAACTACAATAGAGGGTTCAAGAGAGGAGAACTCACCTCTTTAAAGCTCTAAACAAGCTCCAAGGAAGCTAGGTTGAAGATGAACCTCAAACAAGCTCTTCTCTTTCTCCACCAAGTCCACCAAGAACAAGCTAGCAAGCTTGAAAGCAAAGAAAAGGAGAAAGGAGATCAAACCCTAGGTTTAATCACCCAAAAACCCAAGAAATCTAGAGAGAGAAAGGGAGAAGGAGCCTTACCACTTTCTCCAAGTCCTCAGCATATGGCTGAGAGGGGAGGGTGTGGGGGTTAAGTTGTATGTTGTAACAATTGCCCTAACACCCCTCCAAAAGCCAACATTCGCAAAACAGCTCAAAGCAGGATTCTGGACACTGTATACCGGTATGCGTATGGGCATACCGGTATCCAGCCAGAAATCCCGCAAACCCGAGCCTCGGCCAAGCAGGCCACGCAAAGGGATTCCGGTATGCGCATTGCCAGTACCGGTACTAATCACTTCAGTACCGGTACGCGCTCTTCACATACCGGAACGCCAGCCCATTCCGGTATTTCCAGCAGGATTCCGCAGAACCCGAGAGCTGCGAAATTCAGTTTAACACAGCATTCCGGTATCCCAAAGATGAATACCGGTATGCAATGCCAAAACCTGCAATTTTGCAGATTTCGACTCCCGGAGTCCGTTTTCGCACTTCTAAAGTCCCGAAAACGCTCCTAAGGGCTCGAAACAAAACCAAAACCTCCAGATTAGTACGGAGTACTAATCTCACACTAGAACCTTGCAATTGGCTAAAGTTCAGTGTACTACAGCTCTAAAATAAAAATAACAATAGGAGGGCATAAGAACTACTGAAAAATATTTTTCAGTGGATACAATCGACGACAGCGAGGACCTACACCACTAAATCTACTTAAGGCATCAATAATATAAACTGAACTGAATAAATCAACACAGGGTATACTGAACTAAAAGTAAGTACTTACTATCATGCCTCTATAAACGAATACTGGAAGCAGTAAATCATATATCTTATGCATCAACTAAGAGCATCTGAAAGTTGATTCGGGTGCATGCGAGCCGGTTTGAACATTTTTGGACCAATAGGAGGAATCAGGCACTTGAATATTAAATAATGCTAGCACCCCTCCTCTCGGATAGGGCGTACGCTAGGAAACAGGTACTAGTTCAGAGGATCTAAATGTTTTTGGGCGTCTGAAAACATTTTTTTAGGCATCGGAAGTTAGGAAAAAACTAATTTCCACTTCTCCCAAAACCCCAATTCGATCTGAATCGATTTCCAAATCAATCCTAACTCTAGCTAGGTTTCCCCAAATTCATTCTACTCATGCGCAATATGATTTTTATCCTCACTTTGCCATTTTGGCCAAAGTTAAGTGCATTTCACTGAATTTTAGTGTATTACACCAATTCTTTGCTCAGGTTTAGGAACTAATATTTAGGTTCCAGAGTGTGACATTTTCAGGCTAAAACTAGTTTTCCTCTTTTATTTTCTCTTCTTTTTCTCGAAATTTTGGGTATTACAATTTCACTGAGCATGACATACTATGAACAATCACATAGATGTCTATTCGTCAGTAATTTGTTCGATATTGTAGTTGTTTAAATAATCCTTTGACCTGAGGCACCATAGTTATCTTGCGGATGGATTACTATAGTTTGATTATGTAGAAACTTCATATCCTAATCATAGTTTAAAGTCAACACAAGTTAGCCGCATGGTTTTTATGTATAGGTAAGTGTGTGCCAAGATAGAATTTATCACCCTTGATAGAAAGGTAATTATCCTATACTAATTGAGTTACAAAATATAAAATCCTTGACCAAGGAAGATTATGGAAAAGAATTTTCATATTTCATGACAAGATTCGTTGTTAATCAGATAAGATAAATAATGGAGTGATGGGATTTGACCTGGCTTAACTGGGACCAAGTGATCGGAGGGTTCAATAACATGGTAACTGCACCTAGACATTCAGTCCATTATTCATTTTACTTGGATTATCACAATGCATTGTGGGACCCACAACGTTAATCGCGCTCAATTGGAAGAACTAAAATTGTTTTGGTCTGTCAAAGAGAGTTTCAATTGTGACGCTAAAAAAGTTTAACATCATATCTCACTACCAAATGAAATCATGCACATTGATGGTATCTTAGACGAACGTAAAAATCATGTACATTAATGGTATCTTCATGGTTAAAACAAACATATGTTTTCTTTTTAGGATCAAAAAAATAAAACATTTAACTATAAAACTTTAGAATTTTTCATCCAGATACTCAATAAGTTAATCATTTTAAAAAAATTTACACATTCAGTGTCACGATCCAAACCCTTTGATTTAAGACGAGACTGTCACAGTTTTATAAGAATCAAATTTATTTTAAATTTGAAACTTACGAATGTGCAAGGCTATTAGGCTCCATTTGGATTAGGAATGACAAACATTATAGCTTTCAATTCCGGAATAGTCAAGAATAAAAGTAAAATTGTGTTTGATTTGTAATGCTACTATTCTTAAGAATAACGCAAGTTGTGTTTGGTTAATTTTATAGAATAGTAAAGAATAGTGGAAAAAAGTGATGGTTGAATTTGATATAAAATATGATTAATATTTCATAACAAATTTGATATAAAATATACTATGCAAAAGAACATTTAAAATATAATACTATCTCTCTTTTTTTTTCAAATTATACTAAAAAATAAATTTAATAAAAATAATTTATTATAGTATCTAAGTATAATATATTATAATAATTTATTATAAAATATAATTACAAATAATATGTATTAATATAGAACAATTAATAATTTTTATAATAAATAATTCACTATAATAAATAATATATCATGTCAACATAATTTACTTAAGTTTAATTTACAATCATAATAAAATTTGGAATCAAATCTTAAAATAGCATTATTTTATCAAAAAGGTAGAATGTTTATTCCAAAATATCCCGAGATAATTGCGAATGACAGGGCCTTAAAGAACAAAATAATTCTCAAAACTCTGTAAGTTATACTAAGCATAAGTGAGAATAGGGTTACTATAGCAAATATGTATTGGTTACAACCTCTATTATCTCCATTACTAAAGTATCATGTGTAAGCACATGATCATCAAAAATGGTCCAAAAAGTTGATAAAAACAGTATAGGACCTCTGTCACGCCCCGTGTCCACGTTTTTCGGGCTCGTCAACAAATCCGCCGTATTTATAGGTATTTTCCCTGTATACGAAACGATAGCTGTAGCTGTAAAATACATACAAGCAACAACAAAAAATACAGAGCTGATAAAACTGAACATAACTCGATAAATATAAGCCAACTGTACATACAGGATCCAAATTACATCACTGTCCAGCCATAACTACAAGATACAAATCTATCCCACTGTACACAAAATAAATACATATGTATGTACATGGCAACTCCCAAAAGGAAACTATCTCCAAAATGGGTCCTCCTCTAGAATCCGACCGGGATAGACAGGGATCTAGCTCGCGACTCCCTTACCTCGATCAGAAGGAGCAGCGGCAACAGTCGATGGTTCTGCAAGAAAAGTGGCAATAATGGGTGTAAGAACTACTATCAAATAAAGTAGTTCTCAGTGGGTACCGTCACCGACCCCAACGGCCTACCCACTAAGTTTACGAGACTAACAGTATAGCTGGTAGGTAAAAAAATAATAAGGTAAGCTGGAATAAAACTCTACAGCTACAGTGCCACTATCCTACCACTATGCACAACAAAGTCTCTATGAATACATGCATCATTAGTTAAAGGTAGACACTCCTGACCCGATCCAAAAGGATCGCCATAAGGCTTGTCCAGCCAATGCCTCGCCACATCGTACACTACCTCGGGGGTAGTCGGTGGAAGGATCCTATCCAAGAGAACTGCAACGATATCAACGCAAGAAAAGCCTCACTCCGGAGCGGCAATCGGGGAAGCTACCCAACCGAGCATACAAGCGTATCTCTGTCGAGTTCAATCAGGCTCTAGCAGGCTATAATCAAAGTAAATGGGTCAAACTAGTCTAACAACCAAGGCTCGTGTGCTTTCGGCACAATCTGATGTAAGAAATAAAAATCTAAGTCCGCCGTCAACCCCGACGGCACCCGACAGTGCAAAACAGCTTAACTCTGCCGTAAAAGTAGGCTAGGCACCTCAGCACGGGCGTAAACCGAACTTGCACTAGTCAATGTATCCACGACGCACTAACAGCGATGATACCTTAGTTACTAACATCACAATCTAGTTAGGAGGAACTTCAAGTCAACTAAAAGCGGAAGGAAAAACCAGCAAAGAATCTCCAATTAGCTCACTAGACCAAAGCTAAGTCGAAAGATCGATAAGCTTCACCTATTCTCAACATTTCAGCACAATAAATGCAATTGCTCCAATTAAACTCCTACTAACCTCGAGGTCCAACTAGGAAAGGTTTCAAACCATGACAATGGAGTAGGAAAATCAGCAATAATCTAGCAAGACCAAACCAAAGAAATTTGGTAAGGAGAATAACTAAAACTCTACTATATGCTGAAATTTCAGCTTCAAAGTTCCAAATGAGCCAATTTCAATTAGCGAACCTGAGATTTCAGCTACAAGAGGGTCTAAACCAAGCTCCCCTTGCTCCTTCTTTAAATTAATGCCCAATTCGAACTTGATGCATACATATGCTGATTTTTGCTGAGTATAAATGCTGCCAGCTGTAGCTGCTAGGCTGCCAGCTTGCTGGCAGCAATGCGGTTGCTGGCTTGGTTGGTTGCTGCAGCTGCTTTGGTGCAGAAGTTAGCTGCAATGCTGGCTGCCAGTTGAGAGGAGAAAAGGGAGAACGTCAAGCACACTAGCTACTAATCCTTGTTGCTGCTAGTGCGAGTGCTATTCCTACTGAGGTTGATGTTGTTGCTGCTGCTATAGCCGCAAGGTTGAGTGCTGGCAGCATGCACAGGAAGTGAAGATAGCAGGAGACAAGTAGAAAGAGAAGAGGAAAAATGGAAGTAGGGAGAAGAAAGGAGATAAAGGGAATTAGCTGAGGTGTTCTCAGCTCATCACTACAGTCCAAACTCCCCAATTTGGGGTAGTTGGACTTGATGAGTTGTGCTCTAAGAACAGCAAAACAAAACTGCACTAGCTGAAATTTTACTCACATTACGAAGTCATTTGCGACACCAATTTCATGTCCAAATCAATTTCTAACACTTTCCCAAAGTGTCGGTTAAATCAGGGACTGTAATTATCCCGAAAAAGTAATATTTTACTATATATTTTTTTTTTCTGGACATTACATCCTCCTTGGGTGTAATCCTGATAGTTCTTAGAGGGTCTCATGCTGTTCGTATTGATCTTTGCGAGACATTTTTGGCGATCACGTATGTGACACATGATACTTTAAGAGAAAAAACAATAGGAGTATAGTGAAAAACAAAAATAAGACTATAGGATTATAATTAATACGGTTAAAACCACAACGTATTAAAGTAAAGACTGCGGTAACAACAAGGATAAATCTAAAGTTTTTCTAAATATTATACGTAAATTGTATATTTTGAGAGAACCTATTTTTTAGAAATCTCAAAGAAGAGGTTAAGTGATGACAAAGAGAAGATGAAAGTTATTTTCTATTTATGGCTATCAAAAGTTTATTCAGTGGCTTGCAATAAATTAATAATGATTTTAGTCAAATTATGATTACTGAATGAGTTATGAATATATAGTGAAATTTGTGTTTCAATTCATTGTTAGATTCCTCTTAAATCTATTATATTTAACCTTTGTCTAACATACTATCTAGTAGTTTTAAACTTAATCGACTCTTAACAAAATTGGAAAACTATAGTTGCATAATTCTATTTATCTCTTTATAGTTAAAAAAATTCATTTTATTGTTCATTATTAAATGAAAATTGATACTTTCTATATCAATAGCAGTAACTTAGAGTTCATATATAATTTTGTGTACCAAATATGAACAAGAATATGCCCCTTTTGGTAGAATATAGAATGATAGCGATGTATATTGATTCTTCTCTTTTGTTTCTTATTTTTATAGAATAGAGTATCCTACAATACTAACATGGCAAAAGATTAAGATGACTAATCAGTCTTCAATCATTTGGGAAAAAAAGCATGATATAACTCTTCTTCAATTGATGGTGGAGCATACTCTTAATGGTGGGAAAAACGGACAAGACTTTAAA
The DNA here is from genome assembly GCA_016920855.1 of Puya raimondii. Taxonomy (NCBI): domain Eukaryota; kingdom Viridiplantae; phylum Streptophyta; class Magnoliopsida; order Poales; family Bromeliaceae; genus Puya; species Puya raimondii. The sequence goes on along the minus strand of JABWPP010000050.1, from coordinate 21,323,431 downwards.
GAAAATGTTTGGGACGACATTATGGCAAAGTTTAATGAAGAAGCTAAATTGAGGTGTGACATTAATTATTTGAAAAATTGGCTGAAACATTACAAGGAAGAATATCAAATAGTGAGCAATCTGAGGAAGCATCCGAGGTTTAGATGGGATGATACAAATCATAAATTAGATACTACTGATGATGCTGATTGGAGCGAATATATTATGGTATGTTGCTTTGTTACTTTATTTATGATAACTTTCTAAGTAATTGGTTCTAATTTATTCTATTTATTTGTCCTTTTGCATAGGAAAATCCTGGAGCAAAACTATACCGATATAGAAAAATACCTTATTTCAATCAGCTGGAAATTATTTGTTCTTCACGATGAACTCTTATTCATTTTTCCTTTCACATTGGAAAAGCGTGAAGCAAAACTATATTGAAGAGGAAGATACCATATTTTAATCAGTTGGAAATTGTTTGTTCTTCATGATGAACTCTTATTAACTCTGGATCATCAAATATTGACAGGAATAAAGAAATTGTAATCATTTGAGATGAATTGCAATAATTGCTTATTTAAGCATCAAAAAAATTGTACCAACAATATATATAATGTCATCACTAATTTCAAACAATGAGTCATTTTTCATATGTTCAAGTATGCGTCTTATTTGCATCCACTACAACAAAATAAATATTAAACGACAAATTAATAGCGACAATTATCGAATAGACTATTATTTATTATCAAATTTATTTCAGGGTGCATTAGTTTAAACTATGTATTTTTTCCGGCTAATAATTATATATTAAATACATCTATTTTGAGTCCCATTACAGCTCCCGATCCTACCAGGCATGATCCTTCCACTGCGCCCCTCCCTGCGTCGACCTTACACGAGTGCCCCTCACAGGGAAAAAATCTAGAATGCACCGGGTATATTGCTGACGTGGCGTCCCCAACCAATGGGATTGTCCCCCTTGGGTTGATATGCCCCATCATGGTTAATAGAAAAATATTTTTATTATACTTTTCTTTCAAATAGAGAGATATGATTGGCTTATTACTGATGATGTGGTGCAAGTGTGACACTATAGACTTCCTCCCTCACAGCACCCCACCCTCTATCCCTTCTTTCCGCGACTCCTCCCCCTCTCCCCACCTCCTCCTTAAATCAAGAGATTCTATTATGTATCAATCACACTAAATCATCTATTAACGGTCTATTATATATTTTTTAAATAAAAAATATAATAAAAATATTTTTTATTAATTATGAAGGGACATGGATGAACCTAACCCACCCAAAAACCAGAAAACCTCTCCCGGAGTCTCTCTCGCTCTCGCTCTCGCTCTCGCTCTCGCTCTCACTCTCGCTCTCGCTCTCGCTCTCTGTAATATCCCGGGCGATCCGCAACCTGTCGATGATGATGAAACTCGGAGACGAGGATGGTGGATAGCGTGTTCGTATGGCGGATAGCGTGTTGGGTAGCTTGGATAGGGGTTCTGTAGATAATTGGGGCAACTGGGAGTATACTGGGAGAGAAGAAGAAGATGTAGAGAGATAGGGAAATGGGGAGGAGGGAAAAGCAAGAGAATTGGGAAGAGTAGAGTTGGGGATTAGAAGAGAAGAGAGAAAATTTGGAAAAGATGAGAGGAGGAAGAAGAGGAATAGTTGGAGAGAAGGAAACATTTTAGTTCATTTCATTGATGCTGTGAAATGTTTACAACTTGCTTCTTATACTCCTCCTTACATAGCACTAATATGTAAATAACAGAGAAAATATGGATTAAGCTGTAAATGCTAATAAGAAACAAACAAAGGGTGTTGTGGGCCAATTTTGATGGAATGTGGGCCTCGAGTTGGGCTTTGGTGCATCTGTGGTTGCTTTGTGGCTTATCGGAGTGGATACGTTATTCCGACCACCCAATCCGCTGACTTGGAGGATCTCCAGATCCTTCGTTCCTCCCACTTCACTTCGTAGATACTGTGAGATGCTCTCCTTTCTCTCAAGGGCTCCCAACTTTCCATGAATGTAGCTAAGATCCCAGCTCATGCTTCTTTATTTTCTCTACTTTACTATTATACTACTCTACTTAGCCTCTATCCTTCTCCCAGCCCTTCAGGTTGTTACACTCTCCCCCTCTCTTCCACAACTCCTCCCCTTACTCCTCACCTCTTCCTCGGTGTCCTCTCCAAGCTCCGATCCCATCCCCTAATAGCCTACCGCTTCTTCCGATTCGCCATATACGACCTCGCTTATCCCGTGCCGTGATCGTACAGGTCCTCGTCGACGCCGACATCGTCGGCCCCACGAGGGTGGTCCTCTACCTAGCTATCCGATCGGAGCCCTCGGCGGTGCCGCTTCTCGACTCGGTGCTCCGATCCGCCGGCAAGAGCTCTCCATCTCGAATCCTCGGTTTCGTCCTTGAATACACAAAATGAATTCACAAGCAAAAGAGAAAGAACAAACAAGGCAAATAAGAACAAGAAGGCACGAAGCCTCGGTTTATTACTTCTTTCTTTCTTTGGTTTAGCAATTTGATTCCGTCAGATAGCGCCTTGTTTGATCCAAGAAAGTTTCATCAGGTATCATTAGAACTTGATGGATTCATGTTTTTCAATAAAACCAGTTGCGAAATGTTCGATCAAGTTCCATCAGGTATCATCATAACGTAATATATATAGTCGGGTTTTTCAATTGAAAAGTTGGGAAAATGTTCCCTTAAGTTCCATCAGGTTCTGCTAAAAGAAGTTACCGATCAAAGCCCAATTAATTAAGTCCCTCACGGAAGATTACTTATAAAATATTCTCAAATCAAATAGGTTTCAGAATTCTGCACTAATGTGCTAATGTTTCCAAAAAACTAGAAGGTTATAAGCAGGTTTCGACTATTGAGGAGAGTACAGCGCAAATTGATGCATATCAAAGAGTTTATTTGCACTTTTTCTTTAAGGGTACTGACTACTGAGAAGTAAAGACCTATTATCAAGTAAAATTGGTTTGCACAGATTCAAATGCTGATGAATAGTTGAGAAAAAATTTGCAAGCTTTCTGAAAGATAAGCAGATATGTGGTATTCAATACCTATGAACCTTTTTTTCAAATTAGGATGACAAAGTTATCCCTTTAACCTTTTTTTCAAATTAGGACGACAAAGTTAGCCCTTTAACTTTGACGCCCTTTTGATTTTAACAATTGTGTCCCTGAGGTTCGTCACAGTTTTAGTCCTTTAGTTAATCTACCTTTTGAAAAGTGACACCCATGTGAGAATCCTTATTGTTACTCGTTGGTGTGAAAGTTTTCATGATGAGTGTATATTGGAGTTTAAGTTTTTAATGAGGATATATACTTCAATTAATTGATTATATTATGTTGGTATTCGTTAACAATTATGCAACTTTTATATTATGTTGGAATTTTCTTCTAACACTTATCAAATTATACTTCCGAAAACTGTCGTGAATAATTATAATCTCCTTACATTTGGTTGCCATATTACTGATTAGTTGCACATTTTCTTTCTAAATAGGTGTTTCGAAATTCTACATGATCACGCTTTAAAAAAAAAAAAAACCGGAAACTTGGAATGAATATATTATTAGTGCGTTCAGAAGAAATAAATGTGATGCATCCTATGATAAATTGACAGGAAAAAAGAGAGAGAGCTCTCTTCTTTTTCTTTTCTTTTTCTTTTTTTTTTTCTCCCTTCTGTCAATTTACGCTATTATGTTCTTGTAAAAATATGAGGCAAGATACTTTCCGTTTGATGGAAGGAAGTCGGTATTTTACATATATTATTAAGAAAAAAAATCATGGTAGGAAGATTAGAATTAGGTATTTACATATATTAGTAAGAAATGATCATGGCATGAAGATTAATAAATGTGGTGGAAACCCAATTCTTATAAACAATAATTCATATTATTAGTCCATTTTGAGGCTTAGTATTTTTATGAATGCCGCTCTTCTCTGGTAAGAAAGCTGACTGAATTTCTCTGTCCTGGTACTCCCTTTGAAAAGCGGCCCTTTGTCTCCTTCAGTTTATAATTCTTCTTGAGAATATTCTAAGTTCGTTATTTTGAAGCTTTGTTGCTAACCTAATATGTTTCACTGTGTAGTTATTGCTCTAACTTCTGGGGAAGAAAATCTACTATTGTTAGTTCTCTGATATAGCCAGTGAATAGAAAAGAGCAAGTTTGAATTGTTGTTAGCATTTGATTTGCAGGAACAGACAATTTGTTATATGTAATTGAAAGCCCTGCTTTTGGTATTAGACATTTACTCTGAAGGATGAGGATGACAATGTGTTAGTCCAGATAGATCGAATTGGAGGGGCACTGGTTTAAGGGTTTTTGTCTGACTCCTTTTCCAAACGTACTGTTCATTTTTCCGAGGGACTATATAAATCCTAATCCGCCGTCGTCGGAAAACGCATCGGAATTAAATCCGGATCTCCGTGAAGGGCGAAGAGGTTGGACAACCAGTCCACAGGGCCTCAAGGGTCATGACCTTGCTGCCCGTAGCATCGCAACGCTGCCACAATCACCAAAGCCCTGAAACAAGCAACAATCACACTCATTTAAGCATAAAGAATGCCGTTTGAGCACTCCGTTCGTCCGCACGACTTTCCGCAAGCACCAGCGGATAGGTAACGACGTAACGGAGGCCGTGCTCATAGCCCCACTACGACAAGACCAGTCGCTGGCTCAAACAACCCATAAAAATAGTGATACACATACATTAAAAGGGCTCGACAAGTAAAAACAGCGAAGCGGCGCGCCAAAATAGAAAACTAAGGTGAGCATGGTGATCAGCGCGTCGCCGCGATCATCGTGCTCACCTTCCCAAGCTTCGGGAGGCAACAAGGAGGCCAGAACCATGCATGCGGCCGAAACAAAGCCAAAAAGCACCCTGGCCGGAGCAGCTTGCTCCGGCCGGCTGCCGGCCGCCATGCAGCGCGCGCGGCAGCCAGGGTTGGACGCGGGGGAGGTGAGGAAGGGGAAGCTCACCTCATCCGGCGGCAGGAAGCGGCGGCGGCGGTGCGGGGAGAGCTCTTGCTCTCGGGTGGCTAGGGCACGGCGGCGCCAGCAACAAACGGCGACGGCGGCCAGCGACGACGCGAGCACCGGCAAGAGAAGGTCGCCGAACGTCGGGTGGGAGGTGACCGTGACAACAAAGACCGGCGGCGGCGGCGGCGCAGGGTGCTCGACCGCGACTGCCCTAGCAGCCCAAGCAGAAATCGCGGCAGCTGCGGCGGCACGGGGGCGGCCGAGGAGGGAGGCGACGGCACCGGAGGGTGCTGCGCCGGCTGAAGGCCGCGGCGGCTTAGGTCCAACACCCTCGGCCCACAGCAGCCCTAGCAGCAGCTAGCTGCGGCGCTCGGCGGTGGCTCCCGGCGGCGGGGCAGGTCGTCGGCAGTTGTGCCACCTCAGGGGGACCTAGGCGTGGGTTCACCCTGGGTGCACACTGCAGGGAAGAAGAAGGAGGAAGAAGAAGAAGAAGAAAAGAGAGAGAAGGGTTGCCAGAGTTCCGCGCCGGCCAGGGGAGGTCGGCGGCGGTCGGCGACAGTCGGCGGTGCTCAGGGGGAAGGCAGGGGAGCTAAGGAAGAGGGTGGCACCCTGCTGGGAGCTGAGGGAGAAGAGAAAGAACAATGACTCTCTCTCTCTCTCCACTCACACACACACACAAACACATATACACAAGCACAAATGTAAAAAGACCCTTGCAACATGGAAAATTAGTCCCAAGTCCCTCTCAGCATGTACAAAATATCCAGACACCCCTCCACAATCGATCTCACGCAAAACGGTCCATGAAACAGGGTCCACTTCGCGAAACGATCAAAATGCAAAACGACCTCTAAGCGAAGATCTCGCGATATCTCACGATCCGACCGTCGCATGTCAGAATGGATCGGGCCATCGCGTTCAGCACTGCCGAGAAATCGAATCTACCATTTTGGATCGTCAGAAACGGACTCCGAATAGCATCACAATCCATCCTCTCTCCGCCAACAAAACTCAAAACCATAAAAAAAACATAAAATACTATATATACATATATATATACACCTATACATATATATATATATACATATATCAATACAAATACAAAGTAGAGGGAGGGAAAACACTGAATTCAAATTCAATTTAAAATTTTAAAATTTGAATTCTCACAGATTTCAAAAGAGAGTTCTCGTGTGGAGAACGGTTTTCAAATGATCCTTAAATGATTGAGATTAGGATTTCAAATACTTCTGGTTAAGAAGCAGTTTTATAGATTGATCTGTTATTTGTGCATCGTATCATCCTTCGCCTAAGGACTTGCTTAGATTCATACAGGTTTAAGGACTGGTAGCTGTATGAACCTTATTGTGTTGTTGTGGTTTGTGTGTTGAATGAATGGTGGTTGTGATCCTGTTTGTATGTTGTGTACCCCGTGCAAATACAAGGGAGGCTCTGTCCGTGTGGACAGTGGGCCCTGTATTTGTGGCGGGTCTGTAAGTAGCGCGAGCTAGACTTTTAAATAAAAAATGGGCACGTATTTCCGCTTCTAAACCTAGCCCGGGGCGTGACAGAAGAGAGGCGGCGTGACAGAAGAGAGGCGTATTACCCTCATTAATGGCCCGAGATGATTATCGAGGCGACAAAGTCACGGCCAAGATGGTGGGAATGCCGAATGGTGACGGCGGAGATGAAAAGTCAGCGCAAAAGAGAGCAACGACAGAAATGCCGCAAATGACAACCCCGAAGTAGGTCACAAAAAGCGGTACTGGGCAAAGCAATGGGAATAGAGAGGGACAAAGCAGCATTAAATGCACGGGTTAAAAACATAGATGGGAGAGGGTTCCACTAACCTGCCAATTACGGAGAGCTTGGCATTCTCATTTTCGCATATTCATATATAGTATAAAATAATAATAATAATAATAATAATATAATAATAATAATAATAATATAATACAGGTAGATAGATAAAGATTGCTTTTCTAGAGAGAGTTTTGCTTTTTTGATTTGAATAAAGAGGTGTGCTTCTATACTTTTTATTTTTTGATGTCATTCATTCATTTTTATTCGACGGCTCAGATTTAATTTTTTGTTTTTAGTTCTAACCTACAATAGCGGGTCACTGTGAGAGAGGTATTGGTTACTAGGTACCCAAAGAGAAATATTTTGGTCTTTTAATATGAAGGTGATTAATCATTTTGCCCCACTATATTATCTAACATCTATTTTCTCTCTCTGTTTCCTTTTTCTACCCAAGTGGCCCTCACCCATGCCCAAAAAAAGCGCAGAATTGATTCGTGGACTGAGTATGGGTTTTATCTGTACCCACCTTGAACCCGACTCGAATCCTAATTGATCTTATATTATATAATATATATAAAATTTGATGTTATATTTGATTTATATTTTAAAAATTTAGATTCAATTTAATATGTTTTGAAATATGGTAAAGAGAAATAATTGTTTCAGGTTAGGATTTTCAGGTTAGGTTTTGGGTTTTGGATTTTTGTCAGTTTCGGGTTTGGATATGGATTTTTAAAATCCGTCGGGTTCGGATACGGGTTTGGGATTGATAGTCGGTTCGAGTTCGGATTTTTGAAAATCCGCCTTGAATCTGACCAGTTGACATTGCTAACCATTAGTCCCTAACCATCACTATTTTTTTTGACCAATAATCTTAAACTTTTCAATTTTTACTTTTAAAAATTATGTTTAAAATGTTTATTATCTCTAACGATTAAAATGTCATTATATTTAAAACGTTTATTATCCATAACAGTTCAAAAGTGTTTATAACTTTATTCAGTTCAAAGGGTTGAACTGAGCCACTTGATAGACTAGCTTAGGGTCTGATTGGTCGAACCAGTCAGTTTAATCTGATTTTTAAATCATTGATACTAACTTAATTAAAATAAATAATAAAAGTTAGGAAGCTGATTGCAAAAATTGACTAAAATTTCAAAAATTGAATAAAAGCTACAAATTTTTAAAGGTAAAATCAAAACCAACTTAATAAATCAAATCAATTAGACCGATCAAATTGATATTATATTCAAATAGTGTGAGGACTGAGATTTTTACTGCCTAATTTAACTCTCCGTTGACGATGTTTTGTGTGTATTTTAATTACATAATCACTCGTCAAGTTTCGGAAGAAAATGATTTAAAATCAAAGAGTTACGCAATTTACGATATTCACTTAAGGTGAATAGTAACTCTGGTTTTTCGGAGAGGCTGATGATTAGAGATGACTTCTGGAGCGTATCGGACTCCGTTCTTAGTGGTCCAATAGCTCGTTTTCAACTGTCCGACTATTCTGGACTCAATGACGCTAACAGATTTTGGATTTGATGCACTGTTTTCGAGAAAACTGGACCTTATCGAAAAATAGACTTTTATTCTTCTGTGTTGGCTATGCAAAGCTTACCGAAGCTCCGCTTTGCGTGTGAACCCTCAGATAGGGACCTATCGTGTGAAAGAAAGTTGGTGACGATGAACTTTGGTCGCGAGTTCGCTAATCGAGAGGATTTAAAAGTAAATATCGGCTGTTAAGCAATTGGCGTATAGATGAATCGGAAAGAGGATGAGTTCGTCGCGAATCGACAGCCTAATCGAACGAAACAAAATCGTGAGTTCGATGATTCGATAGTGCTAAACGTGCTGGTGCAATCCGTTCGGAAATCCGATGGACGGATAGCAAGATATCGCACGCTTTTCGAGGATGGGTCAAAATGTCGTGTTTGATGTTTTGCGAAAAGTTTCAATATTTTATGTATTAAAATGCGTGAAACTCAGCGTGGAGGTACATATGGGCAAAATACGCCCGCTGTGAGGGACTAGTAATGAAAATGCGGGTTTTCATGGACTTACCTGCAATTTGGCCAAGCTATATATATTGGACATTAGGGTTTACGTAAGCAAACCCTAACCCTAGCCACCCCATTCCCCTCCCTGCCGACCTAGCCGACCCTTCTCCCTCTCCTATACGTGCTGCTCACCTCTCGACCGCCGGCGACCCAACTCCGGCCGGCCATTTGTGCTACCAGCCTTCCTATCATCTTCATCTCCCTTCTCTCTCTCACATCTACCTTCCCCTCGGGTTGGAACCAGAGAGAGGGTGAGCCTTGACTTCCTGGCCATCGCCGGCATCGCCCCGACCTCCGGCGGGCCCTCCCTGGTGGCCCCGTCCTCTGCCGAGCGCCGCCGCCGCTCCTGCAGCCCGTTTGGTCCACCCGGGGCTCGTGCAGGCTGGTGTTGGCAGAGAACCGCCGCCGCCGCCTCCTGAAGCCTCCCGCCGGTCTCCCTCGAACCTCCGGCACTGCCGCACCCGGATCCGACGGTCACCGTCGTCGCCACTCACGCCGGAAACCACCGCGGCCGCGTGTGACCTGGAAACTTGCTGGCGGCCGTGCGACCTTGCGCACCGCCGCCGCTGCTCGGACCGGCCTCCCTCTCCTCCCTCGTGACCCCGGCGTGCTCCCCGTCGCTTTCCGGCGCCGCCCTAACGCCGCCGTTGTCGCCGGAGCTCCGCCCTAGCTCCCTGCACAAACCGGGCAGCTAGGGCATCACCGCCCGTCGCCTGCGCCGCTCCCCGCCGCCGATTGACACCTCGGCTGGTGGTCCCCGGCCAGCCGCATCCCTCCCCCGCCGGCGCGCCCTCCGCTCTTAGTAGTCCAAGGTCCGCTGCCCTTCGTTTGTCCGAAGATGGGTTTTCAGAGCGTTTCCCGAAGAAATCCGTCGGCGAAGCGTGGTTTTCGGCTCGAAAACTTCCGACGCATTGTGTGTGACTTGTGGGCTGCCGCTGAGCCTTGTTGGCTGGTTGTCTCGGCCGTCTCGTGTATTCGGAGATACCCGGTGAGCGGCAGTGGGTTTCGGTGTCGAAATCGACACTTACGGGAACCCGGATCGGAACGATTGTCCGACGATGATCGTTCCGATGTTCGATCTTGTGCTTGCTGCCCAAACACCCAAAGGGATGTTTTTTGGGGTAGTGGTTGACTCGTGGCATGAGTCGGTGAGTTTCGGGACACTCCGTGAGTCCCGGCAGAGTCCCGGTACGATTTTTGGGACTTCCGGCGAGTTACAGTAATCAGCTTTGGGAAACCGATTCCCGTGGGATCGTGTGTGGGCTTGTGAGTTAGCATTTCTTATATGTGGGTTAGATACTAACCCGGTGGACCCTCCGTAGGTCCGGTTGACGACCCTCCACAGTCGGAAGACAGACGCGATATTCGTACAGGTGGGTACTTCGATCCAAAGTTGGTCTAGTAGTGCATGCTCGGTGACGTTCCTTCTACCATTTCCTTTTCATTTCCTTATATGAGTATATGTGATGAATTGAGCCGGCACCTTGTGATCTCTACTTGCATTCTTTACTTGTTCTAGCAGTAGAGTAGATATGATTATATCTGTATCTGAGATGATGTTCTCGTGACCTTTTTGGTCGGTTTTCTTGACACGGTTGTCTGATGACCTATACGGTCGGTATACCCGGAGGGGTGGATTATTGGCTGTTTGCCAATATTTATTGGTCATACTTGCATTGATCGCCATTACTCTTGCGCATTTCGCGAACACCAGCGGTTGATCCCCGCAAGAGGGTGTTCTTTTTCGGAAAAGTGGTCGTGTTTCCGACCCGTGAGCTCAGTTGGGAACTTATATGCTGGCAGAGTAGGAGTGGCATGAGCCTGAGGTCTGCGGACTGGCGTGGTATGTTCAGATTGGGTATACTTGCTATATTCATTTGTTGATGCATGTCATTTACAGTAGCACTAGTGCAGTTGTACCTTGTTTCCCTTCTTTCATAGCTACTGTATTGTTATACCTATCTATCTCCTGGTTATCGGTGTGTACGCTTGCCTTCGTCGGCTTGCAGTACCCACTGGGAGGAGGAGACATGTTTACATATTCTCACTCCCCCGCTTTGTTGATTTTTCAGGTGATCCAGCTTGTTCGAGTCGGGGCGAGACGTGAGGCACGTCATTTGCGATCATTAGAACTCCTGACCCGGTCATTGGTTTAGTTTCTTTACTTGCATTATGAATAAATAACTTTAGAATTATGGTTCAGTTTTATTTACTCTTTGGACATGTAGTTTATTAATGCTTAATAAATACTTGTGATAAGATTTGCAACACCCGTCTCCTACCCTTCGTGGTAGCTTTTCTCTAAACTGAAAGGATCTTTCTGTTGGTGATACGTTTGAATTATTGATGTGAATTAAATGAATGTGTTGTATATGTACTTGTGCGACGCCGTGCAGATACATGGGAGGTTCTATCCGAGTGAACAGTGGACTCCCTGTGTTTGTGGCGGGTCTGTCGTCTCTGGGGTCAAGATTGTCAATGTGATAACAAAAAGAAAAAAAAATTATCCTGTATTTTTCCGCTGATCTTTTATAAACTCTAAATGGACCCCCGGGGCGTGACAAATAGTCTAGATTTTTTCCATATTGATTTATTTTGTTTATCTATAGTCCTAATTTTGTTTACTTTATAAAAACTCTATGGCGGAAATTTATTATAAGCTTAAAGTTTAAATTGTACAGTCTAGATTTATTCAGTCGTAACATTAAATTGTATTATACTGTTTAGATTTATATGAGGTTTTTCTATACTGTTAGGTTCTAAACTTTAAATTTATTTTCAGCTTAAATTTTAAAATATAATACATGATCTCATTATTCTAAAAGATCATTTTCACTATTAAAATTTGAATTAGTTTAGCCTGTACAATTCTATTCTAAGAATAAATTTGAATTATACCCTATATTCCTATTGAATCAAATATTTATGCACCTTCAATTTTTTTAAAAATACTAATACAAAATTAATGCTTAAATTAGAGAAATTCTAAAGTTTTCTCAAACATATGAAATATGTTGAAATTAATTATTTATCTACTTCAAATTTTTTTAAATAGTGATACAAAATTAATGCCTAAATTAGAGGAATTCTAAAATTTCACAAACATATTAAATATGGTGAATTTTAATATTTACTTACTTCAATTTTTTTTAAATAGTGATATAAAATTAATGTCTAAATTAGAGAAATTCTAAAAATCCTTAAACATATTAAATATGTTGAATTTGAATATTTACTCACAATCAAATTTTCTTAAATATTGATACAAGATTAATGCCTAAATTAGTGTAATTCTAAAATTCCTTAAATTAATATCTAAATTTGTGGAAGATATATCAATCAAACCTTTCTTTAAATTTTGCGATGTTTAATTACGGAAATACCCTCGACATGAAGTTATCTTTTAATCTACTATACGTTAAAATAGCACTTTTACTTTTTATTGATCAACGGTTATAATTTTTTTAATTATTTATAAAATTACTTACCGAACCATTTCTTTTAAATAAAAGTCAAAAGAGAAATGATTTGGTATTTTATAAAAAATAAAAAAGATCTTAACCGTTGAATAATGAAGGTAAAAATATCATTTTATTTTGTAGCAAGTTAAAAGGTTATCTCATGTGAGGGTATTTTCGTAATTAAATTAGGTAAAATTTTAAGAAAGCTTTGATTAATATTCCAAATCTAGCATTAATTTTGCACTAATTTAAGCATTTATTTAAGGTTTGATTGATATCCCAAATTTAGGCATTAATTTTGCATTAATTTAGGCATTAATTTTAGGAATTTTAGAATTCTTCTAATTTAAGCATTAATTTAAATTTTAGGAATTTTAGAAATAGTAATATTTCTATATATGTTGAATTTAAAAAATTTAAATTTAAATAAGAGGAACTTTGTATTACTATTTTAATAAATTTAATGTTGATAATAACGAATTCAACATATTTAATTTGTTTAAGAAACTTTTAAATTCCTCTAGTTTAGATATTAATTTTGGAACTAGGCTACTATGCTATTAATAGCACCAAATCATTAGTGCTATCAAGTTTTCGGCCATTGGATTGAGAGATGTGCGGTTAGGATGATGTGGGCCCCCTACGGTTGAGTGGGTGGTTGGTTAAATAGTATGATCTAACGGATGAAAATGATCAAAGGGGTGGATTTAACGGCAGAAAACTTGGTACCACCGAGTGCTTCGTGCTATTGATAACATATATAGTAGCCGGACTCTTAATTTTGTGTCACAAACTTAAAAAAAAGGCTAAATTACAGAAACCCCCCTGTCAATACCCGCTTTTTCATTTTCCCCCCTATCATTTAAAAACCTACACTTTGCCCCATTGTAAAATAAAAAATGTACACAGGGGGTACGGTGTAAACTTAGATGGCAAAATAACCAAAATGCCCCTCCGCCCTTCATGCCTCACCCTCTCCCTCCTGCGCTCCCCCGACCCCTCCTCCGCCACCACCACCTCGCAGCCTCCCTCCTCCTCGCTGCGGCCTCTTCCTCCACCTCCTCTCCTTCTTCGTCGCTGCCGCCTCCGCCGCGCCTCCTCCACCGCGAGCGGTGGCGCCGCCTCCGCTGCGGCGGAGGAGAAGTGGGACGGGGACGGGGACGGGGACGGGGAAGCCGTGTCGGCGGAGGACGCCGACGGTGAGGCGGGGGACAGCGAGGCGGGGGACGGTGAGGTCGGCGGCGAGGTGGAGGAAGAAGTCAGAGAGGAGGAGGGAGATTGGGGACTCGAGGGTATTTTGGGTATAAAAATATATATATATAATAATATTTTATTAACGAAACACTGACGGCAGGGGGCAAAGTGAACATTTTTCTTTTTACAAGGGGGCAAAGTGTAGATTTTTGAATGACATAGGAAAAAAGTGAAAAAGCGGGTATTGATAGGGAGGTTTTCTGTAATTTAACCTAAACAAAATTGATTATAGGTAAAAAAAAATTTAAATTCAACGTATTTAATATGTTGTAGTTTTAGAAATTTTCCACTTTAGACATTAATTTTGCATTACTATTTAAAGAACTTGTAATGTTGGTAAATATTTAAATTCAACTAGTTTAGACATTTCGTATCAATAATTTAAACATATTTGAATGTGGGTAAATATTTAATTCAACATATTTAATATGTTTAAAAAAAATTTAGAACTTTTCTAGTTTAAATATTAATTTTGTATCACTATTTAAAAAAAAAATTGAATGTGGATATGATTTTCTAAAATTCATCAGATTTGGGTTTGGGTTCGGGTTTCGGGTTTGATAGTCGGATTCGGTTTGGGGTTTTTGAAAATCCGCTCCGAATCCGACCCCTTTACATCTCTACTGTGGATCGATGAACAGAAAAGATAGAGAGAGAAAAAAGGAAATAAAGAGATAAGAGAGATTTGATAATATAGTAGAGGTAAATTTACTAAATTATCCACGTATTAAAAGACCAAAATATTTCTCTTAGGGTACCTTTTAAGTGGTATCTTTCTCAAAGTGACCTGCTATTGCAGGTCACAATTTTTAAAAAATTAAATCTATGCCTTTGAATAAAAATGAATGAACGGTATTGAAAAAAATAACAAGTATAGAAGCACTACTCAAGTAAAAAATAGTGAGCTGACGGGAGAAAGCTACAGTATCACACTTGCACCATATCATCAGTAATAAGCTAATCATATCTCTTTTTTTGAAAGAAATGTACACCAAAAATATTTTTCTATTAACCATGATGGAACGTATCAATCCAAAAAAGATAATTTTATTGATTAAAGATGCCACATCAGTAATGTAACCGATGAATTCTAGAATTTTTTGCTCACGGGACCTCGGAAACTTCGTGCACATCCATCTTACTTTTGTTTCGAATTCTTTATTGCGGGGGAGCAAGCTCTGACAAATTGTCGGTGCCCCACGTTACTTTTATTACCCCTACATCTACTTCATTGCATTGCGAAATTGGATGTCAGAGAAATGGCAAAACTACAGTACTAGTCCCCCAATTTTTAGTCAACTTTCGTTTTGGTGCTCTAACATCTACCTATTTCAGCATTCGATCTATGGAATTCCTAAAATTGCTTCACTTTAGTCCTCGCATTAAAAAGACAATTCTTGCTTGAATTTGATTGATCCTTGTATTTGTTTACCAAAAGTTAATCAGCTCTTCATCCATCTAATACTTTAATCTAGCAATCAAATTTCGAGATATTGAAGAAATTACAAAAATAATAATAATAATAATAATTGAAGTGTGCAGTGGGAGATAAAATTATAATATTTTTATGTAAGTTGGGTTTCAAATATTAGTTTAAAAATTCCATACCAATACTAAGTCAACAAGCTAGCTAGGTTGCCTTTTCTGTTCGTACTGAAAAATTGTCTACCGCCCAAGTCTTTCAAATGCCATTAGATACACGAAATGTGTTTAGATTTGAACTTTAATTAAGACATCAAAATTTGCGTCCGTATATAGGGCTTAATTAAAAAGTCTTATGGATGTAATGGTGCAACAAATTTTGACAAAGACAGGCTAACATTGGAGAAAGTCTTCTTTCTGCACAACATGCATGTGCATTGATTAAATTAGCATATTAATCGTCTTCTTTTAAAACTAATTAATGCAAACTGATATTGGCACAATTAATGACATTGGTGTATATAGATTTGTTAATAGGAGTATAGATCTCATGCGGCATCAACATCAACATGTAGAGAAGAGTTTTTAAATAAATTAAAGAAGATGCAAGGAAACATCACGAATAGCAGCTCTCCCAATATATTCGGTCTTCATCGATCTCTTGAAACTATAAGAAATTAATATTGAAAAAGTAGCACGCACACGACGTATATATCAAGCCTCCTCTGGATCGGTGGATATATTACTACCTACCATATAGAGCACCAAAGTTTTCAGTTGGAGTCGCTGCAAGGAGCCTTAATTCTCTCAATAGACTGGGATTCTTAAAGAAGTTGAAGTTCTCAGTTAGATCTCTTTATAGGATCCTTAAAGAAGTTGCATCGAAAGGCCCTGGTTAGAGCTAATCGCTTTGTTTCTTTCTTATTCTCTTACCGTGAAGTTCTCCCAGTTGTATAGTTATTTGTATTCTCTTTCTCCATGGAGGGGGCAGTATGTTTAATTTCTTGTACTGTAGTCCTTTTTTATCATGAAGTTTCTCACTGTGTACGCATGGTAATTACATACACTGATTCTAATTACTAGCAGAAAGGCTAGCCAACATGGACAACAGAGAAGGGGAGGTCACCGCCGGCTCAGAGCTTTATGTCGATGGTGATATGGAGATATTCGTGAGGACAATGACCGGCAAAAATATAACCTTTGAGGTGGATGGCTCTCTCAAAGTCTTGGATGTGGCGTTAGCGATTTGGGACTCATTGGGCATCCCAAAAGACCAGATAGGGCTTATCTTCGGTGGCCGCCGAATGGAAATGGAGAAAACTTTGGAAGAATATGGAGTCGAGGACAGGTCCATCCTCTACTTGTTGTTGCGCTTACGTGGTGGCGGCGTCGGCAAGTATGTCCTCTCCTTCCTTAGCCCCTCCCACACCACCATGTTTGCTTTCAAGCTTGACGTTTTTTATGGTAATTAGAGTAATACGCGCAGTTAATTTGCACCAATAATGCTCTAGCTAGTTAGTGAAGTTTAATTACTTTGGTCCTCAAACTTATAACATTTGTATGTTATCACAGTAATATCTAAAAAGAGTGAAAATTTGGCACAAAATCAGGCAGGATCTTGATAAGACATGCAAAATTTCAACAGCTATTCAATCTATATAATGTATGTAAAAATATCGCTAAAAATTTCCATTACGGCTATAATTATATATATTTAGAGAAGAATTACATTTAAATAATCAAATCTTTCTTTACGTACATGTCTCGTGCCACATACAGACCCGCCACAAATACAGGGCCCACTGTCCACGCGGATAGAGCCTCCCCTGTATTTGCACGGCGTAAACACAATACATACAGAATCACAAACATCATTCATCCCACACAAACAACAACAACACAGTACTTGCTTCATGCAGCTAACAGTCCTTAAAACCTGTATGAATCTAAGCAAGTCCTTAGGCGAAGGATGATGCAATGCACAGTACACCAATTACTCTAGAAAAGTGCTTCTCACCCAGAAGTTTTATTTGAAACCCTAATCTCAATCATTTAAGGATCATTTAAAAACTGTCCTCCACACGAGAACTCTTTTTTGAAATCCCAAAAGCCGATCGATTGAAAATCCATTTGAAAATCGTTTTTCACATGTAAACCATAGTTTTAAAACCGCTACCACGAGGGGTAGAAATCCACGAAAGTAAATGAGGGTAAATGAAGCTCACAATAATCCATGAACATATATAAGCCAAAGCATCTACGAAATCCAAGCATGCAAGACAATCAACCAAAGTGTAACTGAAACACATCCACAACTAACTGATAAAGGGATAAAGGCGATAACCAATCTGAATGGAGGAATCTCACAAGTCGGGACCTCTAATACCACTAACTAAGCGTGCCTCACAACGTCCCGACTCCCACCACCCTGCTCACCTGAAAAAAACAACGATGGCAGGGGGTGAGAACATGTAAACATGTCTTCCCTCCCAGTGGGTACCGCAAGCCGGCGAAGGCGAGGTGTACACACCGGCACGAGGGTCAACAAATAGATAGATAAGATAAATAGTAACACAAATAAGCAAGAGTATGAACCATACATGAACGACTGCGCTACTGTAAGCAAATAGTATATGCATCAACTGTAGATAGATAAAGAGACCCAATCTCCACCAGGCCACAGGGACGGATCCCTGGCACTGTCACAACCTGCTCAACCATCGGCACAAAACCTCCAAAACGCACAGCGTCGAGGCTCACGGGTCGGATACACACGATCCTTTTCCGGAAAAGAAGACCCAAACGGTGGATCAGACCGTTGGCATATGTGAGGTGCTAGAAGAGCTGTGACGATCGATGCAATATGCTCAAACCACAGAACGACAACTAGCCGAGAATAGCAACGAGACCAAGTCCAAGGATAGCTCGGAACAACAGGCGATCACCACTGACTAACCATGCAACCACACTACTCTACTAATGGCAAGCTCACAAAGGGAGTCTAGTGAACTAATAATCAACATGCAAGAGAAAGGGATAGAAAGGTATCACTGCTAGTCCACTGAACCGACTCCGGATCGAAGTACCCACCTGTAGAAATGATAGAGCCTAACACCGACGTCTCTCGGGAACCACGACAAGACCTACGAAAGACTCACAGGGTCAAGGTCCACCAAGTCGACACCAAATATATAGCGCTCACAACCCAAACTGACGGATCGTCCGAAAAACTCACCGGGACGATCCCGAAACCACACTAAGCCCCACAGGGGTACCAACAACCAAACCAAGTCCTCCGCTGTCCCCAAACACACAAAACAAGGTGATATGACAGCGAGCACAAGCTCGGGGTGCCAAGAATACAAACGCACCCGAAACGACTTTTTGGGTTTTCGAAAAATGCCGATTTGGCACCGGAACCCTTCGTCACTCATCCGCTGTCCTCGAAACTTCGGGACAACAATGAGGAACAGCCAACGAGGCTAAACGACAAAGCCAAATCACTCGCGAAACCAGCAAGTGAGTCGCACGACTAAAACACGCGTTCCGCCGACTATTTCATCGAAAAACGCACCGAAAATTAATTTGGATCTCCACGAAGGGCGAAGGGGTTGGACAACCAGTCCACAGGGTCTCAAGGGTCATGCCTTTGCAGCCCGCAGCATCACAACGCTGCCAGAATCACTAAAGATCCCAAAACAAGCACCATACACACGTAATCAAGCGTAAAGAAGGCCGTTTGAGCACTCTGTTCGTCCGCACGACCTTCCGCAAGCACCAGCGGATAGGTAACGACGTAACAGAGGCTGTGCTCACAGCCCCACTGCGACAGGGACAGTCGCAGGCACAGATAGTCCATAAAAATAGCGCCCACATGCGATAAAAATGTCCGACAAAGGCCAAACAGCGAAACGGCTCGCCAAAACAGCAAAGTAAGGTGAGCATAGTGATCAGCGCGTCGCCGCGATCATCGTGCTCACCTTCCCGAGCTTCGGGAGGCAACAGGGAGCCCAACACCATGCATGCGGCCAAAACATAGCCAAAAAGCTGCTCCGGCCGGCTGTCGGCCGACATGCAGGGCGCGCGGCGGCCAAGGTCGAACGAGGGAAAGGTGAGGAAGGGGAAGCTCACCTCAACCAGCGGCAGGAAGTAGCGGCGGCGACGCGGGGAGAGTCAGAGCTCTCGGGTAGCTAGGGCACGGTGGCGCCGGCAACAAACGGTGGCGCCGGCAACAAACAGCGGCGCCGGCGGTCGGGACGACGAGCACCGGCAAGAGGGGCCCGCCGGACGTCGGAAGGTGGGTGACCGTGACAGCAAAGACCGGCGGCAGCGGCGGCACAGGGCGCTCGGCCGCGGCTGCCTTAGCAACCCAAGCTGAAACCGCGGTGGCTGCGGCGGCGCACCGGCGGCACGGGGGCGGCCGGGGAGGAAGGCGACGGCGCCGGAGGTCCTCCCGAAGCTGGCCGGAGGCTGCTGCACCGGCGGGAGGCGGCGACGGCTCGGGGTCAACACCCTCGACCCGCAGCAGCCCTAGCAGCAGCTAGCTGCGGCTCGGCGGCGGCTCCCGGCGGCGGGGCAGGTAGCCGGCAGCTGTGCCACCTCAGGGGGACCTAGGGCATGGGTTCACCCTGGGTGCACACTGCATGGAAGAAGAAGAAGAAAGAAGAAGAAGAAAAGAAGAAGTAAAGGGAGAGGGTGGTTGCCGGAGCTTACCGCCGGCCAGGGGAGGTCGGCGGCGGTCGGCGGCGCTTAGGGGGTGGGCAGGGGAGCTGAGGAGGAGGGTGGCACCCTGCTGGGGAGCTGAGGGAGAAGAGAAAGCAACAAGGTTTCTCTCTCTCTCCACTCACACACACACACACACATAAACACCTTGCACAATTGCAAAAAGCCCCTCGCAACATGGGAATTTAGTCCCGAGTCCCTCACAGCATGCACAAAATGCACAGACACCCCTCCACACTCGATCTCACGCAAAACGGTGCGTGAAATAGGGTCCAGTTCACGAAACGATTAAACGTACACTACGACCTCTCAGTTAAGAACTCATGATATCTCACGATCCGACCGTCGCATATGCGAACGGATTGCGCCATCGCGTTCAGCACTGCCGAGACATCGAATCTACTATTTTGGATCGTCAGAAACGGACTCCAAATTGCGACGCAATTCATCCTCTCTCCTCCAACACAGCTCAAAACTAATAAAAATACTATATATATACATATATATATATATATACACCTATACATATATATATATATGCATATACAAATACGTAGCATACAAAAACAAAGTAGAGGGAGGGAAAACGCTGAATTCAAATTCAAATTTCAAAAATCAAATTCGAATTCTCACAGTACATTGCAATTATAATATTCGGATTTTTCGAAAATTCAATCCTAATCTTTGAAATTAATATTTTATTTTTTGCTAAGATACGTTTGACTAAATACATGAATTTACACGTTAAAAATAAAAAACCGTGTAAATAAAACTGTCTGATAAACATTTTAATTAAAATATGATATTTCAATTTCCCATTTAGCATAATTCTATCTTTAATTATTCTAATTTATAAGATTTAAATTTAAGTAATTTCTTAAAATCTTATTATGTCATCATATTACAACAACTATAGTTATATAAGTTCAATTTTAACTTTATATTCAAATAATTATTTAAGTAATTAACTCACTTTTTTTTATTGAAATTCATATGATTATATTTAACGGCCAATTTGCATAAAAAATCCACTACTTCTGCATTTTTGCAATCATAGGTCACTTTTTTTAGTTTTGCAAATTGGGGCCTGTTTAGTTCCTCGGAAAATAGTAGAAAACTATTTTCTGAAAATTTTTTTTTTATGGAAAATAAATTTTCAAGTTTCTGTTGTTTGGTTCGACGGAAAAAAAAGTAGTTTTTCATATATGTGTTTTGGTTGGTAAGGAAAAAAATAAAAAATAATTTTTTATTTCTATTTTACTTATTTGATTATTTAAAAATTTTGGTATATAAGCACTTTCTACGGAAGGAAGGGGTGAGATTACCAACCTTTTAAAATTTAACATAATACTCATAAACTTTTTACAATATAAATATTAAATAATTAAAAATAAAATTTAACTATTATTTGGTATAGATAAAATAATAGCTTAACTATATATATATATATATATATATATATATATATATATATATATATATATATATATATATATATATATATATATATATATATATATATATATATATATATATATATATATATATATATATATATATATATATATATATATCTAGTTGAGCTGGAATGTTATAAGTAGCAAATGAGCTTCATTGCCATCCATTTGTTTTCTGTGACACCCCAAGTAGTCTTATATAAAAGATATAATACAACTAACTTCTCAACCCGGCTTAAGCATTTTGGATAGTGGCAATGCCCAAGAGGTTGAGAGAGTTGAGCGTGCTAGGACGGGAGTAGTCCTAGGATGGGTGACCCCCTGGAAAGTCCGGGGCGTCATAGTTGGTATCAGAGCCAATTACCAGCCGGAAGTGTGAGATGAGTCTCGGCTGAGCCAGATGTGTTTATGGGTAGAGCATGGCTCTCCCGGTTTATGGGTAGAGCGCGGCTCCCCCGGTTTAGGCTAGCGAGATGAGTCTCACACCGCCTGGTACTTGTGAGTCTAAGCCTGACGTGGACGCCAGGGCTTAAGAGGGGGAGATTGTGACACCCCAAGTAGTCCTATATAAAAGATATAATACGGCTAATTTCTCAACCCGGCTTAAGCATTTTGGGTGGTGGCAAGGTCCAAGAGGTTGAGAGAGTTGAGCGTGCTAGGACGGGAGTAGTCCTAGGATGGGTGACCCTCTGGGAAGTCCGGGGCGTCACATTTTCGATAATGGAGCCTCCAAATAAACGTTCGACACCGTTGAACATGATCTATACAACTTCAAGCATCTAGAAACCAAATGGTAATAGAGCCAGAGGTCGCAGGTTTGCTTCTTATATGCTGTAAATTTGCGCAGATGCTGGGGGGGTGGATTAATTGTTAGATTAAAGAGGCCAGCATCCTGCCTTGTGGCGGGAGGCCGGGTTGGGCCGAGTCATGTTCAAAATTGTGTGAGGCTAACTGAAGCGAGTCATAATCGTGACCCGCGAGTGCTGTGTCTGTACGCTTTAAGTGAATTTGTTGCGTATCTCTAATAGCTCGAGCTTTTGGGATTAATAGTTAGCATCTCGTATATACGAAGCGTATGCAACCAACCTGTCCAAATCATGTACCAGGAGTGTGTATATACAAAAGAACATATATCAGAGTCTAAGTACTACATAGCTATAGCTACCATTGTACATAAGTCATCTGCACAACTAAAAATAAAGGTTTATATTGCAAAAGTCCTACACAGCTGCTTGTAAAAATATCGAATAGCAGATATATCCCTACAAAGTTCAACTTTTTATTTTTATCCCTGTAAAAGTCCTAACGTTTTTCAATATACCTCTTCTGTTAGGATCCATTAGAAAAAAATAGTTAACCACAGGTAAAATACTTAACCCTGATTAGTGAATGAGGTAAATTGCCCTTTTTACTCCTTATATTATAATCCTATTCATTTATAAAGGAAGAAAATAACTGTTGGGGATCTTTTGAGGATATTTCTGCATAATTTCTAACATTTAGGGCTTTTGGAGGGGATATATTTGTGATGGCAAAAATATCATTTCACTTATCTCTTTTAAAAAATAAATAGTGCTCTAACGGTAACAAACCAGAGGGGCAAATATGAATATTACTGGACTTTTGTAGGGATAAAGATGAAAAGTTGAACTTTGTAGGGATATATTTGGTATCGATATGTTTACAGGGAGCTGTATGCAATTAATCCAGAAATAAAATACAACTCTATCTGCCCCCTTCGACCCCAATATGTACATCCAGCTATATATACATCATGTGATGCTCCTCTAGTATTTGTGATCCCCTTACCTCGATCAGTCGCCGGCACTGAGGGCTCTGAAATAAAAATAGTAATTGATGGGCGTGACAACTACTGAAAAATAGTTCTCAGTGAGTATAGTCGACGACAGACGACCTATACAACTAGGCTTATCAGAGGCATCAATAGTAAAAACTAAACTGATCGATCATGAGATATACTGAGCTGGAAGTAAACATCTGCTATCATGCATCTATGGATATATACTGGGAACTGTAAATCATATCTCATATACATCTATTAGGATAAATGATAATAATAAATACCACATCACCCAATCAAATCGGCTGACTCACAAGTCCGGTCAAGCTTGCATCGCCTCTTATCCAGCCTCTACTTTTATGGTCTACTTCCACGCAGGCAAATATCACAAACTATCTCATAAGGTTAACCTCCAGAGGGCCTACTCGTAGGATGCTACCCATCCGAGTATAATGTCATGCCAGGAGACCCGTCCACTGGGATTCTCTCGGGCAAGTGTAGCAAATGGGCAAGATTTTTCTTACCCGCACGAAGTGGAATCATACACCAACTTGTACAATCATATATATGATATGGGTACAATAAAGCTGTCACGCCCCGCCGGGCCTTTAACACCAACTAGGTGGAAAGGATAACCGCACGGGCGCATGCCCCAGACCCGCCGAACGGATAGAGTCTTTTCTACCCGCCCAAGGCGTCACAACACAAGCTTATCCATAATGTTCCAACTAGGAACGGAGTACAAGAGTTGCACAAGGAAAGCATCAATATAAAAAAGTTCTACTTCTATTACATCACATTGCACATTTATACATGCCCAAATTTTTTATTTCTTTCTTTTTCATTCCATACATCATGTTTCAAAACTATGGAATATACAAAATTCATACATATGATGAAAATCCCCTATTCTATCAAAGTCCAAACTAGGGGTACAACTCTATGTGTCACCAAAATAGAAGGGCCGCTATCTAAAGAGCCATGCCTCGCTCCGCCGCCTCACTCGCGGAAGGACCTGAAAAACGTGGGGTGAGAACTATAAACATAGTTCCCAGTGGGTAAGGCCACTCAAGAGAGAAGGTCGACCCACCAGGTCCAAAGAAACACCATATGCATAAGTTAGATCACAAATAACTATGCAACAATTATTTACATGCTTGTAAATAAACATAAATGATGCAACCAAATGAAATGTAAATTATCATTCTCTCCTAGGTTCATCCTATATTCCACATTGACTAAGTTCAACTACTTGTCATTTACTTATGGTTTCGGGATCGCCGTCTCACCTTAATTGTTCCAACATCCAAGGAGTGAACTCGTCACCTCCTAGTTCAAGTAGCGAACTCGTCGCATACTCGGGATAGAAAAATCGTCGCATACCCCGTCTCAACACCGCCATCACATGGCATGGGTAGCGAACTCGTCGCATACCCGGGATAGCAACCTCGTCGCACATCCCATCTCGACACCGCCAACTCATGGCGTGGTAGTGAAATCGTCGCATACCCGGGATAGCAAAATCGTCGCACATCCCGTGTCGACACCGCCAACTCGTGGCATGGTAGCGAAATCGTCGCATACCCGGGATAGCAAAATCGTCGCACATCCCGCTCAACACCGCCAACTCATGGCATGGTAGCGAAATCGTCGCATACCCGGGATAGCAAAATCGTCGCACATCCCGTTCAACACCGCCATCGCATGGCATGGTAGCGAAATCGTCGCATACCCAGGATAGCAAAATCGTCGCACATCCCGTTGTCCACATTTCTCACTTGCCAACCTAAGTCTCATGATCTTAGGTTCAAGTCACTAAGTCTCACCTATGTTCAATAACACTAGGTTTACTTTCTCATTCTCAACCTAGGTTCCATGACTCTATGTTCCAATCTCATGTCCAACCTATGTTCAATGACACTAGGTTTCAATCCCACATGTTCCAACCTATGTTCAATGATACTAGATTTCAATCTCACATGTTCCAACCTATGTTCAATAACACTAGGTTCTATTCATACATGCAACCATGCAACAAGTATATATAATTGAATTATACTTGAATTCTATATCATGCAATAGGAGCTCATTGTTCTACCTATCATGATTTTTACCTTTGCCAACATGCAAGTTTTAGGGTTCACAACACATACCATTTTATCTTTAAATAGATAATTACCCTAGACATGGAAGTGACCTAATCACTTCGGTAAACACAAACCCACCTCAAGAGCTTCCAAATTCTTGTATTCTTCAAGCTCCTAAGTGTCCAAGCTTTGAGTTCTTGCTTCAACCCAAGCTTCTACAAGAAAACGGTTCGTTACTCGTTACGAACCCTTAAATCAACTCAATATGTGAAATCAAGTATTCCAACATGATTTCCTATGCCTCAATTGTAATTATCGAAGGTCCAAATATTTTTAGAATCTCACATTGCAAAAACCCTCATTTGACCTAGGTTTCACATGCATGCATGTAGAACCTCAAAATTTCTTGGCCAATCTCCACATTTTGTGTTTTAGATTGCCTAGGGTTCCCAAAAACCTCATAATAAAGGATTAAATCCAAGGTTTGAATCCAAAACGTGAGGAACTAACCTTAACCACGAATTCCCCAAGCTCCTTCTTGCACCAAGAAGCTTCTTTTCTCCTTTGGAAGCTTTTTCCAAGCTCCAATCCACCACTTCTCCAAGCTTTGCAGAGATCTCAAGAGAGAGAAAGTGAGAGGAGTAGAGAGGAGAAGTAGAGAGGAAGACAAATGAGAAGGGGAGAAGGTCTCGGCCCTTCATACACCCCCAATACAGGTGAAAAGACCATTTTGCCCCTCTCCACACTTAACACCCTCAACCAGCCAAAATTGGAATTTCGTAACACTGTATACCGGTATGTGCCCTTTGCATACCGGTATACGGGTGTGCTGGTTCCGGTATACCTCGGAGGATTCCGCAAAACCCGAGAGCTGGGTTTTCGGTTTCGACCATCGTATTCCGGTATGCCTCACACATACCGGTATACTGTGACAGTTCCGGTATTCCCCGGAGAATTCCGCAAAACTCGAGAGCTGGGTTTTCGGTTCAACCATGGCATTTCGGTGTACCCCATCACATACCGGTACTATTCACTCTAATTCCGGTATGGAGGTCCACATACCGGAATCCAGTGCAGACTTCACAAGTTCAGCAGTTTTAACTTTTCGAAGTCTATTTTCGCGCCTCATTTGCGCCGAAAACGCTTCGCACAGGTCCCGAACTTGATCAAAGCCTCACATATAGCCTCTCATGCTATTTTTCCACCGGAACTCTACAATTTGTAGAAGTTTGGTACGATGCACTGAATTTCAGTGTACTACAAAAGCATCAGAGTATTTGCTAATGAATTAAAACAATTACGACTTTAAACTCTTATTAAAGGCTTCATTTGGTTCAGGGATAAGTAAGAATTGTCTATTCCAGGGATAGGTTTAAATGCAGGGATAAGCCGGGATTAGACAAATTTTGCGTTTGGATGAAAATTGGGTTATTCTCAGGAGTAAGAGAAATAGTGTTTGGATAGATAAGATGGAATAAGAAGAATAGTGTGTATTTATAAATAGAAAATAATGATATTGCCCCTTATATTTGAATTTTAATTTTTAAAATTTATATTTAAAATTTAAATTTAAATATATAACTTTAAAAATTAAAAAAAATCAATATAAAATTTAAATTTTAAAATCTTTAATTTAAAATTTTAAAATTCTAAATTTTAAATTTAAGATTAAATTTAAATTTAAAAATATCAAATATCAAATTTTAAATTTAAAAAATTAAAATTAATAATTTATAATTTATAATTATAAATATTAATTTTAAGAATATAAATTTTTATTTTTAAAAAATTTAAATTTTTAAAATTTAAAAATTAAAATTAAAAATTATAAATTAAATTTTAAATTTAAATTTAAAAATTAAATTGGGGTGGGATTATTTAATCCCACCCCAATTCCCTGGGGGGGGGGGGGGGGGGGGGTTTGTTAACCCCACCCCTTTGGGGTTATTCGGTAATCCGAGATAACCCCAAAGGGGTGGGGTTAACAAACCCCAACCCCCCAAAAACCTGTTTAGGGATGGGGATGGGGATGGGGATGGGGGGGTGGGGGGATGGGGGACAAGGATTAATAAAATCAGTATACAATATGGTACCCACAAAACCAATTCACAACAATCTAGCTACTCCATGACGCCCTTGCTGCAATCCCGCACCTCATTGGCGATAGTAGGCTCTGAAAAGGAGTAAACAACAATAGGGAGAACTTGAAATAAGTTCCTAGTGGCTGCATCCGCCAAATGTTGCGCTCTATACTCACTCGATCAAAAGGAGGCATTAGTAGATCAATAATGTTAATTAAAATATCTAGTTCTACAATAGAAATGCAAGTCAACGAGATTGTCACGCCCCGGGCTAGTTTTAGAAGCGGAAATACGTACCAATTTTTTTTGAAAGCCTAGCCCGTGCCACGTACAGACCCGCCACAAATACAAGGTCCACTGTACACACGGACAGAGCCTCCCTGTATTTGCACAGCGTACACAACATACAACAGGATCACAACCACCATTCATTCACCACAACAACACAACAGCACAAATAGATTCATACAGCTAACAACCCTTAAACCTGTATGAATCTAAGCAAGTCCTTAGGCGAAGGATGATGCGATGCACAAGTAATAGATCATTCTAGAAAACTGCTCCTTACCCAGGAGCTTTATTTTGAAACCCTAATATCAAACATTCAAGAATCATTTGAAAACTGTTCTCCACACGAGAACTCTCTTTTGAAAACTCAAAAGTCGATCGATCGAAAATTCATTTGAAAGTTGTTTCCCACACGGAAATCTTTAATTGAAAACGCTACCACGAGGGGTAGAAATCCAAGATGTGCGATAAATGAAAGATCTAAAGCATCAACATCCAATGAGTCTAAGCATGCAATCCACACGTGAATACTAAACCAAATCCATAATATCTAAGCATGCAAGACAAAATAACCACAATGTAACTGAACCTCATCCACAACTAACTAACTGTCAAAGGGTAAGGTGATAACCAAAATCAGGAGGGAGAAGCCTCACAAGTCGGAACCTCTAGAACTACTATTTAAGCGTGCCTCGCAACGTCCCGACTCTCACCACCCTGCTCACCTGAAAACAACAACGAGGGCGGGGGGTGAGAACATATAAACATGTCTCCCCTCCCAGTGGGTACCGCAGGCCGACGAAGGCGAGGTGTACACACCGGCACGAGGGTCAACAAAAGATAGATAAGATAAACAGTAGCACAAGTAAGTATGAGGCTGACATACAACTGAACAACTATGCTACTGTAAGCAACTGGTATATGCATCAAAGGAGATAACCACAAAGTAAACCCAATCCATAGCCACTGGGACGTATCCCTGGCACTGTCACCTGCTCATCTCTCGGCACATAAATCTTCTGGACGCACTGCATCAAGGCTCACGGGTCGGTCGAAATACACGACCCTTTTCCGAAAAAGAACACCCCCAGGCGGTGGATCAGACCGCGGTGTACGTGAAGTGCTGGAAGAGCTGTGACGATCGATGCGAATGCTCAATCCACAGAACGACATCGAGCCGTGAAGCAACTGATAAACCACAACGAGGATCGCTCGGAACAACAGGCGATCACTACCGACCAACTAGGTCGTCTCAAAAATCATGCAAACCACAACCACTCTACTATCCAAGAACGCATAAGTAGAGTCAACGGGAGTCAAGTGAACTAATAACTGTAATGCAAGAGAAATGATAGAAAGGTATCACCGTAGTCCACTAAACCGACTCCGGATCGAAGTACCCACCTGTAGGTAAGATCAAGCCTAACATCGATGGCTCTCGGGAATCGTGACAGGACCTACGAAAGACTCACAGGGTCAAGGTCCACCAAGTCGACGCTAAACACAAAGCTCTCACATCCCGAAACCGACGGATCGCTCGGAAAACCCATCGGGACGATCCCGAAACCACACTAAGCCCCAGAGGGGTACCAAACAGCCAACCAAGTCCCTCGCTGTCCCCGAACACACAAAACCAAGTGACGGGACAGCGAGCACAAGCTCGGGGTGCCACGAATACCGAACGCAACAGAAACGACTTTCCGGGTTCCCGAAAAATGCCGATTTGGCACCGGAACCCCTCGTCACTCATCCGCTGTCCTCGGAACTTTGGGACAGCGGTGAGGAACAACCTACTAGGCTAAACAACGAAGCCAAGTCACTCACGAAAATAGCGACTGAGTCGCACAACTAAAAACACGCGTTTCGCCGATTAATTCATCGAAAAACGCATCGAAAATGAATCCAGATCTCCGCGAAGGGCGAAGGGGTTGGACAACCAGTCCACAGGGTCTCAAGGGTCATGCCCTTGTTGCCCGCAGCTTCGCAACGCTACCACAAACACCAAAGTCCACAAACAAGCAACAATTACATACATACAAGTGATAAATTAGGCCTTTCTAGCAATCCGTACATCCGCACGACCTTCCGCAAGCACCAGTGGATAGGTAACGACATCACGGAGGCCGTGCTCACAGCCCCACTGCGACAAGACCAAACGCAAGCCCAAAAATTGCATAAAAATAGAGAGTATATGCAATAACATAGCTCGACAAAGGCCGAACGGCGAAATGGCTCACCCAAATCAAATTCTAAGGTAAGCATGATGATCAGCGCGTCGCCGCGATCATCATGCTCACCTTCCCGGGCTTCGGGAGGCAACAGGGAGCTCAAACACCAAAGCGCGGCCAAAACAAAGCAACAAGGGACCCCGGCCGGCATGCACGGCCAGCGGCGGCCAGGGTCGGCTGCGGGGGAGGCAAGGAAGAGGGGGCTCAACTCAGCCGGCGGCAGGGAGCGGCGGCGGCGGCGCGGGGAGGAAGCCAACTCTCGGGTTGGCTAGGACACGGCGGCGCGGTAACGGACGGCGGCGGCGGCCGGCGGCAGCGCGAGCACCGGCAAGAGGGGCCCGCCGGACGTCGGTTGGCCGGTGAACATGACAAGGGAAACCGGCGACGGCGGCGGCGGAGCAAGCTCGGCCTCGGCTGCCCTAGGCGCCCAGCCAAAACCCGCGGCGGCTGCGGCGGCGCTCCGGCGGCACGGCGATGGCCGGGGAGGCAGGGGGCGGTGCCGGAGGACCCAAGGGTGATAGCGCTCACCCTCCGAGGCGTCGGGAGGCAGCGGCGGCTCGGGCCCACAGGTCTCGGCCCGCAGCTGCCCAAGCAGCAGCTGCAGCAGCTTGGCGGCGGCTCCCGGCGGCGGGGCACATCGCCGGCGGTCGTGCCACCTCAGGGGGAGCTCAGGCGTGGGTTCCCCCTAGGTGCACACCGCAGGGAAGGAGAAAAAGAAGAAGAGGAGGAAGAAGAAGAAGAAAATAAGGAGAGGGAGTTGGCCAGGGTTGCGCCGGCCAGGAGGTGGTCGGCGGCGGCCGGCGGAGCTCGGGGAGGTGGTTGAGGGGCTGTGGGAGCTGGGGCTGCTGCTGGGAAGGCTGGGGAAGAGAGAGGGAGAGTGAGGTTCAACCTCCACTCACACACACACACAATACTCATATACACATGTGTCTTTTTGCAAAAACACCCCTCAAAAATAGAAAATAAGCCCTCAGTCCCTCACAGCAGGAACAATATGCCCAGACACCCCTCCACAAGCAAACCCACGTGAAACGGTGCGAGAAACAAGGTCCAGATCGTGAAACTGCAAAATGTCCAAAACGACCCCTCGGCGAAGAACATGCAATATCTCTCAATCCGTCCATCGCATGTCGACCCGGATCATACCATCACGTTCAGCACTGCCGAGACATCGAATCTACTATTTTGGATCGTCAGAATCGAACTCCAAAATGCGCCGTTAAGCCATTCACTCTCCGCGACAAAACTCAAAAATCCTAAAATACATAAAATATACTATATATATACATACATATACACTAATACATGTATATATATACTCATATAGCTCAATACACAGCAACAGGGGAGAGGAACACAGAATTCAAATTTCATAAATAAATTCGAATTCGAATTCTCATAGAGATATACAACAATGCCTCAAATATATATACGATATGCCACAATGCTACCCAATGTCATAGGTTTATAAGTTTTTCCCAAACTATCACTTGTCTTTGACCAACCTTTAGGTTT
This sequence comes from Puya raimondii, assembly GCA_016920855.1. Classification (NCBI taxonomy): domain Eukaryota; kingdom Viridiplantae; phylum Streptophyta; class Magnoliopsida; order Poales; family Bromeliaceae; genus Puya; species Puya raimondii. The sequence goes on along the minus strand of JABWPP010000050.1, from coordinate 21,292,251 downwards.
GGTTTCACTTAGTATTAAACATGGAGAATCGAAACTGTCGGCATCCCTCTAATCATCGGTACCTTATGGAAAGTCAAGACACTATCGGCATCCCTCCATTCAATAAGCACTTGGAGTCGAAAGGCTATCAGCATCACCAAGTACAGCAAGGAGTCGATGGTAATCAGTATCTCCTGACTTGACATTTTCGGAAGGTCGTGACTTATCTCATAATTTATCCTAAGTTCTCATGACTTCTAGGGTTATCCAGTTCCAATGTCACTAAGTTCACACCTTAGGTTCCAACCTAGGTTAAATTCCACCTATGTTTCAAGGTTTACATAAATAATCATACATGCATGCCATATATTTTCCTCTTTAACATACAAAGGGTTAGAAAGCCTATGCCCCTAGGTCAAATGCTCACAAGCCATATTGATCCACTAGATCTCTAGAGCATGCAACTAAATCCACTTTAGTTTACTTAATACCCATAATACATGTATAAAATCAAATATTTTGTCTTCTAATAAATGACAACATGTTCACTTTCAGCACTTAGGAAAAGCAAATATTGATAGAACTTATAGTCATTAAGATGTAGTGATGTAATAACTATATATTAAGCAGTATAATTTCCCTTCTCCTGTTAATACTACAATTGTAATGGTGTCCACCATAAGCGATAAATATAAAATGTAAATAATAGTAGACTATTCAAGATCAGCAATACATGTAAGTCTCTAAAATAAAAGAAAATAAAAACTAAGTTTTGCGAAATCATAGTATTGTACATGAGAACTCGATTAATAGTCCTATCCAGTAGTGCGGACAAAGTTTGGTTTTATGGCTTGCAAAACTATTCACATTTACCCTATGACTCGACCGGAACATTGCAAACTTAATGCTGGAATAAAATTGCCTCCAGGATGTTGAAATGATGAAGGATAAATAAAGGCAATAGAAAACATGATACTAATGTGACGCCCCACTTTCTAGGGGGTCACCCATCCTAGGACTACTCTAGTCTTAACACACTTAACTCTCTTAAACTCTTGGGCCTAGCCACTGCTTAGAATCCTATAGCCAGATTAAGAGTTTTAGTCCTATTATATCTTGTATATAGGACTATCTGAAATCTCACATTCTTCCCCTTTAAGCTTTGACGTTCTCGTCAGGCTCAGACTCACAAGTACCAAGCGATGTGAGACTCATTTCGCTAGCCCTAACCGACCTTGTGGGGGATCCGCGCTCTACCCACAAAGCTTCGCTCTCCCCGCTGTATACCTTGCTCAGCCGAGACTCATCTCACACTTCTGGCTGGTAATTGGCTCTGATACCAACTGTGACGCCCCACTTCCTAGGAGGTCACCCATCCTAAGACTACTCTAGTCCTAGCACGCTTAACTCCCTTAACCTCTTGGGCCTAACCACCGCCCAAAATGCCATAACTGGATTAAAAGTTTAATCTTATTATATCTCATATATAGGACTACCTGGGGTCTCACAACTAACAACACACTAGGGACTGTTCCACCACTACCTACACTCTTCTGTTGTTTATGAGTTTTTAGAAAAGAACTCAAAAGCTTTATTAGAATAATTAGCTCTAAAACAGGTGTCAACATTGTTATTTTATGCTCTGTAATTTATCAATCAGCCACAAAGTACTCGATATTGACCTTCCCAGAAGCCGTTTTGAACTTGGATACAGCACGCTCGAACTAATTAAGCATCCTCGAGACCATCGAAAGAAGGAACGATGGTCATGGTTTTCAAATCTCGGGCATTCTTTAGTAGGAAATTAATCAATTTCAACCCATTTTGGCTGTTATCAATGTATTCCAACTTTACTATCTTAAGATTCTTCAACATCTCCTTCTTGGATCTGATATCTCCGTGGTCTACTCCATCAGCGATAAACAGATTTCGCCTCAATTTGGCCAGTTGGAATATTTCAAAAACATCACAGTTTTAAGATAGAAATTAGCAGATAGAGGAGAAGCCGGGGGAGATTATAGCCCACACATATAAACCATCAACCATCATCAAATTAGAGCAACTTAATACATGGCGAATTGAAATAATTCATGAATCCCATAAAAGAAAGGAAAAATTCGCAAACCGTGTAAATCATTCTTGACGCAATATATGGCCTAGTTGGGTATTGCTCTAGCTCTATCTGCTCATTTTATTTACCCAAAACATCAAATTGGTTTCCAACGAAATCAATGTAAAGCTTACAACTTTAGAACTCTACCTCAAAATTTCCACTAAATTTTTTTAAAACAAGGTAAAATGGGTTTCAATAAATCAATGTACAGCTTATTATTTTAGAACTCTTCATCAAAATATATACCATTACTTTTTAAAAATAAATAAATGTAAAGCTAAACAATCGAGTGGCGCGGGAGAGAAAAAAAGAGATATGGGGCAAGAAGGGTGCAACAACGCCAGATGTGAGTCCTCTATGGCGGGCATTAATTGCTCACACTGGAGTTTCGCAACAGCATTAAATGGCTGGATACGTAGTAGATTAGAACATACAATGCAAATCAAGAGCAAAAAAAGGAGAGAGCACCAACCCTGGAAAATACTAGGGAAGAAATCGAGTAAATTTAAGAAAAACACAGTAGGGAAGCAAGGATGTCGGGGAGTACGGTTTTGCAGCGGCATTAAATACTCGGATCCGTGGTAGATAGGGCCGTACAGTGCAAATATGGAGCAAAGAGGGAGAGAGTACAAACCCTAGGTAACCATTGGGTTCGAGCGAAGAGAGAGAGAGAGAGAGAGAGAGAGAGCATGAGAGAAAGTAGAGCTGTTCAGGGAGCAAGTACGCCCTCAGCTGCGGACAGGGGGTGGAAGAGTACGGAGAAGTCGAGGGATCACAGAAGAGAAGGGGAAGCATATGAGAGAGAGAGAGAGAGAGAGAGAGAGAGAGAGAGAGAGAGAGAGAGAGAGAGAGAGAGAAGAAGAGGTGAGAGAGGGAGAGGAGGGGATGACAGGGATGATTGGGCTCATAAAGAAGAGGATGGGAGAGAGAAAACAGTATCTTGTGGAACCCACAACTCCGAAATCACGGAGAGACCAGTTCAGGGTTCACCCTTTAATGGAATTGTATAGATTCTTAGGAATAACTCAAATTATTTAGGGGGGAGAGAGAGAGGAGAAGAGGTAAGAGAGGGAGATGAGAGGATGACAGGGATGATTGGGCCCACAAAGAAGAGGATGGAAGAGAGGAAACAGTATCTTGTGGGACCCACAACTCCGAAATCACAGAGAGACCAGCTCAGGGTTCACCCTTTAATGTAATTGTATAGATTCTTAGGAATAACTCAAATTGTGTTTGGTTAATTTTATAGGATAGTAGAGGATAGTGAAAAAAAGTGATGTGAATTTGATATAAAATATGATTAATATTTCACAACAAATTTGATATAAAATATTATGTAAAAGAACATTTAAAATATAATACTATTTTCTTTTTTTTCAAATTCTACTTAAACATAAATTTAATAAAAATAATTTATTATAATGTTTAAGTATAATTGATTATAAAATATAAGTATAATAATATGTATTAATATAGTACAATTAATAATTTTTATAATAAAAATAATATATTATAATAAATAATATATCATGTCTACATAGTTTACTTTAATTTAATTTACAATCTTAATAAAGATTGGAATCAAACCTTGAAATAGCATTATTTTACCAAAAGGATAGAATAGTTTATTCAAAGATATCTCTAGATAATCGCAAATAACAGGGCGTTAAAGAACAAAATAATTGTCGAAACTCCAAAGTCATACTAAGCATAAGTGAGAATACGGTTACCATAGCAAATATGTTTCCATTACAACTCCTATCATCTCCATCGCTAAAGTGTCATGTGTCAGCACAAGATCATCAAAAATGGCCACAAAGGTTGATAAAAAAAATATAGGACATCTTGGGCTTCACCTGATCATTCTTAGAGGGTCTCATGTTGTTCCTGCTGATCTTTGCGCGACATTTTTGACGATCACGTATGTGACACATGATACTTTAACAGAAAAAATAATGGGAGTATAGCGAAAAACGAAAATAAAACCATAGGATATTTAATTGATACAGTTAAAACCACAAGGGTATATCTAAAGTTTTCCTAAATTCGTAAGGTGTATATATAGAGAGAACCGATTTTTAGACATTTCAAAGAAGAGGTTAAGTGACGACAAAGAAAAGATGAAAGGTATTTTCTATTTATGGCTATCAAAAGTTTATTCAGTGACTTGCAATAAATTCATAATGATTTTAGTCAAATTATGATTATTGAATGAGTTATATGTAGTGAAATTTGTGTTTCAGTTCATTGTTAGATTCTTCTTAAATCTATTATATTTAACTTTTGTTTAACATGCTGTCCAATAGTTTCAAATGTAATCAACTCTTAAAAAAATTGGAAAACTATAGATTTGTTTATCCTTCATAGCTAAAAATTCATTTTGTTGTTCGTCATTAAATGAAAATTGATATTTCCTATATCAATAGCAGTAACTTTGAGTTTTTATATAATTTTTTTAGCAAATAAGAACAAGAATATGCCCCTTTTGGTAGAATATAAAATAATAGCAATGTATATTGATTCCCTTATCTTTTGATTCTTATTTTCATAGCATAGAGTATCGTAAAATCCTATCAAGGAAAAAGATCATGATGACCGATCAGCCTTCAGTCATTTGGCAAAAAAAGCATGATGTAGCACTTATTGATTTGATGGTGGAGCATACTCTTAATGATGGGAAAAATGGACAAGACTTTAAAGAAAATGTTTGGCATGACATTATGGCAAAGTTTAGAGAAGCAACTGAATTGAGATGTAATATTAATGATTTGGAAAAGCGTCTGGAATTTTACAAGAACGAATATCAAATAGTGAGCAATCTGAGGAAGCATCCGAAGTTTAGCTGGGATGATAAAAATCATTCAGTAGTTGCTACTGATGCTGAATGGAACAAATATATTATGGTATGTTGCTTTGTTATTTTATTTACGATAACTTTCTAGGTAATTGGTTCTAATTTATTCTATTTATTTGTTCTTTTACATAGGAAAATCGTGGAGCAAAACTATACCGGAAGAGACAAATACCTTATTTTGAGCAACTGAAAATTATTTGTTCTTCATGATGAACTCTTATTCATTTTTCCTTTGACGTTGGAAAAGCGTGAAGCAAAGCTACATTGAAAGAGGCAGATACCATATTTTAATCAGTTGAAAATTGTTTGTTCTTCGTGATGAACTCTTATGAACTCTGGATCATCAAATATTGACTAGAATAAAGAAATTGTAATCATTCGAGATGAATTGCAAAAATTTTGTTTATTTAAGCATCAAAAAGATTTTACCAACAATATAATGTCATCAATAATTTGAAATAATGAGTCATTTTTCGTCAGCTCAAGTATAAAAAAGATTTTACCAACAATATAATGTCATCAATAATTTGAAATAATGAGTCATTTTTCGTCAGCTCAAGTATACATCTTATTTGCATCCACTACAACAAAATAAATTTAAGTGAAAAATTAATAGCGACAATTATCGAACAGACTATTATTTATTATCGAATTATATTTCAGAGCACATTAGTTTAAACTATGTATTTTTACCGGCTAATAATTATATATTAAATACATCTATTTTGAGTCCCATTACAGCTCCCAATCCCACCCGGCCTGGTCCTTTCACCGCGCCCCTCCCCTGCGTCGACCTTACACGAATGCCCCTCGCAAAACCCCACCCTCTACCCCTTCTTTCCCCAACTCCTCCCCCTCTCTCCACCTCCTCATCAAATCGATCGAGAGGTTCTATTATGTATCAATCACACTATATCATTTATTAACGGTCAATTACATTTTTTTAAAAAAATAAAAAATATAAAAAATATTTTTCTATTAAACCCCTCTCCTCCCCCAAACCTCTCCCGGGATCACTCTCGCTCTCGCTCTCACTCTCCTCCATCTCTACTCCTCCCGTCCTCCCTCTTCCTCCGCGTCCTCTCCAAGCTCCGATCCCATCCCCTAATAAGCCCCCGGCAGTGCTGATTGTCGACTCGGTGCTCCGATCCGCTAGTAAGAGCTCTCCATCTCGAATCCTCAGTTTCGTCCTTGAATAAACAAAATTCACGAGCAAAAGAGAAAGAAAAAATAAAGCAAATAAGAACAAGAATGCATGAAGCCTCAGTTTATTACTTCTTTCTTTCTTTGGTTTAGCAATTTGATTCCGTCAGATAATGCCTTGTTTGATCTGAGAATGTTTCATCAAGTATCATTAGAACTTAATGGATTCATGTTTTTCAATAAAATCAGTTGCAAAATGTTCGATAAAGTTCCATCAGGTATCATCATAATGTAATATAGTCAGGTTTTTCAATTGAAAAGTTGGAAAATGTTTCATTAAGTTCCATCAAGTTCTACTAAAAGAAGTTACAGATCAAAGCCCAATTAAGTCCTCACGAAACTGTGATGCCCCAACTTCCCAGGGGGTCACCCATCCTAGGACTACTCCTGTCTTAGCACGCTTAACTCTCTTAAACTCTTGGGCCTAGTCACCGCCCAAAAATGCTTAAGCCGGATTAAGAGTTTAGCCATATTATATCTTATATATAAGATTATCTGGGGTCTCACATGAACATTATAAAATATTCTTAAATCAAACAATATGTTCCTTACTAAGGAATTTGACCTAAAGCTGGCTGTGCAAGTTGTGTTTCCACAAGACTTATACGAAAATTCTGCACTAATGTGCTAATGTTTCAAAAAACTAGAAGGTTACAAGCAGGTTTCAACTATTGAGGAGATTACAGTGCAAATTGAAGTATATGAAGCTGTTTAATTATTTGCACTTTTTCTTTAATTAAGAGTACTGACTACTGAGAAGTCATAGACCTATTATCAAGTAAAATTAGTTTGCACAGATTCAAATGCTGATGATAGTTGAGGAAAAATATGCAAGCTTTCTGAAAGATAAGCAGATATATGGTATTCAATACCTATGAACCCTTTTTTCAAATTGGGATGACAAAGTTAGCCCTTTAACTTTGACGTCCTTTTGATTTTAACAATTGTGTCCCTGAGGTTCGTCCATTTAACAGTTTAAGTCTTTTAGTTAGTCTACCTTTTGAAAAGTGACACACATCTGAGAATCCTTATTGTTACTCGTTGGTGTGAAAGTTTTCATGATGAGTGTATGTTGGAGCTTAAGTTTTTAATGGGGATATATACTTCAATTAATTAATTATATTATGTTGGTATTCGTTAATAATTATGCAACTTTTATATTATGTTGGAATTTTCTTCTAACACTTATCAAATTATACTTCTAAAAACTGTTGTGAATAATTATAATCTCCTTACATTTGGTTGCCATATAATTGATTATTTGCATATTTTCTTTCTAAATAGGTGTTTGGAAATTCTACATGATCACACTTTAAAAATAAATGTGATGCATCTTATGATAAATTGACAGGAAAAAACAAGAGAACTTTTTTTTTTTCTTCTGTCAAGTTATGCTATCATGTTCTTGTAAAAATACGAGACAAGATACTTTCCGTGCAAGATACTTTCCGTTTGATGGAAGGAATTCGGTATTTTACATATATTATTAAGAAAAAAATCATGGTAGGAAGATTAGGATCAGGTATTTACATATACTAGTAAGAAATGATCATGGCATGAAGATTAATAAATGTGGTGAAAACCAAATTCTTATAAACAATAATTCATATTATTAGTCCATTTTGAGGCTTAGCATTTTTATGAATGCCACTCTTCTCTGGTAAGAAAGCTGACTGAATTTCTCTATCCTGGTGCTCCCTTTGAAAAGTGGCCCTTTGTCTCCTGCAGTTTATAATTCTTCTTGAGAATATTCTAAGTTCGTTATTTTGAAGCTTAGTTGCTAACCTAATATGTTTCACTGTGTGTTATTACTCTAACTTCTAGGGAAGAAAATCTACTATTGTTAGTGCTCTGATATAGCGAGTGAATAGAAAAGAGCAAGTTTTGAATTGTTGTTAGCATTTGATTTGCAGGAGCAGACAATTTATTGTACGTAGTTGAAAGCCCTACTTTTGGAATTAGACATTTACTCTGAAGGATGAGGATGACAATCCAGATAGATCGAATTGGAGGGGCATTGGTTTTAAGGTTTTTGTCTTACGTCTTTTCTGTGAGACCCCAGATAGTCCTATATATGAGATATAATAGGTCTAGAACTTTTAACCCGGCTTAAGCACTTTGGGTGGTGGCTAGGCTCAAGAGGTTAAGAGAGTTAAGCGTGTTATGACGGGAGTAGTCCTAGGATGGGTGAGCCCCTGGAAAGTTGGGGTGTCACATTTTCCAAACGTACTGTTCATATTTCCGAGGGACTAATCCTCTAGTAATTTGAACAAAAATTGGGAATAGTTTATATATTTTCTTTCTCTTTTTTTTTTTGGGTGCTAGTCAGTATGCAATATGTTTTGGGATGTGTCACGCCCCGGGCTAGTTCTAAATGCGGAAAAACGTGCTAATTTTTTTTTTTTTTGAAAGCCTAGCCCGCGCCACCTACAGACCCGCCACAAATACAGGGTCCACTGTACACATGGACAGAGCCTCCCCTGTATTTGCACGGCGTCCACAACATACAACAGGATCACAACCACCATTCATTCATCACAACAGCATAACAACTCAAAGAGATTCATACAGCTAACCGTCCTTAAACCTGTATGAATCTAAGCAAATCCTTAGGCGTAGGATGATGCGATGCACAAGCAATAGTCATTCTAGAAAACTGCTTCTTACCCAGAAGCTATCTTTGAAATCCTAATCTCAAACATTGAAGGATCATTTGAAAGCTGTTCTCCACACGAGAACTCTCTTTTAAATCACAAAAGCCGAACGGTCGAAAATTTATTTGAAAACCGTTTCCCACACGGAAATCTTTTTTTGAAAGCGCTACCACGAGGGGTAGAAAACCAAGACGTGCGATAAAAGCCACAATGATGGAATAACAGCATCGACATCCTCACATGGAAACTACATCAAACATCACAAGATCTAAGCATGCAAGACAATCACATATGAATACTGAATAAATCCACAAACATAAGCATGCTAGATAATATCCAAAAGGTAACTGAACCACAATCACATCTAACTGATAAGGGTAGGGTGATAACCAAATCTGGGAAGTAGCCTCACAAGTCGGAACCTCTAGAGCTACTATCTAGGCGTGCCTCGCAGCGTCCCGACACTCACCACCATGCTCACCTGAAAACAACAACGAGGGCGGGGGGTGAGAACATGTAAACATGTCTCCCCTCCCAGTGGGTACCGCAAGCCGACGAAGGCGAGGTGTACACACCGGCACGAGGGTCAACAGAAGGTAGATATGGTATACAGTAGCACAAGTAAGTATGAGGCTGACATACAACTGAAACAACTATGCTACTGTAAGCAACTAGTATATGCATCAAAGGAGATAACCACAAAGTAAACCCAATCATAGCCACCGGGATGGATCCCTGGCACTGTCACACTGCTCAACCAACGGCACCATACCTTCCCGACGCAATGCATCGAGGCTCACGGATCGGTCGCAATACATGACCCTTTTCCGGAAAAGAACACCCCCAAACGGTGGATCAGACCGCGGTGTACGTGAAGTGCGAGAAGAGCTGTGACGATCGATGCAAATGCTCAATCCACAGAACGGCAACGAGCCGAGAAGCAACCAATAAACCACAACTAGGATCGCACGGAACAACATGCGATCACCACCGACCAACTGGGTCGTCTCAAGAACCATGCAAACCACAACTACTCTACTATCCAAGCACGCATATAAGTAGAGTCAACGGGAGTCAAGTGAACTAATAACTGTAATGCAAGAGAAAGGATAGAAAGGTATCACCGTAGTCCACTGAACCGACTCCGGGTCGAAGTACCCACCTGTCGAAAGATCAAGCCTAACACCGACGGCTCTCGGGAACCACGACAGGACCTACGAAAGACTCACAGGGTCAAGGTCCACCAAGTCGACGCTAAACACAAAGCTCTCACATCCCGAAACCGACGGATCGCCCGGAAACCCACCGGGGCGATCCCGAAACCACACTAAGCCCCACAGGGAGTACCAACAACCAAATCATTCCCCTCGCTGTCCCCGAACACACAAAAACCAAGTGATGGGGCAGCGAGCACAAGCTCGGGGTGCCACGACAACAAACGCACCCGAAAAGGCTTTCCGGGTTCCCGAAAAATGCCGAATTGGCACCGGAACCCCTCGTCACTCATCCGCTGTCCTCGGAACTTCGGGACAGCGATGAGGAACAGCCAACGAGGCTAAACGACGAAGCCAAGTCGCTTGCAAAATCAGCGAGTGAGTCGCACAACTAAAAACACACGTTTCGCCGATTAATTTATCGAAAAACGCATCGGAAACCAATCCGGATCTCCGCGAAGGGCGAAGGGGTTGGACAACCAGTCCACAGGGTCTCAAGGATCATATCCTTGCTGCCCACAGCGTCGCAACGCTGCCACAAACGCCAAAGTCCACAAACAAGCGACAAATATCAACAAACAAGCACTAAACAAAGCCGTTCGAGCAATCCGTACATCCGCACGACCTTCCGCAAGCACCAGCGGATAGGTAACGATGTCACGGAGACCGTGCTCACAGCCCCACTGCGACAAAACCAGTCGCAGGCCGGGAAAACCCATAAAAATAGCATGCACATGCGATAAGCAAGCATAAATAAAGGCCGTTCGAGCGCTCCGTTCGTCCGCACGACCTTCCGCAAGCACCAGCGGATGGGCAACGACGTAACGGAGGCCGTGCTCACAGCCTCGCTGCGACAGGAACAGTCGCTGGCCCGGCAATTGCATAAAAATAGTGCCACAAACACAAAAGAAGCTCGACAAAGGCCAAACAGCAGAATAACCAACCAAAATGGAAAACTAGGGTGAGCATGATGATTAGCGCATCGCCGCGATCATCGTGCTCACCTTCCCGAGCTTCGGGAGGCAACAGGGAGCTCAAACAACTCAAAAAGGCCAAAACAACCCAAAATGAGACCCCGGCCGGAGCAACAAGCTCCGGCCGGCTGCCTGCCGGCATGCAAGGCCAGCGGCAGCCAGCATCGGCAGAGGAGGTGGCAAGGAAGAAGGGGCTCACCTCAAAACGCGGCAGGAAGCGGCGGCGGCGGTGGCGCGGGGAAGAGACCCACTCTCGGGTTGGCTACATGAGCCTAGGGCACGGTGGCGGCGGCCGGTGGCGACGCGAGCACCGGGAAGAGGGGCCCGCCGGACGTCGGTCTGCCGGTGACCGCGACAAAAAGTACCGGCGGCGGCGGTAGCGGCGGCGGAGCAACCTTCAGCCGCGGCTGCCCAAGGTGCCCTAGCCGAGCCCGCGGCGGCAGCGGCGGCGTTCCGGCGTCACGTCGGCGACGGCCGGGGAGGAATGGACTGGCGGCGGCGGTCCCGAGGGTGGCGGCGCGCACCCTCAGAGGCGGCGGGAGGCGGCGGCGGCGGCTCGGCCTCCAGCTGCTCCTGCCCGCAAGCAGCAAGCCGGAGCCGCAGGCAACGCGGTGGCGCACCGGCGGCACGGGGGCGGCCGGGGAAGGAGGCGACGGCGGCGGCGGCGCTCCTGATGCCGGCGGGAGGTCGCTGCGGCGGCGGGAGGCGGCGGCGGCTCGGATCTCGAGCCACTGCCCGCACTCCCCAGCAGCAACTAGCTGCGGCGGCGGCGGCTCTCCGGCGACACGGCGACGGCCGGGGAAGAAGGGAGCGGCGCCGGAGAACATGAGGGTGAGGGTGCTCACCCTCCCAGGCGGCGGGAACCGGCGGCGGCTCGGGCCACCAACCCCCTGGCCACAGCTGCCCTAGCAGCAGCTGCGGCAGCTCGGCGGCCCACGGCGGCGGTCCCCGGCGGCGGCGCGCGACTCCAGCAGTCGTGCCACCTCAGGGGAAGCCCAAGCATGGGTTTCCCCTGGGTGCACACCGCAGGGAAGAAGAAGAGAAGAAGAAGAAGGAGAAGATGAAGAAAGTGAGGGGGAGAGGTTGCCGGGGTTGCTCCGGCCAGGTGGTGGCCGGCGGCGGCCGGCAGAGCTCGGGGAGGAGGCCAAGGGGCAGGGGGAGCTTGTGCTCACCTCTGGGTGCTGAGGGGGAAGAGAGGAAGTGAGAGAGGGAGTGAGAGGGAGTGGTTCAACCACTCCAACCACTCTCCAACCACCACTCACAATTGCACAAAAGCCCCTTAAACCCCACAATTCACCCCTGGGTCCCCCACAGCAGGTACAAAAGCCCAGACACCCCTCCATATTCGAACTCATGCGAAACGGTGCGAAAAACGGGGGTCCAGATCGCGAAACAATAAATGTGACATTCGACCTCTCGGCGAAGAAGATAGAAAATCTCTCAATCCGTTCGTCGCATGTCCACACAGACCACGCCATCGCGTTCAGCACTGCCGAGACATCGAATCTACCATTTTGGATCGTCGGATTCGGGCTCCGGATCGCGCCGTTAAGCCGTTCTCTCTCCGCGACAAAACTCCAGAAGCAACAAAACACATATAAACAACTTATATACATATATATACATATATATACATATATACCTATATATATATACGTATACAGATCGAAAATACAGTATCAGGGGAGAGGAACACAGAGAATTTCAAATTTCCAAAATTCAAATTCTCACATCACTCCCACCTAACAAGAAGTTTCGTCCCCGAAACTTACTCACACACCATCCGCGAACAACAGCGGATACCTCTCATGCAAAGCAGACTCCAGCTCCCAAGTAGTCTCGCGCTCCTCGCGACTCGACCACCGCAGTCTCACAAACAGAAAGCTCCGGTTTCAACTGCTTCACCATGCGAGCCAAAAACCTCAAAGGCACCTCACCGCAGCTGAGGTGCTCCCTCAGCTGTACCGTTGTCGGGCCGATTACACGACGCTCTCTCACGTCAACCAAACAGATCAGTGATCGACAACGACTTCCACACAACGCCTCACACGGTGCCAATCCAACGCTCGCATGGAAGCTGTCGCAGAAGGCGAACTCCACCAAGAAAAGGTCCTGAACCAATCCTCACCAAGATCCAAAACGCACGCTCGAAGCATATCCTCGAGAGTCTGGAAGACTCGCTCCGACTGCCCAACACTCTGAGGGTGGTAACTGAGCTGAAGTCGAGCTCCGTCCCCAGTGCCTGCTACAAGCTCCTCCAGAACTGGGAAACGAAGCGAGAACCCCAATCAAAAACGATCGACACTGGCACTCCAAGCAGCCTGACGATCTCAACCAAGTAAAGCTGCGCCCGTCGATCCCAAGACTAAGTCGAGTGTACCGGTAGGAAGTGAGCTGCTTTCGTCAATCAGTCCACAAAAACCCAGATCGCAACATGACCTCGCTGAGAACGAGGCAACCCGGTGACGAAAATCCAAGGTGATCTGCTCCCACTTCCCTACGGGTACGGGCGACGATGGAAGCTTCTCTGCTGATCGCTGATGCTCAGCCTTCACTTGCTGACAAACCAGGCACAGTGCCACAAGCTGAGCTACATCCAGAAACTCTGCCTCGAGTCGCGGTACATCTTCGTCCCTCCTGGATGAACGGTGTACTGCGACCAGTGTGCCTCAGTCAAAAACTCTCACCTCAAATCCGGATCACTGGGCACACACCTCCGTCCTCGAAGGAAAACCATCGGCATGTAACCTGAAAACATCAACTCTGGTGATCCGTGAAGATCTCACAACGCGCACCATACAGGTAGTGCCTCCAAGCTTGAGAGCGAACACCACTGCTGCTAACTCGAGATCGTGCGCCAGATAGGTCTTCTCATAGTCCATCAGCTGGCGCGAAGCATAAGCGATGACCTTCACTTGCGGCACGAATACGCACCCCAATCCTATCCAAGAAGCATCGCAGTAGAACACAAAAACCTCACCAGACTGCGACAATGCTAAGATAGGGGCACGAGTCAAACAGTCCATCAGCTCCTAGAAGCTCATCAAACAAGCGGGAGTCTACAGAAACTTCACGCCCTTCCTCGACAGCTTGCTCAAAGGGGCGGCGATCTTGAGAAACCCTCAATAAATCGCCTGTAACAACTCGCCAAGCCGAGGAAGCTCCTAATCTCCGCCACAGAAGCCGGAACAGGCCAAACCACTACAGAGTCCACCTTTCTTGGTTCCACCGCAATACCAGATTGCGTCCCGAAGTGAACCAAGAAAGAAACTTCTCGAATAGATCAGTATGTCGTCAAAGGAGACCGCGACAAATTGATCCAAGAACTGCCGAAAACCCAGTTCAACAAAACCAAAAAGCTGCCGGGACGTTCGCCAAACCAAACGGCATACCCGTGACCTCGTAAAACCCGCAACGAGTCCGGAAGGCCGTCAGCGCAACGTCCTCGGCCCCGATCTTCGGTTGAAGATAACATGGCTGCAGATCAAACTTCGAGAGAACCGAGGCTCCCTAGAGCCGGTCGAAGAGATCGAAGATCTGCGATAGAGGGTACTAAAACATCACCGACAACTCGCAGGACTCGAACTCACAAACAAAGCAACGAAAACCTTGCGAGTCCATCACTCTGGTGTACTGGGCTGCCAATCGCAACAAGCGATAAAAAAAATCACCAGTGATGCCAAACATCAGATCCAAGTGATCGGACACGCGCTCCAAACCAAGACTACACAGAAGTGGCGACGAAAAACTCTGTACGCACACACAAGCACAGAGACCTCGGAGCCAACAACCAGGCTCCCGTCATCCCGAAACTGAGCTAAAAGGGCAACCTGACTCAACCGGAGTCAAACCAACAGCAGTGATGGCAAATCAACTGCGCAAAACCACGCCAGGGTTAGCTCAAGGTTCACCGCTAGAACAGGGATGACCACCACACAGCTTTCCACAAGACGACGAAGAAGGAGAATGTCTTGCAAGAGAAAGCACCGACCCACTCCAGAAAGTCCCGAAAGGGATAGGGTATTTCGTCCTAACTTTTGACACTACGTTGTCTGCAGCCAACGTACTTATCAAAAGAAAAATGAAATATCCCGAGGTCAAAAGCCAACAACCAGTCGGCAACACCACAAAGGTACCGGGTCAACCAACTCAACAGCTGGACCAAAGTCACAGACGAGTCACCGAATTAACGGGAAAAAGCAAACCGACCCACACAACAAAGTCTGCCCTGAGCCAACTCCCTAGGAGTCTTCGGCTTCTCACAACAAACCGACGGCTACAGGCGACAAAGGGTCGTCAATCCACCCGTACCAAAGCGAGGGAAGAACAAAACCAGCGTCGACTAACCAGCGTCGAACGCGATGAGACCTCCAACAACAACCTGGAAGATCTCGCGGCAACACGAAAACCTACAAATACCACCAAAAATCCCAAAACACACCAATTTGGGCGTTAGGATATCCGCAAACCACGAAGGCACCAACAAAAACCCGACACCAAACAGTGTCCACTCAGTCTAGTACACGTCAGTTCGACGCAAGAACTAGCCAAAGGTCGAAAGACCAACACTGACGATTCTACTAGCGATACGTCAGAGGGGTAGGCTTCACCGCCCTACCCAACAAAACAGAGGGAAAACACCAAAAGTGCGGTCAAAACCGCTCAAAGCACCGTCTCCGTAGAGACGCTCGCAGAGGCCCTCGTGCTCTACACGAAAAGTGGGGACAGGGCAAGAACAGCCCAACAACAACACAGATCCACCAAGTGACGTCACCCAGCCCACAAGGGCTACCACCTGCCAACGAGTGGTTACACAAAGGAAAAAAGCACCCTGCCACTTGGGATTTGTCTGGTATTCCACCACCACTACTAGTAGGAGCACGAGCCTGTGAACAAGGGCAGATCAAAACTCAGGAAGTCCGCCAAACGTGCTCAAATGCGGCCACCACCCCCAAACACGGGGTCGGCGTCCACACGCGAAACAGCCGACATAGTCGCTGTCGTCGTCACGGTCGTGGCCACAACGGCGGAATGCCACAGGAGGGTCTGCAGTCATCGGGGCGCTCGGCGAAAGAGGAGGAGGGGCTGGAGCGGCAGTCGCCGTAGCCTGTTGTTGCAAAAACAACCGGAACAAGCCGGAACGTGCCGGAGAGGGTCGCCAGCTGACCCCTCGCCTCGGCCCCAAGCACACAGGGTACGGTCCACAACAGGCTGTCCGCCTCCTGCCAACTCACCACTAGAACCAGCCGCAAAGGCCCGAGACTGAACACCAGCAGACGCTCCGCAGGCACACGCCTGCCACTACGACCCGGACGAGGAGGTCTACCACGACCACAAGCCAACCGCAAAACACAGAAACCTGCGCAAGAGAAAGGGGGTCGGCAACACCCACAAAACACAAGCTGAAAACAAACCCCTCGAACTCGCGCCCTATACATCTTAGGTCTTCGTATGGGTCAGCCTAACCAGTGGTTCAGTTACAAGTTGATGAATGAATGAGTGTTTGTTCCCTTTACGCTCTGATACCATCTTAATCTGTCACGCCCCGGGCTAGTTCTAAATGCGAAAAAACGTGCTAAATTTTTCTTTTTTTTTGAAAGCCTAGCCAGCGCCACGTACAGACCCGCCACAAATACAGGGTCCACTGTACACACGGACAGAGCCTCCCCTGTATTTGCACGGCGTCCACAACATACAACAGGATCACAACCACCATTCATTCATCACAACAGCATAACAACTCAAAGAGATTCATACAGCTAACCGTCCTTAAACCTGTATGAATCTAAGCAAATCCTTAGGCGTAGGATGATGCGATGCACAAGCAATAGTCATTCTAGAAAACTGCTTCTTACCCAGAAGCTATCTTTGAAATCCTAATCTCAAACATTGAAGGATCATTTGAAAGATGTTCTCCACACGAGAACTCTCTTTTAAATCACAAAAGCCGAACGGTCGAAGATTCATTTGAAAACCGTTTCCCACACGGAAACTTTTATTTGAAAGCGCTACCACGAGGGGTAGAAAACCAAGACGTGCGATAAAAGCCACAATGATGGAATAACAGCATCGACATCCTCACATGGAAACTACATCAAACATCACAAGATCTAAGCATGCAAGACAATCATATATGAATATTGAATAAATCCACAAACATAAGCATGCTAGATAATATCCAAAAGGTAACTGAACCACAATCACATCTAACTGATAAGGGTAGGGTGATAACCAAATCTGGGAAGTAGCCTCACAAGTCGGAACCTCTAGAGCTACTATCTAGGCGTGCCTCGCAGCGTCCCGACACTCACCACCCTGCTCACCTGAAAACAACAACGAGGGCGGGGGGTGAGAACATGTAAACATGTCTCCCCTCCCAGTGGGTACCGCAAGCCGACGAAGGCGAGGTGTACACACCGGCACGAAGGTCAATAGAAGGTAGATATGGTATACAGTAGCACAAGTAAGTATGAGGCTGACATACAACTGAAACAACTATGCTACTGTAAGCAACTAGTATATGCATCAAAGGAGATAACCACAAAGTAAACCCAATCATAGCCACCGGGATGGATCCCTGGCACTGTCACACTGCTCAACCAACGGCGCCATACCTTCCCGACGCAATGCATCGAGGCTCACGGGTCGGTCGCAATACACGACCCTTTTCCGGAAAAGAACACCCCCAAACGGTGGATCAGACCGCGGTGTACGTGAAGTGCGAGAAGAGCTGTGACGATCGATGCAAATGCTCAATCCACAGAACGGCAACGAGCCGAGAAGCAACCAATAAACCACAACTAGGATCGCTCGGAACAACAGGCGATCACCACCGACCAACTGGGTCGTCTCAAGAACCATGCAAACCACAACTACTCTACTATCCAAGCACGCATATAAGTAGAGTCAACGGGAGTCAAGTGAACTAATAACTGTAATGCAAGAGAAAGGATAGAAAGGTATCACTGTAGTCCACTGAACCGACTCCGGGTCGAAGTACCCACCTGTCGAAAGATCAAGCCTAACACCGACGGCTCTCGGGAACCACGACAGGACCTACGAAAGACTCACAGGGTCAAGGTCCACCAAGTCGACGCTAAACACAAAGCTCTCACATCCCGAAACCGACGGATCGCCCGGAAACCCACCGGGGCGATCCCACAGGGGGTACCAACAACCAAATCATGCCCCTCGCTGTCCCCGAACACACAAAAACCAAGTGATGGGGCAGCGAGCACAAGCTCGGGGTGCCACGACAACAAACGCACCCGAAAATGCTTTCCGGGTTCTCAAAAAATCCCGAATTGGCACCGGAACCCCTCGTCACTCATCCGCTGTCCTCAGAACTTCGGGACAGCGATGAGGAACAGCCAACGAGGCTAAACGACGAAGCCAAGTCGCTTGCAAAATCAGCGAGTGAGTCGCACAACTAAAAACACACGTTTCGCCGATTAATTTATCGAAAAACGCGTCGGAAACCAATCCGGATCTCCGCGAAGGGCGAAGGGGTTGGACAACCAGTCCATAGGGTCTCAAGGATCATGCCCTTGCTGCCCACAGCGTCGCAACGCTGCCACAAACGCCAAAGTCCACAAACAAGCGACAAATATCAACAAACAAGCACTAAACAAAGCCGTTCGAGCAATCCGTACATCCGCACGACCTTCCGCAAGCACCAGCGGATAGGTAACGATGTCACGGAGACCGTGCTCACAGCCCCACTGCGACAAAACCAGTCGCAGGCCGGGAAAACCCATAAAAATAGCATGCACATGCGATAAGGAAGCATAAATAAAGGCCGTTCGAGCGCTCCGTTCGTCCGCACGACCTTCCGCAAGCACCAGCGGATGGGCAACGACGTAACGGAGGCCGTGCTCACAGCCTCGCTGCGACAGGAACAGTCGCTGGCCCGACAATTTCATAAAAACAGTGCCACAAACACAAAAGAAGCTCGACAAAGGCCAAACAGCAGAATAACCAACCAAAATGGAAAACTAGGGTGAGCAAGATGATCAGCGCGTCGCCGCGATCATCGTGCTCACCTTCCCGAGCTTCGGGAGGCAACAGGGAGCTCAAACAACTCAAAAAGGCCAAAACAACCCAAAATGAGACCCCGGCCGGAGCAACAATCTCCGGCCGGCTGCCGGCTGGCATGCAAGGCCAACGGTGGCCAGCATCGGCAGAGGAGGTGGCAAGGAAGAGGGGGCTCACCTCAAAACGCGGCAGGAAGCGGCGGCGGCGGCGCGGGGAAGAGACCCACTCTCGGGTTGGCTACCCGAGCCTAGGGCACGGTGGCGCCGGCAACGAACGGCGGCGGCGGCCGATGGAGACGCGAGCACCGGGAAGAGGGGCCCGCCGGACGTCGGTCTGCCGGTGACCGCGACAAAAAGGACCGGCGGCAGTGGCGGCGGAGCAACCTTCAGCCGCGGCTGCCCAAGGTGCCCTAGGCGAGCCCGCGGCGGCAGCGGCGGCGCTCCGGCGGCACGGCGACGGCCGGGGAGGAATGGACCGGCGGCGGCGGTCCCGAGGGTGGCGGCGCGCACCCTCAGAGCCGGAGCCGCAGGCGGCGCGGCGGCGCACCGGCGGCACGGGGGGCGGCCGGGGAAGGAGGCGACGGCGGCGGCGGCGCTCCTGACGCCGGCGGGAGGTCGCTGCGGCGGCGGGAGGCGGCGGCGGCTCGAATCTCGAGCCACTGCCCGCACTCCCCAGCAGCAACTAGCTGCGGCGGCGGCGGCTCTCCGGCGGCACAGCGACGGCCGGGGAAGAAGGGGGCGGCGCCGAAGAACATGAGGGTGAGGGTGCTCACCCTCCCAGGCGGCGGGAACCGGCGGCGGCTCGGGCCACCAACCCCCTGCCCGCAGCTGCCCTAGCAGCAGCTGCGGCAGCTCGGCGGCCCACAGCGGCGGTCCCCGGCGGCGGCGCGCGACTCCAGCAGTCGTGCCACCTCAAGGGAAGCCCAAGCATGGGTTTCCCCTGGGTGCACACCGCAGGGAAGAAGAAGAGAAGAAGAAGAATGAGAAGAAGAAGACAGTGAGGGGGAGAGGTTGCCGGAGTTGCTCCGGCCAAGTGGTGGCCGGCGGCGGCCGGCAGAGCTTGGGGAGGAGGCCAAGGGGCAGGGGGAGCTGGTGCTCACCTCTGGGTGCTGAGGGAGGAGAGAGGAAGTGAGAGAGGGAGTGAGAGGGAGTGGTTCAACCACTCCAACCACTCTCCAACCACCACTCACAATTGCACAAAAGCCCCTCAAACCCCACAATTCACCCCTGGGTCCCCCACAGCAGGTACAAAAGCCCAGACACCCCTCCACATTCGAACTCACGCGAAACGGTGCGAAAAACGGGGGTCCAGATCGCGAAACAATAAATGTGACATTCAACCTCTCGGCGAAGAAGATGGAAAATCTCTCAATCCGTTCGTCGCATGTCGACACGGACCACGCCATCGCGTTCAGCACTGCCGAGACATCGAATCTACCATTTTGGATCGTCGGATTCGGGCTCCGGATCGCGCCGTTATGCCGTTCTCTCTCCGCGACAAAACTTCGGAAGCAACAAAACACATATAAACAACTTATATACATATATATACATATATACCTGTATATATATACGTATACAAATAAAAAATACAGTATCAGGGGAGAGGAACACAGAGAATTTCAAATTTCCAAAATTCAAATTCTCACAGGATGTTGGTTTGGAAAGGAAGTCTGACTTGGCTTCACCTGTAAGCATTTTTGTGGATTAGATGGTGTTTGCAAGCAAATGTCCACATGTTCATATGTTCATCTATTTAATATGTTTAGTTTCCTGATCTCTGTTATTAGGTACTTTTCTAGATTGAAATATTGAAAGTTGTTCGCCTGGTAACTCTCTCTGAAATAGCTGTAGTTGTTGCTCTTTCCGTGTCTCTTGACAGTGATTATTTCTCTAAGCGTGGCGGATGGTAAGTTTCATGTCTGATCCATCTTTTTCTTTTTCTTTTCTTTCCCTTTAGTTTAGTAAACTTAGCCTCTATCATATTTGAGAATTCTATTTTCTTTTATGCTGAACTTCCGTTATATATTTAATGCCTCTTAGACATTAGCTGGGCTAATCTTCTGGAAGCTTTTCTCACATATACCCCTACAAATTTCTATTTGTGTCGCTACCCCAGCAAATGCTAATTTCCATGATGCTCCTCAACTTGAAGTTCTTAATATATTATCCTTAAGTGGGATAAGCATCCATATTTTTACAGAATCTTTATTCTTCTAGATCTTTATGGAGAAATCAAAAGAACTTCGTAAGATAAAAATTCAGCCCCAAAATCCAGTTGTAAATAGATGTGGATTCTCAAACTATGGATCATATGCAATCAAGTTCGAACAATTGATCACAATCTTATGTGGATCAGTCTACACATTCTATCAGGGAAACAATTAGTGAATTGTAAGAAGAGGAAACTAAACAATTATGTTCATATTGATGAAAACTAAAGCACTTAAAAGTACAATGTAGGACTGTAGTTCATTAAATCTGCTAAGCTGTATTAGAACTATGGGCAAAGAACCATGTTACTACTACATCAGCATGAATTGTAATTCTTGATGTATGTAATGCAATTTGTTGATACCAAGTAAATGTGTTATTATTTGGTTTAGATTTGTAGTTATCTAAATTTAAGTTAAATCCTAATCTAATTGGGATAAGATATTATTTAGATTTAATTTGGCATATATGGATTACGACTAGAAGATTAATTCTAATCGAATTAGAATTAGACTCTAGTTTGGAGACATGTATTATATATACATGCTACGGCCAAGTTAATGAAGTAGCGGCGGCTATTTAAGAAGCCATGCATAATTAAGCTCCCCATAAATTAAGTCCAGCCGGTATTCTTTGTTGGCGTGCACGAGGCCGCGGCGGCTCTGTCCGCATTGCAGAGGGAGGAGCTGCGCATATTAATTAGAGGCATGCTCTAATTAATTAAGTACGCAAGCAGGGTGAGAGCCGAGCCGAGATATATTGTCCGGATGCGCTAAGAAGGTGCCGTATGCGGTAACGCGTGTCGATTTATATATTTGGTTTTTTCGGATTCTTTGAGAGATCTTCTTTGTACTCCGCCTTTTCGACATTAATAAAGTATTTGCTCCGTCTTCGCCCGTGGACGTAGGCCGTTGGCCGAACCACGTAATATCGGTGTGTTCGTTTCTTATCTTTTCTCTGTTCCGCATTAATTATATTTCTGGATCTATTTTTTCGTCGTTCGAATTTCTAACAAACTGGTATCAGAGCCTTTCTATTCCCTTTGAGGATTAAGATGACGACGAAGTTCGAGATTCAGAAATTTGACAGGACCAACAGTTTCGCATTATGGCAAGTCAAGATGCGTGCTATATTGACGCAGCAAGGATTGCAGAAGGCACTGTTGGGAAAAGAAAAGATGTCCGATTCTTTGACGACGGAGCAGAAGGAGCAGATTGATGACAAAGCTCTTACGGCAATACAATTATGTCTATCCGATGAGGTATTGCGTGAGGTCTTGGATGAAAAGACCGCAGGAGGGCTTTGGCTTAAATTGGAGTCTCTCTACATGACGAAATCTCTCACCAACAAATTATATTTGAAGCAACGTCTCTTCATGTTGCGCATGGCGGAAGGTACCTCTATTAAATCGCATTTAGATGAATTTAATTCTATTATTATGGATCTCCGCTCGATAGATGTCAAAATCGAGGAGGAGGATGAAGCCCTTTTATTATTATGTTCTTTACCGCCCTCTTATAAGAATTTTCGTGAGACCTTCTTATTTGGACGAGATACTCTATGTCTCGATGATGTCAAGTCTTCTCTACTTTCAAAGGAGAGGATTGACACGCAGATAAGCAATGAGACAGGTGGAGGTTTAGGAGAAGGTTTAGTCGCTAGAGGGAGGTCTCGGGAGAAGGGTTACGGTAATAGAGGTACATCGAGGTCAAAGTCAAAGCACAGGAATCTGATTTGCGGTTATTGTAAGAAGAAAGGTCACATAAAAGCTGATTGTTTTAAGTTGAAAAATAAAGAACAGCGGAAGAATAACGGTGATAAGAATCAAGATCAGAAAAACACCAATACTAAGCCAGAAGCAAGTGTTGCAGCAGGAGAATCAGATAGTAATGATATCGTCTTTACAGTTACGGATAAGACACGCAGACAGGATGAGTGGCTTATGGACTCCGCATGTTCCTTCCATATCTGTACGCATAGAGATTGGTTCTCGACGTACAAGCCTTTTGAAGGTGGAGATGTATTGATGGGAAATCACTCTAAGTGTAAGGTTATTGGAATTGGCACTGTTCAGGTACGGATGTTGTACGACGGAGTAGTGAGGACTATATCTGAGGTTCGGCATGTTCCGGATATGAGGAAAAATCTGATCTCATTAGGTACACTTGATGTTAAAGGCTTTAAGTATTCTTCAGCTGATGGATTAATGAAGGTCACTAAGGGAAATCTTGTAGTGATGAAGGCCAAGTTGTCCGACATGTTATATGTTCTACAGGGTTCCACTGTGACAGGTTCAGCAGCGGTGACTTCTTTCTCTATGTCAGATTCAGATAGCACTAAATTATGGCATAGGCGACTGGGCCATATGAGCGAGTATGGTATGATAAAGTTAAGCGAGAGAGGTTTACTTGGTAGTCAGAGTTTAGAAAAGTTGGATTTCTGCGAGCATTGTGTTTTTGGCAAACAAAAGAGAGTCAGCTTTAAGGCCGCAGTTCACCGGACAAAAGGTACTCTTGACTATATTCATTCTGATCTTTGGGGAACCTCTCGTACTCCTACTCATGGTGGTGCTAGATATATGTTGACTTTTATTGACGACTATTCTCGTAAGGTGTGGGTATTCTTTCTAAAAGGTAAGGATGAGGTGTTCAATTATTTCAAGCAGTGGAAGGTTATGATTGAGAAGCAAACTGAAAGAAAGATCAAGAGATTAAGGACCGACAATGGTTTGGAATTCTGTTCGTCAGAATTTGAAGAATTCTGCAAGAAGGAAGGGATCGTCAGACATAAGACCGTTAGGCATACTCCACAGCAGAACGGAGTGGCCGAACGGATGAATAGAACTCTTTTAGAGAGAGCACGTTGTATGCTCTCTAATGCTGGTTTAGCCAAGAGTTTCTGGGCAGAGGCGATCTCTACGGCATGCTATCTGGTAAATCGATCTCCACATTCAGCACTTGATTGCAAAACTCCGGAGGAGGTATGGTCTGATAGCCCTTCTGATTATTCTAATTTGCGCATATTTGGTTGTCCTGCTTATGTTCATGTAAATGAAGGCAAATTAGAACCTAGGGCCAAAAAGTGCATTTTCATTGGTTATGCATCGGGGGTTAAGGGATATAAATTGTGGTGTCGTGAATCGTCTAAATTAATTATTAGTAGGGATGTCACGTTTGATGAGTCTGCTATGTTATATCCTAATCGTACTTTTTCTGATGAGACCCCGAGTGCTAGCAAGCAGGTGGAGGTAGAGGCCGATGGTATAGTTCAGTCACAGAATTCTTCTCAGTCAGAGCAAGTTCAGTCGCCAGACACCTCAGTTAATGAAACCCCACAAGTTGAGAGGCAGAGCATTGCTACAGGCAGAGCGAGGAGACAAATCAAACCACCGCAGAGATACGGCTACGAGGATATGGTAGCTTATGCTCTTTCAGTGGCACAAGATTCAGAAGATGAAGGTGAACCTTCCACATATAATCAAGCTATTTCTGGTGCCAGTTCTGCAGAGTGGTTGGTGGCGATGAATGAGGAAATGGAATCGCTCCATAAGAATCGCACATGGGAGTTAGTAAAACCGCCTACAGGCAAGAAAATTGTTGGCTGCAAGTGGGTCTTCAAGAAAAAAGACGGCATCCCCGGCGTGGAAGATACAAGGTATAAAGCTCGTTTAGTTGCTAAGGGCTACAGTCAGGTAGAAGGTGTTGACTTTAATGATATTTTCTCACCCGTTGTGAAGCATACTTCTATTCGTGTTCTTTTATCATTAGTAGCCATGAAGGACTTGTATCTTGAGCAGCTTGATGTTAAGACAGCTTTTCTCCACGGAGAACTTGAGGAGCATATTTATATGAAACAGCCGGAGGGATTTATTGTTGAAGGGAAGGAGGACCATGTTTGCCTGTTAAGAAAATCGCTTTATGGCTTGAAGCAGTCTCCTCGACAATGGTATAAGCGGTTTGACTCCTTTATGACAGGTCACGGATATTCTAGAAGCAAGCGTGACAGTTGCGTATATTTTAGGAAGCTTGAGAAGGGATCTTTCATATATTTGTTGCTCTATGTCGATGATATGTTGATTGCTTCCGACGACATAGTTGAGATTAATAAATTGAAGGCTTCACTTAAGGGTGAGTTTGAGATGAAAGATCTGGGTGCTGCTAAGAAAATTCTCGGTATGGAAATTAAGAGGGACAGAAATTCAGGACTACTGCATTTATCACAGGAGAAATATATAGAGAAGATTTTAAGGCGTTTCGGGATGACAGACGCAAAATCGGTGAGCACTCCTTTTGCGGCGCATTTCAAACTTTCGGCCGAGTTATCACCGCAGTCCGATGATGAGCGGGAGTACATGTCACATGTTCCATATTCTAGTGTTGTAGGGAGCATCATGTACGCCATGGTTTGCACACGGCCGGACATTTCCTACGCAGTGAGCATGGTTAGCAGATATATGACCAATCCTGGTAAGGCTCATTGGCAAGCTGTTAAGTGGATTCTGAGATACTTACGAGGTACCACTAACACTTGTTTGGAGTTTGGGAGGTGTAAGGATGGTGTGGTTGGATATGTTGATTCGGATTTTGCAGGTGATTTGGACAGAAGGAGATCACTTTCAGGTTATGTATTCTCTATTGGTGGATGTTCAGTTAGTTGGAAAGCTTCATTACAACCCATTGTCGCCTTGTCTACGACAGAGGCGGAATATATTGCTATGACAGAGGGTGTGAAGGAAGCTATGTGGTTAAGAGGCTTATTTGGAGAGCTTACTTCTTCTTGGGATCCGACGATTGTTTATTCAGACAGTCAGAGTGCAATTCATTTATCTAAAGATCAAATGTTTCATGAGAGGACGAAGCACATCGATGTAAAGTTTCACTTTGTTCGGGATGTGATCGGGAAGCGCACAGTGACTGTTAAGAAAATTGATACTAAGGACAATCCGGCGGATATGTTTACTAAGTCTCTTACAATTGCCAAGTTCAAATATTGTTTGGACTTGGTGGCAGTTAGCAGCATTTGAGGCCCTATGGGGCGTTTAGAGAAGACGGAGAACTATGGAGCGTTAAGGAGCATTGAGGTGAAATTAATTCAAGGTGGAGTTTGGTGGCGATCTCGACACAGCGGCTAAACTACAAATTAAACCAAGGTGGAGATTGTTATTATTTGGTTTAGATTTGTAGTTATCTAAATTTAAGTTAAATCCTAATCTAATTGGGATAAGATATTATTTAGATTTAATTTGGCATATATGGATTACGACTAGAAGATTAATTCTAATCGAATTAGAATTAGACTCTAGTTTGGAGACATGTATTATATATACATGCTACGGCCAAGTTAATGAAGTAGCGGCGGCTAATTAAGAAGCCATGCATAATTAAGCTCCCCATAAATTAAGTCCAGCCGGTATTCTTTGTTGGCGTGCACGAGGCCGCGGCGGCTCTGTCCGCATTGCAGAGGGAGGAGCTGCGCATATTAATTAGAGGCATGCTCTAATTAATTAAGTACGCAAGCAGGGTGAGAGCCGAGCCGAGATATATTGTCCGGATGCGCTAAGAAGGTGCCGTATGCGGTAACGCGTGTCGATTTATATATTTGGTTTTTTCGGATTCTTTGAGAGATCTTCTTTGTACTCCGCCTTTTCGACATTAATAAAGTATTTGCTCCGTCTTCGCCCGTGGACGTAGGCCGTTGGCCGAACCACGTAATATCGGTGTGTTCGTTTCTTATCTTTTCTCTGTTCCGCATTAATTATATTTCTGGATCTATTTTTTCGTCGTTCGAATTTTTAACAAAATGCTTCTACTCCTTTTTTGCCATTATGATTCCCTTTTTAGGCATAGTACTTCTAATAAATAGAGCACTAAACCTAAATATACAGACAAAATGCCTTCTAAGTGAATGGAAAGAACAAAAAGAGTATTACTGTTGTCTACTTTTTGTTGATCTGAATATCAAAATTAATTAAGGATTTGTACAGGTCATGCAAGACGAAAGTAAAATTTTGAAATAGATCAAAGGCATCTTACTTTTTAAACCAAAATTTTAGTTTTTCATATTTAAAGCGCATGAAATGCACTCACTTGCAAAGCCTTTTTTTTTAACTTATTCATGGCTGAAAATTGTTTGACCAGTTGCAATAGTTGCCACTAAATTTCATTCCAAGTTGATGATCGAAATTAACTAGTCCTAGTGTGTCTCTTCTCCTCAAAAGAAAGAGAAATATCGATCCTTTCATAATCTACCTTCGTTTAGAACAACTACCTTTACTAAATAGGAGAATCATCTTATCTCCTTTTGATGTTAGATATTTACAACAAAATTAAGTTTTAGTGGCAATATTTTTTTTAATTCCCGACAATTATAATTGATGCTTCATAGTTTGGTGGAAATTAAAACAATTGTCACTATTGGTGGGATCGATAAAAAGTATTATAGCATTTGCTCCGATAGTTGGTAAAAGTATGTACAAATGCCGTTAAATCTTACCTAATAACAACTATTATAAATGCCATTATAAGTAATTATAATTGCCACAAACGACATGCTTAATGATTACTATGTAAGACTTACGGCTGTAATTGCGAAGAATATTAAGCTTGATCCACAACATAATAGTCCAATGAATTGAATTTTAAAAAAATACTCATAACCAAAGAGCGTTAATAATTTGTAACAAATAGTTTTAACTCTCAAATTACAATCTCAATATTCAAACTAAATTTCGAACATAAATTCCAACAATGAAATACTTGTTTGAATTTTAGCCAAACAATAATAAATTATAAATGACACTAAACACCTATATCTCGGAAAAACTCCAAATTCTAAATCCTTAAACCTCATTTTTTTCCACTTTGAAAGCTCTCTCAAGTCGATGATAAGGCCCGGAAGAATCTGTTTCAAAAGTATCATTTTTGCAATTAATAGTACGAATAAACAATATAATCAAGTTAAAGACAAAGCAAAGATCGTCAAATGTAAACAAAGAGTCTCAAAATTTCTTACCTAGATGAGATTGAGAGAGGTCGACTATCCCCCATAGTAATCATTCCAGTCAAGTGAAAGACCTGGCATTGTGCTTCGTTTGGTTCGGGGTTAAGTAAGAATTGTCTATTCCAGGGATAGGGTTAAGTGCAGGGATAAGCCGGGGTTAGACGAATTTTGCGTTTGGATGAAAATTGGGTTATTCCCGGGAATAAGAAAAATAACGTTTGGTTCGTTAAGGTGGAATAAGAACAATAATGAGTAGTTATAAATAGAAAATAATAATATTGCTCAATATATTTGAATTTAAATTTTTAAAATTTATATTTAAAATTTTAAGTTTAAATATATTACTTTAAAAATTCAAAAATTTAAAATAAATTTTAAATTTTAAAATCTCAAATTTAAAAATTTGAAGTTCTAAATTTTAAATTTTAAACTAAATTTAAATTTAAAATATCAAATTTAAAATTTAAAAAATTAAAAATAATATTTTTTTAAAATTTAAATTTAAAATTTAAAATTTAAAAAAAAAAAATATTTTAAAATTTAAATTTAAATTTTTAAAATTTAAAATTTAAAAATTAATTTTAAAGAATACAAATTTTTAAATTTAAAAAATTAATATTTAAAATTTAAAATATAAATTTAAACTTAAAAATTAAATTTAAAATTTAAAATTTAAATTATAAATATAATTTAAAAATTAAATTGGGGTGGGATTACTTAATCCCACCCCAATTCCAGGGGGGGGGTGGGGTTAACAAACCCCACCCCTTTTGAGTTATCCCGGGATAACTCAAAAGGGGTGCACCCCCCCAAAAAAGTGTTTGGGGATAGGGGGGGGATAACCCCCTTATTCCCCCCCCTAACCCCGAACCAAACAAGGGGGTCCATGTGAGAATTGTTGCCAAAAGGTGTATGACTAGGCATATTTGTAATTTATCAGTTGCTATTAAAACCCTAATTATTTATGCCAACTACAGAATCTCTCAGAAACAAAGGGATTTGATACTTATATCTACAATTGATTTAATTAGAAAATCAGAAACAAAGGGATTCGACGCTTTTATCTAGAATTGCTTTTAATTAGACATAATTGCCTAGCCATCTTGTAGTCATTGTGAGAACATCTATGACACCCCAACTTCCCAGTGGGTCACTTATCCTCGGACTACTTCCGTCCTAGCACGCTTAACTCTCTTAACCTCTTGGACCTAGCTACCGTACGTCCTCGTCAGGCTCAGACTCACAAGTACTAGGCGATGTGAAACTCGTCTCGCTAGTTTAAACTGACCTTGTGGTGAGCCGCGCTCCACCCACAACAGTCAACGGCATGAGAGTCTCGCTCTCCTCGCTGTACAATCCTGACTCAACCGAGACTTATCTCATACTTCCGGCTGGTAATTGGCTCTGATACCAACTGTGACGCCCCAACTTTCCAGAGGGTCACCCATCCTAGGACTACTCTCGTCCCAGCACGCTTAACTCTCTTAACTTCTTGCACGCTTAACTCTCTTAACCTCTTGGGCCTAGCTACTGCCCAAAATGTTTAAGCCGGGTTAAGAGCCTAACTCTATTATATCTTATATATAGGACTACCTGGGGTCTCACAACATCGATCTCTCTTGTTGTTCTTGATGGTTTACATGGACTAGATATTGTTTAAGAATGTAAACGGATATGGCTGGGCCGGGCCGGGTTAGGGCTAAGTCATACCCAACCCAATTAACGACTATATAGGCTAGGACTTATCCCAATCAAACAAATTTTGTTTCTATGCTGATTTGGTGTCAACCAACTGAGAGAAAGCAAGGCTGGTATCAAACTAAACCATCTCGACACCATGATACTTTCCTCGTAGAGGACGATCGGAGCCGCTTGGGCTTTGTTTGTGTTACCATATATATTATATACCATATATATATTATATATGTTACCATATATATTATATATATATGCTACCATATATATGATATGTGTTACCATATACATAGTAACATATAATACATATATAGTAACACATATCATATATATGGTAGCATATATATAATATATATGGTAACATATATATAATATATATGGTATATAATATATATGGTAACAGTTTGGTGCTTCGTTAGCTGAATAAAAACCTCTGTTCTACTTATGCTGATTACCTTCTCTCCCAAATTGATTGCAGTTCTCTACTAAACAGTCACAAATTAATAGGCCGCAAATTTAGCAATATTTTAAAGACATATTTGATTCGAACGGTTCAAAATAATTTTTTTAGTTTATTCGGTTCAAAGAGCTGAACTGAATCGTTTTACAGACTGAGTCATTCGGACTAATCAAATCGACCTATTCGACCCGCATTTTAAATCAGTGAAATTTAGATCTCAATGCTTTCCAAAAGTTTGAGAAACCTATCTATTTACATTTTTTATTTTTTACATATATTAAATAAGAGTTGGGGGAACCATAAGATGGCACGTGTTTCCCTACTCTTCATTTTAATGTGAGCAAAATGTTGCTTGCACCTGATTTACTAAGAATTTACGTAAACCAAATCTATTTTTAAGTGATTAATATTGTAAAATCAAAATTCAATGCACTATATGTGATCTAGATCATATAAAAAGTATATGTATAAAAAAAATTACATAATTTAAATTTTTATAACAGAATTTAGGAATGTAGTATATAAAATTTGCTTTTACATCCGAGCGTACGAAACATTTCTCCTTCACCTCACTAATCTTTTCCTTCTCAATTACAAGAAATTATTAATAGTAATGGGTCTATTAGTGCATGGCCTGCGCTAAATATATTTTTTAAAGTTTAATATCATAAAATTAAAATTTAATCCAATAAATACAATCTAAGTATATAAAAGGTCTAAATATATAAAAATTATAGAGTTTATATTTTTATAATATAATTTTAAAATATATAGTGTATAAGATGTATTTGTACATCAGGTGCACGAAATATTTTCTTTTACACTATCCATTTTCTCATTATTTTACTGATTTATTTAAATTATTTTAACAGCTTTTTTCTCTAATACCTTTTAGATATGCCTTTATAAACTAATTTAGGTAATAATAAGCACTTTAAAAATTTATGTAGCACATATACAAATTTTAATTATTTTTATTTATTTTATTTAATTATAAAATTATTTAATTAATAATCAAACGAATAAACTTTTAAAAATATAAATTAAAAATTATTATTATAATATTTTATAGCCGCAACATTGCCAGGACCATAACTAGTATTTTATGAAAGTGTGGCCTCTAAAATGTACAACTGTATTAGCCTTCCAAGCACTAAAGTAAGTCTTGCACATGGTGAGTGTAATCTATAAACCTATATGAAGCCTCAATATTTTTGCCACGTGGCAAGCTACCATTCATTCTCATAGCCTCTCTTTGAACTAAACTACTTCTTATCGATAATCTATAACTTTTACCATATTTATAAAGAACAAAATAAGAAATTTAATGATTAGTAACTGATATGGATATATAATCACAATAATAACTATAATTTAATATATAATTAATATATATAACTAATCTAATGTTTTCATATATGTAATAATCTTTCTGGCTTCCATGATTAGTAATTTAAAGTAATTAACGCTTCATGCTCATCTTTAAACAAATAAAAATTTCTAAATTAATGCACATTTAATTTGACCATTTTTCTTTCTAGGAGTGGAATCTTTAAATAAAGTTTTCAATAATATTTTTTTAAATTTGGCAGCTCATCCAATAGAAATTAAATATGAGAATTAAATCCCCCATTTACTCTTTTCTATATTGTCTCTTCTTTTGCATAGATAAGAGTTACAAAAAAATTTAATAATAAGCCCACTATAAATATCGACTAGAGTAGAATGAAAAAATTGTTAGATTTTTGGTTAATAATACAACTATTTTTTTTCTTGCTTTCCCAACATAGTAGATTACCTTATTCTCCTTTTTTTTGTCATGCATTCACGGCCTCCCAGTTTTTTATTTTTCTTAGCCAATTCGCACCGTTATCCTTCATCGAGAAAGTAGATTAATCTGATCAAATGTCACGCCCCGGGGTCCTTTTGGAGTTTGTAAATCAGCGGAAATGCCCAATATTTTTTTTTTAATCTTGACCCAAGGGATGACAGACCCGCCACAAACACAGGAAACCCACTGTTCACACAGACAGAGCCTCCCCTATATTTGCACGGCGTCGCACGAGTACAAGCACAAGCACAAACACATCCAATCACGAACATATATACATTCACATTTCCAACAGAAAATCTTTTAAAAGCCGTTTTCCACTCGGAAATCTTTTCTTTTAAAAGAACGCTACCACGAGGGGTAGAAGATCATTTTCACAAACCATATGATAGTTATAAAACATCTTCATTACATATATCATAAAACCATATATCCAAATGAAGTGAAGAAAACTGAACCATAACAGTCTAATGTCATTTATTCTTAAATAAAGCAAGGGGAGACGCTAAACCAATGAACCGGGTCGAAAACTCTATCGACCGCTAATAACGTGCCTCACGCCTCGTCCCTACTCGGACCAGCAAGATCACCTGTAAACAACAGTGGGGGGAGTGAGAACATGTAAACATGTCTCCTCCTCCCAGTGGGTACCGCAAGCCGACGAGGGCGAGTGTACTCACTGGTAACTAGGAGAATAGCTAGGAACAGTAATACAATAGCCATGTAAGAGAAGAGCAAGGTACATGTACAACTACCGCTATTGTAAATGAAATGTATCAACCGGACGATCAGTCCCAAATATACCCAATCTCGAAACCGCCATATCGGTCCACAGACCTCAGGCATGTGCCACTGTACCACTCTAACCTGCATATAACCGCTCAGTCTATGCTGCTGAGCTCACGGGTCGGATGTGCGACCACTTTTTTAGAAAAGTACATCCTTCTGCGGTGGCCAGACCGCTAGTGTACGTGAAATGTGTACGAGCAGTGGCGATCGATGCAAATATGATCAGTAGCCGTCGGCAAGTAGCCAACAATAACTCTCTCAGGGTGAACCGACCGAATAGGTCATCAATCAAAGTCTCAAACCGACCAACTAGATCACACTGATGTCATGTCATGAACTGAGATAATCATCAACCATAAGGAAACACAAGTACCGACCACTCAGGTCAACTAGGATGGAACAACTCAATATCCTCTCAAAGGTATGAAAGTACCGACACTCAATGTCAACTGAAAAGTATGAGGTCAATAACGACAAGAGTATAGGAGACCTGACCACTCTGGTCAACAGCGACTCGTCCGAGAGAACCGACCACTCAGGTCGACAATAATATATGCACAAGAACCGACCAATAGGTCACAAGAATTTCAAGTTGTGTATCAGTATAATCCAGAACTATCCGTCAGCCACTAGCCGACAATCCTACCCCTCAGGGTTCACCGACCGAATAGGTCATCAAACACAAGAGTCACAGAACCGACCGAATAGGTCACAACAGACAATCCGCTCTACTTCTAAATCATGATGATAAATACGGAAAGTAACCAAGTAGAGCAATAAGTAAAGAAGTCAAAGGGTGCAAGGCTCACAAGCATAATATGCAAGGAATATAAAAAGAGAGTGGAGAGAACGTCACCGAGCGTGCACCACTAGACCGACTTCGGATCGAAGTATCCACCTGTATGAATATCGCGTCTGTCTCCCGACTGTGGAGGATCGTCAACCAGACCTACCGAGGGTCCACCGGGTTAGTATCTAACCCACATATAAGAAACACTAAACTCACAACCCCACAACAAATCCCACGGGAATCGATTTCCCAAAATCGATTACCGTAACTCGCCGGAAGTCCCAAAAATCGCACCGGGAATCCGCCGGGACCCACGGAGTGTCCCGAAACTCACCGACTCATGCCACGAGTCACCCGCTCCCACAAAACACCATATAAAAGGTGTCCTGACAGCAAACACCAAGACTCACATCAGAATTATTATCGTTAGATAACCGTTCCGATCCGGGTTCCCGAAAGTGTCAATTTCGACACCGGAACCCACCGTCGCTCACCCGTCGTCTCCGATCCTCCGAAACGACGTAAGTGACCAGCCAACAAGGCTCAAAGACAAAGTATAGAACACTCTAGGCTCGTCGGAAGGAATCCGAACCGAAACAGCATTCCGTCGGCGAATTTCGCCGAATAAACGCACCGAAAATCGATATTCGATTTCCGCAAAGGCATCGGACCCTGGATAAATAGTCCAGAGATTACCCGCCACCTACACGTACCGCCCACAGCAGCCACAAAATGCACAATTGCATAAAAGCCCCTAACAATGCATAAAATCATATTATTTTATGTGAATAATAGGGCTTTATGGCCCGATACCGCAAATCGATGGTTTTCGCGGTCAGCCGAGACACAGACTGACAGTTCTCGACATGCTGGAGACCGTGCTCCAGGTCCGGAGCACAGTGGCTCACTGTGGGAGGCGCGGGAGCGACTCGAAATTCAGCGAATTACGCGCAACAGGAGTTAACCACGCCGAATCTACAGATTCAGAATCCGCTGACCATAAATGAGGTGAGCATCGTGGTCAGCACTGACAGACGATCACCGTGCTCACCTCCGGAGGCATCGAAACAGCCTCGGGTCGCCAGAACAGTGATCCCAAACTGAAACAATGCACAATAGCATTAAATAAAGCTCACCGGGCAAGGGGGAGCTAGGGCAAGGCCGGCGGCGGCTCGGCGGCGGGCGCACCGGCGGCAGGCGGGTGCGGGCGACGGAGGGAGGCCGGGGCGCGCGTCGGCCGGCGACGGGAGACGGCGGCGGCGGCGGCGGCGGGCAATGATGCCCTAGCCCACAAGCCAAGGAAAGAGCTCGGCTCTATTCCGGCCGGCAGGGGGGGTTCCGGCGGCGGGGGCGCCGGCGGCAGACCGGTGTGGCCGGTGGGGGGAGGTCGCCACTCGCACTGGCCGGCGGCGGAAGGAGGCGTCGGCGGCGCTGGAGCAACCTGCACCCGCACGGGCTCGGCTCGGGTTCAGCCGATCACAGCGATCACGGCGGCGGCCGGGGAGCTGAGGGGCGACGGCGATGGGTCGCCGGAGGCTAGAGGAGGGCAGCCAAGGTGGCCCCGAGCGGCGGCGGCGCGAGGGGAGGGAGGTGGATCTGCCTCAGCCAGGTGCTGCTCGGGCTGGCCGCAGGTTGCCAACGGCGGCAGCGGCGGCGCGCGGGGACGGCGGAGACCGACGGGAGAGGTCGCCGGGGGTCAGGGCCGCTACCAGAGGAGGAGCCCGAGGGTGTGGTACCTCCTTGGTAGATCTCGGGCAGAGATGGGGGAGGGAGAAGGTGGAGGTGATGAAGGAGAGGGAGGAGAG
Organism: Puya raimondii; assembly: GCA_016920855.1. Taxonomy (NCBI): domain Eukaryota; kingdom Viridiplantae; phylum Streptophyta; class Magnoliopsida; order Poales; family Bromeliaceae; genus Puya; species Puya raimondii. The sequence goes on along the minus strand of JABWPP010000050.1, from coordinate 21,256,644 downwards.
TCCTGTTCCGGCGGCCGGCGGCGTGCGCAGGTTGCCGGAGCGCGCGCGGCTAGGGCAGGGAAGAGAGGAGAAGGGGGCTGTGGAGGTCGGCTGAGGGAGGAGGCACTAGGGTTAGGGTTTGCACTTTGAAAACCCTAAGTGCATGTTTTATACAAAATGGTTATTTTGCAAACTAGTCCTCCAACGCTCAGTATTTTCAACTGGGTCCCTCACAGCGCGAGTAAATCCCGTGGATGTGCCTCCACGTCCGATCTCGCGCGATTCGGTACATAAAATATAGGGGGTTTCGCGCGAGATACAAAAATGCCATTTGACCTCTCCTCGATAATCTTGCGATATTCGCCGATCCGTCCATCGGATTTCTGAATGGATAGTGCCAACGCGTTCAGTACTGCTGAAACATCGAACTCACAATTTTGTTTCGTTCGATTAGGTCGCCGATTCTTGGCGAAAGCCATCCTCTCTCCAATATTCCAAAAACCACACATATATGTGTATATGAATCAAATAAACCTCAAATTCAAATTCGAATTTGAATTCCCTACCACTGGTAGGTACCCGAACCATCACCTACCCTTCTCCAGGACACACGCACGGAGCACGAGAAGTTATACAACGCAAGAATAGCAAAGAACACAAACCCTCTTTGCGATAAAATCCAATTTTCTTGGAAATCGTTTGTCAAAACCAAAATCCGTCAGCGCCAATGTGTCCAGGATAGTTGGACCATTTGAAACGAGCTATTGGATCACTATGAACGGAGTTCGATACTCACCAGAAGCCACCTCCACTCATTGGCTTCTTCAAAAAATCCGAGTTACTATTCACTTTAAGTGATTAGTAAAGATCGCGTAACTTTTTCATCCTAACTCGTTTTCTCCTGAAACTTGACGAGTGTTTATATAATTGAGTTACACACAATAACGTCATGAACAAAAAGTTTAGCTACACAGCCAAAATCTCAGTCCTCACATCAAATTAATATATTCATTTGATTAGAGAAGAAGATAATCAATTAAAACTTAGTGTAAATTAACCAATTAGTTTTTTTTCTTTATTTTTTTTTCTTCAGGAAGCAAAGACCATATTAATTTTTAATATACTATATCATAAAGATTTGATATGTTCATCTATAGATAATTTATTATCACCTATATATGATATAGTGCATATTTTTATATAGGTAGAAAATAATCCCCTATATCATATTTGATACACTTAGATTTCACATACCTTCTACAATTTTTTTGGTTTGATTTGTCATCATTCTTCTATTAATTTGCATATTTCTAGATAGTTTTTGTGTGTTTTTATATTTATTGAGTTTTTAATTTTTTATTTATTTAAAAAATCAAGATGTTAATGTTGGAGAAAATCCAAAATTTCCTAATTACTTTTATTTTTAATTTAATTTTAATTTATTAATTCTTTGATTATCATTTATTAGTATTGATTATCATTTGTTATTTTAATTAATAGTTTGTAATGTACGGCATTAAGTGGATTAATGGAGTGCAACGTTGGGGGGCACTCCAACATTCCATTACTCCTTTTTAAATGCCCCCTCTACTGTTCATGGAGAGGAATATGGTAGAGAGAGGAGTTTCTTCTCTTTTTAATTTCTATTTTCATTTTGTTTGATCTCTTTATCACGGTGTTGAAAGAAGCTCTGTCAACCTCTTTCACGATCGTGCTCGCAGGAAGGAGTAATTCCGGTCGTACCTTGGGGTGTTATTCTCGGTTAATCCCGCACGTAAGGACGGGAATACGCCTTAGGGCAGTGCCTCGCACGCTTCCGGATTTATCAATTATTTGGTTTTCTTCTTCTACAATTTATTTTTGGATGTTAGCGCTGACCGGTAAATTATTTTATCACAAAATTAGTTAGATTAAAATCACAATTAGATTTTCGTGTGGTATATCCCCAACAGTCTAAGGCGTAATCCCTATCTGATTGTGATTACCAGTCTAACGGGTGCTTGTCCGTAATAATTTAATTTTATCTTGCATATAATTTTTTTTTGTTGATTTGTTTGTATGATTGGCATTCAAACATACATTTTCGGGATTTGCACTTTAACATGTAATTGCATTTTATCTAATTCATTGTCTATTCTAGTTGTTGAAATTTACTATTTTTTTTGGTGATTAAAAAAAAAAAAACTGTGTTTTGCTACTGTAAGAATAATTTTAGTGTACTGTTTATTATTAAAAAAAAAACTATTATTCATATACACATTCTGTAATTTTATTACATCATTTTAATCTTGCTGACTTGTGGTTGCAAAGTGCATTTGAAAGTCTGTATGATCTGCATGATGTAAATTTTATTATAACAAATAGATTTGATTTTGTAGTCATATGTACAACATGCAACATACTCATGTGGACTTGTCTACATACTACGGTAGATTTACTTAATGGTGTGTTGCTTAATTGCAACATAGTTGTTATGGATACAACGAGGACAGGACACCTCTGTGCACACTGAATACTATTCTAAACCCTCTAGACCTTGCTGTCTTGTAGCCTTGGCGATGAGAGGTTTTGACCTAGTTTTGCTTTGCTGATTAATGTAATTCATGATTTTTATTTTGTTCTCTTAAATCCAGCTTTAGAATTCTTCAATTTTTTTTAAGAATGAATATTAGATATTGCTGCTACCAATTCTTGGCTTTAGTGGGATTCGAACCTGCAACTTGTGTACTCAAAATCTTTAAAAGATCATCCTCTAACCGGCAACACTTAATTTAAGATTTGAGTTTTACTATTTCAGTCTTAGTTAGAATATGTCTGCAGCATAAATATTATTTTATTGCATATATAATTTACTCAATGTTACCTCATTGAAATCAAACTTTTAAAATTATTTGGGCCATTTGTTTTCTGTTAAACTGAACCCTATTTGATATAGTTAATGTCACATTTTTAAATTCTAATATACCTCAGAATTTGTGGGGGGAGATTCTTTTAAGAACTTGATAAATTTAGATATTATGATTGTTCTCCTGTTCTAACTTATTTCATTTATAGTGTTTAGCTTGTAACAAAATTGGTAAATTCTAACATTAGCAGACATGTTAAATTGAGACAAAATTTTCTTAGATGACTAACTTTTTATGATATTATCTATTTGAGTTTTATCAGATCTGATCAGAATCTTGCAGATTGTTTGACGAAAGGCTTGAATAGGACTAAGATCCTGGAGTCATTGAGGGGGATGGGACTTTGCCCATAAAAGGCCTTCCTGCAGTGGGAACCCAACCTTTGTGATAGGAGATCCCTTGAAGAAGGTTCAATGTGGTAAAAACAAGTTGTCAGGTTGGCCAAAGAGCACTGTCTACAGTTTATATAGAGGAGCTTTAGCTCCAATCCCATCCCTATGGTGAGTAGTGCTCTGTGTAGTGGATTAGGTTGAGCTGATAGCTCTTAATGGGATCCAAGGCGATAATTTTCGCGAGATGTGACTCTACACACATTCCTGGAGGAAACCACCTATATAAGAGTATCCGTATGTGGCCGCGGCTATGAGATATGGGCTATCCATAGAAACTCTTATGAAAAATCAAGGTACTGTGCATGGCCATTAACGCACAGACCCGCGACGGAAAATTCTGTACTATGTGTGTGGTAGTTGAAGTCAGGGTCAAAGGAACGTAGTTCAAGACCTGGTTCACTCCGATTCCTTCTGATGGAAACTGCTAACACTAAGTGAGGTTAAGTCTATTAAAGACACCTCGCCTAATGCATAGTATAAACACCTGGTGATTTGTTTATTTATTTTGAGTTTAATTCTTATCTTTGAAATTTTAAATTTTGTGGGGGATTGTTGGAGAAAATCCAAAATTTCCTAATTACTTTTATTTTTAATTTTAATTTTAATTTATTAATTCTTTGATTATCATTTATTAGTATTGATTATCATTTGTTATTTTAATTAATAGTTTGTAACGTACGGCATTAAGTGGATTAATGGAGTGCAACGTTGGGGGGCACTCCAACGTTCCATTACTCCTTTTTAAATGCCCCCTCTACTGTTCATGGAGAGGAACACGGTAGAGAGAGGAGTTTCTTCTCTTTTTAATTTCTATTTTCATTTTGTTTGATCTCTTTATCACCGGGTGTTGAAAGAAGCTCCGTCAACCTCCTCCACGATCGTGCTCGCAGGAAGGAGTAATTCCGGTCGTACCTTGGGGTGTTATTCTCGGTTAATCCCGCACGTAAGGACGGGAATACGCCTTAGGGCAGTGCCTCGCACGCTTCCGGATTTATCAATTATTTGGTTTTCTTCTTCTAGAATTTATTTTTGGATGTTAGCGCTGACCGGTAAGTTATTTTATCACAAAATTAGTTAGATTAAAATCACAATTAGATTTTCGTGTGGTATATCCCCAACAGTTAAAAACTACATAGCTTTAAAAAATAGTAACAACATAATATTTATCACCGTACTAAATATAAAATTTTATTTGTTAATATATAATAAAAATTATTTGTGAAATTTTCGTGCATCGCACGGGTTTACTTACTATCAATATTATCTTTTTTTTTAACTTGGGAAAAGATCTATACTTAGTCTATATTAAAGGAGAGTTCCATCACATCATTGGGTATGGAGGCGACACGTGTCCTCTCCATTCTCCCATATTCACTTTGAAAAAATTGAAAACACCTGGTCTACAATAATATAACATGCACCAAATTTTTTTCTTAATTTGAAATTAAAATATAATTTAGCAGATATAATCTACACTATATAAAAAAGATAATCAATCTATGTACCAAATATTATAGAGTTTAAATTCCAAAAATAGTGATATATCAATACGGCGTTTAAGAAATAATATACACCCGGAGCATGGAATGATTCTCCTCCCAACCATTCCTCATCTATAAACAAATTGCCTACATCCGGTCTATAAATATTACATACACCAATCCTAATTTGAAATAATTGATATTATAAAATTAAAATATAATTTCAAAGCGATCTTTACTCTATAAGAAGCCTCTATATAAAGAATTATCAGAGTTTAAATTTTTATATCAGGTTTTTTAAAATAAAGTACACAAATTTACTTATACACCCGGTGCAACAAATAGTATCATTTCCTTTAATATAGGTAAAAATATATAGATACCCCTTAACTATAATTTCTATTTTTTTTAATTTTAATTTTTTATATTTAGTTAAATTAAAATGACCAAAGATTAATTAAAATTATTAAATCTGGTAAACCTACTAATGAATTTAATAAAGTTTATAAAATTTTTGATAAAATTACTTTAGTCAAAAAATTAAAAGTTTAGGAAGTCTCTATACATTTTCACCACAAAAAATTTTGGTAAAAAAATGTGTAAAGACCCCCCTCAACTATTAAACACTTTGAAATAGACAACTCACAATTAAGAAATAATATACACTCGGAGTTTAAGAAATAATATATACCCAGAGCATAGAATGATTCTCCTCATAACCCATTCCTCATCTATAAACAAATTTCCTACATCCGGTCTTTAAATATTACATACACCAATACTAATTTTAATAATTAATATTATAAAATTAAAATATAATTTCAATGCGATCTATACTCTATAAGAAGCCTCTATATAAAAAATTACCAGACTTTAAATTTTATATCAGGTTTTTTAAAATAAAGTATACAAAATTTACTTATACATCCGGTGCAACAAATAGTATCATTTTCTTTAATGTAGGTAAAAGTATATAGATACCCCTTAACTATAATTTCTAATTTTTTTATTTTAATTTTTATATTTAGTTAAATTAAAATGACCAAAGATAATTAAAATTATTAAATATGGTGAACCTACTAATGAATTTAATAAATTTATAAAATTTTTGATAAAATTACTTTAGTCAAAAAATTAAAAGTTTCGAAAGTCTCTATACATTTTCACCATAAAAAATTTCGGTAAAAAAATGTGTAAAGACCCCCTCAACTATTAAACACTTTGAAATAGACAACTCAAAATTATTTTTTTAACTGACTTTATAATAATTTATAATTTTTATTGTCACGCCCCGAACTAGTTTTAGAAACGAAAATACGTGCCAATTTTTTTTTTTAAAGCTTAGCCCGCGCCACGTACAGACCCGCCACATATAAAGGGTCCACTATACACACGGAATGAGCCTCCCCTGTATTTGCACGGCGTATACAACATACAAATAGGATCACAACCACCATTCATTCATCACACAAACCACAACAACACAATAAGATTCATATAGCTAACAGTCCTTAAACCTGTATGAATCTAAGCAAGTCCTTAGGCGAAGGATGATATGATGCACAAACAACAGATCATTCTAGAAAACTGCTCTTTACCCAGAAACTTTATTTGAAACCCTAATCTCAAACATTTAAAGATCTTTTGAAAATCGTTCTCCACACGAGAACTCTCTTTTGAAATCCCAAAAGTCGATCGATCGGAAATCCATTTGAAAACTGTTTCCCACACGAAAATCTTTATTTGAAAACGCTACCTCGAGGGGTAGAAATCCAAGATATGCGATATAAAGTCACAATGAAAGATCTAACAGCAACGTCATCCAAAAGTCTAAGCCTGCAATCCACACATGAATACTAAACCAAATCCACAAGATCTAAGCATGCAAGACAGAACATCCAAAATATAACTGTACCAAAATCATAACATGCTAGACAAAACAACCACAGTGTAACTAAACCACATCCATAACTAACTGATAAAGGATAAAGGTGATAACCAAATCTAGAGAGAAGCCTCACAGGTCGGGACCTCTAGTACCACTAACTAGGCGTGCCTCGCTGCGTCCTGACTCTCACCACCCTACTCACCTGAAAACAACAACAATGGCGGGGGGTGAGAACATATAAACATGTCTCCCCTCCCAGTGCGTACCGCAAGCCGACGATGGCGAGGTGTACACACCGGCACGAGGGTCAACAAACAGATAGACAGGGTAAACAGTAGCACAAATAAGTATGAGGCTAATATACAACGGAACAACTATGCTACTGCAAGTAAGGTAATCATATGCATCAATAGTGATAACCACAAAGTATACCCAATCATAGCCACCGGGATGTATCCCTGATAATGTCACACTCTGCTCAACGCTGGCACAACACCTGCAAAACGCACACGGCGTCGAGGCTCACGGGTCGTCTACATGACCCTTTTTCGGAAAAGATACCCTGAACGGTGGATCAGACCGTTGGCAAACGTGAGGTGCTAGGGGAGCTGTGACGATCGATGCGAATGCTCAATCCATAGAACGGCAACGAGCCGTGAAGCAACTGGTAAACCAATGTACTAGGATCGCTCGAAACGACAGGCGATCACCACCGACCAACTAGGTCGTCTCAATAATCATGCAAATCACAACTACTCTACTATCCAAGCACGCATAAGTAGAGTCAACGGGAGTCAAGTGAACTAGTAACTGAAATGTAAGAGAAGGGATAGAAAGGTATCACCGTAGTCCACTGAACCAACTCCGGATCGAAGTACCAACCGGTAGAAACGCTAGAGCCTAACACCGACGGCTCTCGGGAACCACGGCAGGATCTACGAAAGACTCACAGGATCAAGGTCCACCAAGTCGACACTAAACACAAGGCGCTCATATCCCGAAACCGACGGATCATCCGGAAAACCCACTGGGACGATCCCGAAACCACGCTAAGCCCCAGAGGGGTACCAACAGCCAAACCAAGTCCTCCGCTGTCCCCAAACACACAAAACAAAGTGACGAGACAGCGAGTACAAGCTCGGGGTGCCACGAACACAAACGCACCCGAAACGGCTTCCCAGGTTCCCGAAAAATACCGATTTGGCACCGGAACCCTTCGTCACTCATCCGCTGTCCTTGAAACTTTGGGACAGCGATGAGGAACAGCTAACGAGGCTAAACGACAAAGCCAAGTCACTCGTGAAACCAGCAAGTGAGTCGCACGACTAAAAACACGCGTTACGCCGATTATTTTATCAAAAAATGAACCGAAAATCAATCCGGATCTCCGCAAAGGGCGAAGGGGTTGGACAACCAGTCCACAGGGCCTCAAAGGTTATGCCTTTGCTGCCCGCAGCATCGCAACGCTGCCACAATTACAAAGAACCCTAAACAAGCAACATAATCACAACATTAAGCATAAATAAGGCCGTTCGAGCACTTCGTTCGTCCGCACGACCTTCCGCAAGCACCAGCGGATAGGTAACGACGTAACGGAGGCCGTGCTCATAGCCCCACTGCGACAGGGACAGTCGCAAGCACAAAAAATCCATAAAAATAGTGCTCACATGCGATAACATAGCTCGACAAGGGCCGAACAGTGAAACGGCTCACCCAAATAGAAAACTAAGGTGAGCATGATAATCAGCGTGTCGCCGCAATCACCGTGCTCACCTTCCCGGGCTTCAGGAGGCAACAGAAATCTCAAACACCAAGCATACGGCCAAAAATAGTCAAAAAAAGATCCTGGCCGGAGCAGCAAGCTCCGGCCGGCAGCCGGCCGACATACACGGCGCGCGGTGGCCAGCGTTGGATGCGAGGGTGGTGAGGAAGAGGGTGCTCACCTCAGTCGGCGGCAGGAAGCGGCGGCGGCGACGCGGGGAGAGTGCCCACTCTCGGGTGGCTAGGGCTCGGTGGCGCCGGCAACAAACGGCGACGGCGGGCGGCGGCGACGCGAGCACAGACAAGATGGGGTCGCCGGACGTCGGGTGGCCGGTGACCGCGATAACAAAACCCGGCGGCGACGGCGCGGAGGGTGCTTGTGAGAATTCGAATTTCGAAAATTTGGATTCGGTGTTCCTCTCCCCTGTTACTGTGTTTTTGATCTGTATACGTATATATATACAGGTATATATATATATATATATAGAGCTAGGCTGGTATACTATCGGTAGCACGGAGGCCTCCGTGCTACCAAGTTGTTTTCGATGATGCGGCTTCCAAATCGACGATCGGCTCCGCTAGACTTGATCTACACTATTGAAAGTGTTTGGAAACTAAATTTCATAATTTTTCGATATCATTTACCTATCAAACGAGTAGTCAAAAAATGAACGGCTGAAAATAAAAATCTCATAAAAAATGATGATAAAAGACTTAAATTTAAGATCAGAGATACTGATCTTACTCTAAATAGTTCAAAGAATTTTCTATAAAAATTTCATCAGATTTGAATTGTTTTACACCGTTAAACTCACAAACGTATCTCATCTACCATTGAAATTGTCAATTTTTAGACCCTTTGATCACTAGCCAAATAATGTCGAGAAATTATGAAATTTAGTTTCCAAACACTTTTAATAATGTAGATCAAGTCTAGCGGAGCCGATCGTCGATTTGGAAGCCGCATCATCGAAAACAACTTGGTAGCACGGAGGCCTCCGTGCTACCGATAGTATACCAGCCTAGCTCTCTATATATATATATATATATATATATATATATATATATATATATATATATGTATATAAGTGGTATTTTTATATGTATTTGGTTATTTTTGAGAATTGTCGCGGAGAGAGAACGGCTTAACGGCGCGATCCGGAGTCCAAATCTGACGATCCAAAATGGTAGGTTCGATGTCTCGGCAGTGCTGAACGCGATGGCGCGAACCGTTTTGACATGCGACATACGGTTTGAGAGATCTTCTATCTTCTTCGCCTAGAGGTCGAATGTCACATTTCGCAGTTTCGCGATTTAGATCCTATTCTCGCACCATTTTATGCCTGCTGTGAGGGACCCAAGTGCTAATAGTGGTGTTTGGAGGGTTATATTGCAATTGTGCTTTTATGTATATTGTGTGTGTGTGTGTGTATGTGAGGAGTGGTTGGGAAAACCCCTCACTTCCTCTCCCCCTCAGCTCCCAGAGATGAGCACCAGCTCCCCCTGCCTCTCAACCTTCTCCCCGAGCTCGGCCGGCCGCCTCGGGCCACCCCCTGACCGGAGCAACCCCGGCAACTCCTCTCTCTCTCTTTTTCTTCTTCTTCTTCTGCTTCTTCCCTGCGGTGTGCACCCAGGGGAAACCCATGCATGGACTTCCCCGGTGGCATGACCGTCGGAGTGGTGCGCCGCTGCCGGAAGCCGCCGCCGGAGCTGCTGCAGCTCCTACTTGTGAAGCTGCGGGCCGAGGCTGGTGGGCCCGAGTCGCCACCGCCGCTGCCGCCGGTTGTTTTTGTCGCGGTCGCCGGCAGACTGACGTCCGGCGGGCCCCTCTTCCCGGTGCTCGCGTCGCCGCCGGCCGCCTTCGCCGTCCATTGCCGCGCCGCCGTGCCCTAGCCAACCCGAGGGCTACCAGTTTCCCCGCGCAGCCGCCGCCGCTTCCCGCCGCCGGCTGAGGTGAGCCCCCTCTTCCTTGCCACCTCCTCTGTCGATGCTGGCCGCCGCTGGCCTTGCTTGCTGGCCGGCAGCCGGCCGGAGCTGGTTGCTCCGGCCGGGGTCTCTTTTGTGTTGTTTTTGGCCGCAAGCTTGCTTTTCGGCTCCCTGTTGCCTCCTGAAGCCCGGGAAGGTGAGCACGATGATCGCGGCGATGCGCTGATCACCATGCTCACCTTAGTGTTAGGTTTTGTTGAGCCGTTTTGCTGTTCAGCCATTGTCGACCTTTTATTCTTGTATGTTTGCTATTTTTATGGGTTTTCCCGGCCTGCGACTGGTTCTGTCACAGTGGGCTGTGAGCACGGTCTCCGTGACATCGTTACCTATCTGCTGGTGCTTGCGGAAGGTCGTGCGGATGTACGGATTGCTCGAACGACTTTGTTTAGTGCTTGTATGTTGATATTTGTCGCTTATTTGTGGATTTTGGCGTTTGTGGCAGCGTTGCGACGCTGTGGGCAGCAAGGGCATGATCCTTGAGGCCCTGTGGACTGGTTGTCCAAGCCCTTCGCCCTTCGCGGAGTTTCGGATTCATTTCCGACGAGTTTTCCGATAAAATAGTCGGCGAAACGCATGTTTCTAGTCGTGCGACTCACTCGCTGATTTTGCGAGTGACTTGGCTTCATCATTTAGCCTCGTTGGCTGTTCCTCATCGCTGTCCCGAAGTTCCGAGGACAGCGGATGAGTGACGGAGGGTTCCGGTGCCAATTCGGCATTTTTCGGGAACCCGGAAAGCCGTTTCGGGTGCGTTTGGCATTCGTGGCACCCCGTGCTTGTGCTCGCTGTCCCATCACTTGGTTTTGTGTGTTCGGGGACAGCGAGGGGCCTGGTTTGGTTGTTGGTACCCCTGTGGGGCTTAGTGTGGTTTCGGGATCATCCCGGTGGGTTTCCGGGCGATCCGTCAGGTTCGGGAATGTGAGAGCTTTGTGTTTAGCGTCGACTTGGTGGACCTTGATCCTGTGAGTCTTTCGTAGGTCCTGTCGCGGTTCCCGAGAGCCGTCGGTGTTAGACTTGATCTTTCGACAGGTGGGTACTTCGATCCGGAGTCGGTTCAGTGGACTACGGTGATACCTTTCTATCCTTTCTTTTGCATTTCAGTTATTAGTTCACTTGACTCCCGTTGACTCTACTTATATGCGTGCTTGGATAGTAGAGTAGTTGTGGTTTGCATGGTTCTTGAGACGACCCAGTTGGTCGGTGGTGATCGCCTTTTGTTCCGAGCGATCCTAGTTGTGGTTTATCAGTTGCTTCACGGCTCGTTGCCGTTCTGTGGATTGAGCATTAGCATTGATCGCCACAGCTCTTCTAGCACATCACGTACACCGCGGTTTGATCCACCGCCTGGGGGTGTTCTTTTCCGGAAAAGGGTCGTGGATTTCGACCGACCCGTGAGCCTTTTGCGTTGCGTGCAGAAGGTTGAGGTGCCGAGAGATGAGCAGGTTGTGACAGTGGCCGGGGTGCGTCCCGGTGGTTATAGATTGGGTTTACCTTGTGGTTATCTCCTTTGGTGCATACTAGTTGCTTACGGTAGCATAGTTGTTTCAGTTGTATGTCAGCCTTATACTTACTTGTGCTACTGTATACCTTATCTATCTTTTGTTGACCCTCGTGCCGGTGTGTACACCTCGCCTTCGTCGGCTTGCGGTACCCACTGGGAGGGGAGACATGTTTACATGTTCTCACCCCCCGCCCTCGTTGTTGTTTTCAGGTGAGCAGGGTGGTGAGTGTCGGGACGCTGCGAGGCACGCCTAGATAGTAGCTCTAGAGGTTCTGACTTGTGAGTCTACTTCCCAGATTTGGTTATCACCCTACCCTTATCAGTTATATGTGATTGTGGTTCAGTTACCTTTTGGATATTATTTGGCATGCTTATGTTTTGTGGAATTATCTAACATTCTTATGTGATTGTCTTGCATGCTTAGATCTTGTGATTTTGGTGTAGTTTTCATGTGAGGATGTCGATACTTTTATTCTATCATTGTGGCTTTTATCGCACGTCTCGGTTTTCTACCCCTCGTGGTAGCGCTTTCAAGTAAAGATTTCCGTGTGGGAAACAATTTTCAAATGGATTTCCAATCGTTCGGCTTTTGTGATTTAAAAAGAGAGTTCTCGTGTGGAGATCAGTTTTCAAATGATTCTTCAATGTTTGAGCTTAGGATTTCAAAATAAAGCTTCTAGGTAAGGAGCAATTTTTTAGAATGATCTGTTGTTTGTGCATTGCATCATCCTTCGCCTAAGGACTTGCTTAGATTCATACAGGTCTAAGGACTGCTAGCTGTATGAATCTCTCGTGTTGTTGTGTTGTTGTGATGAATGAATGGTGGTTGTGATCCTATTGTATGTTGTGGACGCCGTGCAAATACAGGGGAGGCTCTGTCCGTGTGTACAGTGGATCATGTATTTGTGGCGGGTCTGTACGTTGCGCGGGCTAGGCTTTAAAAAAAAAAATGGCACGTTTTTTTGCATCTAGAACTAGCCCGAGGCGTGGCAGATTAAGATGGTATCAGAGCGTAAAGGGTACAAACACTCATTCATTCATCAACTTGTAACTGAACCACTAGTTAGGCTGACCCATGGGAAGACCTAGGATGTATAGGTGCGCGAGTTCGAGGGGTTTGTGTTCGGCTTGTATTTTGTGGGAGTTGCCGACCCCTTTCTCTTGCCCTGGATTCTGTGTTTTTGCTGTTGGCTTGTGGTCGTGGTAGACCTCCTCGTCCGGGTCGTGGTGGTAGGCGTGCGCCTGCGGAGCCGTCTGATGGTGTTTTGTCTCGGGCTTTTACGGCTGGTTCGAGTGAGGAGCTGGCAGGAGGCGGACGGCCTGTTGTGGACCGTACCATGTGTGCTTGAGGCCTAGGCGAGGGGTCAGCTGGCGACCCTCTCCGGCATGTTCTGGCTTGTTCCGGTGGTTTTTGCAGCAGCAGGCTACGGCGACTGCCGCTCCAGCCCCTCCTACTCCGTCGAGTACCCCGATGACTGCAGACCCTCCTGTGGCACCCACGCCGTTGTGACCACGACCGCGACGACGACTGTGTTTTCGTCGGCTGTTTCGCGCATGGATGCCAACCCCGTAGTTGGGGGTGGTGGCCGCATCCGAGCGTGCTGGGCGGATTTCTTGAGTTTCGATCTGCCCTTGTTCGCAGACTCGTGCTCCTTCTGGTAGTGGTGGTGGAGTATCAGACAGATCCCAAGTGGCAGGGTGTTTTCCCCTTTGCGTAACCACTCGTTGGCAGGTGGTGGCCCTTGTGGCCTGGGTGACGTCACTTGGTGGATCTGTGTTGTCGTTTGGGCTGTCCTTGCCCTGGCCCCACCTTCCGTGTTGAGCACGAGGGCCCCTGCGAGCGTCTCTACGGAGACGGTGTTTTGAGCGGTTTCGGCCGCAGTTTGGGTGTTACCCCCTCTGTTTGGTTGGGTAGGGCGGTGAAGCCTACCCCTCTGACGTATTGCTGGTGGAATCGTCAGTGTTGGTCTTTCGACCATTAGCTAGTTCTTGCATCAAACTGATGTGTACTAGACTGAGTGGACACTGATTAGTGTCAGGTTTTCGTTGGTGCCTACATGGTTTACGGCTATCCTAACGCCTAAATTGGTGTGTTTTGAGATTTCTGGTGGTGTTTGTAGGCTTTTGTGCTGTCGCGAGATCTTCCAGGTTCTTGTTGGAGGTCTCACCGCGTTTGACGTTGGTTAGTCGACGCTGGTTTGGTTCTTCCTTCGCTTTGGTTCGTGTGATTGACGACCCTTTGTCGCCTGTAGCCGTCGGTTTGTTGTTGGAAGCCGAAGACTCCTAGGGAGTTGGCTCAGGGCTGACTTTGTTTGGTGGGTCGGTTTGCGTTTCCCGTTAATTCGGTGATTCTTTCGTGACTTGGTCTGGCTTTGGAGTTGGTTGACCTGGTACCGTTGTGGTGTTGCCAACTGGTTGTTGGCCTTTGATCTTGGGATATTTCATTTTCTTTTGATAAGTACGTTGGCTGCAGATAACGTAGTGTCAAAAGTTAAGATGAAATACCCTATCCTTTTTGGGACTTTCTGGATTGGGTCGGTGCTTTCTCTTGCGAGACAATCTCTTGTCGTCGTCTGGTGGGAAAGCTGTGTGGTGGTCATCCCTGATCTTGTTGTGAGCCTTGAGCTGTTCCTGGAGTGGTTTTGCGAAGTTGATTTGCCATCACTGCGGTCGGTTTGACTCCGGTTGAGTTGTTTGCCTTTTAGCTCAGTTTCGGGATGACGGGAGCCTGGTTGTTGGCTCCGAGGTCTCTGTGCTTGTGTTTGCGTACAACGTTTTCGCCGCGACTTTCGTGTAGTCTTGCTTTGGAGCCCGTGTCTGCTCACTTGGATCTGATGTTTGGCATCACTGGTGATTTTATCGCTTGTTTTGCGATTGGCGACCCTGTGCACCAGAGTGTTGGACTCGCAAGGTTTCGTTGGATTGTTTGTGAGTTCGAGTCCTGCGAGATGTTGGTGATGTTTAGTACCCCCCCCCCCCCCCCCCCCCCCCCCCCCCCCCCCCCCCCCCCCCCCCCCTACCGCAGATCTACGATCTCCTCGACCGGCTCCAGGGAGCCTCGGTTCTCTCGAAGATTGATCTGCAGCCAGGTTATCTTCAGCTGAAGATCAGGGCCGAGGGCGTTGCGATGACGGCCTTCCGGACTCGTTACGGGCTTTATGAGGTCACGGTTATGCCGTTTATTTTGGCGAACGTCCTGGCAGCTGGGCGGTTTTGATGAACTGGATTTTCGGCAGTTCTTGGATCAATTTGTCGTGGTCTCCTTTGACGACATACTGATCTGTTTGAGAAGTTTCTTTCTTGGTTCGCATCGGGACGCAGCCTGGTATTGCGGTGGAACCAAGGAAGGTGGACTCTGTAGTGGTTTGGCCTGTTCTGACTTCTGTGGCGGAGTTTAGGAGCTTCCACGGCTTGGCGAGTTGTTATCGGCGATTTGTTGAGGGTTCCTCAAGATCGCCGCCCCTTTGAGCAAGCTGTCGAGGAAAGGCGTGATGTTTCCGTAGACTCCCGCTTGTTTGATGAGCTTCTAGGAGCTGATGGACTGTTTGACTCGTGCCCCTATCTTAGCATTGTCGCAGCATGGTGAGGTCTTTGTGGTTTACTGCGATGCATCTTGGATAGGATTGGGGTGCGTGCTCGTTCAGCATGAGAAGGTCATCGCGTATGCTTCGCGCCAGTTGATGGACTATGGGAAGATCTATCTGGCGCTCGATCTCGAGTTAGCAGCAGTGGTGTTCGCTTCCAAGCTTTGGGGACACTGCCTGTACGGAGCGACTGGTAGTGGAGTTTCGTCGACTTGAGTTGGAGTTTTACCTCATGGAGCTACCGAGCAGTTGTTGACTTTGGAGGTGCAACCCACCTTGACGGTTTAGTTTTTCGGTGGATAGCTGATGGATCCGCACTTGCAGAGAGTGCGAGTAGAGGCCGAGCAGGGCAGAGATAGTGACCTCTTGTTACTTGCTGATGTTTTCCTTCGTGGACGGAGGAGTGTGCCCAGTGATCGGGATTTGAGGTGAGAGTTTTGACTGAGGCACACCGGTCGCAGTACACCGTTCATCCGGGAGGGACGAAGATGTACCGCGACTCGAGGCAGAGTTTCTGGATGTAGTTCAGCTTGTGGCACTGTGCCTGGTGTATCAGCAGGTGAAGGCTAAACATCAACGATCAGCAGAGAAGCTTCGACCGTTGCCTGTACCCGTAGGGAAGTGGGAGCATATCACCATGGATTTTCGTCACCGGGTTGCCTCGTTCTCAGCGAGGTCATGTTGCGATCTGGGTTTTGTGGACTGATTGACGTAAGCAGCTCACTTCCTACCGGTATACTCAACTTAGTCTCGGGATCGACTGGCGCAGCGCTACTTGGATGAGATCGGCAGGCTGTTTGGAGTGCCAGTGTCGATCGTTTGGATTGGGGTTCTCGCTTCGTTTCCCAGTTCCGGAGGAGCTTGTAGCAGACACTGGGGAACGAGGCTCGACTTCAGCTCAGCTTACCACCCTCAGAGTGACGGGCAGTCGGAGCGTGTTATCTAGACTCTCGAGGATATGCTCCGGGCATGCGTTTTAGGATTCTTGGTGAGGGTTGGTTCATATACCTTTCCTTGGTGGAGTTCGTTTTTTTCGACAGATTCCAGGCGAGCATTGGGATTGGCACCGCGCGAGGCGTTGATGGACGTCGTGGTCGATCACTGATCGATTGGGTTGTTGTGGGTGAGCGTCGTGTGATCGGCCCGACAACGGTTTAGCTGAGGGAGGATCTCAGCTACGGTGAGGTGCCTTTGAGGTTTTGGCTCGCAAGGTGAAGCTGTTGGGGAACCGGAGCTTTCTGTTTGTGTGAGTGCTGTGGACGAGTCGCGAGGAGCGCGAGACTTCTAGTGGAGCTAGAGTCTGCTTTGTGTGAGTGGTATCCGCTGTTGTTCGCGGATGGTGTGTAAGTTTCGGGGACGAAACTTCTTGTTAGGTGGGAGTGATGTGAGAATTCGAATTTTGGAAATTTGGATTCTGTGTTCCTCTCCCCTGTTACTGTATTTTTGATCTGTATACGTATATATATACAGGTATATATATATATATATATATATATAAATATATATGTATATAAGTGGTATTTTTATATGTATTTGGTTATTTTTGAGTTTTGTCGCGGAGAGAGAACGGCTTAACGGCGCGATCCGGAGTCCAAATCTGACAATCCAAAATGGTAGGTTCGATGTCTCGGCAGTGCTGAACGCGATGGCGCAAACTGTTTCGACATGCGACGTACGGTTTGAGAGATCTTCTATCTTCTTCGCTGAGAGGTCGAATGTCACATTTCGCAGTTTCGCGATTTAGACCCTGTTCTCGCACCGTTTCGCGTGAGGTTGCTTGTGGAGGTGTGTTTTGGCATTTTATGCCTGCTGTGAGGGACCCAAGTGCTAATAGTGGTGTTTGGAGGGTTATATTGCAATTGTGCTTTTATGTTATATTGTGTGTGTGTGTGTGAGGAGTGGTTGGGAAAACCCCTCACTTCCTCTCCCCCTCAGCTCCCAGAGATGAGCACCAGCTCCCCCTGCCCCTCAACCTTCTCCCCGAGCTCGGCCGGCCGCCTCGGGCCACCCCATGGCCGGAGCAACCCCGGCAACTCCTCTCTCTCTCTCTTTTTCTTCTTCTTTTTCTTCTGCTTCTTCCCTGCGGTGTGCACTCAGGGGAAACCCATGCATGGACTTCCCCTGAGGTGGCACGACCGCCGGAGTGGTGCGCTGCTGCCGGAAGCCGCCGGGAGCCGCCGCCGGAGCTGCTGCAGCTCCTGCTTGTGAAGCTGCGGGCCGAGGCTGGTGGGCCCGAGCCGCCGCCGCCTCTTGATGCCTGGGAGGGTGAGCACCGTCACCCTCATGTCCTCCGGCGCCGCCCCTTTCTTCCCCGGCCGTCACCGTGCCGCCGGAGAGCCGCCGTCGCCGCAGCTAGCTGCTGCTGGGGAGTGCGGGCAGTAGCTCGAGATCCGAGCCGCCGCCGCCTCCCGCCGCCTCGGCGACCTCCCGCCGGCATCTGGAGGACCGCCGCAGCCGTCGCCTCCTTCCCCGGCCGCCCCCGTGCCGCCGGTGCGCCGCCGCGCCGCCTGCAGCTCCTGCTTGCTGCTTGCGGGCAGGAGCAGCTGGAGGCCGAGCCGCCGCCGCCTCCCGCCGCCTGGGAGGGTGCGCGCCGCCACCCTCGGGACCGCCGCCGTCGGTCCATCCCTCCCCGGCCGTCGCCGTGCCGCCGGAGCGCCGCCGCCGCCGCCGTGGGCTCAGCTAGGGCATCCTGGGCTGCTGGAGGCCGAGCTTGCTCCGCCGCCGCTACCGCCGGTTGTTTTTGTCGCGGTAGCCGGCAGACTGACGTCCGGCGGGCCCCTCTTCCCGGTGCTCGCGTCGCCGCCGGCCGCCATCGCCGTCCGTTGCCGCGCCGCCGTGCCCTAGCCAACCCGAGGGCTACCGGTTTCCCCGCGCCGCCGCCGCCGCCGCCGCTTCCCTCCGCCGGCTGAGGTGAGCCCCCTCTTCCTTGCCACCTCCTCTGTCGATGCTGGCCGCCGCTGGCCTTGCTTGCTGGCCGGCAGCCGGCCGGAGGGGGTCTCTTTTGTGTTGTTTTTGGCCGCAAGCTTACTTTTCGGCTCCCTTTTGCCTCCTAAAGCCTGGGAAGGTGAGCACGATGATCGCGGCGATGCGCTGATCACCATGCTCACCTTAGTGTTAGGTTTTGTTGAGCCGTTTCACTGTTCGGCCATTGTCGAGCTTTTATTCTTGTATGTTTGCTATTTTATGGGTTTTCCCGGCCTGCGACTGGTTCTGTCGCAGTGGGGCTGTGAGCACGGTCTCCGTGACATTGTTACCTATCCGCTGGTGCTTGCGGAAGGTCGTGCGGATGTACGGATTGCTCGAACGGCTTTGTTTAGTGCTTGTATGTTGATATTTGTCGCTTATTTGTGGACTTTGGCATTTGTGGCAGCGTTGCGACGCTGTGGGCAGCAAGGGCATGATCCTTGAGGCCCTGTGGACTGGTTGTCCAACCCCTTCGCTGTAGTACACTGAATTTCAGTGCACCGTACCGAACTTCTACAAATTGTAGAGTTCTGGTGGAAAAATGGCAAGAGAGGCTATATGTGAGACTTTAGCCAAGTTCGAGACCTGTGAGAAGTGTTTTCGGCGCAATTGAGGCGCGAAAATGGACTTCGAAAAGTTAAAACTGCTGAACTTGGGAAGTCTGCACTGGATTCCGGTATGTGAACTCCAATACCGGAATTGGAAGTGAAGTGTACCGGTATGTCATGGGTATACCGGAATGCTATGTTAAAACCGAAAACCCAGCTCTCGGGTTTGCGGAATTTTCCGGAGTATACCTGTATGTGAAGAGGAATACCGGTATGCGATGGTTGAAATAGTGAATCCAGCTCTCGGGTTTTGCAGAATCACCGAGGTATACCGGAACCAGCACCCGTATACCGGTATGCAAATGCACATACCGGTATACAGTGTCCAGTTTTGGCTGGTTGAGAATGTTAAGTGTGGAGAGGGGCAATTTGGTCTTTTCACACTCGTGGAGGGGTTTGAAAGGCAGGGAACACCCCCTTTTCTCAGTGATCTTCTTCTCCACTTCTCCTCTCCATCTCTCTCACTTTCTCTCTCTAGAGATTTCTCCAAAACTTGGAGAAAAGAGTGGATTGATCTAGGAAAAAGCTTCCAAAGGAGAAAAGAAGCTTCTTGGTGCAAGAAGGAGCTTGGAGATTTCGTGATTAAGGTTAGTACCTCACGTTTTGGGTTCAAACCTTGAATTTAATTCTTTGAAATGAGGTTTTTGGGAACCCTTGGCAACCTAAACCACAAATGGTGGGTGATTGGCCATGAAATCTAGGGTTTGGCTTGCATGCATGCAAACCCTAGGTAGAATGAGGGTTTTTGCAATGAGAGGTTCTAAAAATATTTGGACCTTCGATAATTGCAATTGAGGCATAGAAAATCATGTTGGAACACTTGATTTCATATATTGAGTTGATTTTAGGGTTCGTAACGAGTAGGGTTCGTAACGAGTAACGAACCGTTTTCTTGTAGAAGCTTGGGTTGAAGCAAGAACTCAAGGCTTGGACACTTAGGAGCTTGAGGAATACAAGAATTTGGAAGCTCTTGAGGTGGGTTTGTGTTTACCGAAGTGATTAGGTCACTTCCATGTCTAGGATAATTATCCATTTAAAAATAAAATGGTATGTGTTGAGAACCCTAGAATTTTGCATGTTGGCAAGGGTTAAATCATGATAGGTAGAACAATGAACTCCTATTGCATGATGTATATTTCAAGTACAATTCAATTATTGATACTTGTTGCATGGTTGCATGTATAATTGAAACCTAATGTTATTGAACATAGGTTGGACAAGAGAATTGAACCTAGTGTCATTGAACATAGGTTGGAACATGTGAGAATTGAACCTAGTGTCATTGAACATAGGTTGGAACATGTGAGATTTAAACCTAGTGTCATTGAACATAGGTTGGAATATGTGAGATTGAAACCTAGTGTTATTGAACATAGGTTGGACATGAATTGGAACCTAGAGTCATGGACCTAGGTTGAGGATGGAAAAGTAAACCTAGTGTTATTGAACATAGGTGAGACTTAGTGACTTGAACCTAAGATCATGAGATTTAGGTTGGCAAGTGAGAAATGTGAACAACGGGATGTGCGACGATTTTGCTATCCCGGGTATGCGACGATTTCGCTACCATGCCATGAGTTGGCGTTGTTGAACGGGATGTGCGACGATTTTGCCATCCCGGGTAGGCGACGATTTTGCTGCCATGCCACGAGTTGGCGGTGCCGACATGGGATAGGCGAGATTTCGCGATCCCGGGTATGCGACGATTTCGCTACCACGCCATGAGTTGGCGGTGTCGAGGGGGGATGTGCGACGAGGTTGCTATCCCGGGTATGCGACGAGTTCGCTACCTATGCCATGTGATGGCGGTGTTGAGATGGGGTATGCGACGATTTCGCTATCCCGAGTATGCGACGAGTTCGCTACTCGAACTAGGAGGTGACGAGCTCACTCCTTGAATGTTGGAACAAATATGGTGAGACGGCGATTCCGAAACCATAAGTAAATGACAAGTAAATGAACTTAGTCAATGTGAGACATAGGATGAACCTAGGAGAGAATGATAAATTATATTTCATTTGGTTGCATCCTTTATGTTTATTTACTAAGCATGTAAATAATTGTTGCATAGTTATATATATGTGATCTAACTTATGCATATGGTGTTTCTTTGGACCTGGTGGTTCGAGCTTCTCTCTTGGGTGGCCTTACCCACTGGGAACTATGTTTATAGTTCTCACCCCACGTTTTTCAGGTCCTTCCGCTAGTGAGGCGGCGGAGCGAGGCAAGGGTTTGGCTCTTTAGATAGCGGCCCTTCCATTTTGGTGATACATAGAGTTGTACCCCTAGTTTTGGACTATGATAGTTTAGGGGATTTTCATATGATGTATAAATTTTGTATACTCCATAATTTTGGAACATGGTGTATGGAATGAAAGAAAATTTTGGCATGTATAAATGTGAAATGTGATGTAATAGAAGTAGAACTTCTTTATGTTGATGCTTTCCTTGCGCAACTCTTGTACTCCGTTCCTAGTTGGAACATTGTGGATAAGCTTGTGTTGTGACGCCTTGGGCGGGTAGAAAAGACTCTATCCGTTCGGCGGGTCTGGGGCACGCGCCCGTGCGGTTATCCTTTCCACCTAGTTGGTGTTAAAGGGCCGGCGGGGCGTGACAGACTGAGGTGGTATCAGAGCGTAGAAACGGTCTAGGTGGACCTAAGAAACCCTAGGATGGAAAAGACCCTAGGAGTGTAGGCTCATGAGTGACGAGATCTTTGATGTGGCGAAAGATAAGTGATTGGGTTGTGTCCTTATGCCTCTAGTTGGAAATAGAGGTAGATTCGAGGTGTGTCTTATTCTTCACCAAGTGTGTTCGTGTTGGCGGCCGACAACATGAAACCAAGTGAGGGGAATAAGGACCCTTGTGTGACTTTCGCCTAGATTGGGTTCACGTTTATTTTCGTGAAGTATAATATTGCAAATGACTTTGAATGTCATGAAATGACCAAAGTCGTTGTGTTTTCAGGATAATGGCACGTGGACGGCCTTCTTTGAGGGCTGGGCTCGGGAGAGCGAGCGCGGCTCCCGAACAACCCGGGGAGGGCGAGAACTCGGCTCTCCGCAATGAGTTGACCGAGCTAATAGGCGTGGTTCGGCGACAGGCCGAAGCCATGCAACGACAGAAGGAGCAGATTAAAAGGCTCCAAGATGTGATGGCGCAGCAAGCGGCTGCGACTCGGGAGGTGAGGTCGGGAGTACCTCCGGCCTCTGCTTCGGCACCGGCCGAGGAGGCGACACCGGCGCCGGCTGTGGCGCCACACGCACCACCGACTGTGGCCGAGGGGTCGGGTGCCCCTATACCCGATTCCGAGATGGAGGATGCGGAGCGAGAGCGCGCGCTTGCGGCTCTCATGAGGTTCAAGAAGTTCAACCCGCCTATCTTTAGCGGGGAGAATGTGGATCCGTGGGATGTAGAGACATGGATCGATGCTATCGAGACGCTCTTTGAGGATCTTTACACCTTGGAGAGGGACAAAGTGCATCTCGCCGTTCATTTTAGAGCGATCGGCGAAGGTGTGGTGGAAGGGGGTCCGGCGTGATCGACTCTCTAGCCTTCCGCCACCATCGTGGGAAGAGTTTCGGGGTATGGTGTTCGCCACATATTTCTCCGATAGCGAGAAAAGGAAGCTTCAAGAAAGGTTCCGCAAGTTGAAGCAAGGAAACCGCTCGGTGCGCGAGTACGAGAGGGAGTTCTCGTACATTATTAATTGCGTGCCGCACGTTGTCCGCGGAGAATTGGACAAGGTCGATTGTTTCGTGCGCGGACTTCGACCGGATATCTTTCGGGCGGTGCACGCCCTCAAACTTAGGACCTTTGCGGAGGTCTTGGACCGTGCTCTTTGGGTGGAGCACGGGAATGCATGTGCGCGCGAGGAGCGCGAGTCTTGGGAGAAAGAAAAAGACAAAGAAAAAGGAAAGAAGCGACCGGCGAGTGGCTCGGGTGGGCAATCTAGCTCCAAACGGTCCCCGAAGCACCCGCAGTCGCAGAATCAGTCCCGAGGGTCCTGACAGAATCGACCCTCGACCCAGTGCCCGATTTGTAGCGGCCCCCACCACCCTCAGCAATGTGACTATCGTGAGGGCCGGTGCTACAAGTGCGGACAGCAAGGGCATATGCGGTACAACTGCCCGATGGATGATAGCCGAGCACCGTCGTCGGCGTCGGCGTTTGCGCCACAGAGGCAGCTTGCGGGCATCCCACCCGCGGCGATGTCGGCGGGCCGTGCACAGCCGCCGAGACCAGTGGAGGGCCAGCGACCGGCACCCAGTGGACGGGTATTCGCCTCTCAGGTGGAGGAGCCTTCTGCCCAGGAGGACGTCGTGGCAGGTATCGTGTTAATTAAAGGCATTCGATGTAGAGCTTTGTTTGATACTGGTGCATGGCATTCATTCATTGCTCAATCATTTGCTATTGCACATGGAATAGAAATTATAGATGCCACACATGCAAGAACGGTGCAAGTACCTGAACACACTTTTTACGTACATCACGCGTGTGTAGATTGCCCCGTAAGGGTTGGAAACTGGATCATGCCAGCTAACTTGCTGGTTTTAAATCGAATGAATGAATATGATTTGATCCTAGGAATGGATTGGCTCTCGAGGTATCATGCTACTATCGATTGTAAGAGCCGGATAGTGAAGTTTAAAGAACCCGGGCACAAAGAGTTTGTGTACCGTGGGTGTAAGAGTTCGCTCTTTGCTTCAATGGTGTCCACGTCGCAAGCAAGAAAGCTTATTGCTAGTGGTTGCATTGCCTACTTGGCGACGGTAGTGGATGACCGAAAGGAAGTGTTGGGGCTCGAGGACATTCCTATAGTCCAAGAGTTTCCGGATGTGTTTCCGACGGAGTTACCCGGAATGCCACCGGATCGGGAAATAGAATTCGTGATTGATTTGCTCCCGGGTATGGCACCGATCTCTAAGGCCCCATACAGGATGGCACCCGCGGAATTAAAGGAATTGAAAGCACAATTGCAAGATTTAATGGACAAGGGTTTCGTAAAGCCAAGTGTGTCACCTTGGGGAGCCCCTGTTCTATTTGTGAGGAAAAAGGACGGTTCACTGTGGTTGTGTGTGGATTACCGCGAGTTGAACAAAGTGACCGTCAAGAATAAGTACCCGTTACCCCGAATTGATGACTTGTTCGATCAGTTGCAAGGGTCTCGGGTGTACTCAAAGATTGATTTGCAATCCGGTTATCACCAATTGAAGATCAAACCGGAGGACGTGCATAAGACCGCGTTTAGGACGCGGTATGGACATTATGAATTCACGGTTATGCCTTTCGGGCTTACCAATGCCCCGACGGCGTTCATGGATTTAATGAACCGTGTGTTCAAACCACTATTGGATAAATTCGTGGTTGTGTTCATTGATGACATTCTTGTCTACTCTCGGAGTGAAGAGGAACATAAAGAGCACTTGAGGATTGTGCTTCAAGTTCTTCGAGAGAACAAGTTGTTCGCCAAGTTGAAAAAGTGCGAATTTTGGATCCGTGAGGTTGCTTTCTTGGGTCATGTGATCTCTGCGGGAGGAGTATCGGTGGACCCTATGAAAGTTGAGGCAATCAAGGATTGGCCTCGCCCGACCAATGTCACGGAAGTGCGAAGCTTTTTGGGTCTTGCGGGATACTATCGGCGGTTCGTGGAGGGATTTTCAAAAATCTCCGGTCCACTAACGCGTCTTACCCGCAAGTGAGCCAAATATGTTTGGAGCGAGGAATGTGACCAAAGCTTTAAGGAGCTAAAGGAAAGGTTGACTTCGGCGCCGGTTCTCGCCTTGCCGATTGCGGCGGAGGGCTTTGTGGTGTATAGTGATGCATCACGGCGTGGTCTTGGGTGTGTGCTTATGCAAAGAGGACAAGTAATAGCATATGCCTCTCGACAGCTGAAGAGCTATGAGCAAAATTATCCCACCCACGACTTAGAGCTTGCGGCGGTGGTCTTCGCACTTAAGTTGTGGAGACACTACTTGTACGGGGGAGCATTGTGAGGTTTACACGGATCATAAAAGCTTAAAGTATTTATTCACTCAGAAGGAGTTGAACTTGAGGCAGCGGAGATGGTTGGAGTTGATAAAAGATTACGACTTAACCATTCTATACCATCCCGGTAGAGCCAATGTGGTGGCCGATGCGCTCAGTAGAAAATCCATGGAGAACATCGCAATCGAGATGACGGGACAAATATCGTTGATCAAGGAAATGGGCCGATTTGACTTGGAAGTCGTGGCCCCGGGCATCCCCGCTAAACTTATGAGTCTCGAGGTGTGGCCGACCTTGTTGGAGCAAATAAAGGAAAAACAATCCGGTGATCCGGAACTCCAAAAGGTGCGGGGTGCTATCGAGAGCGGGCGCGCCGGTGATTTTCATGTGGACTCGAGGGGCGCAATTCGATTCCGACATCGATTGTGCGTGCCAAAAGTTGAGGACATTCGGGGGGAGATCTTGAAAGAAGCTCACGCTTCTCCCTATGCGATTCACCCGGGCGGCACCAAAATGTACAAGGATCTCAGAGTGCATTATTGGTGGCCGGGGATGAAACTTGATGTTGGACGCTTTGTGGCACAATGCTTAGTATGCCAACAAGTGAAGGCCGAGCGTCGCTTTCCGGCGGGAAAATTGCAAGGATTGCCCATTCCAGTTTGGAAGTGGGAGAATATCGCGATGGATTTTGTTGTGGGCTTACCTCGATCGCTAGGTGGCCACGATGCGATATGGGTGGTGGTGGATCGTTTGTCAAAGTCGGCACACTTTTTGCCAATCCACACCACTTGGTCGGGAGACAAGTTAGCGCAAGTCTACCTGGACGAGATTGTGCGGTTGCACGGGGTCCCGACCTCGATAGTTTCAGATCGAGATCCCCGTTTAACATCGCATTTTTGGAAAAGCTTGCAAGAAGCTTTGGGTACACGGCTCGATTTCAGTTCAGCATTTCATCCTCAAACCGACGGTCAATCGGAAAGAACAATTCAGATTTTGGAGGATATGCTACGAGCGTGTGTGTTGGACTTCAAAGGTGCATGGCCTACTCATTTGCCGATGGCTGAATTTGCTTACAATAATAGCTATCAATCTAGCATCGGTATGGCACCTTTTGAGGCTTTGTATGGAAGGAAATGCCGCTCTCCTATTCATTGGAGTGAAGTCAGCGAGAAAAGGGTCTTAGGACCGGATGTGTTGCGTGAAGCGGAGGAAAAGGTCCGCTTGGCACGTGAACGCTTGTCGACGGCGCAATCTAGACAAAAGAGTTATGCCGATCGACGTCGACGAGATTTGGAATTCGCGGTAGGAGACCGCGTCTTCTTGAAAGTATCACCCATGAGAGGGGTGAAGCGATTTGTTGTTCGGGGTAAGTTGAGTCCCCGTTACATTGGACCTTATGAGGTTTTGGAGCGTGTGGGATCTGTGGCATATCGGCTAGCTTTGCCGCCAAAACTTGCGGGGATACACAATGTGTTTCATGTATCGACCCTCCGCAAGTATGTGTATGATCCGGCGCACGTCCTCGAGTATGTGCCTATGGAGCTTCATGAGGATATGACTTATGAGGAGTTTCCCTTGTGTATCATGGATCGCGAGGTGAAAAGCTTGAGGAACCGTGAGATTCCTTATGTAAAGGTACAATAGACGAATCACGGTGAGCGCGAGGCTACATGGGAATTGGAAAGCTCGATGAAGGAACGGTTTCCTTACCTCTTCGCTGAGTCCAGCTGAGGTATGATTCTAGTTTCGCGGTCGAAACTCTCTTTAAGGGGGGTGGAATGTAGTACACTGAATTTCAGTGCACCGTACCGAACTTCTACAAATTGTAGAGTTCTGGTGGAAAAATGGCAAGAGAGGCTATATGTGTGTCACGCCCCGGGCCCTCGCGGGAGCCTACCAGGCACGTGCACAGACCCGCCGTGTACCTCAAACAACACAATGTACACAAGGTGTCTATGCTAACAACAATCAAGTAGGATAAAGAATACATCCTAAACAAGGTAATCAGAGCAAGAATATAGTTCTACATCTAAAATAAAATCCACACAACAAAAATCTCAAGATATACAATAGCATTATACATCTTTTCAACTAGTAGGTCAATCAAATCTATACATCTTTCATTCAACATACAATGAAAGGAAAACCCATGGTATGCCTACAACAACACCGTAGAGGCTCTAGCTAGCTGCTAACCCCTCGCCGCGATCCCAAGCCTCTCCTGCTGCGGAAGGCTCTGAAATAAAAACAACAAACCCCAGGGGGATGAGAACTATTATTCAATAGTTCCCAGTGGGTAAGCCGCCGAGAGTGGCGAATTACACCGCTAGGTCAACTGAGGCAGGATAGCTTAAACTGAAACATAAAGCATAAAATATTAAATGCTAACAGATAGTTCTACAACTATCATGCCTCCAATGACTAAACCATCTACATGAACATGAACATGCTCTATTGTCATATGCTCAACAATTAATTTCATGGTTTACATGCATGTCAAATTAATGCCATGATCAGTTTCATAAGCTCTAATGTAATAACTCACTATATGTCAAGTTTTACTATTACACATAGGACTTGTCTCCAACTACAAGTATGTAATGTATATTCAATTTGCTACTACATGTATGAACTATGTGACTTGTTCTCAACAATATGAAGATTATGTTCACTACATGTAATGCCACGATGTCACCACCCTATACTATGTCCATACACTACATGTAATGCATTAATTGATTAGGGTGTCAAAAGTCACATTCCGGTTAAAATAACCTCTTACCATATGAATATTCACCTTGCATACACCATAACTGTGTAGCCATAAAATAATATAATAGCGGGATGTTCATCTTGTGCCGTGCCTAATGGCTCCGTGGTAGTCAACACCTCACACTTTGGTGAGCCTTACCCACGGCGGTTCCATTTCGGCGCTCTCTCAAACACACGGGCGAAATAACTATCGCTAGGCCAACTCCGGAGTGCCGGCTTGTAGGGAGCGACCCTCACAAGCATGTGTAAACGAGCATAGTGGCTAACAAGTAACAATCATCCATAATAATATCATAGGTTTAATTTCACGTTATGTCAAAACATATCACTTTATGTTTACTACATCCAATAGCCAATATGCTAAATGTCAACATCATCGTGTTGTTCTCAATGTTCGATGGTATGTCCCTACCAATATGTCCATGTCTCTAACATGTAACTGTTCATCTCTTTGTTTACTAAGTTCATAAACCATGCATTATTCTAATGTCATGTACTATGCATTCCACCAATGCCAAAACTATGCATTATTCTAATGCCATAAATCGTGCATTCTCTAATGCTATAATCCATGCATTCTACAAATGCCATAACAATGCATTCTACAAATGTCCAAAATCATGCATTCTACGATGCCATATGTCATGCATTCTCTAATGCTATAATCCATGCATTCTACAATGCCAACGAGTCCATATTCATGCCATGCATAAGCTACAACAACCTCTACTTCATAGAGTATAAAACTATCATGCAAGTGTTTAAATAACCCAATGGACTCACGTTCAACCAATTACAATTATCAATGCAAATAGAATTCCATTCCTCATGTCTTAAACATGGAATCATTTCTACGACCAAAAGGTCGAGCCAAAAGCCAACGATACCTGTCAAAGTTGCTCACCTAGATGAAGTGCAACAACTTATCTTGCATAAGGCATATCCTCTCTTTTCTCTATACAAGCATACTTTAGTATGCGAAGAGAATTCACTAGTCCACTACCCCAAGTAGTGTCTCATATGATGCTCATGTCTAGCATGCATAACTTAATTAACATTTTATAATGCATCATTACACTACTAGCACAAGTACTCTAGCATGCATATTATTCACATAATGCCATACTATATGAAATATGCACTTTTCATACACAACATGTATGTCTCATGCAATCACAATTTTCATCATGTCATAATTATTATAATTATGCATCTAATCAATCCTATAACAAGATAGGAGACATAGGGGGAGTTCACCCATTTCGGTGAGGTCAAACCCACCGGATACCCGTCGAAACCTCGCAGTACTTCGAAACGAAGTTGTCCCTCGAGCTTCTCATACCCTAAGATAATTTTCCAAGGGGTTAAAAGTTTCGAACGAACAATTTCGAAAACCACCAAAAATAATGAGGTAAAAGGGTGAAAATTACCTTGAGCAAGTAAAACTTGTTCTAGGTCCAAATTGAGGTTAGAGATCATCAAATTCAACCTACAACAACGTTCTACACCGATCAATTCCACTTCAAGGGCTCATAATCACAAAACCCTAATTTCCAAGAAAGTAGGTTTTGTAAGCAAATCACAAGCAAAATCACAAATAGAGGTTGTAAAAGAGTTTACTAACCTCAAATCAAGCTTCCACTCAAGCTCACACAAGCTAGGGTTGAAGATCCATCCATCAACAAGCTCTCCTCCCAAGCCACAAGCTCCTCTAGCAAGCAACAAGCAAAAGGAGGAGGGAAAAGAGATCAAAACCCAAGATTTCAAGGGTTTGGGAGAGAAATCTAGAGAGAGAGAGAGGGAAACCTACCTTTCCTTCTCCTCCAAGTCCTCAGCCACAACAGCAAAAGAGGGGGGCTGAAGGGGTACTTAACCCAATGCACAAAATCCCCATAGGCCCCTCAAAGAGCCAAAATTGCAAAACTGCACAAAATGCATTCTGCAGCACTGTATACCGGTATGCGCATGTGTATACCGGTATACTGTGCAAAATTTGCAAAACCCGAGCCTCGGCCAGCAAGCTGCGCAACCACATTCCGGTATGCCAATTCCAGTACCGGTACGCAGTGCATTCCGGTATGCCAATTCCAGTACCCGAATGCAGTACAAATTCTGCACTTTATGCAGAATTTGATCTCCGGAGTCCGTTTTCGCCCTTTTTAAGCCACGAAAATACCTCAAAGCTCACCAAACTCAACCCAAAACTCCAGAATAGTACAAGCCACTATTCTCACACTAGAACTCCGTAATTTGCAAAAGTTCAGTGTACTACAATGTGAGACTTTAGCCAAGTTCGAGACCTGTGAGAAGTGTTTTCGGCGCAATTGAGGCGCGAAAATGGACTTCGAAAAGTTAAAACTGCTGAACTTGGGAAGTCTGCACTGGATTCCGGTATGTGAACTCCAATACCGGAATTGGAAGTGAAGTGTACCGGTATGTCATGGGTATACCGGAATGCTATGTTAAAACCGAAAACCCAGCTCTCGGGTTTGCGGAATTTTCCGGAGTATACCGGTATGTGAAGAGGGATACCGGTATTCGATGGTTGAAACAGTGAATCCAGCTCTCGGGTTTTGCGGAATCTCCAAAGTATACCGGAACCAGCACCCGTATACCGGTATGCAAATGCACATACCGGTATACAGTGTCCAGTTTTGGCTGGTTGAGAATGTTAAGTGTGGAGAGGGGCAATTTGGTCTTTTCACACTCGTGGAGGGGTTTGAAAGGCAGGGAACACCCCCCTTTCTCAGTGATCTTCTTCTCCACTTCTCCTCTCCATCTCTCTCACTCTCTCTCTCTAGGGATTTCTCCAAAACTTGGAGAAAAGAGTGGATTGATCTTGGAAAAAGCTTCCAAAGGAGAAAAGAAGCTTCTTGGTGCAAGAAGGAGCTTGGAGATTTCGTGATTAAGGTTAGTACCTCACGTTTTGGGTTCAAACCTTGGATTTAATTCTTTGAAATGAGGTTTTTGGGAACCCTTGGCAACCTAAACCACAAATGGTGAGTGATTGGCCATGAAATCTAGGGTTTGGCTTGCATGCATGCAAACCCTAGGTAGAATGAGGGTTTTTGCAATGAGAGGTTCTAAAAATATTTGGGCTTTCGATAATTGCAATTGAGGCATAGGAAATCATGTTGGAACACTTGATTTCATATATTGAGTTGATTTTAGGGTTCGTAACGAGTAACGAACCGTTTTCTTGTAGAAGCTTGGGTTGAAGCAAGAACTCAAGGCTTGGACACTTAGGAGCTTGAGGAATACAAGAATTTGGAAGCTCTTGAGGTGGGTTTGTGTTTACCGAAGTGATTAGGTCACTTCCATGTCTAGGGTAATTATCCATTTAAAAATAAAATGGTATGTGTTGAGAACCCTAGAATTTTGCATGTTGGCAAGGGTTAAATCATGATAGGTAGAACAATGAACTCCTATTGCATGATGTATATTTCAAGTACAATTCAATTATTGATACTTGTTGCATGGTTGCATGTATAATTGAAACCTAGTGTTATTGAACATAGGTTGGACAAGAGAATTGAACCTAGTGTCATTGAACATAGGTTGGAACATGTGAGAATTGAACCTAGTGTCATTGAACATAGGTTGGAACATGTGAGATTTAAACCTAGTGTCATTGAACATAGGTTGGAATATGTAAGATTGAAACCTAGTGTTATTGAACATAGGTTGGACATGAATTGGAACCTAGAGTCATGGACCTAGGTTGAGGATGGAAAAGTAAACCTAGTGTTATTGAATATATGTGAGACTTAGTGACTTGAACCTAAGATCATGAGATTTAGGTTGGCAAGTGAGAAATGTGAACAACGGGATGTGCGACGATTTTGCTATCCCGGGTATGCGACGATTTCGCTACCATGCCATGAGTTGGCGTTGTTGAACGGGATGTGCGACGATTTTGCCATCCCGGGTAGGCGACGATTTTGCTACCATGCC
Organism: Puya raimondii; assembly: GCA_016920855.1. Lineage (NCBI taxonomy): Eukaryota > Viridiplantae > Streptophyta > Magnoliopsida > Poales > Bromeliaceae > Puya > Puya raimondii. The sequence continues at coordinate 21,224,883 of JABWPP010000050.1, read as the reverse complement.
ACGAGTTGGCGGTGCCGACATGGGATAGGCGACGATTTCGCGATCCCGGGTATGCGACGATTTCGCTACCACGCCATGAGTTGGCGGTGTCGAGGGGGGATGTGCGACGAGGTTGCTATCCCGAGTATGCGACGAGTTCGCTACCTATGCCATGTGATGGCGGTGTTGAGATGGGGTATGCGACGATTTCGCTATCCCGAGTATGCGACGAGTTCGCTACTCGAACTAGGAGGTGACGAGCTCACTCCTTGAATGTTGGAACAAATATGGTGAGACGGCGATTCCGAAACCATAAGTAAATGACAAGTAAATGAACTTAGTCAATGTGAGACATAGGATGAACCTAGGAGAGAATGATAAATTATATTTCATTTGGTTGCATCCTTTATGTTTATTTACTAAGCATGTAAATAATTGTTGCATAGTTATATATATGTGATCTAACTTATGCATATGGTGTTTCTTTGGACCTGGTGGTTCGAGCTTCTCTCTTGGGTGGCCTTACCCACTGGGAACTATGTTTATAGTTCTCACCCCACGTTTTTCAGGTCCTTCCGCTAGTGAGGCGGCGGAGCGAGGCAAGGGTTTGGCTCTTTAGATAGCGGCCCTTCCATTTTGGTGATACATAGAGTTGTACCCCTAGTTTTGGACTATGATAGTTTTGGGAATTTTCATATGATGTATGAATTTTGTATATTCCATAATTTTGGATCATGGTGTATGGAATGAAAGAAAAATTTGGCATGTATAAATGTGAAATGTGATGTAATAGAAGTAGAACTTCTTTATGTTGATGCTTTCCTTACGCAACTCTTGTACTCTGTTCCTAGTTGGAACATTGTGGATAAGCTTGTGTTGTGACGCCTTGGGCGGGTAGAAAAGACTCTATCCGTTCGGCGGGTCTGGGGCACGCGCCCGTGCGGTTATCCTTTCCACCTAGTTGGTGTTAAAGGGCCGGCGGGGCGTGACATTCACCCTTCGCGGAGTTTCGGATTCATTTTCGACGCGTTTTCCGGTGAAATAGTCGGCGAAACGCATGTTTCTAGTCGTGCGACTCACTCGCTGATTTTGCGAGCGACTTGGCTTCGTCGTTTAGCCTCGTTGGCTGTTCCTCATCGCTGTCCCGAAGTTCCGAGGACAGCGGATGAGTGACGGGGGGTTCCGGTGCCAATTCGGCATTTTTCGGGAACCCGGAAAGTCGTTTCGGGTGCGTTTGGCATTCGTGGCACCCCGTGCTTGTGCTCGCTGTCCCATCACTTGGTTTTGTGTGTTCGGGGACAGCGAGGGGCCTGGTTTGGTTGTTGGTACCCCTGTGGGGCTTAGTGTGGTTTCGGGATCATCCCGGTGGGTTTCCGGGCGATCCGTCAGTTTCGGGAATGTGAGAGCTTTGTGTTTAGCGTCCACTTGGTGGACCTTGACCCTGTGAGTCTTTCGTAGGTCCTGTCGCGGTTCCCGAGAGCCGTCGGTGTTAGACTTGATCTTTCGACAGGTGGGTACTTCGATCCGGAGTCGGTTCAGTGGACTACGGTGGTACCTTTCTATCCCTTCTTTTGCATTTCAGTTATTAGTTCACTTGACTCCCGTTGACTCTACTTATATGCGTGCTTGGATAGTATAGTAGTTGTGGTTTGCATGGTTCTTGAGACGACCCAGTTGGTCGGTGGTGATCGCCTGTTGTTCCGAGCGATCCTAGTTGTGGTTTATCAGTTGCTTCACGGCTCGTTGCCGTTCTGTGGATTGAGCATTAGCATTGATCGTCACAGCTCTTCTAGCACATCACGTACACTGCGGTCTGATCCACCGCCTGGGGGTGTTCTTTTCCGGAAAAGGGTCGTGAATTTCGACCGACCCGTGAGCCGTTTGCGTTGCGTGCAGAAGGTTGAGGTGCCGAGAGATGAGCAGGTTGTGACAGTGGCCGGGGTGCGTCCCGATGGTTATAGCTTGGGTTTACCTTGTGGTTATCTCCTTTGATGCATACTAGTTGCTTACGGTAGCATAGTTGTTTCAGTTGTATGTCAGCCTCATACTTACTTGTGCTACTGTATACCTTATCTATCTTTTGTTGACCCTCGTGCCGGTGTGTACACCTCGCCTTCGTCGGCTTGCGGTACCCACTGGGAGGGGAGACATGTTTACATGTTCTCACCCCCCGCCCTCGTTGTTGTTTTCAGGTGAGCAGGGTGGTGAGTGTCGGGACGCTGCGAGGCACGCCTAGATAGTAGCTCTAGAGGTTCCGATTTGTGAGGCTACTTCCCAGATTTGGTTATCACCCTACCCTTATCAGTTAGATGTGATTGTGGTTCAGTTACCTTTTGGATATTATTTAGCATGCTTATGTTTTGTGGAATTATCTAACATTCTTATGTGATTGTCTTGCATGCTTAGATCTTGTGATTTTGGTGTAGTTTCCATATGAGGATGTCGATACTTTTATTCTATCATTGTGGCTTTTATCGCACGTTTCGGTTTTCTACCCCTCGTGGTAGCGCTTTCAAGTAAAGGTTTCCGTGTGGGAAACAGTTTTCAAATGGATTTCCAATCGTTCGGCTTTTGTGATTTAAAAAGAGAGTTCTCGTGTGGAGAACAGTTTTTAAATGATTCTTCAATGTTTGAGCTTAGGATTTCAAAATAAAGCTTCTGGGTAAGGAGCAATTTTTTAGAATGATCTGTTGTTTGTGCATTGCATCATCCTTCGCCTAAGGACTTGCTTAGATTCATACAGGTTTAAGGACTGCTAGCTGTATGAATCTCTCGTGTTGTTCTGTTGTTGTGATGAATGAATGGTGGTTGTGATCCTGTTGTATGTTGTGAACGCCGTGCAAATACAGGGGAGGCTCTGTCCGTGTGTACAGTGGACCCTATATTTGTGGCGGGTCTGTACGTAGCGCGGACTAGGCTTTCAAAAAGAAAAAAAATGGCACGTTTTTTCGCATCTAGAACTAGCCCGGGGCGTGACAGTGCTCGGCCGCGGCTGCCCTAGCTGCCCAGGCTGAGCCCGCGGCGGCTGCGGCGGCGCTCCGGCGGCACGGGGGCTGCCGGGGAGGAAAGCGACGGCGCTGGAGGTCCTCCCGGAGCTGGCCGGAGGGTGCTGCGCCGGCGGGAGGCTGCGGTGTCTCGGGTCCAATCACCTCGGCCCGCAGTTGCCCTAGTAGCAGCTGGCAGCAGCTCGGCGGCGGCTCCCGACGGCTCCTGGCGGCGGGGCTGGTCGCCGGCAGTCGTGCCACGTCAGGGGAGCTCAGGCGTGGGTTCACCCTGGGTGCACACTATAGAGAAGGAGAAGAAGAAGAAAAGGGAGAGGGGGAGGTTGGCCGGGGTTTGCGCCGGCCAGGGGTGGTCGGTGGCGGCCGACGGCGCTCGGGGAGATGGCAGGGGAGCTGAGGAAGAAGGGTGGCTCGGTCCTGGGAGCTGAGGGAAGAGAGAGGAAGTGAGGAGTTCACTCTCTCTCCACTCACACACACACATACACACATAAACACTTGTGTACAAAAGCAAAAACACCCCTCAAACACAGCAAATTAGCCCTCGAGTCCCTCACAGCAGGAACAAAATGCCCAGACACCCCTCCACATTCGAACTCGCGCAAAACGGTTCGTGAAATAGGGTCCAGATAGCGAAACAGCAAAATATACACTACGACCCCTCAGCGAAGAACTTGCGATATCTCTCAATCCGTCCATCGCATGTCGGAATGGATCACGCCATCGCATTCATCACTGCCGAGACATCCAATCTACCATTTTGGATCGTCAGAAGTGGACTTTGAATCACGTCGTAAACCATCCTCTCTCCGCAACCAAAAACATAAAACAACAAAAAACCTAAAAATAATACATATACATATATATATATACACTTATACATATATATATATACACTTATACATATATATATATATATATATATATATATATATATATATATATATATATATATATATATATATATATATATATATATATATATATACACGTATACAGATACCAAAAACACAGTAAAGGAAGGAAATAAAGAATTCAAATTTCAAATTTAAAATTTTTTAAAATTCGAATTCTCACATTTATGATTAATTTTAGTAAATTAAACAAAATATTTATTAAAATTTGTACAAATTAAAATTTTTAAATTTGCTGAAATATTACAAAATATTTATTAAAATTTATATAAATTAAAATATTTAAATTTGCTGAAATACTATCTACCCGCCACGAAGCGTATACACTAGTATTTTGTAATTGTTGAAAGCTATGTGAAAATCTATCCCGGCAATTACTTCTCGCCCCATCAGTTGTAGCTATCTCTAGTAAAAATTTTGACAAATTAACAAATTTAGAGATTTTTTTGTATGAGTTAAGCTACTATATTTTTTAAAACAGCAACTTTCAACTTTGGAGCACTTGAATTCATAGTATAACCACCACCGACTACTAAACATTCTTTTAATTTTTATGTCAGTCCACTATAAAAAATTTTATTCATTAATTTTATACTGAATTAATGTGTACCTTAGGTTACAGACTTTTATTTAAAAATAGTAATTGTATAGAAAAGTTTGGACAGTCGATTTTGATCCAATAGACGACAGAAAAAGTATATGTAATTTTTAATTCCAAAATTATTCTTACATTTGGTTAAATATAGAGCATCCTAATAAATATTGTACTACTTACAAAACAGAAAGGTTTTTATAGTTTTTATTTTAAAATTGTTCTTTCTGTTAATTTTTATGCTAGTCCACAAAAAAAAGAAAAATATCATTCATTAATTTTATAATGAATTAATACGTACCGTAGCTTATAAATTTATATTTAAAAAAGTAATTATACAGAAAAATTTTGAATAGTCGATTTTGATCCAAAATTACTCTTATATTTGGTTAAATAAAAAGTATCCTAATAAATATTGCTCCGTTTTGGAGAAAAAAGAAAAAAAAAAAAATCTTTCATTTTCCCATTTAGCTCGGAAAGGGATCGAGATGTGCCTCCTCACATCCAACACTAGGAGCCGCTTCACCGAGTCCTTCTTCATCTCCTCCTCCGACGATGGGGGCTGCTCCACCGGCGAGCTCGATTGTTTTTTTTCCTTTTTTTTCCTTATTTTATTAAATAATTTTTTATTTTCATCTTGAGGTTTTATAAGCCATTATAGGAAAGTCTAGGCATAATAGGAAGTTGAAATTGAGCTAAGAAGAAAAAGGAAGAGAGAGTAAGAAGGAGGTGAACGGAGTAAGACGAAGCAAGCTGGGGACAACCCATTGATGATAAATTATTGATTGGACTGCTGTACAAGCATATTTCATACACCAATATCTTTTATATTATAATTAAAAGATTCTTTGTTTATCTCTTTATATAAATCTATATCTTTTTTCAAAATTGTCCATTCTTTATACCAGTCAACTATAAATAATCTTATTCATTAATTTTTGTAGTAAATCAATATATACCCTAGATTTTAATTTTTTTTAATTAATCGTGATAGATTAGTTTGGGACCGTTGATTTGGATCCAATAGATTTCAAAGAAATTATCTGTCATTGTTACACCCCGCATGGTAATAAGAAATAATAGAAATATTAAAATCAAATATAATGTTATAGATGTAATACATAATATTTATAAAACATATGTATATAAATCTAATCTTATTAATATAATATATAATACATATAGAATTTATGTCCATATAATATATTGTTTCATTTTCTTTTTTTTTATGTAACGTGCATGGCATGTGCAATACGCTGGTATGTACTTACATATTATTAAGAGTTAAATATTTATAAGAATAATTACCTATATATCTCTCAAAATTTTAAAAATATCTTATTTATTCCTATTTTTTTTTCTTTTCAATATACCTCTTATGTTTTCCTCCGTTATTCAAAAATATCCTTGTAGTTACCCCCGTTAAGTTAACTTGGATTAAACGTGAGTTAAATATCTATCGGAGTTAAAAAAAATCAAAATACCTCTTTTGCCCTTAACTTAAGGGCAAATAAGAAATATTGGTGATAACAGAATATATTTGAAAAGACAAAAAATCAAAATACTTTTTGTGCCCCTAACTTAAAGGTAAATAAAAAAAATCGGTGATGGTAGAAGGGTATATTTGAAAGGGTAAAATAGTAATTTTACGGAGATAACAGCTATTGCTAACCGTTTATTAATAGAATTTAACTCTAGAGGTATATTTGAAATAGGTTGGAACGGAAAAAGATATTTTTAATATTAGCGTTCTAAGTGGGGTAAATCAGAAAGTCGGAAAGTCGGAAACTTTTCAGGAGTATATAAGCAATTGACCCTTATTTATATGTCCCTTCAAGCTTAGAACATTACAAATTTATTCCTGCAAACTTTGAAATAATAAATATGTGTCTCTAAAATCTGAAGTTATTGCAAATATGTCCTCTGAGCTATGAAATTTTTTAATTGACCATTACACCCTTCTTTCTTCCGACTCCTTTTCAATTCTCTCCATTAAGCAAGTCGTGGAGCTTCTCCATGACCTAGATTGTCACCGCATAGACCTTCTAATTGATATCCAGTACACTTCAAAATTTAGAAGTTGGTCTAGTTTGAATAGAAATCTATAGTTAATTAATTTTTTCCAGGCTAATTAATTGTATTCTCAGCTCAACTTTCCCTAAGACGTACACCAGACGGGACGGTCGTAAACTGCTAGAAATCCAAGCGTCCGGAAGGCCATCATGCAATAATGCAACGACTCGGAAGTAGGGCAACCGGTAGCAGAACTAATACATATATATATAGTGACTCCAAAATGTCAACAAGTAGTAAGTAGTACATTGAGGACATAAGGATGAATGATACGAACTCAAAACCAGTGTGCAGGCTCCAAAATAAAGTATCACTCAAAAGTGAAATAAAGTGTATGCAGGCCCCGAAATTAATACAATACAAGAATGTATCAGGAACAGCAAGGAAAAGGAAACTGAAAGTAGTAGTAATCTGAAAGTGTCGCTCCTCTCGAGTCCTCTTCTACAAGGAAGTTAAGCGACAAATTAATCGAGAAGCAAATGCCCCGTGCGCTTCAAGTGGTGCTGGAGCTGGGGACAAAACACTAGTGTTTACGAAAATATTCCAAAGAGTTAATAATTAATCATTTAGTTAATATTAAATGGTAATTTATATGCATCCATGCAATATGATAGAAGGTCCCAGTCTACAAATAATACAGTGAGACAGAAACAGTAAATAAACGAGAACATAACATATAACTCTACTCCATAATCATATGCTCTATCCCTGTACACCACATATCACAATAAACGAGCTCGTCATAACATATCCAATTACTCTAATAATACGTTATTCATCCTCATTAATACTATCTAAAGATACTCTAGTGTAGCACGACACACAATGCACTCTAGCACTACAAGAATATTATATATTGGTGGCGACTGAAATCGTCACTATATGTATAAACAATTGACACCTTTTTTTGAAAGGTGGTGATTTTTAAAGTCGCCACAAGTTGCCATCGAAAATCTTGCCACTAATTAAAATTATAGCGAAACATGAAAAGTCGCCACCTTATTAAAAATAAAGTGGCGATATTTTGTCGCCACCAAATATAACTTTTAGTGGCCACTATTAGTCGCCACCTTATTAAAAATAGCATGAAAATATTTCGTCGCCACCAAATATGACTTTTAGTGGCCCTTATTGGTCGCCACCTTTCATGGAAATAAGATGGCAATACATTTTTGCCACCAAATGTACAATTTAGGTGGCAATAACCATAGTCGCCACCTTAGTTAAATATAAAGAGGCAACTTTTTATCGCCACCACTTTATGAATAAAATAACCACCAATAGTAAATAGATAAGAAAATAAAATATAAAAATACACTAATTATATTTTATAATCAAAACAGACACAAAATAATAAGCAAAACATTTAAGTAAACAAAATTATCCTTTTAACAACAATTTAAAAAGCTAAGTAACTTCTCATCCACAACAGCATAAAAAAAAAATAATAGCAATATCAATTTAAAGGCAAAAAAGTAATAATATCCGATATACAATTTAATATCATTCATTACTCCCTACACTTTAGAAATAGAAGAAAAAAAATGCTTCAGTCTCCTAATTCTGCGGCCATTCATTTCCTGCAAGAAAAAAAAAAGAAGAAAAATAAATTACATAAATTAAAAATCTACAACAAAAGTTGAAGTACTTTTTCACCCAAACTTCAATATTTACTAATTATCTTTTTCATCTTCTATTTACCTATCTTTTCGTCTTCTATTTGTTAATTGGCTTTTAACCTCCTTGGCAAGGTTAAAAGTCAATTTACTCTCTCCTTCTGCTAAATTATGTGTACAGTTTTCTACCTCAACTGCATGATTTTGACAAGACATCAAAAATAACCACATGTAAGGAAAAATATGTGTTAAATTATAATATCTTCCCAGCTAACATTAACTAATTGATTGAAGATCTGTATTGTCTAGTATCTGTAGTGTCCATTGCTATCTAATATTTATCTTTTCTGAGACTCGAGGCTTTCTTTTCTTGTAGGTTCAAGATAAGAGAGTATGGGATTGTTTTCCATAGGAGGGGTGAATGTTCTAAACAATTAAAACCCATAACTAAAATCAACAACGTTATGCCCAACCACATAGTTTAGAAACAGCTGCCAGTTTGGAGTACCATTTAAAAAAATCAAAATCAAATTCAAAATCAAATAACCAAGAAGAGAGCAAGAAAATAAAAGTTACACGATACTGATGTGGTCCAGTTTGAGCAGATTATTACAGGTTTGGTTCAATTAACCTCAACTTGAATCTATATTAAACCCAACATTCCTAATAGTAAATAAGCAACTAACAGAAGAAACACACAAACAAGATAATAAACACTAAAGAGATCACCTTGATTATTGAGTCACTCATTAGAAGTTCTTCAGCCATAAGTTTGAACACCAAGTAAGGGTAATAACTTAGACCAAAAGTTAGAATACCACCAGATAAAATGCTAAGTTGTCCTTGAACCTGAAAAATCCAATTAGTAATCTCAGAAAGGACTTTGAAATCTGCAAAAAGAATAACTAAAATGGATACATACAAATAAAAATTAAACTCATTTTTATACTGTAATCATTAAAAACAATGTTGGCAAGCCATATCTAAAGTTAAAAATAGAACAATGCAAAATATAAACGTATCCGCGAATATATCAAAGTCCTACTGCCCTAGATAAGTTCAGAAGGAAAGAATCAGCATAAAAATCAACAGACTACTTCAATAGTAGTAAGGTAGCAAGACATATGTTTCGACGGCTGCTTAAGCTTTCAAGGACTTAAAAGAGGTCAAACTGCATTGTCGAAAGTGCAACAGAAGATAAAAGAGGTGAACTATTGCCATCAATCTTTACTCCTGTGATGAAACCAACAATCTGGTAGTAAGAATTATAACTCAGCAGTAGGTCTTTTTACATATCTGTCGCTGCAAATTCACATATTTACAACTATACCCCCAAATCTCCGACGAACATTAGCCTCTTCCCCCTCAGCTTTTCGAGCACAATTCGAGGATTAAACCTCCAAGACAATTCAACAGCTCCATATATTTAACTATACCATTTAGATCAGCTACATGAAACACATTAGCTCACATTGGTAAAATGCACTCATCCAGCTGCCACACCCAATACAAGTAGTCACTGTCGGGCCTTCCGTTTCTCATGCACGCAACTTGTTTATTGAGATACGGCCAACTTTGTTCGGTATACAAAAGCTCCTAATCTCTAATTGAAAACCCTTTTCCCATGCATCACATTACATTCCCACAGGTCAAACTGATTCACCAAATGAAGAACACATAAACTTCTCTAAGATGTGTACTTTTAATCAGAAATAGTCACTAAACTTACTTTATTAACAAATTAAGAAAATAATGAGACAATTTATTTACCAATGGGACTACAAATCTGAACAAAATAAGAGCACAATTAGTCCATATGAACAAAGAGACATGTAATATTAGATAAATCGGTTAAGTTAAAAGAGCAACATTTAAAGAAACAAGATAATGTTGAACTAATGCGCAAAAAGGTCAGAAGTGCAATACTCAAATGTAGATAGAAGATTAATAAAAACTACTACTAGTTGTGCTTTGAATCAAAAGAAACAAAAAAACAACAGAATGGATGAACTTAGAATCCAAATACAACAATGTTCACAACACAAGTAATGAAACTCCCAAACAAAAAATAGTTTTCTTTTTCTTTTTCCCCCTTTTTTTTATCTCTCTTAGGAGGTAAGATGAGACGAGAATTTAGTTACCAGATATAACAAGGATTAGCGTTCATATTGTAAAAGTCTTACATGACATACTGATAAATGTTACACATGATTCTATAATCTCTAGAACCATAATTTTTGGTGTGAGGGAAAAATCATTTATTCTATCTAGTTACTACAAAAATTCTTATATGATATATCATGATGAGAAACACGCAAATATTACATGAACAAGTAGGCTCTGACGTAGTTAGAATCTACTAGATTTATAACTCTTTTTTCTAGTAGAATTTGCTAGTTGTAGCATATAGAATCTACTAGCTAAAACTCATTCAATGAGCTAAGTTGTAGTAACTCATCCATATCATGTACCAACTTTAGAGATCTACAGCTTCTGAAGTAGTACAAACCATGAGACTGCAACTTTGTTTTATATTTTTTTTCCTTTCATTTTCAGCTTCAAGTTCAGATAAACAACTAGGCCAACTTGTTAAAATGTACCACTAAACTGAATATTGAAGAAGCAATAGATGAAGTAATAGAGATTGAAACATGAAAGAGAATGAAGTAGGCAGAAACGTATAACAGTTAAGTAAACTATGAACCATTTTGAATCGGCTATCGAACAATTCAAATTTTTGATATTATTATCCAACCTTTCAATCTGTTTGATTTGAGTCAATCACTGGTACTTTGACTTCAAAATTTCATCTTATTCCTTACTTTAATAAATTTATAATTGTGAGTATTACATTAAATATACTGACTAAATCTGTAAAGATAAACAATGCATTAAAATTTTGAAGTCAAAGTGTGTTGGCTAATTCAAATCAAACAAATTAAAAGGTTGGGTAGTAAAATCAAAATTCTGAAAGGTTCACTAATCAATTAAAAAATGGTCCATAATTTAGCTTTTGTTATCTTTTTTCTTACAGATTTTTCTTCAATGGAGACCGGGACGGTGGAGCTCGTCGGAGAGGAGATCGGCAATAAGAATCTTGGCGGCGAGGATATCGGTAGTGATAAACTCGCTGGCGAGGAGATCTGCGGCGAGGGGCTCACCGGCAAGGAGAATGACAACGAGGAGATCAACGGCGAGAAGATCCGTGCTGAAGGGCTCGTCGGAAAAGAGATCGCCTGAAAAATCAATATGATAGTAAACAAGGAAAGATTGTATTTACCACGTGTTTACCAATAAATGAGTAGACATTTTAAGAAGTTAAATAAGCTTTTCTTATGTGACTTATATGATTCCTCTATTGTATTGTGAACTTTCTTATTTTCCTAAATGTTAGTCTTTTATGGCTCTAGTTCTGTTCCATTTTACTTGAAGTGCTCACATGTCAAAAACTCTTAAATCCAAAATTAAAAGGGAGTACCCTTGCAATAATATATTAGTTTCATCAACCTAATTAAGGATCTGACTCTTCATTAAAAGCGAGAAGTACAAGAGTTTTAGGTGTCCTATTGCCATTAACATGATCAACAATCAATCCAAAAAATACATTGATCAGGAAAATAATGGGTCTAATCACATATACAACACTCTCAACAGTTACTTAACCTACGCAAGTAGCTAGAAAATCTGCACTCCAAACAAGCCTGACTCATAGGGCTTTTTAAGTTTTTCTGAGGCATATTATGACGTTTCATCATCCATCCATTGACTTCACAAGACCTTCACTGCAGTCAGAATACTTGGTTTTGCCTTACATTTCAATCCTTTGCCAAAAGTACACATTTCAGTAGTATCAACGGTTTCGGCAGCTTCACCCTCTAGTTTCAGATATTTATTAAAAGGTCTTCAAATTCTTCAAATAAATATAGAATATTGGAATAGTCGAGCTCAAACCTAGTTTCAGAACATACTGAGCTTTGTTATTTATTGCTTCTCATTGAGTAGGTTCAAAATCACTAACTACTGCAATCGTGGAAAATTTTTTATCTCCTGGGTGCTATTCAATTGGAACACAACAGGGGACTAATATAACCAACTCTTTTCATACCACCAAATGCACTATGAAAGCTTAGAGAAAGTTGTTTTTAGAGAAAGTTGTTTTCATCAAATCAGGTCATAATATAAAGCTGGAAACAATCAATTGTGGTAATTCCTTTGCTACTGACATCGATTCATAAAAGTTCATGGCATAAACGCTGATAATGGAGATATATGAATCGATCTACAGTGCAGAAATTCAATTAGCTAGTCCAATGCGCATTAAAAAGAAAAAAAAACAATAGAAATAGGCGAGAGGCTCACCGGCGAGGAAATTGACAGCGATGAGCTCACCGGCGAGGAGATCGGCGGTGAGGGGTGTTGGATTTTATTTGGGCCTTATTGGTGATTTAAAACTTAATTTGTCTCTTGAGGAGCCCAATCCGTAATGGGCCTCACTTGGGAGCCCACACTTTGGTTTTCACATATGTGGTTTAGACCCACTGTCACGCCCCGGGCCCTCGTGGGAGCCTACCAGGCACGTGCACAAACCCGCCGTGTACCTCAAACAACACAATGTACACAAGGCGTCTATGCTAACAACAATCAAGTAGGATAAAGAATACATCCTAAACAAGGTAATCAGAGCGAGAACATAGTTCTACATCTAAAATAAAATCCACCCAATTAAAATCTCAAGATATACAATAGCCTTATACATCTTATCAACTAGTAGATCAATCAACAAAACTATACATCTTTCATTCAAAGCACAATGAAAGAAAACCCATGGTATGCCTACAACAACACTGTAGAGGCTCTAGCTAGCTGCTAACCCCTCGCCGCGATCCCAAGCCTCTCCTGCTGCGGAAGGCTCTGAAATAAAAACCCAACAACAATGGAGGTGAGAACTATTATACAATAGTTCCCAGTGGGTAAGCCGCCGAGAGTGGCGAATTACACCGCTAGGTCAACTGAGGCAAGATAGTAAACTGAAACATAAGGCATAAAGCATAAAATGCTAAACAGGTAAATCTACTACTATCATGCCTCCAATGAATAAATCATCTACATGAACATGAATATGCTCTATTGTCATAAGTTCAACATTTAATCATATCATTTTACCTGCATGTCAAATTTATGCTATGTTTAATCACATATGCTTTAATATAATAAACTCACTATATGTCAAGTTTTACTATCACACAAATGACTTGTCTCCAACAATATGTGCGTTATGTTCACTAATCACTAGAGTGTCAAGTCATGTCAATGTCTCACTACATGCAATGCCACAAGGTCACCACCCAATACTATGTCCATACACTACATGTATATGCATCAATCAATTAGGGTGTCAAGTGTCATATTATTCCTCACGATATTTCCTACCATAAAAGACTTCTCAAGTCTTGGCTTGAGCCGTGCCTAATTGCTCCGTGGTAGTCAACATTCTAGCTAGAATGAGCCTCTCCCACGGCAATCCACTTCGGCGTCCATATAATCTGCACACAAGCGATCCGCGTCGCAAAAGGCCCACTCCGGAGTTGTCGTCTTGTAGGGAGCTACCCTCACAAGCATGTGCGAATGAGCACAATGGCATAACAAGCATAGTCAACAGCATAGGAAATACGTTCGTCATGTCTCTAACATGAAGTAGCCAATCGATGTCCAAGGATCTAACATTATGTCATAATGTCAACCTAGTTATTCACCTAAGTGAAAAGTATGTTTAACCTCACTCTAAGTTAAAACATGTCATATTATGTTTACTACATTCAATAGCCAAAATGCTAAAAGTCAACAGTATCATGTTGTTCTCAATTTGTCCGTTGGTAAATCCCTACCAATATATCCATGTCTCTAACATGAAATGTTCATCTCTTTGTTTACTAAATTCATAAACCATGCATTATTCTAATGCCATATATCATGCATTCTACAATGCCAAATCATGCATTATTCTAATGCCACATATCATGCATTCTACAATGCCAACAAGTCCATAAACCATGCCATGCATGAGCTACAACACTAACCTCTACTACATAGAGTATAAAAGCTATCATACAAGTATTCCATTAACCACGAGCTCATGTTTAACCAATCACAATTATCGCATACATCTAGAATCCCTTTCCTCAAGTCTTAAACATGGAATCAACCCACGACCAAAAGGTCGAGTCCAAGGCCAACAACGCCCTTCATAATCGCTCACCTAGTTGAGGTGCAACAACTTATCATGCATTTGCCATAACTTCTCCTTTCTCTATACAAGCATACTCTAGTATGCAAGAGAATTCACTAATTCCACAACCAAGTAGTTTCTCCTATGATGCTCATCTCTAGCATGCATAACCCAATTAGCATTTTATAATGCATCATTACACTACTAGCACAAATACTCTAGCATGCATATTATCATCATAATGCCATACTATATAAAATATGCACTTTTCATATACAACCTATATGTCTCCTGCAATCACAATTATCATCATGCCATAATTAACATAATTATGCATCTAATTAACCCTATAACAAGATAGGAGACATAGGGGGAGTTCACCCATTTCGGTGAGGTCAAACCCACCGGATACCCGTCGAAACCTCGCAGTACTACGAAACGGAGTTGTCCCCCGAGCTTCTTATACCCTAAGATAATTTTTCAAGGGGTTAGGGGTATCGAACAAGTAATTTCGAAAACCACCAAAATAATGAGGCAAAAGGGTGAAAAAAATACCTTGAGCAAGTAAAACTTGTTCTAAGTCCAAATTGAGGTTAGAGATCTTCAAATCTAACCTACAACAACATTCTACACCCATCAATTCCACCTCAAGAGCTCTCACTCAAGAAACCCCAAAATAAATCCTAATTCTCATGAAACTAGGTTTACAAGCTAAATCCAAGCAAAAATCACAAATAGAGGAGTTGTAAGATAACCACTCACCTCCTAAGAGCTCCAAACCAAGCAAAAAAAAGACTAGGGTTGGAGATTCATCCACCAACCGGCTCTCCTCGTCCATCCCGAGCTTCCCACAAAGCGTAGAAGCACTCCTCCATGAAGAAAATGGAGGAAGAAGAGATCAAAACATGATCTAGAGAGGTTGGGAGCAAGAAAAACTAGAGAGAGAGAGAGGAGAAACCCTACCTTCCTTCTCCTCCATCCTCAGCCCAAAACAGCAAAAGAGGGGTGAAGGGGTACTTAAACCCGAGCAACAAAATCCACTTAGGCCCCTCACAAAGCCAAAATTGCAAAACTGCACAAAAGGCAATTTCTGCACTGTATACCGGAATGCGTATGGGCATACCGGTATCCAGCCAAAAATCCCGCAAACCCGAGCCTCGGCCAAGCAGTCTGCGCAACAGGATTTCGGTATGCGACTTCTCAGTACCGGTACTAATCACTCCAGTACCGGTATGCGAGTTGCACATACCGGAATGCCAACCCATTCCGATACCACCAGCCGGATTCCGCAGAACCCGAGAGCTGCGCAAACCAGTTCTCACTGGATTCCGGTATCCCTAAACCAGATACCGGTATGCAATTGCAAAATCTGCACTTTTGCAGATTTTGACTCCCGGAGTCCGTTTTCGCACTTTTCAAGTCCCGAAAACACTCCGAAGCTCTCCAAACTCAACCCAAAACTCCAGAATAGTACAAGCCACTATTCTCTCACTAGAACTCCGCAATTTGCTAAAGTTCAGTGTACTACATACTCCCCTCCAAAAAAAGGAGTTTCGTCCGCGAAACTACGGATCAACAATAACAAACAAGCAACAAAACCAGAGGAGATAAGAACATCATCCTCGCAGTGAAGCCTCCAGCTCTCACACCAAGCATCGCGTCCAAGATGTTGCTCCGAAGCATCTTGTAGTATGAATAGTGACAATTCTGAATTCCTACAATCCACAAGTCCAATCCACAACAATGCTCCATGAAGTTTAGCTCTTCATGTAGCTCTAATGCGGCGACATCCACCATCCGGGTAGACTTCAAATACTCACTCGGAGCGTCCACACACTTCATATACCTTCAGTAGATCCGAAGTAAACAACTCCACATGCCACTAGGCCCAAAGCCTCAGGGTCTCAAATAGTCCAGAGAATCTGAAACTTAGATTCCTCATACACAAAATTCTTGGATTTCCTTAACCAAGTATCACAATCATATGATCTGATTCAGATGCTCAAACCTCTATCTCTCACAGAGAATCATCCAATGGCCCAAATTCCAAAATGATAGAGCTGGACGCTCTACGCACTCGCACAAAATCCAAGGTATACTTGTGCAAAAATTTCCTCATTCCAACTCAGGTGAATAGTTACTCCTATTCACAATCTCTCAACAATCATCACGTCTAGCTTAGAAGCAAGACAATCCAATTCCGGAACCTCCGGTAATCATTCTCTAACCATACAAAGTAGATAGCCTTTACTTAGCTTATCACATAAATCCTGCTATCACAGGTACAACTTGTCAATTCCATCATCAAGGCACTTTCTGACTATCCATTAGGAATTCATCAGTTACTGCATTCTCGATCTCGATTGCACCTTTTACCAGTCGGGATCAAGGCTAACTCCCGTGATTCGATCCAAAGGGTAGATATCACATCATATATCTCATCTCATCGATATCTCTAGTACATCAGCCTCTAACCTGTTTTCACAGCTTCAACTCATTTCATTGAGTATCGAGATATCTCCAACATTAAGATCTGAGTGCACTTCACACCACTATCAATGCAAACAATTTCCACATCACAATTTGGCAAATTTCTCTTGCATTCTCTCACTTGCTGAAAGGTTAACCCTACCTTTCTATTCCACATCAGAACGCAACTCAATCCGCGGAGAGAAACACAACTACCAAACACATAACCCACCTTCGGGGTAACCAAGGTTGGCGGTCATCGACCACACCAACGGTTCCAAGAAACTCCTCTCACACATATCTCTCCAAAAGGTTTAATCCTTGTATGTGTGAATCAAGAAAAGGGAGTAGATAACTAAGTAATCTCTCCACCATTATCCATAACGTCCAATCAACTGGGAAGTTTGAACTTCGATCACATCCGCTTGTCCCAATCCACTATGGATGGTTTGATTTCCTTGAAATCTCCAATCATAACCACTTTGGCATCAACTGCCATGGGACACTAGTCCTCACAACCAAATCAGCACGCCTTCAATCTGAAGCACTTGCAGTCCTCATTCAAAGGAATCTTCATGGTCTTCATCGCCTCTCGACTTCCAACATGTCGTCGATGCGCACAGGGACCAAGACACCCAAAAGGGCCATCATCACAATACACAAGAGCATCAACAGCTCGAATGATATCACGACAATTTCGTAATGTCTACACCGAGTAAGCAAGTCACCCTCGGTCCAAACTCAAACTCATCTCACGAGAGTAGTACTCAGATTGCAACTACCCTCGAATAAAACCAGAATCCATGGAGCTTGATCAAACAGATCAACAGATCTCAACTACGGGTACATATTCTTGATCGTGACCCTACCGAGTTCACGATAGTCGACCCACAGTCGAAATGACCCGTCCACATAAAACAAATGAGATCGACACTCCACAAGAGGAAACACAAGGCAAAAGAGGTCTCCAGACCAAGCCTTCAACTCTCACAACACCACCGGGATTGCACAAGCAACTCCCTCACAAGAGACATCCTCGCTTTTGAGGATTCTCAACACTCACCAAAAGTGCTGGCCTAAAGGCCACGCGCCCACTCAGCCAACAACCAGGCTTGGGTAGGTGAAACAATCATCACAAATAGCGAACATCCAGCCCTCTGGAAACACTATTTCGTGTCCAAGATCCCAAGGCACTACAGCTCGGCTCACACCCTCATTGGCAATCAGATAGCCGAAGAGCCAGCACAAGTTCAAATTAGAACTATACGCTCTCAGCCAAATAAAGCCAATCGCTTCGTTGGCGCACAGAAATATCCAAAACTAATGGATTACAAGAACAGTACTCTCAAGTCCAAACACTCAGGACCACTCAATCTGCAACGATAAGGAATGAGTTCCCTGCCATGCATTCGGCGAACAGCCGAACCAAAACCACAATCATAACAAACAACAAACAACTCCAATGCTACGAGCTGCGACAACCTCCATTGTCGCTGCATCACCATCCGCCCGTCAAACATGCATGCACACGTCCGAAGCCGACCGTGCGAAGTCGATCCCAATACCGTCGACATTATTCTCCTCAATCACTCCCATTGGAAATGGCCCACCTGGCCACAAAGAGAGTACTTGCCCCTACTCCAAGAGCATCATCAGGTACATGCGGACTCCACCGCTCACACGTCACAATAGTCGATGACGATTTGACGTCCCTCTTCATCCTGCTGAAGATCCACCTTCTCCAGATCAATTCATCTTTGAACACTTGATTGTTCTCTTACGATAGACTTGCCACTTATAGTAGCTTCCTTTGCCGTCCCAACGGTCTCCACGTCTCTCGCCCTTATCAAGGTGCGATCCGCATTCTCACAAAACTTCCTGTAGTCGGCTGCCAACTGGATCATCGAGTCTTCCAGTCGCTTAATCCTCTCGTATGCCGGCGCAAGGTCTCAACTTGTAGTAATCATCATAATTGATCGCCGCTCCACCACACTCGCTGAATTTACCAGTTGTTCTCTCAACTTCTGGGTCTCACCAAACCCGGAGGATGCAGAAGTCCCGCCTCGGCTGCCTCGGCAGCCATCGAGTGCGTCGATCCCGCTCAAGCTGCAACAAGCAAAACATGCGCAGGTGAAACACCCCACGCCAACGCATCCCCACACAAGACTATAACCCCAATCACGCGAAAGTAATGAAGTGGACTCCCACTATTCCCCGATGTCACATTGTCGGCCGCCAACGTGACCCTCCAAGGGTATAGAAGTGGTTCACTCCGATCTAACTCCAATAATTTTGGAGCTTTAGAAATGACCCAATCATAATACTTTCGCCAATATGTCACAAGAGATCCCGTCTCTCACGTTCCTATTCCTTATCGTCCAACCTGCCTAAGGTTTACTAGGTCCACTAAGACTCAACCCTAGGCTCTGATACCACAATAATCTGTCACGCCCCGGGCCCTCGTGGGAGCCTACCAGGCATGTGCACAGACCCGCCGTATACCTCAAACAACAGAATGTACACAAGGCGTCTATGCTAACAACAATCAAGTAGGATAAAGAATACATCCTAAACAAGGTAATCAGAGCGAGAACATAGTTCTACATCTAAAATAAAATCCACCCAATTAAAATCTCAAGATATACAATAGCCTTATACATCTTATCAACTAGTAGATCAATCAACAAAACTATACATCTTTCATTCAAAGCACAATGAAAGGAAACCCATGGTATGGCTACAACAACACCGTAAAGGCTCTAGCTAGCTGCTAACCCCTCGCCGCGATCCCAAGCCTCTCCTGCTGCGGAAGGCTCTGAAATAAAACCCCAACAACAATGGGGGTGAGAACTATTATACAATAGTTCTCAGTGGGTAAGCCGCCGAGAGTGGCGAATTACACCGCTAGGTCAACTGAGGCAAGATAGTAAACTGAAACATAAGGCATAAAGCATAAAATGCTAAACAGGTAAATCTACTACTATCATGCCTCCAATGAATAAATCATCTACATGAACATGAATATGCTCTATTGTCATAAGTTCAACATTTAATCATATCATTTTACCTGCATGTCAAATTTATGCTATGTTTAATCACATATGCTTTAATATAATAAACTCACTATATGTCAAGTTTTACTATCACACAAATGACTTGTCTCCAACAATATGTGCGTTATGTTCACTAATCACTAGAGTGTCAAGTCATGTCAATGTCTCACTACATGCAATGCCACAAGGTCACCACCCAATACTATGTCCATACACTACATGTATATGCATCAATCAATTAGGGTGTCAAGTGTCATATTCCTCACGATATTTCCTACCATAAAAGACTTCTCAAGTCTTGGCTTGAGCCGTGCCTAATGGCCCCGTGGTAGTCAACATTCTAGCTAGAATGAGCCTCCCCCACGACAATCCACTTCGGCGCCCATATAATCTGCACACAAGCGATCCGCGTCGCAAAAGGCCCACTCCGGAGTTGCCGTCTTGTAGGGAGCTACCCTCACAAGCATGTGCGAATGAGTACAATGGCATAACAAGCATAGTCAACAGCATAGAAAATACGTTCGTCATGTCTCTAACATGAAGTAGCCAATCGATGTCCAAGGATCTAACATTATGTCATAATATCAACCTAGTTATTCACCTAAGTGAAAAGTCATATGTTTAACCTCACTCTAAGTCAAAACATGTCATATTATGTTTACTACATTCAATAGCCAAAATGCTAAAAGTCAACAGTATCATGTTGTTCTCAATTTGTCCGTTGCTAAATCCCTACCAATATATCCATGTCTCTAACATGAAATGTTCATCTCTTTGTTTACTAAATTCATAAACCATGCATTATTCTAATGCCATATATCATGCATTCTACAATGCCAAATCATGCATTATTGTCACGCCCCGCCGGCCCTTTAACACCAACTAGGTGGAAAGGAAACCGCACGGGCGCATGCCCCAGACCCGCCGAACGGATAGAGACTTTTCTACCCGCCCAAGGCGTCACAATATAGCATATCCACAATGTTCCAACTAGGAACGGAGTACAAGAGTTGCGCAAGGAAAGCATCAACATAAAGAAGATCTACTTCTATTACATCACATTTCACATTTATACATGTCCAAATTTTTCTTTTCATTCCATACAACATGTTCCAAAATATGGAATATACAAAATTCATACATGTAATACAAATCCCCTATGCTATCATAGTCCAAGACTAGGGGTACAACTCTATGTATCACCAAAATGGAAGGGCCGCTATCTAAAGAGCCAAACCCTTGCCTCGCTCCGCCGCCTCACTCGCGGAAGGACCTGAAAAACGTGGGGTGAGAACTATAAACATAGTTCCCAGTGGGTAAGGCCACCCAAGAGAGAAGCTCGACCCACCAGGTCCAAAGAAACACCATATGCATAAGTTAGAATATATGTAACTATGCAACAATTATTTACATGCTTAGTAAATAAACATAAAGGATGCAACCAAATGAAATATAATTTATCATTCTCTCCTAGGTTCATCCTATGTCTCACATTGACTAAGTTCTTTTACTTGTCATTTACTTATGGTTTCGGAATCGCCGTCTCACCATATTAGTTCCAACATTCAAGGAGTGAAATCGTCACCTCCAATTCGAGTAGCGAAATCGTCGCACACTCGGGATAGCAAAATCGTCGCACATCCCAATCATCACCGCCAACTCATGGCATAGGTAGCGAAATCGTCGCATACCCGGGATAGCAAAATCGTCGCACATCCCAATCATCACCGCCAACTCATGGCATAGGTAGCGAAATCGTCGCATATCCGGGATAGCAAAATCGTCGCACATCCCATCATTCACATCACTTGCCAACCTAAATCTCATGATCTTAGGTTCAAGTCACTATGCCTCACCTATGTTCAATAACACTAGGTTTACTTTTCACCCTCAACCTAGGTCCATGACTCTAGGTTCCAATTCATGTCCAACCTATGTTCAATGACACTAGGTTCAATACTCACATGTCCAACCTATGTTCAATGACACTAGGTTCAATACTCACATGTCCAACCTATGTTCAATGACACTAGGTTCAATACTCACATGTCCAACCTATGTTCAATGACACTAGGTTTAATCATACATGCAACCATGCAACAAGTACTTATAATTGAGTTATACTTGCAATATACATCATGCAATAGGAGTTAATTATTCTACCTATCATGATTTTATCCTTTGCCAACATGCAACATTCTAGGGTTCTCAACACATACCATTTTATATTTAAATGGATAATTACCCTAGACATGGAAGTGACCTAATCACTTCGATAAACACAAACCCACCTCAAGAGCTTCCAAATCTTGTATTCTTCAAGCTCCTAAGTGTCCAAGTCTTGAGTTCTTGCTTCAACCCAAGCTTCTACAAGAAAACGGTTCGTTACCCGTTACGAACCCTAAAATCAACTCAATATACGAAATCAAGTGTTCCAACATGATTTCCTATGCCTCAATTACAATTATCGAAGGTCCAAATATTTTTAGAACCCTTCATTGCAAAAGCCCTCATTCTACCTAGGGTTTGCATGCATGCAAGCCAAACCCTAGATTTCGTGGCCAATCTCCCTCCATTTGAGGTTTAGATTGCCAAGGGTTCCCAAAAACCTCATTTCAAAGGATTAAATCCAAGGTTTGAACCCAAAACGTGAGGTACTAACCTTAATCACGAAATCTCCAAGCTTCTTCTTGCGCCAAGAAGCTTCTTTCCTCCTTTGGAAGTCTTTTCCAAGATCAATCCACCACTTCTCCAAGCTTTTGGAGAGATCTCTAGAGAGAGAAAGTGAGAGGAGAGGGAGAGGAGGAGTGGAGAAGATGATCTCTGAGAAAAGAGGGTGTTCCCAGCCTTTCTAATACCCCATGCATGTGAAAAGACCATTTTGCCCCTCTCCACAAGCAACACAACAACCAGCCTAATTCTGGACACTGTATACCGGTATGTGCATTCACATACCGGTATACGGGTGTTTATTCCGGTATGCCTCAGGGATTCCGCAGAACCCGAGAGCAAGCTCACTGTTTCGCACACTGTATACCGGTATGCCATTTCCACATACCGGTATACCCCGAAAAATCTCGCAAACCCGAGAGCTGGGTTCTCGGTCTCAACATGGCATTCCGGTATACCATTTCTCATACCGGTATACCCCGAAAAATTCTGCAAAACCCGAGAGTTGGGTTTTCGGTTTCGACATGGCATTCCGGTATTCCTACCTCACATACCGGTATACAAGCTCCAATTCCGGTATTGGAGTTCACATACCGGAATCCAGTGCAGACTTTACCAATTCTGCAGTTTTAACTTGTCGAAGTCCGTTTTCACGCCTCTTTTGCGCCGAAAACACTTCGCATAAGTCCTAAACTTGGTCGAAGCCTCACGTATGGCCTCTCATGCCATTTTCTCACTAGAACTCTACAATTTGTAGAAGTTCAGTACGGTGCACTGAAATTCAGTGTACTACAATTATTCTAATGCCACATATCATGCATTCTACAATGCCAACAAGTCCATAAACCATGCCATGCATGAGCTACACTAACCTCTACTACATAGAGTATAAAAGCTATCATACAAGTATTCCATTAACCACGAGCTCATGTTTAACCAATCACAATTATCGCATACATCTAGAATCCCTTTCCTCAAGTCTTAAATATGGAATCAACCCACGACCAAAAGGTCGAGTCCAAGGCCAACAACGCCCTTCATAATCGCTCACCTAGTTGAGGTGCAACAACTTATCATGCATTTGCCATAACTTCTCCTTTCTCTATACAAGCATACTCTAGTATGCAAGAGAATTCACCAATTCCACAACCAAGTAGTGTCTCCTATGATGCTCATCTCTAGCATGCATAACCTAATTAGCATTTTATAATGCATCATTACACTACTAGCACAAATACTCTATCATGCATATTATCATCATAATGTCATACTATATGAAATATGCACTTTTCATATACAACCTATATGTCTCATGCAATCACAATTATCATCATGCCATAATTAACATAATTATGCATCTAATTAACCCTATAACAAGATAGGAGACATAGGGGGAGTTCACCCATTTCGGTGAGGTCAAACCCACCGGATACCCGTCGAAACCTCGCAGTACTACGAAACGGAGTTGTCCCCCGAGCTTCTCATACCCTAAGATAATTTTTCAAGGGGTTAGGGGTATCGAACAAGCAATTTCGAAAACCACCAAAACAATGAGGCAAAAGGGTGAAAAAAATACCTTGAGCAAGTAAAACTTGTTCTAAGTCCAAATTGAGGTTAGAGATCTTCAAATCTAACCTACAACAACATTCTACACCCATCAATTCTACCTCAAGAGCTCTCATTCAAGAAACCCCAAAATAAACCCTAATTCTCATGAAACTAGGTTTACAAGCTAAATCCAAGCAAAAATCACAAATAGAGGAGTTGTAAGATAACCACTCACCTCCTAAGAGCTCCAAACCAAGCAAAAAAAAGACTAGGGTTGGAGATTCATCCACCAACCGGCTCTCCTCGTCCATCCCGAGCTCCCCACAAAGCGTAGAAGCACTCCTCCATGAAGAAAATGGAGGAAGAAGAGATCAAAACATGATCTAGAGAGGTTGGGAGCAAGAAAAACTAGAGAGAGAGAGGGGAGAAACCCTACCTTCCTTCTCCTCCATCCTCAGCCCAAAACAGCAAAAGAGGGGTGAAGGGGTACTTAAACCCGAGCAACAAAATCCACTTAGGCCCCTCACAAAGCCAAAATTGCAAAACTGCACAAAAGACAATTTCTGCACTGTATACCGGTATGCGTATGGGCATACCGGTATCCAGCCAAAAATCCCGCAAACCCGAGCCTCGGCCAAGCAGTCTGCGCAACAGGATTCCGGTATGCGACTTCTAGTACCGGTACTAATCACTCCAGTACCGGTATGCGAGTTGCACATACCGGAATGCCAACCCATTCCGGTACCACCAGCCGGATTCCGCAGAACCCGAGAGCTGCGCAAACCAGTTCTCACTGGATTCCGGTATCCCTAAACTAGATACCGGTATGCAATTGCAAAATCTGCACTTTTACAGATTTTGACTCCCGGAGTCTGTTTTCGCACTTTTTAAGTCCCGAAAATACTCCGAAGCTCTCCAAACTCAACCCAAAACTCCAGAATAGTACAAGCCACTATTCTCTCACTAGAACTCCGCAATTTGCTAAAGTTCAGTGTACTACACCCACATTGGAAACCAATGTCTTGTTGTTGCCATTTATATACTCCTTCTTTCTCATGTTGTTTACTTGAGAGAAAGTGAGAGTTATACTCTCGATTAAACACACGCACGCACGCACGGCACGAGCACGAGCCGGGCCGGGTCGGTCGGGCGGCGCGTGTGGTCCTTTCTCCCGGTTCTTTTTATTTCTTTTATTTTTATTTTATTTTATTTTTTATTTAACCTTACCTTGTGGAGCAAGAAATCGTGCCGTTGGAGCACGATCTCTTCCCTTACCTCGCGGAGTTGGGAATTGTTCGTTGGAGCACGATCTTTCCCGAGATCCCTTTAAAGGGAGGTTTTGGCCTTTGCAGGGCAGCAGTGTGCTTTGAGTCTGAACTGCCTCCTCCTCTCCCCTTCCTCTCTATATTACTCTTTTTCTCCCCGTCGTTCTGAGTTTTGCTGGATCTTTAAAAGCTTGCCGGGTTCATCCACCTTGAAAGCGTGCCGACGGGGTGGAACGTGGACGTTGTATCGCTGGAAGTGATTGCCGGGAAGCCTCGCAGTACGTTTAGGGGCAATCTCACTTCTAGGACAGTGCTCTGCACGTCTCGATCCACAGGCCTTTTCTAATCCCTTTTATTTACTATTTTATCATTTAATACCTATTCGGATTTCTACAAAACTGCAACTGCATTTTTTCTAATCATTTAAAAAGATCAAATTTGCTAAAAGATTCGAAAGATTTTTCCAACAAGGGGCTCACCGGCGAGGAGATCGGCGGTGAGAAGCTCCGTTTTGAAGGGGTCGTCGGAGAGGAAATTAGCGACGAGGAGCTCGCTGCATAGCTCACCGGCGAGGACCTTGTCGCCTATGTCGCCGACAAGGAGCTCGCCGGTGAGGATATCGCCGGCGAGGAGTTCGCCGGCGACGAGCTCGCCGGCGAGAGATCGTCGAGGAGGAGAGGGAGAGGGTGGGAGCGGATTAGGGAAATGGATTTTGAGGGGGTTTATTTTTTGCTTCACTGTAGCTAAGAAGAAGTAGAGGGGGAGAGGGTGAGCTGACACTAATGCAACCACCGACACTAACGTCCCGGTCCATGGCTGTGACGGCTCCGTTCACTTTTAACAAGTTGGTGTTGAACGTTGAGACGGAACACTAAACGGACGTTACTTTTTTCTTTGAACTCGCTCAGGATGATCGACGGCTACAAACTCGCTTTACGATTAGTGCGTCACAGCGAAGATGAAAAACCCGTTACTACAGTGGGCTTTAATTTGCGCGCTTTATTTCCATGGGTTATGCATTTTGAGCTGCAACGTAGGATGCCATGTATCATGTATGCTGAATATATATTGGACAAATCCTGTGTTGCCAAGTGGCAAGTGCCTAATGGCAGAGTGGAGTGATTATTAATTACATATGGTCAGTTTACACTTTACACTTATTGAGAAGAAAATGTGTTAATTGCACAAAAAAAAAAGGGAGGAAGGATTGCAATTACACCATAAGACATCAGACGGCATAAATAAGATTTAAGGACTCGCAAAATTAAAAATTATACTTTAAGTTAATTAATCCGTGGCGACTTTTTTTATCGTCACCATAAATAATTAATTTATGGTAATTTTTTTTATCGTCATTTTAAGTTAATTAATTGGTGGCAATTTTTTTTATCGCCATCATAGGTAGCCAAATAGTGGCGACAAAATAGTCATTTAGTGGTGAAGTTAGTATCGCAATTTTAAGTTAATTAATCGGTGGCGACCTTTTTTATCGCCACCATAGGTAACTATATAGTGGCGACAAATAATAATTTGGTGGTAAAAATACTATCGCCATTTAGTTAATTAATTAGTGGTAATTTTTTTTATCGTCATCATAGGTACCCTAATAGTGGCGACAAAATAGTCATTTAGTGTGAAATTAGTATCGCCACTTTAAATTAATTAATGGTGGCGACTTTTTTTATCGTCACCATTGGTAACAATATAGTGACGATAAATTTTGTCGGCATCTTATTTTTGCCACCAATACTATCTTTTCTTGTAGTGTAGCCCCAGTATCTTTCGTATATGATGCTTAAATCCGATTTAATTCTATTATGTAATAATAGAGGGACCGAAAATATGTAAACGTTATTCAAGGGACTTATTTATAAGTTCGGCCTTTTTGAGCAATATGTAGTATTCTTTTATCTGCCGAAATATATGTGTCACGGACATGGACACGGGACACAGGACACGACACGACTCGGATACGGCAACTAGGACACGACGACTCGGAAAAGCTCAAAATATAAGGACACGGACACGGCTCGGACACGGCTAATAAAATATAATATTTTTTAATATAATAATATATATTTATTATATATAATATACTAATTTTGCAAACAAAACTATACTTTAGAATGAAAGTCAATATAATAGTTTTAAAATTAAAATTCTCCACTAAATATAGTTTATTTAGATCATTAAAAAAAAAGCCAAAATGTTTACCATTAAACATTGCTTATGCTGAAAAACATAGTAAAATAAAAAAAAATATACTCCTATCTGCTTCCATCATCTTCATTTTCATAATCTTCATCGGTAAGTATAAATTTCTCTAATTCTGGTTCATCAAGTGAGAGATTCGCCAACTCAAGAATGCCAATGTCGTTGAAAGAGTCAAAACTATCACCCGCGATATCCCACATCTTAGTAAGCCCTTCTTGATATTGTGGCTTTCTTCTTGACATAAGACGTAAATTTGTATGAACAAATACTAAATCTTTTGCTCGTTGTGGTAATAAATTGTTTCTCTTCAATGTGTGAATAAATGAATAAGTACTCCAATTTCTCTCACAACAAGAAGAAGAACTAGGATGCCCAAGTAATTTGAGAGCAATAGTTTGTAAATTTGGTGCATGTACACCATGAATGAGCCACCATGATTTGGCATCCATTACTGCTCTATCATAAAGAGAGTCACTTTCCGCAAAAGGCCCCATTGTAATACTTGGCATTTTGAGAGGTTACTGGACTCGAAACATTTCGGGCGCCCGAATATTGGGAAGTGGACGCCCGAAAATTTTCGGAGCCGATGGACGTTTTGGATGGGTCCGGAAGTTGCTGACTTGATTCGGATCAGGGCGCAGGTTTTAGACGCCTGGATTGTGGATCTGGAATAGGGTTGTGACGTGAATTTACACGTGTCGTATTGCAGGACACGTGTCGATTGCCGGAGAAGTGCCGCCTCGCCGACTACTGACTGTTGTTGGGGACCGCTTGGCCACCATCTGACACCTGGATTACTGGATTTTCGGACGCCCGGAAGTGGGAATTCGGGCGCCCGAATGTGGTGATTTGGAGCCTATAAAGAGGTGAGCCCCCTGATTGTTTTGAAGTCATTTTCCCACTTCGTACCACCTTTTCTAGAGAGAGAAAGCTAGAGTAAGGGCCATGTGTTAGCATTAGTTTTGATCTAGCTTGTTCTCTTCTACTGTGTTGTTCTGATCTGATTTTGATCAGTTGTACTATTCAGGTTACGGTCCATTCAGTGGTATATTCTGATTGGAGTACTGTTCGAGCCTAGGGTGTGCTCTGGAGGGTTGGATCTGAGATTGTAGTTGATTTCCACCGTGGTTGGATTAGCTTTTGAGGTGGGTTAATGTTTGCCAGATTCAGTGGATTTTCTCCTATGTGCTTACTCTCATATTAGCATAATATGATATTGTTGGGATTATATTAGCATGATATGATATTGTTGGAATTATGTTAGCATGATATGATATTGTTGGAATTATGTTAGTTGTGACATGCTCTAGTTGAGATTAATGCATATGTATGATATGATCATAGATGAGGTTGTGATACCTGATTAGCATATATGATTTCATTATATTCTTGATGCATGATCTAACCTACACCTATTCTGTTGATATTCCTTGTACCAGTTGTTGTACATACTAGTGTAGGTGATCTGTTGTGGCTCGTGCTATGTTGTGAGACCCCAGATTAGTCCTATATATGAGATAAAATAGGGCTAAACTCTCAACCCGGCTTAAGCATTTTCGGCGGTGGCTAGGCCGAAGAGGTTGAGAGAGTTAAGCGTGCTAGGACGGGAGTAGTCCTAGGATGGGTGACCCCCTGGGAAGTTGGGCCGTTAAGTTGGTATCAAAGCCAATTACCAGCCGGAAGTTTGAGATGAGTCTCGGCTGAGCCAGGTGTACAGCGGGAAGAGCGAGGCTCTCGTGCTGTTGACTGTTGTGGGTGGAGCGCGGCTCACCACAAAGTCGGTTTAGGCTAGCGAGACAAGTCTCACATCGCCTGGTACTTGTGTGTCTGAGCCTGACGAGGACGTCAGGGCTTAAAGGGGGGGAGATTGTGAGACCCCAGATTAGTCCTATATATGAGATAAAATAGGGCTAAACTCTCAACCCGGCTTAAGCATTTTCGGCGGTGGCTAGGCCGAAGAGGTTGAGAGAGTTAAGCGTGCTAGGACGGGAGTAGTCCTAGGATGGGTGACACCCTGGGAAGTTGGGGCGTCACATATGTTGTTTGTACCTCCTCTTTGTGGTAAAGTTAAGTTGATTGAGAGCACTGGAGCATTGATTGGGTCACTCTTGTTGTTGTTACATTTGAGGTACCGAGGGCACGTGATTCCTTGTGTGAGTTAGTTTGACCCAGTCTGTCGATCATATACCTGTGGGTGCTTGGCGCTGATATGTGTTGTGATACTAAACTTGGTTGGGTCGCTCCCAGGAGTACCACTCCGGAGTTGGTTTTCGTATAGAGGGTTGTACGAGTTGGTTTATATGCAGTACGAAGGGACATGCCTGTACTAGCTGGCTCCCTACGAGTAGAGCATGTTGTTCAGGCCGCATGTATGATGTAAAGACCGAGAATTTTACTATTTAACTCTCCGTTGACGATGTTTATGTGTGTATTTTAATTACATAATCACTCATCAAGTTTTGGGAGAAAATGATTTAAAATGAAAGAGTTACGCGATTTCGAAAATTCACTTAAGTGAATAGTAACTCTGGTTTTCCGGATAGGCCGATGATTAGAGATGGCTTCCGGAGTGTATCAGACTCTATTCTTAGTGGTCCCATAGCTCGTTTTCAACTGTCCGACTATTTTGGACTCGATGGCACCAACAGATTTAAGATTTGATGCACGGTTTTCGAGAAAACTGGACCTTATCGAAAAATAGACTTTTATTCTTCATTGTTTTAGACTCGCAAAGCTTACCGTAGCTCCGCTTTGCGTGTGAACCCTCGGACAGGGACCTTTCATGCGAAAGAAAGTTGGTGTCGATGGATTTTGGTCGCGAGTACGCTAATCGAGGACATTTGGAAATGATCGTTGGTTGTTATACACATGATGTATAGATGGATCGGATTGACAATGGGTTTGTCGTGAATCGAAAATCAAATCGAACGAAACAAAATCGTGGGTTCGATGTCTCGCCAGTGCTGAACACGATGGCGCTACCCGTTTGCAGATCCGACGGACGAATCGACGGATATCGCACGTTTACCAGGGAAGGGACAATCGACATATTTGTATTTCGCGCAAAAACCCCTAATATTTTATGTACCGAATCGCGTGAAACTTGGCGTGGAGGTGCTCACGCACGATTTACGCGTGCTGTGAGGGACTCACGAAGAATTTAGGGTTGTCGGGGGACTTATGCGCAAAATGGCAAATCTATATATTTTGCTCATCAGGGTTTGCTCCATGAAACCCTAACCCTAGTTGCCTCCACCCCTCCACAGCAACCCTAACCGACCCCCTCACCTCTTGTGCATCTTGATGCGCGCTGCCAGCCGCCGCCGGCCAGCCGCCGCCGGTCGTGGGTGCAGCCAAGCCCGTCCCTCACCATCATCACCACCATCTCTCTCTCTCCCTCCTTTCCTCTCTGGTTGGAAGCAACCAGGAGGATGGTGCATCTTTCTCTGCGGGTTGCTGCCGCTGCCACCGACCTCCCGCGCGCAGCTCCGCCGTCCCCGGCCGTCCCTGCTCGCCGGCGCCGCCCTGCAGCCATGGCTGGGCCATCCTGGACCCGTGCGGGCTGGTGGAGAAGAAAGCCACCAGCCGCCGGGCCTACCGTCGACCCCACTCGACCTCCCGACACCGCCGCATCCGATCCCGACGATCGCCGTCGCCGCCGCTCGCGCTGAGAGCCACCGCGGCCGCGCCTGAGCATGGATCTGCTCGGGAGGCCGGGCCACCTTGCGCGCCGCCGCCGCTGCCCGGACCGGCACTCCCCTCCTCCCTTATGACCCCGGAGGGACCCCGCGTCGTCGTCCGGCGCCGCCCGGCAGCTGCCCCCGCCTGGAAGGCCAACCCGAGCTCGGCCCGGTTGGCTGCGGGCTAGGGCACCAAGGCCTATCGCCGGCGCTGCATCCCGTCGTCATCTGAGGCGAGCCCCGGCCTCCCCTCGCCGGCCGCAACCGCCTGCCGCCGGTGAACCCGCCGTCCGGCCGCCGCCGGCCAAACCGAGCCGCCCCCTGCTCCAATAAGCCTTACTAGCTTTCTTGTGCACTGTTTTGGGTTTCGACTCGTTATTCCGGCAATCCGAGGCCACCCCGATACCTCCAGATGTGAGCACGATGATCCTTGATCAGTGCTGATCATCGTGCTCACCTTCTTTTGGGTCAGTGAGCCCCTAGTTAGCGACAAAAGCGCGATTCATGTTCTGCGCGTGTAGTTCGCTGATCTTCGCGTCACTTCGGTCCTCTCCACTGCGGTCGGCTTCGCTCCAAATCGTGAGCACGGCCTCCGGCACGTCGAGACCTATCGGTGCGTGTCTCGGCTGACCCCGAAAACGCTCATTCTGTCGTAACGACCCATCGTGTCCGTTAAATCACATAAAATAATGTGATTTTATAAAAGGTTGAGGACTTTTATGCAATTGTACACCGCGTGGGCCCTGTGGGCAGTATGTATGAACTGCGTGTGACCTCTGGACTGATTGTCCAAGGTCCGATGTCTTACGCGACAATTGAAAGCCGATTTTCGGAGCGTTTCCCGACGAAATCCGTCGACGAAACACGGTTTACGATTCGGGAGTTATCCGACACGACTCGTATGTTCTATTGGCTGCCGCTGAGCCTTGTTGGCTGGTTGTCCCGGCCGTCTCGTGCATTCGGAGACGCCCGGTGAGCGGTAGTGGGTTCCGGTGTCGAAATCGACACTTTCGGGAACCCGGATCAGAACGATCGTCTGACGATGATCGTTTCGATGTTCGATCTTGTGCTTGCTGCCAAGACACCCAAACGGATGTGTTTTGGGGCAGCGGTTGACTCGTGGAGCGAGTAGGTATCTTTCGGGACAGTTCGTGTGTCCCGGGGACGTCCCGGTGCGATTTTAGGACTTTCGGTGATTTGCGGAGATCGGTATTGGGAAACCGAGTCTCGGGATTTGTGGGTTGTGTGTTTGTGTTTTGTTTGAGTCATTTGTCGCTTGTCCCTGACTCGGTGGACCCTCCGTAGGTCCGGTTGACGATCCTCCACAGTCGGAAGACAGACGCGATATTCGTACAGGTGGGTACTTCGATCCGATGTTGGTCTAGTGGTGCATGCTTGGTGACGTTCCTTTTACCCTTTCCTTTTCGTTTCCTTATATGAGTATATGTGATGAATTGAGCCGGCACCTTGTGATCTCTACTTGCATTCCTTACTTGTTCTAGCAGTAGAGTAGATATGATTATATCCGTATCTGAGATGATGTTCTCGTGACCTTCTTGGTCGGTTTCTTGACAAGGTTGTCTGATGACCTATACGGTCGGTATACCCAGAGGGGTGGATTATTGGCTGGTTGCCAACATTTATTGGTCATACTTGCATTGATCGCCATTACTCTTGCGCATTTCGCGAACACCAGCGGTTGATCCCCGCAAGAGGGTGTTCTTTTCCGGAAAAGTGGTCGTACTTCCGACCCGTGAGCTCAGTGGGGCACTTATATGCAGGCAGAGTAGGAGTGGCATGGGCCTGAGGTCTGCGGACCGACATGACATGTTTAGATTGGGTATATTTGCCATATTTATTTGTTGATGCATTACATTTACAGTAGCAGTAGTATATCTGTTTCGTTCTCTACTTACTTGCATTGCTACTGTATTATCTTCCTTTCAGTTTTCTGTCTACCAGTGTGTGCCCGGCCTTCGTCGGCTTGCGGTACCCACTGGGAGGGAGAGACATGTTTACATGTTCTCATCCCCCCACCACCATTTTTCAGGTAGCTCAGGTGGGGAGTTCAGTTCGTGGTTTCGACGCGAGGACGATCTAGCTAGACTGCATTAGCGGTCATCACCCTGGTTATGTTTTCCTTATCTGCATTAGTAGTGAGATACAAAAATGGTTCAGTTAGATGATCATGGATTATGCTTGAATAATGATGAATTGTGTGAAATAATGATTTCCCCCTTTATACATGGATGATGTTTTCTCGCTTTGCATAACTTGGATTTAACTTGGATTATCAGTATTGACTGTATTTCTTCGTGTGGGTGTCTACCCTTCGTGGTAGCTGAATCTCAAAATGAAGTTCCGTGTTGGAACAGTTTTAAAAGGTTTTTCGTGATTTTGATTTAATGCTTATTAGAATTCGAAAAACAAAGCTTTCGAGTGGAAAGCAATTTTGATAGAATGTTTGTTGTACTGTGCATTGCATCATCATTCGCTTAAGGTGTGCTTAGAGGCATGTAGGGATAGCTGAATGAAATATACTCTATGTTGTATCTTGTGGATTATTGTGAATGCAAGTGTGGTTGTGATCCTGTTGTATGATGTTGGTACGCCGTGCAAATACAGGGGAGACTCTGTCCGTATAGACAGAGGTGCCTGTATTTGTGGCAGGTCTGTTCACTGCGCGGGCTAGGCTTTCAAAAAAAAAAAAATTGACCCGTTTTCCGCATCTAGATTCTTTCTTCTGCATTGAAAAAATATGTTTTCAAACAATTATCTCTTTCCTCTACAAGTTCAACATCTTTATGTGGAGGTATTTATTTTTTATCTTCCTTGAGCCATTCATTACTGTAATACATACAAATTTACAAAGATTACTATTAAAGTTTGCTTATAAAAATTACTAATAATGGATAAATAAGGTGAGACATAATCATACCTTGGATTCAACGAATGTGCCAAACAATGAAGAGGGGTACAATTTTTTGTCCATCGATCAATGAGAATACCATACACAATCGCATAAATCGTGACTGCTCATCTTCTTGCTTTCTTTCATGTCGATATATTGCCACTTTTACCTTCTCTATTATTGAATCCCACATTTCATAAATTAAGTGGAGGCAAGGTTTATCAGTATCTCCTCTTCTTAATATATCATAAATAGGATCAGTGAAAGAAAGGATATAGTCAATTTTGTCCCACCATATATCATCAACTATCTTATCCTTCACAAAAAGTGCTTTTCCAATATCATCCTCTTTGTATGATAACCATTCGTC
This sequence comes from Puya raimondii, assembly GCA_016920855.1. NCBI lineage: Eukaryota > Viridiplantae > Streptophyta > Magnoliopsida > Poales > Bromeliaceae > Puya > Puya raimondii. Next base: position 21,190,304 of record JABWPP010000050.1, on the reverse strand, counting down.
ACTAATTATTATCGATTGAAGACCTCATTTTACAAGTTTAAATCTCTTAAGCATCACCACAAAAGAAGCAAAATGAGTAGAAACAATTGAAAGCAATTTCAAAGGTACAAACTTATTAAACATAGACAATCGCATGGAGTGGTTCATAATAATTTTTTTTATAATCATAGCATCATCACAAATCTCCGTAATCTATTTGCACTCTTCATATGTAGTGGAATTATTCTCTGTATTCTTGGCAGCACAAATATATTCTAAAATAAGATTTAAAGTGTGTACAACACATGGAGTCCAAAATATGTGAGGAAACTGTTGCTCTATAATTCTTCCCGCTGCCCTACATACATGAGCGTTGTCAGTTATAATTTGGACTACTTTCGATGGCCCAACCTCCAAAAGTACCTCTTTAATTAAATTCACAATATAATATTTGTCTTTCTCGACTCCTTCATTGTTAATTGCCTTTAAGAACATAGGACCATCCTCTGTCACAGCCATGAAATTAATTAATGGTCTTCTTTGAGGATCGCTCCTTCATTGTTACGTAGTTCTTAGCATATTAACGCTAGGAGGAACATAGCCACTAATCATATGATTGGTCGCATATGTGTAAGAACTAACATAATGAGGATTTCTAGCTAGATTAAATGACAATCCGCTGGTATAGAACATTCTAGCTATTTCACTATGTAATTGTTCACGAGCTTGTAAGTTAAATGCTTCTTCCAAAGGCGTGTCCCCATTGCCTTTCCTTTTCTTTGAAGGAAAATTATCCAGTGAAATAATATTACCACCAATTCCTTCTGACTAGAAAATGGTGGCAATGGTACGGATTTTGATTTTACATTTTTGGCTCTAAATTCAGCTTCCTCAGTTTCTTTTTTTAATTCATTAAGACATTGTGGTGTTATTTTGGCACATCCTCGAATTCCTTGACCAGAAATTTTTAACAAGTGTGCTTTAACTCTTGAATATGATCCGATAAAAGTCATATTACAAAAGTTACATTTGAATGAACAATTTTCCCCTTCTTCCACCTTATCAAGTTTACTAACATAACCCCATAAAGGTTTATCCGTTTGGTTTTGATCTAATGAATCTACCAAATTCTCATTACTTGATGCCATAATCCTACAACATTGAGGAAAAAAAATGTGAACATAAAAAAAAATAATAGTTCATCTTAATTCTAACATGAATGTAAAAAGAATTAAATAAAGAGATACTATAACCCTAATTAAAAATAATCTTAATATAAAAATAAATTTTTATTCAAAAAAATTATAATATTAATGCAAAAAAAAAGATAGAAAAAAGTACCTATAGTCTAGAGGATTTGTTGAAGGAAACCTCAATAGAAATCAAAGATGAAATAGATAATTTTTTTTGTTAAGTAGAATTAGGAATTAGGAAACCTCAATAGAAATCAAGTACACTCCAAGACGAACACATAGAGCAAGGTTTCACCAAAATCGGAGTTCTGGGGCACAATTTGGTGGCTTTCCAAAGAGATAGCATCGATATGACAACCTGAACTTCATTTCTTAGGAGATAGCATAGATACGGCAACCTGAACTTCATTTCCTAGGAGTTCTTTCCACATTTTCATATAGGAGAGGGACTTTGTCATAAATTCGTTTGGGAGAGGGATAGGCTAGCAATAAGGGAAAAAAAAGCTATGGGCTTTTGTGCAAATTGATCCGACCCTATGTAAGCCGACTAATGAGATTTCGGATTTTCTTTTTGCTTACCCTAACCCTAATGCTAACCTAGCCCTAACCCCTTGAAGTTGCCCTCTCTCTTATCTCTCTCTTTCTTTGGACGTGCCACATGCCACCGTCATCGTTTGCCACCGACCAAAACAGCCAACCTCCCCACGTGCAAGCCCTCTCTCTCTCTTTCTCCTCTCGAATCGAGCTAGGCCCGAGCCAAGTCAAGCTCAGATTGAGCCCGAGTCGAGCCTAGGTAGTGCCAACCTTGGTTTCACTGTCTCTGGGCCCTCGGTACATGCACCCAGCCGCGCGCCACCTCTCGAGGGGGCCCTCTCCTCTCTCACTGCGGCTTGTAGCCACCCTAAGCAAGCAGGCTCATCGGTCCCCCTAGCAGGCCAAAAGTAGGCCGAGTTGTTCCTCGATCATCTTCGGCACATTGACCGACCAACCAAACCTCCTAACTGTGGCGGCAGTGTGTAACCCGTGTCTAGCTACTTCAACTGGAACTGTGCCACAACCGCACGCCAAATTGAGGTTATTTTTTGTCGGTTTCTTCCCTCGTGTCCGGCGGCTACATTACTCTTCATTGACTCCTCCGCATACCTAAGATCTGAACCGAAATCTCCAAAAACAATGATCTTCCCCCTTCTCTCTTTGGTGCAATTATCATATGCTTTGTGCAACGTTTAGCAAATCGTGCTTATTTCGCACGTCATTTGGGTTGTTGGATTTTTTTGTGGGATCGATCTCGCTGATCTAATCGTGAGTCGTGGCCATGCTCTTTGCTAGTTGAGCACCTATTAACAAGGCCTAATGGTTGCATTTAACATGATCGAAGATCTCTGCGATTGGGTTGGCGCACGTGCTGTCCCGGTACTAAAATTGGCACGATCCAAGACTTCAGAAGGTACTTGTGAGACCCCAGATTAGTCCTATATATGAGATATAATAGGGCTAAACTCTCAACCCGGCTTAAGCATTTTCGGCGGTGGCTAGGCCGAAGAGGTTGAGAGAGTTAAGCGTGCTAGGACGGGAGTAGTCCTAGGATGGGTGACCCCCTGGGAAGTTGGGGCGTCACAGTTGGTATCAGAGCCAATTACCAGCCGAAAGTGTGAGATGGGTCTCGGCTGAGCCGGGTCTGAATGACAGGCTAGCGAGACGTCTCACATCGCCTGGTACTTGTGAGTCTAAGCCTGACGAAGACGTCAGGGCTTAAAGGGGGGGAGATTGTGAGACCCCAGATTAGTCCTATATATGAGATATAATATGGCTAAACTCTCAACCCGGCTTAAGCATTTTCGGCGGTGGCTAGGCCGAAGAGGTTGAGAGAGTTAAGCGTGCTAGGACGGGAATAGTCCTAGGATGGGTGACCCCCTGGGAAGTTGGGGCGTCATAGTACTTTTCTTATACCGTTGTCTACTGATTAGTGGAAGTGTGGACTTGCTATTCTGGCACTCTAAAATGGCATGCTAGGAACCTGTTGGGGGCTAAATGTACTTTATGTGCAGTCCTGGTGCCGAAAACAGCATGATTCGTGGTCCTTGAAATGGGTTTGAGCACACTAGTGGTTCATGTAACTTGTTGGGTTATGTTTGTTATCTGACTAGCTAAAATGAGCAAGTTGGAGACTTTTAGGCATGCTTGTTTCCGACCAGAGCCTCAGTTTGGTCGTGTTACAAGTCGACCTTGGGACTGATCACAGAGTCACACATTGTCCTGGTGCCAAAGTCGGCACTTCCAAAACCTACCGGAATGGAAAGCTATCATACCTATGTACTATTCATGCATATGGACTCTGAAGCTTGTGAGAGGAGTTTCAGAGGGTCCTTGCCGGTCATAACCAGTAGTGGGGTGTTAAGGTTTGATGCTGCTAGTTCCTAGATCGAAAGCAACGTGAAATAGAAACCCTGTGTGGTATAGTTCGGGGTCGTGGTACCTGTTCTTTTGCACCTTGTGCGCAGCTATCCCGACACCTTGTGAATAGCTTTTTTGGAATATAAGGAGGGGCTTTTGTGATGTTTTTGAGCTGGTTAGCCAACAAGATTGTGTTTACAAAAGCCAATAGTGGTTTTGGGAGTCGTACTTTGGTAACTATTATTCCGAAAGTGTCAGTTAAAGTTGACTATGCTTAGGGGCTGGTTATAACACGTTGTGTTTGGTTAGGTCTAGGTGGTCATGGACTTGAGACGAGTCGAGGACTCGATTGATTTCACAGTATTGGTGGGTGTTTCGAATTTGGTGTTGGTGTAGCTTTGTAGTTTGGTCTTTCCTTATTTCACCTACTGCTCTTTTTATGCTAGCATGTTGATTATATCTCCTTTCTTGTTTTATTATCTTCTATTGAGTTTATGCACTTCGAGGGATACCATCATAATGACTATGGTACTTGACTTGTAGTAATATGGGACATGTGTAGTACACAAGGTAACCTAAGTAGCTCCTCCAAACATTCTTTAATTTGCTAATTCGAGTCATATAACTGGTCAGCTAACTCTGAACTTATATTACTATTCTCATATTCCTTGATATATAACTGACACATAATCTTTGGACACTTGACTAGCATTGGCTTCTGGATATATTCATGAGATTGACCTAGATTGAGTCCTTTGGCACTCTATGAGAGTATTTGGAGCTTTTTTGCTACTACTGGACAAATATAGGTTGTGCGTTCACATACATTGGTGGTTTGGCCACCTAATGGTGTTTTTTTTAAGAAAAATGGTCGAGATCTGACCTGTGAGCCTTTCGGCGTACCTGCTGGTACAAGTTATATGACAACTTTGTTGAGCATAGATGTGGTGTTAGCCTGAGGTCCCTGTGGCCAATAATAGCACTAATTGGGCATATACTTGTCGGATCGCTGGCCAAACCATTAATCCCCAAAGCTCGACTTGTTAGAAATACGCAATCAATTCACTTAAATCGTACCGACACAATGCTCACGGGTCTCGATTGTGATTTGGTCCAACCAACCTCACGCCACTTCGAATATGACTTGGCCCAACATGGCTTCCCGCCACAGGACAGGATGCGGGCCCATTTAAGCCAACACTACTTGCACTTGATTATCATTACAGTTGATGCAAGTTGACGCCGGAACTTAGAGGGGACATGGAGATAGAACAAATACGACTCGATAAACACTCGGCCCGCCATAGAATCCACCACGTCGAACTCGAGCACACTCACCACTACACGGAATCCACCAACGCAATAGTCGAGCAACGCTCTTCTATCACAGGGAATCCACCTAGGAGATAGGAGTAAGAAAGAAGAAATCCTTCTTCTCAATTGAAAGTAGAAAATTTAATTCAACTTAACTTGTTTATTATCATTAAATTGTTACATAAATATAGGCTCACAAAAGACCTTTCAACTTTCCTACGCATTAACTCGCTTATAATTTTCATAGAAAAACCAGAAGACACTTCTAAGAGTAATAAAAGGCACACATTATTCTAAACTACCATAATTCTTTTTAAGAAAATGAAAAGACAATTTATGAAAAAAATAAGGGACACTTATTTCAAAACTATCATTTATTAAGTGAGCAATGACTTCATCCATCAATTCCAAGGATGGTGTCACTCTCCCTCGGTTGGAAAGAACTTGTTCTCAAGTTTGGTATGCAGGTCGTCTTCATAATACGGTGAAAGATCCGCAACATTGAAAGTCGCCGAAACATTGTAGTCACCAGGCAAGTAGGTCGATACAATGTTGGCTGCCGGTTTGCGATGTTTGTTAGCCGCCTTATTGGGTATAGCGGCGCCCGGCAGTAGGTCGATACAATGTTGGATCTCCCGTATACGTGGAAGGCTGGGTGGAATCTTCTCCGGAATTACATCTTTAAACTCATGAATAAAGGGTTCAATAATAGTGGGTATTTCATTCTCTATTTTATTTTTCTCTACGAGGAGTAAAGAATAGGCCTCAGAAGATTTTGACAACTCCTTAAGAAATAGTGATTTAGGGCATAAGCTTTTATCCTCTTCTGTAGAAAGTTTGGATAAATGCTCAGATTTGGAAGGACCTAGTGTGACTTTAACGCCATCCTTGGTAAAGGTATAAGTGTTCTTGAAGCCATCATGCATGACTTTCCTATCATACTACCAAGGACGTCCAAGAAGTAAGTGACATGCATCTATAGGGATGACATCACACCACACCTCATCCTTATAATTTTTGCCAATAAAGAAGCCAACCAAGCACCTTTTCTCCACTTTCACATAACTTTCTTTCTTAAGCCAAGAGAGCTTATATGGTTGGGGATATTTCTCTACATGAAGCTGTAGCTTCTCTACCATAGTAGTAGAAACCACGTTTTTACAACTATCTTCATCTATAATAACATTACATACCTTGCCATGAGAAGTGCACCGTATGTGAAAAATATTGTTACGAAGCCAATCATCATCCTTAACAGGTGTAGCGCTTAAGGCTCGCCGAATTAGGTGACTTCATCTTCCTCTTTTGCCTCTTCATCATATACAGATGATATAGTTTCGAGACCTTCATCTTCATCAGGTGTCTCCTCCAAGAGAGTAACAATTCTCCTATTCAGACATTCAGAGGCAATGTGTTCGAGGCTTTGACATTTGTAGCATCGCCGCAGGTTGGAGTTGGAAGAACTAGGATGACTAGAAGTAGCCACTGTCTCTTGCTTTGGGTAAGCCTTTTGAGATATGGCCTTAGAAGCTTGAGAAGCACTCTCCCGGTTAGAAGTGTTCTCACGGCCTATGGATCGAGTACCACCGGCACTTGATGGTCGACGCTCTTCCTTTGCCTTGAGTTGCCTCTCCGCCTTAATCGCAAGCTTGTAGACATCATTGTATGTCCAATAAGGTTGAAGGTTGACGATGTCAAAAATCTCACGACGAAGCTCACCAAGGTAACGAGTGTTGGTTTGCTCCTCCGGTTCGTAAATGCCGCATCGCATCATAAGATGATTAAACTCCTTTGAGTACTCCTCAACGGAGCGATTCTCTTGTTTCAGGCGGTGAAGCTTGAGAAAAGTATCTTGCATATAGTGTTGTGGTAAAAACTTCTTCTTGAGTTCTTTCTTCATTTTTTCCTAAGTTTGTATTTTTGATTTTTCTTCGCGAGCTCATCGAATTTTGAGTTGCTCCCACCAAATAGATGCATCCTTTTTAAGCTTGATGGCCACAAGCTTTACTTTGTAGTGCTCGGGTACATCTTCATATTCAAAGATCCGCTCCATAGTGTGAAGCCAGTCAATGAACTCATCATGTTGCATCCTTTCGTCAAACTCACGAATATTAACTTTGATGCCGAGATCCCGGCGGAAGTCATGGTTCCTCCGAGGTTGTCGATGTAGAGAACCTTTCTCACTAGGTGCCCATCTACGAGCATTATGAAATGGGTTGACATTCTCCTCATTTTTTTGCTTTGAACCATGACGAGAGTCATCATGTTCCAAAGCTTCAAAGTGAGCAAGTCGCTCCTCAAGAAGTTGCACTTGTCTCCGCAAGTCATCTTCCCTCTCAACATCCTGCAAATCTCGCTCACGCGTTGCGGGATCCTCCACGCGTGGACCATGCCTTTGGTTGTTAGCCATCTTGAACCTAGGGCTCTGATATCAATCTGACGCCGGAACTTAGAGGGGACGCGGAGATAAAACAAATACGACACGATAAACACTCGGCCCGCCGTAGAATCCACCACGTCGAACTCGAGCACACTCACCACTACGCGAAATCCACCAACGCAATAGTCGAGCAACACTCTTGCTCAACTTAACTTGTTTATCATCATAATTTTTTTTACATATATATATAGGCTCACAAAGAACCTTTCAACTTCCCTACGCATTAATTCATTCATAATTTTCATAAAAAAACTAAAAGACACTTTTAGGAGTACTAAAAGGCACACATTATTCTAAACTATCATAATATTTTTTAAGAAAACGAAAAGACAATTTATGAAAAAATTAAGGGACACACTTATTTCAAAACTATCATTTATTAAGTGAGTAATGACTTCATCCATCAATTCTAAGGACGGTGTCACATGTGATGGAATGCAAGCAACCACAAAATCGTAGCGAAAGAGTAATTGAATTTAAAAAACTTTTAAAACCTTTCAGAAATCGATTAAACTATTTAATCTACATACCATGACCTAGGATCTCTCGAGTTGTGATTTAAAACTAGCAAATAATTAAATCTAATTTAATTGTTTCTTTGCGGGGGTAGAAAACTACACCAATATTCGCAATCGGATTGATACCGGTTTTGCAATCGTAGCCACACATGTGCCTTGCCTCGATCGGTTTTCACGCGAAGTCGATGAAGCCTTTCGAGTATTGTTCAAATCTCTGAGATTGAATGTAGTGCATGATCTTTCGCTTCTAGGTCGTACTGGCGCCTTCCAAGATGGATCGAGAAAAATAACCGAGATATGGGACTTGCATCGGAGATGAAACGAGAGAGAAAGGCTTGACTCCTTTGTGCGACACGTCATCCGAGGAGATTCCCATCCGTACGGATTGGAGAGAGGCACGGCTAAGAGAGTTGGTTTCTTTTAATTGTGTCTTCACTAATTAATTCCAACCCAGCATTTGTGTGTTTGTATATATTCTCTCTCTATCATAATCCTATTAAGATATAAAAATATTTAAATAAATGTAATTCGTTCTTCAATTAAAGACCAAATATAATGTAATAATTAGATTCTCCTAACCCAATTAGAATTAATAAAGAAAAATGATTTGTTACTTTATTTTATAAAAAATCAAAAAGATCTTAACCGTTGATCAATGAAGGATAAAGATGTCATTTTAACATGTAGCAGGTTAAAAAGTTATTTTATGTCGAGAGTATTTTTGTAATTAAACTACGCAACATTTTAAAAAAATTTTGATTGATATCTCAAATTTAGGCATTAATTTTGCACTAATTTAAGCATTAATTTAAGAAGTTGATTGATATCCCAAATTTAGGCATTAATTTTGCACTATTTAGGCATTAATTTTAGAAATTTTAGTGTTCCTCTAATTTAGGCATTAATTTAAATTTTAGAAATTTTAGAAATTGTACTATTTCTAAATATGTTGAATTTAAATATTAAACATTAAATATTAAATATTTAAATTTAAACAATTTAAATTTAAATTAGAGGAATTTTGTATTACTATTTAAAACTTTTTTTAATGTTGTTAAATATTTAAATTCAACATATTTAATATGTTTAAGAAACTTTTAAATTTCTCTAGTTTAGACATTAATTTTGTATCATAATTTAAAAAATTTTGATTGTAGGTAAAAAAATTTAAATTCAACGTACTTAATATGTTAAAAAAAAATTTAGAATTTTTCTAATTTAGACATTAATTTTGTAGCACTATTTAAAAAAAAATTTGTAATGTTGGTAAATATTTAAATTCAACAAATTTAATAAGTTTAAGAAAATTTTGAATTCCTCTAGTTTAGACATTAATTTTGTATCACTAATTTTAAAAAAAAATTGAATATGGGTAAATATTTAAATTCAACATATTTAATATGTTTAAAAAAAATTTGAAAATTTTCTAATTTTGCCATTAATTTTTTATCACTACATAAAAAATTTTAATGTGGGTAATTGATTAGGAATGTAGGGTATAATTCAAATTTATTCTTAGAATAGAATTATACGGGCTAAATTATTCAAATTTTAATACTAAAAATTGATCTTTTAAAATAATGAGATCACGTATTATAATTTAAAATATAAGCTGTAAGTTTAGAACCTAAAAAGTATATATAGAAACCTCCTATAGTATAGTACAATTTAAACTTACTAATGAATAAATTTAGACTATATAATTTAAATTTTAATCTTATAATAAATCTCTACCATAGAGTTTTACTAGAATAAACAAAATTAGGAATGTAGATAAATTAAATAAATTTATATGGAACAAACCTAGACTATTTGTATATTTTATCGATTTGATTAGTCTAATTGATTTGATTTATTAATTTGATTTTGACTTTTACCTTTAAAACTTTTCAGCTTTTAATCAATTTTTAAAATTTTAGTTCCTTACCTTTTGGTTTGCAATTAGCTCCCTAACTTTTATTATTCTTTTTAATTAAATTAGTATCAATGATTTAAAACCAGATTGAACCAATTGGTTCGACTGATTAGACCGTAATCTATTCTATCAAGCGTCTCAGTTCAACCATTGAACTGAATAAGATTAAGAACAATTTGGAACCGTTAAAGATAATAAACATTTTAAACATAATGGCATTTTAACCATTAGAGCTAATAAATATTTTGATATAATTTTAAACGTAAAAATTAAAAAGATTAAGATTACTGGTTAGGAAAAAAAAATGGTTAGGGACCTGAATTTGAACCTGACTATTAATCGCAAAACCTATTTCCGAGCTTGACGGATTTCAAGAATCCATATTCAAGCCCAAAACTGACCAAAAATTCGAAATCCAAAACCAAACCCAAACCCGAAGACTCGAACCCGAAACAATTATTTCTCTTTGCCACATTACGAAATATATTATATTAAATCTAAAATTTTAAAATATAAATTCAAATATAATATTAAACTTTATATATGATTCAGGTTGTATTCAAGGTGGGTATAGACAAAATCCATAGTTGTCAAATAATTTGAAAGTTTCCTTTAATGAAACGACGAAATATAGTGGAGGTTTTGATAGATAGAGAGAAGAGAGATTTTGATAATATAGTGGAGGTAAAATTACTTAATTACCCACGTATTAAAAGACCAAAATATTTCTCTTTGGGGTACCTGGTAACCGGTACCTCTCTCAAAGTGACCTGCTATTGCAGGTCACAACTTAAAAAAAAATTAAATCTGAGCCGTAGAGTCGGAATGAATGAACAGTATCGAAAAATAACAAGTATAGAAGCACTACTCATTAATAAAACTATTATAATATATCTGTAGAAATTGAAGTTTCTTTATGGTAATTTTTATAAAGTTAGGAGACTATTGTGTAATTGGACAGTATATAATGAAATGATATCGTCACTTCAGAGTTCTGACTATACTGTAAGACATGAGACGGACTTTCGTAAAATTTCACGTGATAAGTAATGGTTTGGAGATAAAAACAGTCGAGAGAGAAACCGTGAAACGAAGTTTTTATTCAAAAAGGGCGACATACATTTTATATGTCAAATCGTGAGATTTCACAGTGAGAGGGACTTATGTGCAAAATACACATATAGGTGAGTTTTGAGTAAGAAACTGTAAACCATACAGGCTAAAATGTAATTTTTACAAAATAAAAGAAATTGCAAAAAAGTTATCATTTCACATATAAAAAGTGAGAATTTTTTAAAATTGAGGATTTCTACATGAAGAGGGTGGAGAGAGGATCGTAATGGGCAAGGAGAGGCAGTGCAGGGACTTTTCTGCAAATGTTATAATAAAAAATGGGGAAAACCCTAATTTTCTATCTTCTCTCTCCCTCTCTCTCCTTCCCCCTTACTCCTCTGCCGCCACTCCACCTCCTCCCGCCATTGGTGACCCTTCCCGGCTGGCAAGGAATCCTAGTCGAGCTCTCTCTCTCTTTTTCTCTCCCTATCTCTCTCTAAATCTCTAACTTTCTCTATCGATTATCTCTCTCTCTCTCTTTCTCTTTCAAACTGCAGTAGTGAATAACGGATCTTAATTACTTAAAATTGAAGTTGGCATGCAGTGCAATTTGAAGACATACTGGACAAAAAAGTAGGCTATTTGTGAAGCAGTGTATGGGTAAGCCAACGAAATAATATAGGCATACTTGTAAAGCCAGTCAACTACAACCAATATAGTACTCTTTTACTGTGAAGAAGGTAGCCACCAACGAAGTCCATATAGATATGTTGGCCCAAATAAGCTCAAGAATTGACAGAGCTTGGAGAAGCCCAGGAGTGGCGGTTATTTCGTTCTTGTTTCTTTGGCAAATATCACAGGATGCTATATGATTCTTTATGTCTTTCTTTATCCCTTTCCAATAGAAAGTCTTAAGAGCTCTCTTCTATGTCATATGACAATCAGAGTGACCATCCTCAGGAGAGTCATGAAAAAGATGTAGGATCACCTTCTGTCATTTGGAGCGAGGCCCTAAAACCACCCTTTGTTTATAACAAAAACACCCTACTTCATTGGTACAACGAGATAGATCAGTAGATGAAATCTAAACTTACTGAATAATGGCTTGCAAAGATTCGTTCCCGATGATTTTTTCCGCCCAAGTTGGCATTGGGTAAGAGATCGTAAAGAACTCTGCCTCTTCTTTTCATGACAATGTATTAACCAGTGGCGGATGCACTTCTTCGCCGGTGGGGTCCATTAACCCAACTGACAAATATGCAAGAGCCCAATTAATTAACCCCAAAGCCTTTTTAGTTGGCCTTTCTTGCATAGTTGATCCCATTTTGGTATCCAAGTTGACCCCAAGTGGGGTCCAATAAAATTTTGAGATCTATTAGACGAAAGAGCTATAACACGTCTGATAACCAGCTAACTTTCTTTTTTCCTTAGTAGTTTTAAAAAGTCAAAAAAAGATTCTTTATCCCACATAATCTTCCTCTTTACACTAGTTCACTTCTTTATTTTATTTTTTTGTATCTTTTTTCTCACATATATATTGACCTTATGAGAAAAAAATTCTAGATCCGCCACTGGTATTAACGGCAGGATTGTCAACTCCCCTCTTATATCTAATCCCAAGTAGTTTAGCGGTCCACTTCTGCTGCACTTCTGAAGAAACTCTTCGCTCCATCAAATATTTAAGACTTTGGTGATTAGTATAAATAATGAAACGTCATCCCAATAACTATCGGCACCACTTCTTGACAGCGTGCAATATTGCCATCATTTCCTTCTCATATGTAGGGAGACTATTGTGCTTTTCTGAAAAAGTCGTGCTAGTGAACGCTATTGGTCGACTTCTTGCTATAGGATGCCAATACCGTATGCATCGCATTCGAGTATGAATGTATTAGAAAAATCTAGTAGCACCAAGATCGGAGTTGATACCGTAGCTTCTTTAAGGGTGTTAAAAGCCAACTCTGCTTTGTCATTCCAGTGAAAAAAATACTTCTTTAATACATTTGTTAAGGAAGCACTGATCTTGCCACAATGTTTAACGAATTTTCTATAATATCCGGTGAGGCCGAGAAACCCCAGGAGTACCTTGATGCCTTGTGGCGAAGGTCATTGAATTATGCAGGATATTTTCTTGGGGTCGATGGCAACTCCTCACGATGTACTGTACCCTAACTACTCTACCAACTACTGGCCAAAAGAACACATCGAATGTTTGCTGAACCCGATTTTGAATCTGCCATTCAGAAAATAAAATAAAAAATAGAAAATGAAAGTTTTATTAGACCTAACTTTGGGCTCTATATGAAATATTAGAAGATGGAAAATTACTTATTGGGGACCAAATTTTGTGTTGGCCCATAAAAGCTGACAAAAAATATATATGGAAGAAATATTTTACTGGGCCAAGCTTTAGGTCCATATAAAAATTATTAGAAAATGAGGAGCATCTTTTAGCCTTAAAAGTGAAAGATATTTTGTCGGCTAGATTTTGGCCCATCCCTAAATTTAGGATGAGACATGCACAACAAAAAAAAAGAAGAAATTCCTACAACTTTCGTATTGCCCCACCTTCCGTTACTACCCAACCCACTATGCCACTCTTTTCCAAACTAGCCATCCATTATCTCTTAACTAAAAGCCCACTAATACATAGATCTCTCCAACTTCATTTCACACTATATATACCTAATACCCATGAGAGAAAAAGGGAGAACAATCCATTAGTGGATCAAGCCCTTAACACCATTCATCTCCTAATTATTTGTGCTCATCCAAACTTTCCAAACAAACCAAACTCTCCACCAACTGCAATGCATTGCTTATCTTGTTAATGCTGTGTCCCATCCTCTCTCTCTCCCATTGATGCATGCTGTTGCAAAAAGGGAATTCGTAGCATCCATGGCTTACCATTTCTACGCTGCGGCATCCTACTCCGATATCGTCGCGACACCACCTCCAACTTTGTCGCAGCCACAGCACAACAAAGCCGCGCCGCGGTGGCTTCGTGCCTCGATGTCACCACAACACCTCCAACTCTGATGCAGCCCTGACTAACATGCTGTTGCGGCCCTCACTGACGAATATGCTGCGGTCCCAACTCCAACGCAGCAATGATCTCAACTTCGAAGTCACCTAGGCACTACCCCGATGCTGTGGCTTCCACTCAATTTGTACAACCCTACGGCACCCTATGTCATGCCCCGGATCCGACTGCTCGGATCCGAACCGCAACAACCGGCCACGAATTTGGAGAAAGAAACTCCGAAAACGGAAGGCCTTAAATAGATACAAAACCACCCTCTTAATTAAAGACTAAATAAAATAATTGATTAATTAAAACAATACTGAGCAATAATTACTAGATGTCCAATTAATCAATTTCAAATCAAAATAAACTATATAGCCAAAAGATAAAATCTATCTAACGATTCCTCGCCGGCCAATTATCTCACACGCTCCGACTCTCGGTACCTGAAATGGTAGACAACAAAAGTAAGCGCAACGCTTAACAAGAAATCTACTTCAAAGGATGATGATAATTTTTAAATTTTTTTAAAAAAATTTGAAACACAACGGTCATAATTTGGAGCACCTCCACTTCGTCGTTCTAACCACGAGAGCTACAATTACGCGCCGTTCCTCCTCGGGAACCGCATACAGGATAAATCCCTCTCCTCCGAGGTATCCGACCGCAACAGTCGTAAATAGTAATGGATAATGATAATAATAATGTGCAAAGTAAATAGACCACGACAGTCAATCATAACTATAAAACCCACTCGGATGTACCAGCAACTAATAAACAAAACAAATAATAATCGTACCCGAAACCCATTCGGATCCGCATATTTTCTATTGTTTACAGCAAAATAGCAATTTACTTGCCTCTATTAGTGCTCACAAATTCGTCACGTTCTAAGATTGAGGTTTCACAGCAGTCCCAATACCTAAAACGACGAAAAGACCCAAATAAAATACATATTCAAACAAACCCTTTAACTATTAAAAATTTTGCGAAAATTACACAATAAATCTGGATAATTAGACCATACGATCTCATCCGTATTTTCAAGACGAGTTCAATAGCGCTTGAATCGCAAAATTCTGTCTTACGGATAAAAAAATATGCCTCTTTAATAAATCAGTCCCTAAAATCAAACTGCTATTTACAGATTGGTCCCTGGCTGATCTTTTAAGCCATTATAAACACTCAAATTTCGCTGCACCTGGTCCAACCACAACAGCGTGCACCAGAAGCTTTTCCGGTTAATTATAGTTCAATCAACAGAGGCAAAACACTCTAATTAACAACTTAATCACGTCTAATATCGCTACGATAAATTGAAACCCAAATGTATAATAAACTATGCGAAAATTAATGTGGTCTATCATGAACCGGGTTTAGCCAGATCTAAAATAATTCCATCTTCTTCCTTCTCCTTCCCAACCCAATTAAAGAATCTCTCCCAAACTCCTCTCATGGCCAACCATGGTCAACCCATACAAGGTTCACCCCGAATCCACCGTGGGTGGCCGGCGACCACTCCGGCGACGGCGACGGCGGTACAATGAGAAGGGAGGATAAGATGGAGAGGTAGAAGAAGAAGGAAAAGAAGATTAAAAAAAAAGAGATCTAAACATTGGAGGCTTATCTCGCTCTCACTCTTTTTCCCTCACGATCGCCGGATCTTGCTCCCACCGGCGGCCAGGATCGCACAAAGAATCCGGCCACAATATTTTATTATTATATTATTGGCCGTACACCCTCCCTAAATTACTATTTACAGGTGATTAATTAAGGCTAAATCTTAATCCTACTCTAATTAGTATTAGAGTATAATTAATCCGAAAATCAAATCCAACAGAATCCTCTTAATCCGACGGTACGAAAAAATTAAAAATTATAATAACGGATTTATTACAAAACTACAATCACACCCGCATATTTAAATTTTAATTTAAATTAATTGGGTACGGGTATTACACCCTACTCTGACGCTGTAGCCTTCGTCCATCTCAGATGTCGCTGTAGCCTCTGTCATGGAGACCACGTCGCCCGTCGACCAAGATTCCCAACTCCAACAGAACCTTGCATCTCGCATACCACCTGCTCGATGAAATGCCCAAAACAAATTGTTTTTGCCTGGTCGTCTGTAGGTGCACATCGACAATCATGGACGAGCACCGAAACCATCGATTTTCCATATGGCGCTTAGCCGTCGACGGAAGAGAAGACTCCACGATCTTTCGCTTGCTGCTTTGCCTTCGGCGGAAGAGAAGAGCGACAACCATCCATTTGGCACACCAACTACGACGACGGAGGAGTCTTGAAGTTAGCAACCTTCCGCTTGGCGCTTAGCCGTCGGCGGAAGAAACAATGCATTGACAACCACGACAGAAGAGCCTTGAAATCGGCAATATTCTGCTTGGTGCTTAGCCGTCGGAAAGAGAAGATTGGTGATCATCCGCCGGTGCTTTGTCGTCAGCAGAGGAGAAGAATGGCAGCCACCCGACACCACATCAACAACCACATCGACCACCAAAATGGAAGAGAAGACTTTGTGATTATTGGCTTGTCGCTTAGCCGCCAGCGGAAAAGAAAATTTGATAATCATCCGCTTGACGCTTAATCGCCCGCAGAAAAGAAGACTTGATGATCATCTGTCGGCGCACCAACGACAAGTGCAAAGTTGGGTCAAATTAGGACCAATTTGGAACCTAATCTGATCCAAAAGATGAATGCTCTACGCTTCTATTTGCTAAACTCAAATTGAGTTTTGAATCCAATTAGGACATCGATTCAATTTTGAATTGCATATGATGCACTTGATTTGGACCCAAATGTGGATTGGATCTACTTTGGACTCATTAAAATCCAAACATGTGTATACGAAGGACTTGACTTGGACTATTTTGAATATAATCAAACTAAATTGCATATTTTAAAATCTAGCAAATTAAATCAAATGACAATTCGAACTATATTTCAAACGTAAACTAAAACTAAAGTTAATTAAAACTTCAGTTACAACCAAAAAGTCATCCAAACTAAAACTCAACTTTTAAATCTCCAATTGATAATTTAAAACTAAAATCCAAATGTCAAATTAAAATTAAAATTAAAATCTAAATTTAAACTTCAAATTTAAACTTAAAATTTGAATCAAATTTAATTTAAACTGAAAATTCAAATACAAACTTAGATTTTAAACCAAAATCAAAGCTCAAATTCAATCCAATTTGATCTCTGACTAAAACTTATATCTAAATGTTAAATCCAAAGATGAAATTCCAGAATCCAAATTTATAATTAAAATTAAAATCCAAATATAATTCTAAAATCAAATCTAAAACTAAATTCAAACCTAATTTGAATTTAAATTAAACTCAAATCTCATGCAAATCTAAATCAAACATTGAATTTAAATTTAAATCCACTGCAAATTAAAAGTAAAACTGAAAATTAAATCTAAACTGAAATTAAATTCAACCTCAATCTCAAAGCTCAAAGTGAAACTCAATTTTGAAATCAAAATTAATTCAAAATTCAAATTCAAATTCAAATTTAAAATTTAAATTCTACTTGAACTTTGAATTCAAATATCGAATTTGAATTTAAATTTTAATTTAAAAACTCAAACTTTCAAACTAAAACTTTTTAACTTTTAAATTCTAATGTGGCCAAGTCAAGTCCAATTCATATATTTGCATTCCACCCACATCTTTCAAGCCCAGACCTAAACCCAATCTAAACCTGAATCATATGGGCCCAAGCTCAGCCCAAACTCCAAATCTGAACCCAACCCAATGTGATTATCATCTCCATATATGGCCCAAGTTCATCCCAAAACCCAAATGTAAACCCAGCCAAAACCTGAATATAATCCAGATTGGCCCAAGTTGAGCCCAAGCCCCAAATCCAAATCCAATCCAAATTTGAGCTTGAATCACATAAACCTAATCCGACCCAAACTTGATGGGCCCTATACGAACCCAAAGTATATTAATCAAAATTTAATCCAAACCAAAACTCCAAATCACGATAGCCAAAACCAAATCCAATCCTCGACCTAAACCACATGGGCCAAATATAACCCGAGTATGAACCCAAACCATCTCAACCAACACTAAAGTCTAAACTCAAACCCGAATCATATCATTCAAAATCAAAACTCAACCTCAAACCGAATCCTTAATGCCCAATAACCAAAACCCAATCTAAAAGCCTAATCTCAAACTCCAAACTATATGCCTATCTTAATCCAAATCATATCAATCAAAATAAAAATCCCAACTAACCCAATTCAAACTATATGAAACATGATCCAAATCCAATTCAACTTTTTTTTCTAAGCCATAACAATAGGGGAATATCAATCCACCTCTTTTCCAAACCAAGTCTTTAGAGACTAATCATTTTAACCCAATTCTCTAGCATATGAAGCTAGAGTCAAATCACAACTATATTCAAACGCAATCAATTCTAAAATATATGCTTAGACTTGGCTAAACAAGCTTTTTACCTTAGTACATATAGTTAAGGTAAAATCAAATTAAAACATATTAGGTTCCGCTATGTATAGAACCTAATTAAATAAAACTAATTAAACTCTAGTACATATGTTTAGAGTTTAGTTTAAATCAAATTCGGCTAATCCTAATACATATACTTAGGATTTAACTATTTTTCACCTTAGGGTGAAATAAAATCAAATTTGACTGGATTCTAATACATAATACTTAGAGTTTAATTAAACCAAATTAGACTCTAATATAGATAATTAGAGTTTAATTAAAGTCAAATTTGGCTAATCCTAATATATTTAGGATTTAGCTATCTTTCACCTTAGGGTGAGTTTAAATCTGATTGGACTCTGATATATATATAGTTAAGAGTCTAATCAATTCAAATCTGACTAAGTCCTAATACATATACTTGGAATTTGGTTAATTCTTCACTTTAGGATAGAAACATTGAGCTCTAAAATATATAATTAAGAGTCCAATTAAATCTAATTGGATTAACTCTAACATATATATTTAGAGTTAATCAATTTCAGTATCTTATAATATATAACTAAGGTGCAATCATAATCATATTCAATTCGACCGCATTGTCGGTAAACTGAGCAACCCAAATCTAATCGACCGCCATGTCGTTAAACTGAGCGACAATTCAATTCGACTGCCATGTCGTTAAACTGAATACTTTTCTTTCATATTTATGTTATATCTATATACACCAGGGTATCGTTTGGTTCGGGGATAAGTAATTTTGGGCTATTCCTGGGATAGGTATAATTGTTAGGATAAGCAGAAATAAAATTAATTTTGCGTTTGGATAAAAAATAAGTTTTTCTCGGGAATAAGAAAAATAGTGTTTGGATAGTTTGATTGGAATAGTAAGGATAAAAATAATTATAATTTTAAATAATAATATTTTATCTATTAATTAATACAAAATATTAATTAAGTAATAATTTAACTTATTTAATTTACTAATTAATTATGAATATTGCTAAAAACCCTTAATATTAATAAATAAATAAATTGGTAATTAATAATTTAATTAATTACAAATAATTTAATAAATTAATATATTAATAAATAAATTAGTTAATAATAGTCAGATGATTAATTAAGAAAATAATTAAATTACTCAAAATATTAATTAATTAATAAATATAATTAATTATTTAATTAGCAAATTAATTAAAATAATGAATTAATTACTCCATAAATTAATTAAATATTTATTAGAGTAATAAATTAAATATTTAATTAATTATTTAGTTAATTAGTAAATAAATTAATAAACAAAATATTAATTAAATACTATTTTATTATAAATCTAGCTTGGATATTTTATTATTTTATTATTAATTAAATATATTATGTCTATATAATTTATGTTTAACTAAATTTATAATCTTAATCAATCAAGAAATTAAGCTTGGAATAGCGCTATTCCGCCAAAAGGGTGGAATATTTAATCCCAGCTATTCCGGAATAACGAAGTTTGATCGGGATAAAATATCCCGGCCAAAATTCGTTTCGTTTGGCGGAATAGCGGGGAATAGCGGGGATAACTAAAGTTATCCCCGCTTATACCCCTAACCAAACATGGCCCAGGAGTATGCCCTTGATTAAGCCATGTGATTGCATAATAACTTATGTAATGAAATTCATCTTTAATTTGATTCCAGTCTATTTCATTATCAATATTTTAGAGGTCTCTTAATCGAAAGTGCTCTAACATTTTATGGCGGTAATTAATAGTAAATGCTTGCGTCTACTGGAAGCCATGGATCCATAATACCTTATACGCATATTTATTTAAAAACTAATCTGAATCATGAATACTACCCTACGGGAACTCAAAAAAGATTAACTGAGGTGAGTCATTTGTGGTCGCAGATAACGTTTTATAAAAAAAGTGATTATCTCAAAGAATATGGAAAATTACCTCCGAGAGAGAGAGAGAGAGAGAGAGACGGAGAGAGAAAGAGAGAGAGATGATCTTTCCAGATCGAATTGTAAATCAATATATCATCAAAGGACACCAAAACGAACCAACATAGCAACCGTTGACAATTCCCTAGAATTTTTCGCAAACCCTTTGCGATAAAAAAATCTTTTAGTTAAGCTTCAAGAAATATTCTATATATTCTAATTAGAATTTCCAACCCAACTCAGTATTGTTAAAAAAAGAGGGGAAGCAGAACCAAGTCAAGATGATATGGATCACTCATTCTTCTTGCGCTAAAGATCTTACCATTTCTGAAGGAAGGCTTGTGTAGAATCAGAAGTCTTTTACGTTAATTTTCGTAACGATGGGGGACTACTGTGCACGTAAATAATTTTCAATGAAATAAAACTATCACTTTTGAGGTCTGACAGTGTTGTTAGTCATGAAGAAAATTTTCATGTAATGAAGTGATATTTTAGAAACAATAACAAGTGAGAGAGAAATTGATAAAACCAAGTTTTTATACAAAAAATGTGACATTTCATGTGTCAAATTGCGAGATTTCAAAACTGGAGAGATTTATGTGCAAAATACACATGAAAGAGTTTTGAACTAGAAACTGTGAACCAGAGGGGCTAAAATATAATTTTTATAAAATAGAAAAAAGGGGCAACACACGTTAATAGTTATCATTTCAAGTGTGAAAAGTGAGAATTTTTAAAATCGGAGGACTTCTGTGTGAAGAGGACTGAGAGAGCACTATAATGGGTAAGGAGAAATAGAGCAAGGAGTTTTCTATAATTGTTAGAATTAAAGAGAAAGGGGGGAGGGGTTGGGGGAGTCCTATTATCTCTTTTCTCAATCTCTCTCTCCCCCTCTTTGCCTCTCAGTCCACAGTCATCGCCCTACCACCCCGATCGGTGAGGAGGCTCCGCCATGCTACTCTCTCTCTTTCTCTCCCACTCTATTTCTAGATCTCTCACGCATTCTTGATTTCCCTCTCTCATGGTCGCAGCTACCACCGCCGCCGTCGGCCTTCACTACTCTGGCGATGACAACCCTTGGCCTTCCCCGGAGTTCCCCAAGAGTTGAACCACTTCCTGTGTCTAAGCCTCCCTAACCCTCGCCTAAACTTCCATATCTGGCCACTTCCACCACCGGCGACCCATGGATAGTGGAGCACGATGACCCTCAGCCTCCCTCCAACCTTCCTCAGCCGGCCTTCACCGCCCTTGGCCACACTCGAGCTCCCTGAACTGATGCTTCTCCCCTGCTGCCTGGCTGAGAATTCTTCTAACCCGAGGACTATGTTTGGACCATTCTAGCTGCCAGAGACCTTGGTTTGTGGAGCATGGTGACCTCTCAACCATCCTCATCGTCGTGCTCACCTTAATTTCAACAGAAAGAGCCTATAAGCTAACTTGCACTCATGGGCTACTTTTCAAAGGATCAGAAGTTTGGATTTTCATTGTCGTCGACTACTAATAATGCTTCATAAGTGGAGCACGATGTTTACCTACCAGTATATGCAACGGTTGAAGCCTAGGTAATGAGTTGAAACTCCCTTTCTTTAATGATTAGTGCCTTATGTATGTGCTTCTTGGCATTTGATTCTTTTTCACATTGCGTGGTGTCCTAGACAGTGTTGATCTATGTCAATTGATGTCCAAACTAGTTGACTAGGGATCAAGACTTTTTTTGGAGCTTTGTAGAGCTTTCAGATGTATTAAAACATCATAAAACTAATCATTATCATGTTTCGGTTCCAACTTTGGAAGAAACTTCGCAGTTGCTTTCCATTTTGGTAGCCGAGCCTTGTTGGCTGGCCTAGCCTCATTGTTTGAGCCCTAGTGGTAGAGGGCACATCGTGGTTGGTTTTGTTGTTGAAAATAGCAATTCACGTTGCAAATAGTGAAGTTTTAGGGCCGTGGACCCCGTTATCGACCACCTTGTGTGCGGCTATACCAACACTTAAAGTGGTGCATTTTGGGATAGAGGATGGGATGTTGAGATGCATAGTGTGATTCAGGACACTACGTGGCTGAAATGGTATTTCGATAAGTTTATGCGATAATCGACGGATTTCGTGCATCGGTGAATAGGACCAATATTTTGATCACACCATTATGAGTCATAAGTGACTTCATGTCATGTTTATATAGTGATGTGGTGTTAGGACCATCTTTAGGGTTGAACGCAAGTCATATGAACGTTCCGACACCAAAATGGTGTCCGAAATACTAAAATTAGGCCTATTCGGTGAAACCGAATGTGCATGGTCATACTTGTTGCTGGCCAAAGCTCCATTGCAGTCGCATGTCACGCCCTGGGTTACCACCCAACCCGAACTCGTCAACAGACCAGTCGTGTACACAGGACACCCTGTGCACGCGAAGCGAAAGAAGCACCTGTAAACAACACAAGAGCACCACAAGCAAATACCAGAGCGAAAAATAAAAGCTGCTAAAACTAAAAGCAATCCACTATACATACATGCTAAAAAATAGTATGTAGCTAAATCCATCAGATACAAATACATCTGACATAAGATGAAACAAAATACATCTATAACTATATGTACAATAGACTACCCTCCTAAAAACCAGCTAAATCAGGTACTCCTCTAGCTCAACCAGCAAGGACAGACGGGGATCTAATTCATGACTCCCTTACCTCGATCAGTAGTAGCGATAGGGACAGAGGACTCTGCAAGAAAAAGGAGCAACAAAGGGCATGAGAACTACTATAAACAAGTAGTTCTCGGTGGGTACCGTCACCGACGCCGTCGGCCTACCGACTAAGTCTACGAAAGCTGAAAGAAAAAGCTGGGTAAGTAAATGAGCTATAAGTAGTAGAGCTGGAAAGAAATCCATAGCTACTATGCATCCACATTAGTAATGCTCAAGTAAAACTATCACTATGATAAATGCATCAACTATCTATCGAGCAACCACAACCAACTCAATCCATATGACCACCTCCAGGGCTGGTCAAATCTGCTCCAACCTACTACGCACCACACTCGAGGGTGGCTGGTCCAAGATAGGTCGCCCAATGAGGGGCTGCTGCAACACCAGCACGTAAAAAGCCTCACTACGGAGCGGCACTCAGGGAAGCTACCAAGCCGAGCAAAAGCGTAATCTCTGTCGAGCTCAAATCTGGCTCATACAGGCTGTAGTTGATGCAAATGATCAATTAGATCATAAAACTGTAATCCACGTGCCACAGGCACAATCTGATGCAAAGCTCAAAGATCCGGGACCACCGTTAACCCAGACGGCACCTTACTATACAACTCAGTCTAACAACTGCTATAAAAATCCACTCGACCTCTCAATACAAGCGTAAACTCATCCTACACTAATCCAACTACTCACAACCCTCTAACATGGGTGAGTAACTGGTGAAAACAGCTACCGACCCTAAATCCTAACGACGGAGCGTCAGAATGAAATAGGACCTATTGGCATTTTGTGCAATTTAGTAGATTCCACCTAAGCATTTGAATGCTTATCCATTTATTCCTTTGCCTGTAAGCTTTGGAGAGAGAGAGAGAGAGAGAGGAGTACAATTGAGAAGGAGAAGAAGCGAGCTTGGATTTCTTTTCTTTTTGCAACGAGCAAACCGAGCGCGTGCATGTGATTTTTCGGCGTTTCGACATCAGGATTAGTATTATAATATTATTATTTTTTTGTTTGGACTCTTTTGATGGATTTTTGTAGAAATTGAGAGTTAGAAACCAATTTCTATACGCTTTAGGAGCTGACTTCGTGTGATTTTTGACGAGAAATTTTTTGAGCCACTTCGGGATGTTGTGGCTACGGTACAGACTAGGAGAGCAGTAAAGGATCACTTCGCTATCCCAACGATCGTTTTATTCCTTAGATTTGCAATATAGGTGGGTTCCGTGTCGTCAAAATTGGCGGACTATCTCTTATGTCCATATTATATTATTTAGCCTATGAGATGAACTGTTGACATAGTTGAGATAATAATGGTATTTTGACACCTACCTGTAGAATATATTGAGACATGTATATTTTTTACCGTTAGTATTATGTGATATTGCCCTGGAAGCTAATAGACAGCGGTAAATAGTGTGAGACTATAACTGTATTTGGGACACTATGACAGTATTATCATAATCTATTTGATCATTGCATTTGACTACAGCCTGCATGCTATTTTGAGCTTAACAGTGACACTATAATCTGTTAGGGTAGCGCTCCGTGAGTGCCACACCGGAGGTTAGGCTATGAGGTATTATTATGGCATGGGCCAGATTGTGTGGTAGTGGACCACTATAGGTGGGTATTGGACACGAGGCGGGACAGGCTAGACCTGACTGTTGAGTCGGTCACTATGATTGGGTATTATTGCATTATTTTATTCAGTATCTAGTTGATACATGAGATACATGATTCATAATTTTTAGTTACATTGTAGAGGCATGATAGCAGTAGTTATTTTTAGTAGTTATTCATATTGTTACCTGTTGATTCATACTGCTCAGTTATTTACTATTTCTGTCTCTTATGGATCTAGTGGTGTAGACCGTCGGTATTGTCGATCGTACCCACTGGAGACTATTGATTATAGTTCTCATGCCCTCTTTATTATTATTTTTTTATTTCAGAGCCTTCAGCACCTACGACTGATTGAGGTAAAGGGATCGCGGATAGTTAGTCTCCTACTCTTTTTGTGTGTGTAGCTGGACCACCAATCACTGTATATAGTAGCCTGTACAGTATTTTTAGGTTTGAAGTGGGCAGAGATGTTGTACTATTTTCAGGTTTGGTGTTGGGATGATCATATATTTACAGTGTTGCTATAGTACATAGTTTTTATTCTACTCTGATACCTGCTATTGTTGGACTTTAGTAAACTTCTTTGGACAGATTTTGTTGACGCTTCATATGTATAAGGTATATTATTGTGCATGCGGCGGGTTTGTTGTGTAAGATAGGGGGTAGCCCTAGGATCTATCTAGAGTATATCAATCACCTAGAGGGGGGTGAATAGGTGTAACAACAAAAATCACAAATCTCAATGCGATAAAGTAATGCGGAAAATAAAATCAGCACACCGAGATTTACGTGGGAAACTCCACCATGGAGAAAAACCCACGGGACCAACACGCGATAACAATCCACTAAGAATAAAAGATTACAAGGTGATTACCGACTCCACGGACTTAACCTCTCTTTTATCTTCTCCGGATCTCGCGCACACCACCGGGTTGTCCACGCCCCACGTTCGAATCCACGAACGCCACGTCCCGAATCCACGAGACGCCCAACTTCGAATCCACGAAGCCTTCAACACGTCGAATCCACGACGCCCACTCGAATCCACGAGCACACTCCGTCCGGAGCAAGAACAATAACAATGATGATGGTTTATTGCTTAGAATATCATGAAAAATCTGTGGGAATAATCTCTAAGCAATCCTCAAATTGATTCTAAAAGAATATTAGAAATTAGGACACCATGAATCAATTTGAGAGAAGCTTGATGTAGAAGATGAGGGAAAATGTTACCTACAAGCTTCTAGGGTTTCTAAAGGATATTCTGTGAATCACCACGTTTTAGAGACACCCCCGCATCTTATTTATAGGTTAGAAGCAATCTGAAATAGATTAGGATTAAAAAACAGTTTTTAGAAAGGTTTGGAAGCAAACCGATTTCGACTAGGATTGAAAAACTGATTTTAGAAAGGTTTGGAACCAAATTAGGATTGCTAAGATATTTTACGGAATCTACCATCTTATTTACATGTTTGGGAGACATTAGAATCAAAGTAGGATTGAAAAAATAACTTTCCAAAACTTCACAACGGGTCGGGGTCCGGACCGCGGGTATGGGGTCCGGACCTTGACACTCTCCAGGCGTTTCATTGTCCGGACCTCAGCCATCAGGGTCCGGACCCGATCTGCGAAACAGCCTGGGGTCCGGACCTCAGCCCTCAGGGTCCGGACCTCCGCCCTCAGGGTCCGGACCTCATCCTCAGGGTTCGGACCCTCCCTGCGTGACAGCCAGGGAGGCGTACGGGTTCCGGACCTCATCCTTAGGGTCCGGACCTCGGAAGTTGGAAAACTTATTTTTTATATTTTAAATCACTTTTTATCCATTCTAATGTCTTCCAAACACTTGTAAATGTTTATAAATCATCATCAAGATTATTTAAACTTACTAAGCATCGTGAATTCAAACGGTGAGTCTTCGAGGCTTCAATCTTCGTCTTTTCTTCTTTGAACCTTCAAGACTCTGACTCACTTCACGAAATATGCCAATATAAAAGCCGTAACAATCTCCCCTTTTGGCAAATTCGTGACAAAACCCAAAATTACATAAAACACTCACGATGCTTATCTCTCCAAAATTGAAATTCATTGCCATCACCAAAACAATGAACTTCTCGCGTGAAAGATCCAAATAAAATTCAAAATTACAATGTTGTAACTCCTAAAACAAACTCTAAGACTTAGACAAATATGGAGTCTTGAAGTCTTGAAAGATCTGCAAAAATTTTCATTCTCCACGAACAAAGTTAGTAGAAAAAATATCAAAAATAATGCTCCCCTTTTGTTCATGCAATCTCTCCCCCTATGTTTATGCGTCTAAGTCATCATTACCTCTCTCCCCCTTTTTGTCAAAAATTGCCAAAAGAAAAACACCAAAAATAGAGAGAAGTTCGAGAGAAATCAATCAAAATACAAGTTGAAAGCCTTTTCAATTTTGAAACCACTTGAGTTAAAATGTCAAGCAATGTTAGTGCATGAGAAATATAAATTCACATTGACTTCTTTCAATCCCTATTAATTTCATAAGAATTAAGAATTTTACTACACACTCATCATAATGTAGATAAAATATTACACGAATTCTTAACTCATATAAACTTCAAAATCAAGTCATCAAAAATAATCTAAAGGCTCAAAAGCTATCAAGATGTAAACGGATTATGAAGATGACTTAGGGATTCATCAAAGAGACAGAAATTTGTTGCATAAACATTCAAATTTGAGATAAAACTTTAATTACAAGGGGTGGCTCTTTGAGCATCTTACTTGTATGTGGACCACCTTATAACTCCGAAAAATAAAATTTTGTGACTCTTTCCTTTTGCATACTTTTGCACTTATATTTTTTTTTTTCGGATATGCAATTCAATCTCATGTGGTAGCTGCACACACTAACCGGACGACCGGGGTGGTAGCTCTTTCCTCCATGTGGTGGTAGTTTTCACACTCCTTTAAGGATGTAACTCTTTCCACATCTTTCAAAGCATATGAGCATTTTTAATATAATAATAACTCCCCTCGCTTAAGCAATCTCTTAGTTGAAAGAACATGTGACAAATTTTTAGTCCATAAGAAAATGACTATCCATCAAATTCAACACACACAACCGAGATAGGTTAAGCTCCTAGAGATTACACATGATTACCTAAATTTGTTGAATATAAGTATTAAGAATTATCATAATAAATTATCTTCAAATATAATGAAAATGAAGTAAAACCGATAATTAATATGAGATTAGTTAGGAGTGAATGAAAGTGAACCTATTGATATTCAATGCACTATTTAATGTTCTAATCATTCAAAATATCTAAAAAAATCGTAACAATGAAAGCACCAAAAATGTGTAATGCAATGAACAAAAGATATGCAATAGAAACCGATCAAAGCACTACACTAAGTTAAAACAAATTAAGACTTTAGAGAAAGAAAGATATCACCTTTCCGAACCCAAACTTGTCGGATTGTTGGTTGTCTTGGTTTGTTGACGTTGGGTACCGATTGTTTTGACTTTTGATCAACCTTTGGTCTCACCATCGCATTCCGCTTTGGAGTATTTGAGTGTTGTGGCTTTGACTTTCGGTTGACCTCGGGTACTCGACCTTTTTGATGTTGCTTTTGAAACCGTGAGGCTTGTCGAGTGTTGAAAGATGCCGATAGATGTTTAGAAGATGCCGATTGAGTATTCTTATTTTCCTTCTTAAGGCATGTCTTCTTGATATGTCCTTTCTTTCCGCATCTATGACATACTTTCTCTTTTACACTTGTTGAGACTTTGGGAATAGAATTTTTTACCTTCTCAACAAATGTCCGCTCATAACCAAGTCCAAGTTTGCTTGTTTGACCCAATCCGAGCATACTATCAAGTTTCTTTGTACCGGAGGAGAATTTTTGTATGTCGGACTTGAGTTGATGGACTTGTTTGGTCAAGACTTGATTAGAAACATGAATTTCCTTGTATTGTAGTTCTAGAAAGCCAACCTTTTCTTGATGTGATTTGATCGTTATTTCCGATTGGTTGAGCTTCTCTTGGAGGATTTTGTTGTTCTTCAATATGTTTTCCCTTTCCTCCGCAAGAGCTTTAGACGACACTTTCAATTCATTATTTTCTCCTTCAAGTTCAAGTAGACGTCTCCTTAGCTTCTTGTTAAGTTTAGCCATCTTTTTCGATTCACCAAGTAATTGATTGTAGGCTTCGGCTAAACTTTCATCATCCGACTCCCCCTCACTCGAGCCATCGTCGCTCGACGTTTCATGCACAGAGGAAGAAGCAAAAGGGTTAGCAATAATTGATGATAAACAAAAAGTAGAAGGAGAAGAAGAAACATGTGAAGAAAAAGCAATTGTATCATTGGTTTCTTCTACACTAGAACTCGATTCATTAGAAGTTGAGTCGTCCCAAGTTCTAGCTTGTAAAGCCTTCTTTTTATAAGACTTTTTAGTGGGACAATCCGTGGAGATGTGACCGTAGCCGCGACACTTGTAACATCGGATTTCCCCTTCAATTTTATCATTTTCTTTAGAAGACTTTTCAAGCTTCTTCTCTTTAGAGGATTTAGAATGTGAAGATCCTTTTGAAGAAGATTTGGATGTAGATCGATTTGACTTGTTCTTCCGAAAATTTCGACGAAATTTCTTCGTGAGACGCGCCAATTGATGTTCGAAGTTTGCGAGTGAAAACCCATCGTCGGATTCGGTATCCTCGTCTTCCTCCTTTGTTGAATTAAGTGCAACACCTGTACTTTTAGAGAAAGACTTGGAAGAAGATTGATTAGTAGGAAAAGTCATTTCATAAGTTTGTAAAGCGCCTACTAATTCTTCTACTTTCATCTCGTCCGGATGTTTTATAGTCTCAATGGCCGCAACCTTCGGACGAAATCTTTCGGGAAGAGTTCTCAAATTTTTCTTACAACTTTAGATTCTGAGATTTTCTCTCCCAAATTTGCGCATGTATTGACAATGTCTTGAAGACGAGTATAGTACTCGGTAAAGGTCTCATGATCGTCCATGGAAATTGAATCAAACTTACTTGTAAGCATTTGAAGTTTTTGGACCTTTACCAAGCTAGTTCCCTCATGCGTAATTTGGAGAGTATCCCAAATCTCCTTAGCCGTTTCACACGCCGAGACGCGTGAAAACTCGGTTTGAGATAAAGAATTAAATAAGGCATTAATTTCCCTACCGTTGTAAGAAGATAAATCAATCTCTTCCCTACTCCATTTATTTCGAAGTTTAGGGACGCTAACATTATCGACGATTTGAGTGGGATGAGTCCATCCAGATTCTATGGATAGCCACACTCGTTCATCGATGGCTATTAGAAAAGCTCTCATGCGAACTTTCCAATAAGCATAGCTCGTGCCATCAAAGAACGGAGGTCGATTAATGTTACCACCTTCACCCATTATGATAGATAAAACCTAGATCCTGCTCTGATACCAATTGTAAGATAGGGGGTAGCCCTAGGATCTATCTAGAGTATATCAATCACCTAGAGGGGGGTGAATAGGTGTAACAACAAAAATCACAAATCTCAATGCGATAAAGTAATGCGAAAAATAAAATCAGCACACCGAGATTTACGTGGGAAACTCCACCTTGGAGAAAAACCCACGAGACCAACACGCGATAACAATCCACTAAGAATAAAAGATTACAAGGTGATTACCGACTCCACGGACTTAACCTCTCTTTTATCTTCTCCGGATCTCGCGCACACCACCGGGTTGTCCACGCCCCACGTTCGAATCCACGAACGCCACGTCCCGAATCCACGAGACGCCCAACTTCGAATCCACGAAGCCTTCAACACGTCGAATCCACGACGCCCACTCGAATCCACGAGCACACTCCGTCCGGAGCAAGAACAATAACAATGATGATGGTTTATTGCTTAGAATATCATGAAAAATCTGTGGGAATAATCTCTAAGCAATCCTCAAATTGATTCTAAAAGAATATTAGAAATTAGGACACCATGAATCAATTTGAGAGAAGCTTGATGTAGAAGATGAGGGAAAATGTTACCTACAAGCTTCTAGGGTTTCTAAAGGATATTCTGTGAATCACCACGTTTTAGAGACACCCCCGCATCTTATTTATAGGTTAGAAGCAATCTGAAATAGATTAGGATTAAAAAACAGTTTTTAGAAAGGTTTGGAAGCAAACCGATTTCGACTAGGATTGAAAAACTGATTTTAGAAAGGTTTGGAACCAAATTAGGATTGCTAAGATATTTTACGGAATCTACCATCTTATTTACATGTTTGGGAGACATTAGAATCAAAGTAGGATTGAAAAAATAACTTTCCAAAACTTCACAACGGGTCGGGGTCCGGACCGCGGGTATGGGGTCCGGACCTTGACACTCTCCAGGCGTTTCATTGTCCGGACCTCAGCCATCAGGGTCCGGACCCGATCTGCGAAACAGCCTGGGGTCCGGACCTCAGCCCTCAGGGTCCGGACCTCCGCCCTCAGGGTCCGGACCTCATCCTCAGGGTCCGGACCCTCCCTGCGTGACAGCCAGGGAGGCGTACGGGTTCCGGACCTCATCCTCAGGGTCCGGACCTCGGAAGTTGGAAAACTTATTTTTTATATTTTAAATCACTTTTTATCCATTCTAATGTCTTCCAAACACTTGTAAATGTTTATAAATCATCATCAAGATTATTTAAACTTACTAAGCATCGTGAATTCAAACGGTGAGTCTTCGAGGCTTCAATCTTCGTCTTTTCTTCTTTGAACCTTCAAGACTCTGACTCACTTCACGAAATATGCCAATATAAAAGCCGTAACATGTTGACTTAACCCCGGCTTCCGGTATAACTCGGGACGTGACAGATTAAGTTTGTATCAGAGCTTAGGATATTTAGCATAGAAAATTTTAGGCTGGACAGACTCCTAAGATATAGGACGAGAGAGACGTGATTTGTAGTGAAAGTCAATAGATTGAAATTATGCAAACTCTTCACAGAGAGTTGAAGAGTTATTGAAGGAGATGTGTCTTTTCCTTCTTAATGATTATGTTGGCTGCAGACAGTATAATATAATAGAGGAAAAGGGATATCCTTCTAGACTTTTGCTTGATTGGGTCGAGTTGCGAGATCTAGTGTGACTAACCTGTATTTTGATTTTAGGTGATCAGAATAGAGAGCGATCACAGTCACCTACAGGATCTGCCCCAGTACAGCCAGAGGAGTAGGATCAGGGTGGTTCTAGTGAAATACGGGAGCTCCGACAGCAGATAGCTGGGATAACAGGGATGATAGGGAGGTTATGTGAGTTGTTAGCACAGCAGAGGTCAGTACAGGATGCTCCACTATTGGGTGCTCCGGTAGATGTTCCTAGAGTAGTGGTACCCATAGCAGAGACTGTTACTGAGAGGCTGAGACCGATTGGGGTATTGACAGAGGGCAGACAAGAGATGTCAGAGGCAGAGCAGAAGAGGGCACATGCGAAGTTGGCTGAGTTTAGGAGATTTAATCCGCCTAGGTTCAATGGTCAAAGTGTAGAGCCGTCGGTGGTGGAGGCTTGGGTAAGAGCTTTGGAGAAGCTCTTTAAGGATCTGTATATTCCAGAGAGAAATTAGAGTACACTTGGCAGTACATTGTCTTGAGGGAGATGCTCATTTCTAGTAGTTGAGGGCCCGTAAAGACAACTCTGAAAGTCTGACTTGGGAGGAGTTTTCAGAGATGTTGTATGGGGTCTATTTTTCTGATAGTGTGAAAAAAAAACTTGAAGATGATTTAAAAAAGATAAGATAGAGAGATCGGTCTGTACAGGAGTATGCGAGGGAGTTTATTTGGGTTCTAAACTGCGTACCCTTTGTAGCAGGGGATGAGCGGCATAAGACATATTTATTTAATAGAGGACTGAGACTAAAGATTTATCAGTCAGTACAGCTACAGCATCTTCGGACTTTGGATGAGGTGATTGAGATGGCTTTATGGGTTGAGAGGGGTCCGGCAGTGATTAAGGAGTAGACAGAGATGTGGGAAAGGAAGAAGGAGAAGAAGAGACCAGCAGAGAGTAGTGGAGAGCAGTCTAGTTCAAGGAGACCGCCAAAATATTCACGATCTCGCTTTCAGAGCCGTGAGTCCTTTGTAGAAGGTCTGGGGGACCACAGCAGCAGCAGTAGCAGCGATAGAAGAGATGTGCGATTTGTGGTGGGCCACACTTACCTCATATGTGTGCTCAGCGAGTTGGCAAATGTTTTCATTGCGGGCAAGTAAGACATGTTTGGGTAGCGTGTCCTCGTGGTACCACACCAGCCCCATCGATAGCTTTTTCTCCTTTTACCTTAAGACAGACATCAGGAGCCCTGCCAGCATATGTTCCTGCTGATCGAGCTTCATGTCACACCACGGGGTCCCTTTTTAATAAGCCGAAATAAATCGGGCCATTTTGAAATTCAGAGTTCAGCGCAAAGTGCCCATTTTTTTTTTATAAACCTTGACACAAGGGAGACAGACCCGCTACAAATACAAAAATTTTTCGTTACACACGGACAGAGTCTCCCCTATATTTGCACGGCGTCGCACAATATACAATGTACAAACAGAGCATCCACTTACAACCAATTTCACATTCACATTTACATCTATCAGTGAAAAATCGTTCCCCACACAGAAACCTCATTTTTAAAATACTAGATATGAGAAAATCTCAAATCCACTTGAAAACCATTTCCTTTAAAAACAAGCTACCTCGATGGATAGTAAACGCCACATGAAATCCAAGAAAAGCATTCCGAGTTATTTATTAAAACATTTACGTCGTGATAACCAAAAACAGGAAGTACTGAACCACAAATAAGTCTAAGTGCATGAAAGTGAAGGGGAAGGAACTAAACCAAGCTAACTAGTGTCAGGACCGAAAGATCGATCGTCCATCGCGCCTCACGCACTGTCCCGACTCCCACCTCCCAAGTCACCTAAAAAAATGGTGGGGGGTGAGAACATGTAAACATGTCTCCCCCTCCCAGTGGGTACCGCAAGCCGACGAAGGCAAGTATACTCACCGGCAAAAGGAAGAGATAACCAAGTACAGGTGAAGTAAGGTAAAGCAAGGCCTACAGTAGCAAGACAATTGTAAAGAAAAGAACTGTAAGTATGCATGCAACAACCGCTACTGTAGCTATATGCGTCAACCGGACGAATAGTCTAAATATACCCAATCTAAACCGCCGTGTCGGTCTAAGGACCTCAGGCAAAAGCCACTCCCTGCTCGCTCCTGGCATGTAATCCTAGCACAAAAGAGAACACCGCTGGGCTCACGGGTCGGAAGTACGATCACTTTTTTAAAAAAGAACACCCTCCTGCAGGGGATCAGCCCGCTGGTGTACGTGAAATGCTCTCGAGCTGTGGCGATCAATGCGAATATGATCAATAGCCAACCGTCGACGAATAACCGACAATCACCGCCCCTCGGGGCACACCGACCAATAGGTCATCGAACTATAAGGGAATACGAGTACCGACCACTCAGGTCAACTAGGATAGAACAACTCAACATCTTCTCAAGTGTATGCAAGTACCGACCACTCAGATCAACTAGTAGGTATGATGTCAATATCACAAGGGGTATACAGGCACCGACCACTCAGGTCAACTAGAAGGTGTATATCAATGTCACTACCGCTCTACTGTAAGTCATGAGTGCCAGAGAGAATGCAATAAGTAGACCAAGGTCGAAGTCATGTGGTGAAAGGCTCGAGTACTGGATAGACAAGTATATGCAAGCAGTAAAGGATAGGGATGAAGGGAACATCACCGAGCGTGCACCATTGAACCGACTTCGGATCAAAGTACCCACCTGTCACAGTCGCGTCGGAATCCAGGACGCGCCGCAAATCAACCGGACCTACGATAAGTCCACTGAGTTAGAGACAACCTCAAATGACCCAATCGAAAGACACATACACAATCCCAAATTTCGAGACTCGGTTTTCCAATAACCGGTCTCCGTAAATCGTCGGTAGTTCCGAAATCGCACCGGGACATACCCGGGACCCACAAACAGTCCTAGAAGGTACTGACTCGCTCTATGAGTCAACCGCTGCCCGAGAACACATCCATTTGGATGTTCTGGCAGTGAACACAAGCCCTTACGTCGAAACAACTACTATCGAATCACCGTTCTGATTTGGGTTCTCGGAAGTGTCGACTTCAACACCGGAACCCACTGCCGCTCACCGGACATCTCCGAACACTCGAGACGGCCGAGATAACCAGCCAACAAGGCTCAGCGGCAAACCCTAAGGCAAACAAACTGCGTCGGATCATTCTCGAACCGAAATCGCGTTTCGCCGGCGAATTTCGTGGGAAAAACGCACCGAAATTACTTTTCGGCAACAACCAGGGCTAACGGACCTTTGACAACTAGTCCAGAGGTCACCCTCGATATTTATACACTGCCAACAGTAGCTGCCCACGCAACAATTACGCGAAAGACCCTATCATTAAACTATATTGCATTTTATGCGTAAAGTGGGAGGAAAAGTAAGCCATTACCGCAAACCGGGCGCCTGCGAGGCTAGCCGAGGGCACCAATAGACAGCCCTCGATGAGGCGAATGCCGTGCTCACTGTCCGGAGTACAGCAAGCAACCATGGAACTCATGGCAGCGATCGAAACTTCAGCGACATGTGCGGTCCGGGGGCGACGAAGACCGTTACGCTGATCCGGACCTCCCCGACAGCAAGGGAGGTGAGCATGGCGATCAGCTCACCATCGGGATGGCTGTGCTCACGTTCGGAGACATCGGAGGGTCGCCGGATTGCCGGAATAGTGAAGAGCCCAAACAGAAGCCCTAGCCGAGCCGGGAAGGACTCAGGCTTGGGCTCGGCCGGCGGCAGCTCCGGCGGCGGTGCGCCGGCGATGGTCGGGTGCGGCCGGCCAGGAGATGCCGGCGCGCACGATGGCCGGCGACGGCAGGCGGCAGGGGCGGCGGGCTATGATGCCCTAGCCGTAGGGAGAAAAGGGAGTGCGGCCCGGGTCCGGCCGACGGCGGCTCCGACGACAGCTGTGGCGACAGCAGGGGGATGCGGCCGACGGGGGTACACCGGCGCGCGCGGGGGCTGCCGGCGGGAGGGAGGCGGCGGCGGGCGGCAGAAGCACGGCCGCCTGAGCTCGGCTCCGCCCAGGAATGGCCGCGGCGGCGTCCCATGCACGCGGCGGCGGCGGCGACCACCCTAGTCAGGTGGGAGGATGCCGGAGAGCCGAGAGGGAGGTGAGGCACGCCTCAGGAAGTCGGCGGTGTGGGCGGTGCAACCCCAAAGTGCGCGCGTGCCCTAGCTGCACCCTGCGGTCACAGGGCAGCGGCGGCGCTAGGCGGCGGCGCGGTGGCCGGGGGTCTCGACTGAGGTCGGTGCAGGGCCGGCGGCGACGCGGGGAGGCAGGGTGGCCTCGGGCTCCTTCTCCAACGCGAGAGGAAGAGAGGGAGATGGTGATGGTGAGTGAGGAGAGGAGAGAGGGCTTGGCAGCCCCTCCGGCCGGCCGGGGCTGGTCGACGGTTGCACGCAGAGGGAGCAGCGGATCGAGAGGATGGTCAGCTAGGGTTTGGCAGAGAGTGAGGGAGGCAGATTAGGGTTTTTTGTGAGGAGAAACCCTAAGCTTCTACCTATATATTAACCCGTAATTCGCGAGTAAATCGTTTGATTCTCGAAATTTTTCGCTGAGATCCTATCCCTCTGTGTAAGACATCCTCGTGCAACCCCCCGCCAAGTTTCGTGAAATTCCGCACATAAAATATAGGGGGTTTCGCGCGAAATACAAAAGTGTCGATTCGACCTCTCCTCGATAATCGTGTGATATCTGGCAATCAGTCCGTCGAATTTTTGAACGGATTGAGCTGGCGCGTTTAGCACTGCCGAACCATCGAGGTCATGATTTTGTTTTACCTGAATTGGTCGCGGATTCGCGACAAATCCAACCTCTCTCCGATCCACCAACATGCCACATATATATATAAACCAAAAATCACCCCCAAATCCCCTCGATTAGCAAAAATGCAGCTAAAGTCCCCCAACACAGACTTTCTCTCACAGAAATGTCCCCGTCTAAGGGTCCACACGCAAAACGAAGCAACGGTAAGTTTTAAAAAGCAAAACAATAAAGAATAAAAGTCCGCTTTGCGATAAAATCCAGTTTTCTCGAAAACCATGCGTCAAACCAAAAATTTGTCAGCGCCATCAGCTCCGAGATAGTCGGACAGTTGAAAACGAGCTATTGGATCACTATGAATGGAGTTCTATACGTGCCAGAAGCCATCTGTTCTCATTGGCCTCTCCGAAAACTCAAGTTACTATTCACTTTAAGTGAAAAGTAGAGATCACGTAAAACCTTCATCCTAACTCGTTTTCTCCCGAAACTTGACGAGTGATTACGTAGTAAAAATACACACAAAAACATCGACAACAGAGAGTTTAGCTGCATAGCAAAATTTTCAGTCCTCATATCATTCCCCCATTAAAGAAAGTTTCGTCCCCGAAACTTTCTTACACAACCACCGAGAACGAATTCGGATATCGCTCCACTGATGCACCAAGCGTAGCGGTAGTGCCATGGCAAAAATGCCTCTAAACTTGAGTACCAACATTCACCTCCGAGGCTACAACCTCCCATAAGTCTGAACCGGAACTAGTCAAAGCTAAACCTTAACCATCGAAAACCCTTCGATGGCATCCGACTCTCTCAGGTTCAAGATCTAACCTTCCGCCTAGACTAAAAGATCTAAGGCTGCCACAACTAGTTGAGCTCGGCAATTTAGCCTACTACTCTAGGTACATGCAATTCAACATAAAAATCCACGCGTGTCCGCCACTAGGTAAACAGGGTTGCCAATCGCAACATGTAATCATAACCACCAGTGATGCCCAACATCTGTCTCTATGAGACTCTGTCGCTGCCGTCCCCCAAGGGACCCTTAGCGATCAATGTTTCAAGCAACACTAAATATCGATCTCAATGCGACCCAGGCATACCTGTCACCAAGTTATCAGTATAGCGTTTTCTCACCATAAGCCATATCATGTACCTTGTATGCTGTTGTCTACAGCGACTTCTGAGCCAACAACTAGGCTCAAGCCATTGACTAATCTGGATTTCATACCTCCTGAAATTCAGTCAGGTCAGCCCTACTTATCAGACTGTTTAGTTGTGCAAGGCACAACAACAAAGCTACTAGGCGATCCTGCCCCAAAATCCAGAAGGCCAGCCCGGCTGAAATCTATTTCCGGCTCTGGGCATCGGCTACCACATTTGCCTGAGGTTCAGTTCCTTTTGAGTGAAAAGACACTTCAGGCTCAGGTGGTCGGTAAACACCTTGCGGTGTGTCCCATAAAAAGTATCTCCATAGCTTGAGGGCAAACACCACTGTCGCGAGCTCGAGCTCATGCATTGGATAGTTCTTCTTGTAGTCCTTCAGTGACGCGTTGCATAAGCTATAACTCGGTCCTGCTACATAAGCACGCACCCCAACCCGATTCGTGAGGCATTGCAACAGACCACGAAGTCCTCATCATGTTGTGGCACAGCCAGGATGGGGGCGCGGGTTAATCTGTCTTTCAACTCCTCAAAACCCTGCTGACACCCAGAAGTCCACTGGAGTTTCTCGCCTTTCCTGGTTAGTCGATGCTGTGGGTTGGCAATCTTGGAGAGGCCCTCCACAAATCACCGATAGTAGCTCGCCAAACCGAGAAAGCTCTGAACCTCCATGATAATGTTCGACCTAGGACAGTCGACACCAAACATTAGTCTCCAAGAGGACCAGGGCACCGACTACTCATGCTCGGATCAACAACTCCTTCACGGTGACATTGATGATGAGTCATGCCGCACCACATGCTACAGTGCACGGCGACATCCGAGGTAGCCACCAGGCTCGTGTCGCAAGTCGAATACAGTTTACATCCTTTCAGTAGTTTGTCCGAGATTGCATGAACTGTTGCACCTCTTACTAAAGTGAGGCACCACAACTGGGCTAGTAGGTCACCACGCCCACAATAGAACATTAATCACATGCAGTGCACAAGGTTCAACTGCACAAGTTCCACTCAAGAGTTACCCAAGTCTCACCACCGGCCGAAGATGATTACGACTCAAACCTTCCCACAAGACAACCTATAGAGATTGTCACGTAGTGAAAAATATATTGACCCAATCTAGATCCTCCCAAAATGAGAGGGTATTTCGTCCTAACTTTCAACACTACGTCGTCTGCAGCCGACGTACCGATCGAAAGAAAGGCGACTTACCCGCAGATCCATCGCCAACAACAAGTTGGAGAAGAGACACAGAACCAAACCGACCGTTACACCTGAACCGCATCGGAGTGCACCGTAATACCATCGAAACATCGACTTCGCAAGTCGATTTTCGAAGCAGGACCGGCCTTTGAGCCCACTCCCAAGGAGTTCTATAGCTCTCGAGCACCTAATACGGTAGCCGCGACAGAGAGTCGCCACACACATTCACCAATGCGATAGCAATGAGATTTTGAACTATGCCTAACCGTCAGCTAACCCTCCAAGATTTTCAAGTAATCCCAAGGGTAGCACAACACACTAAAAGCCCTATTGATCCCACAACACACTACCCATGGTGTTGGGGTAACCGCACATGATGTGTGCACCACTATAGTGCACCGCAGAACTGCGTCCCTAAGCAGCTCCAAGACAGGTCCACCGAACATGTGAACCAGTAGATAGACGAAGCACCTACACTGATGATTCAGTGAGGGATCACCGCACAACGCAACCTACGTGCGAACCCGACTAGCACGCAGCTAACGAGTCAGGCGAACCCGCTCGGATATCGGCACAACCCACCACGTCATGCTGGGGACTCCGCACCGAGTCCCACTGCAATCCTACCTGTACTCCCAATCCTAAGGTCAAGAGTCAAACCGCCAAAGATAGTCGAATCCGATATTACCAACTTACCTCAACTATCCAAACCTAGGTTCGCTGCTCTCTCCGTGATTTATGCCACCATTAGAGAAAAGGGGGAATAGGGTAGGCGCCATAGTCCTACCCACTAAACCTAAAGGAGCATCACCCAAACCACAACCGCACAAGCGGCCAATAAACAATCCTCAGGCTGCACACCAGCAGCCCACGCTGTATCCGCAGTCGAAGCCGTACAATACCACATCGCCGCAGAGATGCTCGCAGTAGTACCCGTGCTCTATATAGGGAGTGTAGCCAAGGTAACAGCAGCTGAGGTGATTGCCGCGGTCCTGATAGCAGAGACACCTGGCCCCTCAAGGACCCCACCAGATAGGAGCGGCAACACCAGATAGGAGCGGCAACATCTGGTGAATGTCGCCCCGCCACTCGATATCAGTGCTGATACATTGCCACCGCTCCCAACAGAGACACAAATCTATGCGCAAATCGTAACACGCACGAAATAATGACCCTACATCTCGAGACTACCAAATCTCGATAGTGTACCGGGACTCAAGTCCAAACACCCCGCACTCGCGTGCCTAATACCTTAGGTCCTCCTAAGGTCAACCTAACCAGTGGTTCAGTTTTATTTTTAAAAATCCGTGAGTAATGTCACATTTGTAACTTTGTCTCTGATACCATCTTAATCTGTCACACCCCGGGGTCCCTTTTTAATAAGACGAAATAAATCGGGCCATTTTGAAATTCAGAGTTCAGCGGAAAGTGCCCATTTTTTTTTTTTTAATAAACCTTGACACAAGGGAGACAGACCCGCCACAAATACAGAAATTTTTCGTTACACACGGACAGAGTCTTCCCTGTATTTGCACAGCGTCGCACAATATACAATATACAAACAGAGCATCCACTCACAACCAATTTCACATTCACATTTACATCTATCAGTGAAAAATCGTTCCCCACACGGAAACCTCATTTTTAAAATACTAGATACGAGAAAATCTCAAATCCACTTGAAAACCTTTTCCTTTGAAAATAAGCTACCTCGATGGGTAGGAGACGCCACATGAAATCCAAGAAAAGCATTCCGAGTTATTTATTAAAACATTTACGTCGTGATAACTAAAAACAGGAAGTACTGAACCACAAATAAGTCTAAGTGCATGAAAGTGAAGGGGAAGGAACTAAACCAAGCTAACTAGTGTCGGGACCGAAAGATCGATCGCCCACCACGCCTCGCGCACTGTCCCGACTCCTACCTCCCAAGTCACCTAAAAAAATGGTGGGGGTGAGAACATGTAAACATGTCTCCCCCTCCTAATGGGTACCGCAAGCCGACGAAAGCAAGTATACTCACCGGCAAAAGGAAGAGATAAACAAGTACATGTGAAGTAAGGTAAAGAAAGGCCTACAGTAGCAAGACAAGTGTAAAGAAAAGAACTGTAAGTATGCATGCAACAACCGCTACTGTAGCTATATGCGTCAACCGCACGAATAGTCCAAATATATCCAATCTAAACCGCCGTGTCGGTCTAAGGACCTCAGGCAAAAGCCACTCCCTGCTCGTTCCTGGCATGTAATCCTAGCACAAAAGAGAATACCGCTGGACTCACGGGTCGGAAGTACGACCACTTTTTTGAAAAG
Source organism: Puya raimondii (assembly GCA_016920855.1). Taxonomy (NCBI): domain Eukaryota; kingdom Viridiplantae; phylum Streptophyta; class Magnoliopsida; order Poales; family Bromeliaceae; genus Puya; species Puya raimondii. The sequence continues at coordinate 21,149,170 of JABWPP010000050.1, read as the reverse complement.
AACACCCTCCTGTGGGGGATCAGCCCGCTGGTGTACGTGAAATGCTCTCGAGCTGTGGCGATCAATGCGAATATGATCAATAGCCAATCGTCGACAAATAGCCGACAATCACCGCCCCTCGGGGCACGCCGACCAATAGGTCATCGAACTGTAAGGGAATACGAGTACCGACCACTCAGGTCAACTAGGATGGAACAACTCAACATCCTCTCAAGTGTATGCAAGTACCGACCACTCAGATCAACTAGTAGGTATGATGTCAATGTCACAAGGGGTATACAGGCACCGACCACTCAGGTCAACTAGAAGGTGTATATCAATGTCACTACCGCTCTACTGTAAGTCATGAGTGCCAGAGAGAATGCAATAAGTAGAGCAAGGTCGAAGTCATGTGGTGAAAGGCTCGAGTACTGGATAGACAAGTATATGCAAGCAGTAAAGGATAGGGATGAAGGGAACATCACCGAGCGTGCACCACTGAACCGACTTCAGATCGAAGTACCCACCTGTCACAGTCGCGTCGGAATTCAAGACGCGCCGCAAATCAACCGGACCTACGATAAGTACACTGAGTTAGAGACAACCTCAAATGACCCAATCGGAAGACACATACACAATCCCAAATCCCGAGACTCGATTTCCCAATAACCGGTCTCCGTAAATCTCCGAAAGTCCCAAAATCGCACCGAGACGTCCCCAGGACCCACAAACAGTCCCGGAAGGTACTGACTCACTCTATGAGTCAACCGCTTCCCCAGAACACATCCATTTGGATGGTCTGGCAGCGAACACAAGCCCTTACGTCGAAACAACTACTATCGAATCACCGTTCTGATTCGGGTTCCCGAAAGTGTCGACTTCGACACCGGAACCCACTGCCGCTCACCGGACATCTCCGAATACTCAAGATGGCCGAGATAACCAGCCAAACAAGGCTCAGCGGCAAACCCTAAGGCAAACAAACTGCGTCGGATCATTCTCGATCCAAAACCGCGTTGCCGGTGGATTTCGCTAGAAAAAATGCACCAAAATTACTTTTCGGCAACAGCCTGGGCTAACGGACCTTGGACAACCAGTCCAGAGGTCACCCCCGATATTTACACACTGCCAACAGCAGCCGCCCACGCGACAATTGCGCGAAAGACCCTATCATCAAACTATATTGCATTTTATACGTAAAGTGGGAGGAAAAGTAAGCCATTACCGCAAACCGGGCATCTTCGAGGCCGATCGAGGGCACCAATAGACAGCCCTCGACGAGGCGAATGCCATGCTCGCTGTCCGTAGTACAGCAAGCAACCATGGAACTCGTGGCAGCGACCGGACAGCGACATGTGCGGTCCGGGGGCGACGAAGACCGTTACGCTGATTCGGACCTCCCCGACAGCAAGGGAGGTGAGCATGGCGATCAACACACCATCGGGAAGGCCGTGCTCACGTTCGGAGACATCGGAGGGTCGCCGGATTGCCGAAACAGTGAAGATCCCAAACAGAAGCCCTAGCCCAGCCGGGGAGGACTTAGGCTTGGGCCCGGCCGGCGGCAGCTCCGGCGGCGGCGCGCCGGCGGCGGTCGGGTGCGGCCGGCCAGGAGATGTAGGCGCGCACGACGGTCGGCGACGGGAGGCGGCAGGGGCGGCGGGCTATGATGCCCTAGCCGTAGGGAGAAAAGGGAGCGCGGCCCTGGTCCGGCCGATAGCGGCTCCGGCGACAGCTGCGGCGACGGCAGGGGGACGCGGCCGACGGGGGTACATCGGCGCGCGCGGGGGCTGCCAGCGGGAGGCGGTGGTAGTGGCGCGCGGCAGAAGCACGGCCACTTGAGCTAGGCTCCGCCCAGGAATGGCCGCGGCGGCGTCCCATGCACGCGGCGGCGGCGGCGACCACCCCAGTCGGGTGGGAGGATGCCGGAGAGCCGAGAGGGAGGTGGGGCGCGCCTCATGAAGTCGGCGGTGTGGACGATGCAACCCCAAAGTCTGCGCGTGCCCTAGTTGCACCCTGCGGCCACAGAGCGGCGGCAGCGCACGGCTGCGGTGCGGCGGCCGGGGGTCTCGACGGAGGTCGGTGCAGGGCCGGCGGCAACACGGGGAGGGTAGGGTGGCCTCGAGCTCCTTCTCCAACCCGAGAGGAAGAGAGGGAGATGGTGATGGTGAGGAAGGAGAGGAGGGAGGGCTTGGTAGCCCCTCCGGCCGGCCGAGGCTGGTCAGCGGCAGCGGCGGCTGCGCGCAGAGGGAGCAGCCGAGCGAGAGGATAGTCGGCTAGGGTTTGGCAGAGAGGGAGGGAGGCAGATTAGGGTTTTCGTGAGGAGAAACCCTAAGCTCCTACCTATATATTTACCCGTAATTCGCGCGTAAATCCTTCGATTCTCGAACTTTTTTGCCAAGATCCTATCCCTGTGTGTAAGACATCCTCGCGCAACCCCCCGCCAAGTTTCCTGAAATTTCGCACATAAAATATAGGGGGTTTCGCGCGAAATACAAAAGTGTCGATTCGACTTCTCCTCGATAATCGTGCGATATCCGGTAATCCATCCATCGAATTTTTAAACGGATCATGCTGGCGCGTTTAGCGCTGCCGACCCATCAAGGTCATGATTTTGTTTCTCCTGAATTGGTCGTGGATTCGTGACAAATCCAACCTCTCTCCGATCCACCAACACGCCACACATATATATAAACCAAAAATCATCCCCAAATCCCCTCGATTAGCGAAAATGCAGCCAAAGTCCCCCAACACAGACTTTCTCTCGCAGAAATGTCCCTGTCTAAGGGTCCACACGCAAAACGAAGCAACGGTAAGTTTTAAGAAGCAAAACAATAAGGAATAAAAGTCCGCTTTGCGATAAAATCCAGTTTTCTCGAAAACCATGCGTCAAACAAAAATTTGCCAGCGCCATCGGCTCTGAGATAGTTGGACGGTTGAAAACGAGCTATTGGATCACTATGAATGGGGTCCTATACGCGCCAAAAGCCATCTCTTCTCATTGGCCTCTCCGGAAACTCAAGTTACTATTCACTTTGAGTGAAAAGTAGAGATCGCGTAAAACCTTCATCCTAACTCGTTTTCTTCCGAAACTTGACGAGTGATTATGTAATAAAAATACACACAAAAACATCGACAACAGAGAGTTTAGCTGCATAGCAAAATTCTCAATCCTCACACTTTAGCCCAACGCTCGGCTGAGAGGCAGTCTCAGGCGCCGAGTGGGCGTGTCTACACTACACAGGTGGAGGATGCATCAGCAGCTGACAGGGTGGTTGCAGGTATTATTTTTATTAGAGGCATTAGAGCTCGAGCATTATTTGATACTGGTGCATCTTATTCTTTTATTAGTCGAGCATTCATATTACTGTATGGACTAGAGATAGAGACATTACAGCATGTACATGAGATTCATATTCATGATCATACTTTACATGTGGAAGAGTGTTGCATGTCGTGTCCAGTGCAGTTAGGGCAGTGGATTATGCCTGTAGACCTATTGGTTTTGAGACACTTGCAGGACTTTCATGTTGTGCTAGGGATGGATTGGTTGGCTCGTTATTATGTGACGATTGATTGTGGGGATAGGACAGTGATATTTCGCGAGCCAGGTTAGGAGGAGTATGTATAGGGGTTGCCAGAGTACTTTGTTTGCCACGATGATTTCTACATCAAAGGCAAAATAGTTGATGAACCGTGAATATGTAGTCTTTTTGGCAGCAATAGGGGAAGTCCTTATGGCATAACCGAAATTTGAGGACATTCCTGTAGTCCGAGAGTTTTTAGATGTATTTTTTTCTGAGTTGTCTAGTATGCCGCCGAATAGGGAGATTGAGTTTGTGATTGACGTAGTCCCAGGAATTGCGCCAACCTCAAAGGTACTTTACAGGATGGCTCTGGCAGAATTGCGGGAATTGAAAGCACAACTACAAGATTTATTGGATAAAGGATTTATTCGACCCAGTGTATTATCTTGGGGAGCGCCGGTATTATTTGTGAAGAAGAAAGATGGGTCACTGAGATTATGTGTAGATTATCGAGAATTGAACAAGGTGACTATTAAGAATAAGTATCCATTGCCGCGCATTGAAGATTTGTTTGATCAATTGCAAGAATCTGGCGTGTACTCCAAGATAGATTTGCAGTTGGGGTATCATTGATTGAAGATTAAACCTGAGAATGTTTCCAAAACGGCATTTAGAACACAATACAGGCATTATGAATTTACGGTAATGCCATTTGGATTAACATGTGCTCTAGCGACATTTATGGATATGATGAATCGGATGTTTTAGCCGTTTTTGGATAGGTTTGTGGTGGTATTTATGTAGTGTTCTGAAAATATATATATATATATATATTAAAATATTATTTGTTCGGAATGATTACAGTCCGTGAATTAAGCGACACATCGGAATAGTGTCGGGACGAGTTGGAATTGATTTGGACGCGAAATTGGTACCGCAAATAATTTCAAAATACTATTGATTTCAGCTGGAATACTATAAAGAGTTATGTTGGGGTTTAGGCTCAACTTACACCTCCAACTACTCCTAATTGGGGAGTTTGGTGCGTAGTGCTAGCTGAGATCATCTCTCTCCCACTCTCATTTCCTTCTCCCTCACATTCTACTCCTCTTGTTACCTTTCTTCTTCCTCTTCTACTCACCATTGGAGCACTCCCACAGCAGCAGCAGCCTAGCAGCTTGAGGAGTTCGAATTCCTCTTGGATTTTGATAATGTTTCGAAGCTTAGGATTGTAGGAGAGGTGCATGTACAGCTAGTTATTGAAGTTAAGAGTTTGTGGAAGACTTCATTTCATCAAATCTCTAGGTATTTTTGGATTTATTGAAGTTTTAGTAAAAGTTGCCAGTTTTTGAGCAAGCTGAGATTTTGATGGATTTTCTTTGGATTTTTCTCTTGGAGCTGAGCTTTCATTTAGTTGGAGAGAATCTTAACTTCATCTTAGAGCAAGTGGGAATTTCGTGTGAGTTTAATCAAAGTTTGGTTTTTAGTGAATTTCAGTTTTTATTGAGTTCAACAACCAAAAATCAGAATTTTGTGGTATTTGTGTTCTTGAGTTTTTTATCACCCTTGCATGGCGATTTCGTAGTAACTATGAAATTTTTCTAATGGATTAGGAGGCTTGAAAACACACTTGTGGGTGTTGTGGTGTTCCTCATTGCCTTGGTTCCCTCGTGGACCTGCTGGAATAGCCGCAAGAACCGGAACTCAGCTACTACAGCAGCAATAACAGCAGCCTAGTGCAGGGACGGCAGTTTCTTTTGATTGGGACTTTGTTGCTGTGATTTGAAGATTCCTGCGTGTTCCTAAGGTTGAGAGGAATCTAGGATTTTAGTTTGAGCCGCTGATTTGAGGTGAGCGTTGCTGAATTTTAGTTTTTCCAACCGAATCACCATTTTGTTGGAATTTAGCTCGATTTTTTATTCGACTCAATCCGACAGGGATCCTTGGAATTTTATAGCTTTTCTTTGTGATTTGGGATCTGAGGCACGTGCCCGCTGAGTTTCATTCCAATCCGTGGTTGGATTTGCACTCTAGGTGGGTCTAAAATAGTACATCGAAACTGAAAACTGCTTCCTATGTCTAGTTAAATTTCAGCGTGAGTGATTGTGTTACGTGCTGAATTTTCGGGATTAATTCTAAATATGGTTGATATGAATCTTGTATTGAGATTATCATGTTTTCTATGCTTCCTTGCATATGATTGCTTAGTCATATAGTTAGGATCCACCTTGTATACACTATCTATATAATGCAATTAAACTTAAAATAAGAAATTCTATTCCTATGTTTGATTAGTTCATTAATACTCGGGATGTTGAGTATGGGTTAGAGGTAGTGTGGTTATCGTCGAGTCGGGGTTGGACATTACCAGATTATTGACTCATTGATTTCACGGTAACTGTGGGATTTTGGACGGCTGTACCAGATTTTAGATTATGCATCGGATTGGGCCGAGATTATTTCTTTATTGGTTTTGTTGATTCACCTTGGTCATGAGCATTGATTTTAGCCTGCGACATACTTGACCTGGTTACTTTATCCTCGAGTGCCACTTCGGAGTTAGGCGGCTTCACTACTTTTGGGTATGTTTCACGTCGGCGATCCGCGGGTTGTTAGTGATCAGATGTGATGGTAGTGCAGGCAGGATTGGGCTTTCGAACCAGTCGGTTGATTGGGATATTCTCGACAGATTATTATAATTGATGCATATCATTTCATTTATACTTACTCATTCCATACTAGTGTAGAGGCATAGTAGTGGTAGTTTTCCTTTCAGCAGCTATTACCTGTTCTTTACCACTTTACCCTTTTCACCTCTGGTAGACATAGTGGATGGGTTGTAGTTGTCGATGACATACCTACTGAGGACTACTGGTTTTTAGTAGTTCTCACACCCTCTGTTGACCCCTTTTTGCAGAGACCTCTGCAGCGGTAGTTGCGACTGCTGACCGAGGTAAGGGGATCACTGGCTAGATAGCTCTCCTTCTTATTTTGTGGTCTAGCTGTGGACCCGAATATTATGTTTTGTTAGACTGCTGTACATTTTGGGTCTGACTTTTGCCAACTGGTTGTATTTATATCTGGGAGATGAATCTTGTATCCGGTTGATATTTTTGTATAGTCCAGAATTTAGCTAGTTTTATACTTCAGCTCTGGTTTTCTTTTCTGTATGGCTTTATTATACTTTGAGCAGGTACTAGCACTTCATGGGCACGGGGCTTTTCGAGTACGTGGCGGATCTGTTGGCAAGCCCAGGTTCCGATATAACCTGGGGCTTGACAGATTAAGTAGGTATCAGAGCTTAGTGATAGGTCGTCGGGACTTAGAAAACCCTAGGCTTCTGGCTGGCCCTAGGAGTATAGGACGTGAGAGTTGTAACTTTTGGCGAAAGTCAGAGATTGAATTGTATGAACTCTTTAAAGGGAATTAAAGAGTGATCGGCATGTTGGGTAATTATGTTGGCTGCAGATGACATAATTACACAGAGGCGAAGAGATGTCTTGAACTTTCACCGGATTGGGTCGAGAGCTGAGTTATTGTGTGTGACTGACATTGTGCTATTGCAGGTGATCAGAATGATGCGCAGAGATCGACCACCGACACGGGCCACACCCGCGCCACCATCGGAGCCGGAGCAGGAGGGATTGAGTGCACTTCCGGATCTTCGGGAGCAGTTGGCTGCCCTGACAGAGGTTACCAGGCAGCAGGGTGCACTATTACAAAGAATATGCGAGGTGTTGATGCAGCAGTCTAGTACGACACCCCGAGCATCAGAGCCTCGGCCGCCACAACTGACTACATCAGCAAAGATTCCCGCAACCCTTGCACCTCCGACAGTCACAGAATCAACAGCGCAGTCGCCTAGTAGAGAGGTGCCAAGGGAGGATGAGTCGTTGATGGAGGCGGAGCAGGAGCGGATCAGGGAGAGATTAGCGAGCTTTCACCGGTTTGATCCACCTCATTTTGATGGTAGCCGCACTGAGCCCAAGGTAGTAGAGGCTTGGGTGGGTGCCATGGAGAAGATATTTGAGGATATCTTTGTAGTATACCGGATTTTTAATACAGAAGCAAGTGTGAATAAAAATATTATGAAATACCATTTTTATTGGACGTAGAGGAGCAATAGATAGTTCTGGAATGAGCGTAGAGGAGTAATAGATAGTTCTGGAATGACTTGTGGTGACATTGGAATAAAACAAAGAAGATTTAGAATTTTTATCGGAACAGGGCTTATACTGCAGCTGAAAAATTGACAGTGGGAAAAAATTCTGAAAATTTGTCGAAACTATTTTTTTGAGGTTGGATTTAAAGTTTCATGTCATTTGAATGCCCGAGCAGTGAAAACAGAGCCTAACTGTAATCTGCTAAAGATTTTAGTCGGTAGAACTTTCGATGGCCTAAAATAATTCAAAACTGAAAAGTTAAGATTACGTCCTTCTGATTAACTTTATTTGAGTTTACCTGTCAAATTTGAGCACAAACGGATATTCAGAAGGGCCCTAATTAGTCGTATCAGATTAAAATTGGACTAAAGTCTTAATACTTGAAGTTAGTGGACTTTCTAGCATTTTGTTACAACTTAGTGGAATTCCACTAAATTGCCAGGAAGGCTCTTGAAGCTCCTCTTCAACCTGTACGCAAGAGAGAGAGGGAAAGGAAAGAATGGGAAAAGAGAAAAAAGAGAAGAAGAAGAAAAAATAAAGAGAGATTTCTTGGGTCGTTTGACGAGCCGATCGAGCCCCCGCGCGTTGGATTTTTTCGGCACTTTAATTACGAGGTTAGTATTTTATTATTATAATTTTGAATTAGATTTTTGGTGGATTCTTAATAATGGATGTTAGAAGAGGTGGTTTTGATGAGTTTTTGTGGAAATTGAAGTTTAGAAATGGATCTATATGTGATTTAGGAGTCGATATCGCGTGATTTTCGTCGAGGGAGTTTTCGAGCAATTTTTGATGGTGGTGGCTGCCATATGGACAAGGAGGAGGCAACGGAACATCTTGTCACTCCGACGACCATTTCTATCCTTGATTTCGCAGCCGAGGTGGGTTCCGTGTCGCCGAAAACGGTTAACTTCCCTCTATGTCTATTTAGCATATAGAGGTATGTGTATAAGTTTTATATGTGTGCAGGTTAACATGTTTTGAGATTGTGATGGCACTAGAGGTAAGTGAAAAGTAAAAGAAAAATGACATATTGCAGGATGGGTAGTAGATCATCTATATCTCTATGGTGCATGTGTCGAAGGTGTATGTGGTTATCTATGGGGGAAGAATTGTGCTTATTTGGAATTGAATAAAAGACATAGATTATAGAGTATATTCATGTGAATAGTATTCATGTCGAGTTATATGTTCAATAGGTTGAATCATCTTAGCATAGTGATTATCAATTGGTATATTCATTTGCATATATTACGTTAGGCCGAGAGAGGCCATTAAATATCATATGCATATGTAGTGAGAGATTTGATGTTCATGTGCATTATACATACTCTGATTCATATGATAGAGTTGGATATGAATAGAGGGATGAAAATTATGACCATTGCAGATGATAGTTATATAAACAATGAAATGCATATGAAAATTATGACAATTGCTTATGATAATTATGACCATTGCATATGATAGTTATCTAATTATATCAGCAATGATAATTATGACCATGCATATGATAATTATATAAGCATTGAATGGTATTCTCTTAGCATGTTGTATCTCTAATATTGCTTCATAGTATATGGATTAAATTAGACCGAAAAGGATTATTGGACTGTGCATGAACTCATAGTGAGTTATATATTGAATATTTACTTTGTGCATATTATGATATATGTGGTTAGGGGTGTACGTCAACAAGCCGAACACGAGCGAGCTGGGGTAACGAGCCAAACACGAGCTGGCTCGTTAAAGTATCGAGCTGAAAAATCCAGCTCGTGTTCGGCTCGTTTATTAACGAACCAAACACGAGCTGGCTCACGAGCTGACCCACGAACAACAAGTTAAAAAAATTAGATTGAATATATATAAAAAATAAATTTATAAAATCTTGCCCATTAAACTTTGATCTAATGGTTGAAACTTTACATATAAATGAGTTTTTTATAATTAGATTCGGCTTTATATTTTGATTTTGCTAAAAATTAAATAATAAAAATATATACTATATATATAAATATTTATCTATATATAAATATAATTATATAAATTATATAAATATAAAATATATGTATTCGAGCTGTTATCGAGCCGAACACGAGCGAGCTGACCCCAGCTCGTGTTCGGCTCGTTTATTAAACGAGCTGAAAAACTCAGCTCGTGTTCGGCTCGTTTACTAAACGAGCGGCCGATCTCGAGCTCATTTCGAGCCGAACATGAGCTGGCTCGCGAACAACGAGCTAGATTGCCACCCCTATATGTGGTAGATACCCTCGGTTAGCATGGCGATAGTGGACCGATTTGGGGTATTGAGGTATATGATCATGCTACTGTGATATATGCATTAGTCGACATTCTTTGATTGTGCCGAGGGCATTAGATTGATTTTTTCTAATCTTTTGATCATTGCATAGACCATAGCCTGTAGAGCCACATTGAGTTTGACAGAGTGACGTGCTATTAGACTCGGTAGGGGTACCAGCTATAACAGAGATATGTGCCCTTGGGATAACGACCCACCTGCGGGAGTGGTGATCGGGCTGGGGGCAGAGCTACGTGTCGACGGTGCACCTGCGGGAGTGCGATCCGGGCACTAGGCGGGCGCAGGCTTGACCGAACTTATTCGGTCGTTGCGATTGGGTACTATTCTTGTATTTATTTATGGGTATCAGTGTTGATGTATACTCTAGTCACTTCATCTCCTGTTCATTATATATTCAATCTACGAGTTGGTCAGTTTATGATTGGGTCATAGTATGTTGATTGGGTTGCATGTGTATGAGTGGGTACTGCCTTACATTTATTATTAAGATTCGAGTGGACGCATGACAAGGTTACTTTGTGTGATATTCTATTTCTATTTAGCAGTAATAGAATTGATGCATATGTTAGACAGTTTTATCATCGCACATTACATGTATAGAGACATGACAGAGGATATACTTGTATAGAAGTATGATGAATAGCGTGCATATCTAGAGGCATGATAGGTAGTAAAGTATATTTGTCCATATTGTACTCTGTAGCACATTTGATAGTATACTTTCTTTTTCCTATTCTTGCCTCTAGTAGACCTAGTGGGAAGGTCGTGGTTGTCGTCGATCGTACCTACTAGAAACTACTAAGTAGTTATCACACCCTCTTGTGGTTTACTTTTCAAGATCTTCTGAGCTGGTAGTGGTTCGGGGTAAGGGAATTACACCGTAGATAGCGACTGCTACCCATATCTTCCAGTTGTAGAGGAGCACCCAACTAGATAGCTTTCGGATTATATACTGTACATCTGGACTTTCTAGGCTAGGGCCTTTCATTTGGATTATGCACTGTACATCAGAATTGGTGAGGCCAGGGTGTTTTATTTGTATATATATTTTCTGGAGTTGTGATTTCATGTACAGTGATTTATAGTAGTTTTACTGTTATCTATAGCACTCTGATACATTTTGGATGTCCGTCGTAGATTGTGAATATAGTTTTGTGGATGAATCTAGGATTGGAATTGCTTTGCTACTGTTCTGATTTGTTGACGCTTCGTTCAGACAGAAAAAACTCTGTCCGTTCGGCGGGTTTGTTGATGTCCCAATGGGCTTCTGCTGTGGAATCGGGGTGTGACAGATTAAGGTGGTATCAGAGCTTAGGAATAAGTCAAGTGGACTTAGGAAACTCTAGGATTTGGCAAACCCTAGGAATTAAAACAAAAGAGACGTGACTTTTTGGCGAAAGTAATTAATTGGGTCTTATTGTGTTCCCAAATTGGATATTGGAAACTGATCGAGAGAGATAATCCTTTCATTCCTTGGACAATTACGTTGGGTGGCCGACAACGTAATGTCGGGAATGAGGGAAAATGTTCCTCAAAAACTTTCGCTTAATTGGGTCATCTTTCGTGTGCAATGGATCAACGTTGATCGTTGGGTCACCTAGATACGCGCGTGTTATACCTCGAGTGACGATAATAAGCTACTTGATGGGACGATTGTTGCTAGGGACTAGACAGCCCTTAGATGTTTGCGAGTTCGGTCTTGCTAAGGGCATAAGCCCTCTCGGGTTGCCAAGATGCATGGTTTGTAGGAGCGAATGTGTCACGCCCCGGATGTGCACGTTCTCCGGGCTCGCCAACAGATCCGCCGTATATATAGAAATTTTTCGTGTATACGAAGCGATAGCTGAACCTGCAAACATTTAAGTGCAACTACAAGAAAGTACAGAGTTGATAAAATTGAAACACATATATATATACATAGGCCAAGTGTACATACAAAGTCTCCAAATACATCTCTGTATATCCAATGTACAAGGTACAACATCATCACCATGGTGTACAAATATGAACATCACTGTATGTACATGGCTATACACAAAAAAAAATGAAACTATCTCCACAAAAAGGAGCCCTCCTCCAGAACAGCGATCGGGGTAGACAGGGATCTAGCTCGTGACTCCCTTTCCTCGATCAGAAGCAGCAGCGGCAACGGGCGGCTCTACAAGAAAAGTGGCAACAGCGGGTGTGAGAACTACTGTAAAACAAAGTAGTTCTCAGTGGGTACCGTCACCGACCCCAACGGCCTACCCACTAAGTTTACGAGACATATCGTATAGCTGGTAGATAAAGAAACAGCAAGATAAGCTGAAATAAAACTCTACAACTATTATGCCACTACTTTACCACTATGCACATCAAGATCTCTGTAAACATATGCATCACTAGCTAAGAAAACAGCCCTCACTGACCCAATCCACAGGGACTGCGATACGCCCGTCCCGCCTGTCTAAGCTACACCGTACACCACCCCGAGGACAGCCGGTGGAGAGCAAAAGACCAACCTGGACTACTACGACATTAACGCAAGATAGCCAGACTCTAGAGCGGTACTCGTGGGCGCGACCCAACCGAGCATGCAAGCGTGTCTCTGTCGAGCTCAATCAGGAATCATGCAGGCTATAATTAATACAAATGGGTCAAACTGGTCCTAACAACAAAAGCTCACGTGCCCTCGGCACAATCTGCAGTAAGAAGTAAAGATTTGGGTCCACCGTCAACCTTGACGGCACCCGACTGTACGGAACAGCCTAAACTCTGCTGTAAAAACTCACTCGGCATCACAGCACGAGCGTAATCTCAACCTACACTAAGCTAAGTATCCACGACGCGCTAACAGCGGCGATACAAAGGTAAAAACAGCTTCTGAAGCTAAATCTGTTAACTTTTTGAAAAGTGACATGCTTAGGTTTAACGAGTTTTCTCCTAAGTCAAATTTCAGTTCAGCGTATAGAGTTTATCTAAGATCATTAGATTATACTCCAAATTCAGATTTTATATAAAAACATGCAAATCCATGAATTTGAGCTACTAACATGAGACTATAATACAAATAGAAGCATGCTCAAATTTTTTATAACTTAGGAGGAATTCCGAAGTGTTCGATCAACATTAACCCACCTAGCACGCTAATCCAACCACGGATCGAGCTAAAACTCCACAGGCACCTTCCTCTAGCTCCAATTAAAAGGGAAGTGAAGATGAAATCCAAAAATCCCTGCCGGATTTAACGAAATCACAAGTCTAATGAAATTTCTAACGAAAGTTAAAAATACATATGAATTCGACTTCGGAATCAAATTTACTTAATTCGGAGCCAATGTATCTTACAATTCAGCTTGGAGCAATTTTGAATTAGGTATAATTTGGGCTTGGATTAGCTGAAATCTCCTAAAAATCAGTCACAAGAAAGTCGGAGTCACCACTTGCAAAGATGGAGCTTCAATATTGAAAATCAGCAATGTGACCAAAATTACCTCGATTGAAGCTCAGTTCCACAACAATTCAGCTAAATAACTTGCTCCCTTAGTTCCTCAGAATCAAGTTGTCCAAGAGTAGGTTCCAATTTATCATCTTGAAGCATCAAAATATATCAGTTTCACCCCCAAGTTCAATGACCACCGCTGGGATGCACTACTGCAGCTGCTGGACTGCACCTTAGTGCTGCGAATTTCTTGCTCCACAAGAAAATCCAGGGCAAGATAAGGCTAGGGGGCAATCCATGAGTGATCTTTGACTTCTATACTACAAGAAAAATCTATATTTCATTATGAAATTCCTTTACAATTAAGAAATAGAGGTCAAGAATTCAGCTTCGACGTAAAAACTGTTTTTTGGTTTACTACCTCAATGAAACTAAAATTCTCACTCATATTACCTCCAAATTGGTCCAAACAAGATTCTAACCACAAGAGGATGAAGTCAAGATCACTCCCAACTCTTGCAAAGCTCAGCTCTTCAAACGGAATTTATCAAAACCCGAAATTGGTTTAGTTCAGTCTAGAAAATCAGCATGTGCACCAACTATGATCAACTTTAAAATTAGAGCTACTAACCTGCAATTCCAACTCAAGGGAAGTACAAACTGAGTCCCAACTACCCTATACACAACTACATGTATTCAATTTCGAAAATTAAGCTTCCTAACTCCTCTAATTATTCTCCTCCCTTGCTTCAGCCCTGCTGCCAGCCAGGGTGCTGCTGCTGGCAGCACTGCAGCAGCTGATGCTAGCTGCTGCTGATGTTAAGCTGTGCAGGAAGCCAGCAGCAGAAAAGGAGCAAAGAGAGAGAAGAGAGGGAAGCCTAGAAGTTGATCCTCAGCTTCCAGCATAAAACACCTAGCAAACTCCACCAAATTCACAAACAAAGGTGGAACTTGATTAAGATTATAAAATCAGCATTGAACCACTTTTGTTTGGAAACTCAAATACAACAATTCCAGTACTACTAACCTCCAATTTGGTTAGTCAAGATTCGAACCAGTAGGAGGTACACTTAAGATCTCCTAAAACTCAGCAAAACTCCAGCTGAGAGAAGAGATTAAAGAAAAGCCATCAAATCCATAGTTGTCGAAAATAAATCAGCTCAAGCTTAAATTTCAGCAATTGAGGTGGACTTACCAGCAATTCAGCTGAAGTTAAAACTCCTACAGATTCTCCTCTGTACCAACAACTCGAGCAATACCATACCCACAGCAAGAAGTTCCCAAATTCTCAAATTGACTAATTGCTGCCCCTGCCTCAACGCTGCAGCTGCAGCTGATGCTACTGTTGATGCTGATGCTGCAGGCTGCTGCTACTCAAGCTGAAGCTGCAGCTTTCAGGCTACAATGGTGGCTGTAGTTCCACTAAATGCTGCTGTGGCCTGCTATGTTGGAGGAGGAGAGGAAGAAGAAGTGTAGCCCTCAAATAGCAATGCTGGATCAAGCCTTCTGCTACTACTGCTGCTGCCACTGCCGCACTGCCTGCAGCTACTGTTGGTCTTCACTGCGCAGGAAGTAGGGCAGGGAGAGGGAGAGGGAGAGAGGAAGAAGAAAGGAAAAGAGATGGAGAAGAATGAGTAGAGGAGAAGGAAAGGATGAGCTCTAGTGCTCAGCTGGCCACTAGCCTCCAAAAACTCCAATTAGTGGTAGTTGGAGGGAGGTAAGTTGCACTATAGACCACACTAAGCCTACTATCATGTGCCAACAGCTTTTAATTCCCATTCGGCCTTGTTTAAAATGTCAAATTCGCATCGAAACAATTTCAACTTGTCCCCACACTCATTAGCAATGTCGACGAGTCGTCGAAACTATAATGGTTCCGACAGTTAAATTTCTAGAACACTACATCCTCCCCCTCTACAAAAAGTTTCGTCCTCGAAACTTAAGCTCATACCTCAAGAGGAAGGCACAAAAAGAGAAGGATAAATCTCCCGCATCGCAGTCTCCGGCTCCTAAGTCGCCTCATGCTCCTCGTGCTTGCTTTACCACACTTTTACATACAAAATGATCAGGTTGCGCAATTCTTTCACCTCCCGATTAAGAATTCGCACCGCTTGCTCCTTATATCTCAAGTCCTCTCCCAACTCCAGTGGGGTGAAGTCAATCACGTGCAAAGGATCGAACACATATTTTCTCATTGCCGAGACGTAGAAGACATCGTGGATACCAGCTAGCCGTGGTGGGAGTGCGATCCTATATGCCACGGGTCCAACTCGCTCTAAAACCTCAAAGGGGCCAAAGAATCGTGGACTGAGCTTTCCACGAACTCCAAATCTGCGAATCCCCTTGGACGGCGAGACTTTCAAGAAGACATGATCTCCAACCTGAAACTCCAAGTCTCGTCTCCTAGTATCGGAATAGCTCCTCTGTCAACGCTGGCACTGGAAGACTCTGAAGCTTGCTAGCAGGTACTCGATGATCTGCCTTCACTTGTTTGCAAGTTAATCACTGGGCTACATATCTCCCAATATCTCTTTTCATTCTATTCCACCAGAAGTGTGTTTTTAAATCCCGATACATCTTGGTTCCACCAGGATGAATAGTATAAGGTGAGCAGTGAGCCTCTCGCAAAATCTCTTCTCGGATCTCTGAATCCATAGGCATGCACAATCGGTCCCTGTACCTTAGTACTCCCGAACTGTCAATACTAAAGTTCCCTACCTGGTTGCCCACAATTTGATCTCGAATCCTTATCAAGTGGGGGTCCACACTCTATTTCTCTCTGATCCTGTCCAATAGAGTAGGCTGCAAGACCATAGATATAAGTCTTGCAGTAACTCCAGAGGACACAATCTCTAGTCCAAATAGCCTGAACTCCTCAAGGAATGGCACCTGCTGAGTGATCATCATGCTAAGGCTCTACACTGACTTCCTGCTTAATGTATCTGTCACCACATTCGCCTTGCCGGGGTGATACTGAATGCTGACATTATAATCCTTTAACAACTCCAACCACCAGCATTGCCTCAGGTTCAATTCTTTCTGGGTGAACAGATACTTGAGACTTTTATGATCGGTGAAAATCTCACAGCACTCCCCGTATAGGTAGTGACGCCACAACTTCAGTGCGAACACCACAGCGGCAAGCTCTAAGTCATACTTAAGGTAATTCTTCTCACAATCCTTCAATTGCCGCGAAATATTAGTAATTACCCTACCATGCTGCATCAATACACAACGCAAACCGTTGTATGATGCATCACTAAAAATCACAAACCCTTCCCCCATAACTGGAAGGGCAAGGATAGGAGCTGACATCAGTCTCTCCTTCAACTCCTCGAAGCTTCTCTGGCAATTCTCACTCCAGACAAACTTGATCCCCTTGCAAGTCAAATGAGTGAGGGATGTGGAAAGCTTCGCAGAGCCTTCCACAAACTGACGGTAATACCCTGTCAAGGAAACTCCTCACCTCGGTAACCGATGTCAGTCTAGGCCAATCCCGAATCGTATCAACCTTCTTCGCGTCAACAGCCACTCCAGCGGCTGAAATCATGTGGCCCAAGAAAGCTACCTCCCGAAGTCAAAACTCGCACTTCTTCAATTTAGCATACAACTTCTTCTCTCTCAGAAGCTGTAGTACTATCCTCAAGTGCTTCTTGTGCTCCGCATCACTCCGGGAGTAGATCAAAATATCATCAATAAACACTACTACATATCTATCCAAGAACGGCCTGAATACCCGATTCATTAAATCCATATATGCGGCAGGGGCATTCGTCAGTCCAAACGGCATCATTGTAAACTAATAATGCCTGTACCGAGTCCTGAAAGCCGCCTTGGGAATGTCTTCGGCCTTCACCTTCAATTGGTGGTAACCGGACTACAAGTCAATCTTCGAGAAGACACAAGATCCTTGCAGCTGATCAAACAAATTATCGATGCGTGGCAAAGGATACTTGTTCTTAACACAAAGTCTAAATGAACCATCCTTCTTCTTCACAAATAACACCGGCGTTCCCCAAGGCGACACACTGGGTCTTACAAATCCCTTGTCCAACAAGTCCTGAAGCTGCGCCTTAAGCTCTCTCAGCTCAGCCAGTGCCATTCGGTAGGGTGCCTTTGAGATCGGCGCAGTCCCTGGAACTACGTCAATCACAAACTCAGTTTCTCTGTCAGGCAGTATAGTCGTCAACTCAGGGAAAAACACATCTGGGAACTCACGGACTATAGGAATATTCTCGAGTCCCGGTGCCGCCGTAGGCACCTCTACAACAGTCGCAAGGAATGCAACACATCTACGACCCATCATCTAAGTAGCCTCGCAGATGAAATCCAGGTAGCGAACAGCGTGCTCCTGCAGCCTCTATAAACAAACTCCTCTTGGGCTGGCTCGCGAAACGTCACTGTCCCGACTCCACAGTCGATCGTCGCATAGTAACGCGCCAGCCAATCCATGCCGAGCACTACATCAAAATCCTACAACTGCCCTAAGACCAACAGATCTGCGGGCATAATCCAAGTTCCCAACTGCACTGGACAAGCCCAACAGCACTTCGCCACATGCAAGACATGATCGGAAATCTGTACCTCTCGTGCATGTGGTAATGGCCCTATCTCTAGTCCATACAGTAATGCAAATGCTCGACTAATAAATGAATGTGATGCACTGGTATCAAATAATGCTCGAGCTCTAATACTGAAAATCAAAATAATACCTGCCACCACATGGTCTGTTGCCGAGGAGTCCTCCACCTGAGTTGCGTAGACTTTGCCGCTCTGCGTCTGTGGTCGCCGCTATGTCTGACACGGCGCTGAAGTACTGTCTGCCTGACTATACGTCGGTGGAGCTCCCAACATCTACTATGGTGTAGAAGGGACCGACGCTATAGACGGTGCTGGCAACGCTGCCCGGGGAGAAGCTGATCACAAGTGTCCTAGCTGACCGCATCCAAAATACCGGCACTCTCTCTGCTCACACTATCGAGGTCACTGCGGTTCCCCACAAATGACACATCTCAGTAGCCTCCTCTGCTGCTGTCCCTGTTGGCGGGATCCACCAGACCGCTGCCGTCCCGAGGACCCATGATCCTAAGATTGAGATTATGGAGGCCTCGGCGGACGTCTACCATTGGTCTGTCCCCCGTCCTCTAGAGCTGGGCGCTTCCTATCCTGACTCTACCCAGAGACTGCCGCCCGCTCCCTAACTCCCGTCGCACCTCACTATACCCGGAGGGCCTGCCACGTCCATATCTCACACATCCATTATAAAAGCACTCCCTGCTACCGGGTGGCCTTAGTCAGACTAACCAACCGTGCCAGTAGCTCCTGTGCCTCACTCCATCCAGCCTGCTCCGACTCGGTCGGTGGTGCGGGTGTAGCCCGTAGCAAGGGTCGGTGCCTAAAAGGCATCGTAATTACCTGCAACAAAGAAGCATGCATAAGACCCACATAGAAACATAGCACTCGACCCAATCAGGTGAAGGTCTAGAAGTCCATCTCTTTTTTCCTGCAAAATTATACCGTCTGCAGCCGACATAATTCATCTGGCGGAAAAAGACACCCCTTCAGTCAGTCCCTCCACTCTATGAGGGGTTTCAACAACTCAATCACCGACTTTCGTAGTAAGTCACGTCTCTCACGTCTTGCTTTCCTAAGGTCTGCCAAAACCTAAGGTTTCCTAGGTCCCATCGACCTATTCCTAAGCTCTGATACCAACTTAATCTGTCACGCCCCGGATGTCCACGTTGTCCGGACTCGCCAACAGACCCGCCGTATATATAGAAATTTTTCGTGTATACGAAGCGATAGCTAAACCTGCAAATATTTAAGTGCAACTACAAGAAAGTACAGAGTTGCTAAAACCGAAACACATATATATATACATAGGCCAATTGTACATACAAAGTCCACAAGGTACAACATCATCACTATAGTGTACAAATATGAACATCATTGTATGTACATGGCTATACACAAAAAAAAAAAAAAAAACTATCTCCACAAAAAGGGGTCCTCCTCTAGAACAGCGACCAGGGTAGACAGGGATTTAGCTCGCGACTCCCTTACCTCGATCAAGCAGCAGCGGCAACGGGTGGCTCTACAAGAAAAGTGGCAACAACGGGTATGAGAACTACTGTAAAACAAAGTAGTCCTCAGTGGGTACTGTCACCGACCCCAACGGCCTACCCACTAAGTCTACGAGACAAACAATATAGCTGGTAGATAAAGAAACAGTAAGATAAGCTGGAATAAAACTCTACAGCTACTATGCCACTACTCTACCACTATGCACATCAAGATCTCTGTAAACATATGCATCACTAGCTAAGAAAACAGCCCTCACTGACCCAATCCACTGGGACTGCGATACGCCCGTCCCGCCTGTCTAAGCTACACCGTACACCACCCCGAGGGCAGCCGGTGGAGAGCAAAAGTCCAACCTGGACTACAACGACATCAATGCAAGATAGCCAGACTCTAGAGCGGCACTCGTGGGCACGACCCAACCGAGCATGCAAGCGTGTCTTTGTCGAGCTCAATCAGGAATCATGCAGGCTATAATCAATACAAATGGGTCAAACTGGTCCTAACAACAAAAGCTCACGTGCCCTCGGCACAATCTGCAGTAAGAAGTAAAGATTTGGGTCCACCGTCAACCTTGACGGCACCCGACTGTACGGAACAGCCTAAACTCTGCTGTAAAAACTCACTCGGCATCACAGCACGAGCGTAATCTCAACCTACACAAAGCTAAGTATCCACGACGCGCTAACAGCGGCGATACAAAGGTAAAAACAGCTTCTGAAGCTAAATCTGTTAACTTTTTGAAAAGTGACATGCTTAGGTTTAACGAGTTTTCTCCTAAGTCAAATTCCAGTTCAGCGTATAGAGTTTATCTAAGATCATTAGATTATACTCCAAATTCAGATTTTATATAAAAACATGCAAATCCATGAATTCGAGTTACTAACATGAGACTATAATACAAATAGAAGCATGCTCAAATTTTTTATAACTTAGGAGGAATTCCGAAGTGTTCGATCAACATTAACCCACCTAGCACGCTAATCCAACCACGGATAGAGCTGAAACTCCACAGGCACCTTCCTCTAGCTCCAATTAAAAGGGAAGTGAAGACGAAATCCAAAAATCCCTGCCGGATTTAACGAAATCACAAGTCTAATGAAATTTCTAACGAAAGTTAAAAATACATATGAATTCGACTTCGGAATCAAATTTACTTAATTCGGAGCCAATGTATCTTACAACTCAGCTTGGAGCAATTTTAAATTAGGTATAATTTGGGCTTGGATTAGCTGAAATCTCCTAAAAATCAGTCACAAGAAAGTCGGAGTCACCACTTTCAAAGATGGAGCTTCAATATTGAAAATCAGCAATGTGACCAAAATTACCTCGATTGAAGCTCAGTTCCACAACAATTCAGCTAAATAACTTGCTCCCTTAGTTCCTCAGAATCAAGTTGTCCAAGAGTAGGTTCCAATTTATCATCTTGAAGCATCAAAATATATCAGTTTCACCCCCAAGTTCAATGACCACCGCTGGGATGCACTACTGCAGCTGCTGGACTGCACCTTAGTGCTGCGAATTTCTTGCTCCACAAGAAAATCCAGGGCAAGATAAGGCTAGGGGGCAATCCATGAGTGATCTTTGACTTCTATACTACAAGAAAAATCTATATTTCATTATGAAATTCCTTTACAATTAAGAAATAGAGGTCAAGAATTCAGCTTCGACGTAAAAACTGTTTTTTGGTTTACTACCTCAATGAAAACTAAAATTCTCACTCATATTACCTCCAAATTGGTCCAAACAAGATTCTAACCACAAGAGGATGAAGTCAAGATCACTCCCAACTCTTGCAAAGCTCAGCTCTTCAAACGGAATTTATCAAAACCCGAAATTGGTTTAGTTCAGTCTAGAAAATCAGCATGTGCACCAACTATGATCAACTTTAAAATTAGAGCTACTAACCTGCAATTCCAACTCAAGGGAAGTACAAACTGAGTCCCAACTACCCTATACACAACTACATGTATTCAATTTCGAAAATTAAGCTTCCTAACTCCTCTAATTATTCTCCTCCCTTGCTTCAGCCCTGCTGCCAGCCAGGGTGCTGCTGCTGGCAGCACTGCAGCAGCTGATGCTAGCTGCTGCTGATGTTAAGCTGTGCAGGAAGCCAGCAGCAGAAAAGGAGCAAAGAGAGAGAAGAGAGGGAAGCCTAGAAGTTGATCCTCAGCTTCCAGCATAAAACACCTAGCAAACTCCACCAAATTCACAAACAAAGGTGGAACTTGATTAAGATTATAAAATCAGCATTGAACCACTTTTGTTTGGAAACTCAAATACAACAATTCCAGTACTACTAACCTCCAATTTGGTTAGTCAAGATTCGAACCAGTAGGAGGTACACTTAAGATCTCCTAAAACTCAGCAAAACTCCAGCTGAGAGAAGAGATTAAAGAAAAGCCATCAAATCCATAGTTGTCGAAAATAAATCAGCTCAAGCTTAAATTTCAGCAATTGAGGTGGACTTACCAGCAATTCAGCTGAAGTTAAAACTCCTACAGATTCTCCTCTGTACCAACAACTCGAGCAATACCATACCCACAGCAAGAAGTTCCCAAATTCTCAAATTGACTAACTGCTGCCCCTGCCTCAACGCTGCAGCTGCAGCTGATGCTACTGTTGATGCTGATGCTGCAGGCTGCTGCTACTCAAGCTGAAGCTGCAGCTTTCAGGCTACAATGGTGGCTGTAGTTCCACTAAATGCTGCTGTGGCCTGCTATGTTGGAGGAGGAGAGGAAGAAGAAGTGTAGCCCTCAAATAGCAATGCTGGATCAAGCCTTCTGCTACTACTGCTGCTGCCACTGCCGCACTGCCTGCAGCTACTGTTGGTCTTCACTGCGCAGGAAGTAGGGCAGGGAGAGGGAGAGGGAGAGAGGAAGAAGAAAGGAAAAGAGAGGGAGAAGAATGAGTAGAGGAGAAGGAAAGGATGAGCTTTAGTGCTCAGCTGGCCTCTAGCCTCCAAAAACTCCAATTAGTGGTAGTTGGAGGGAGGCAAGTTGCACTATAGACCACACTAAGCCTACTACATGTGCCAACAGCTTTTAATTCCCATTCGGCCTTGTTTAAAATGTCAAATTCGCATCGAAACAATTTCAACTTGTCCCCACACTCATTAGCAATGTCGACGAGTCACCGATAGTTAAATTTCCGAAACACTACACAATGCGTGCCTGACTTGGTGTCAAGACTGGAAGCCGTGGAGATCTAATAATTCTCGTCTTGGAGAATATCGATGCATTTGCTACAACTAATATGGGTAAGCGGAGTATCATAGAGATGATAGCCTCCTTCTTCCAAGATGGGAGGAAATGTGATATGGCTTACAGAAGTAGGTCGGTTCAAGTTGATGATTAAGCATAAATTGTTTACACCTTATGCAGAATGTATTGGTGAATAACCTCCTATGAGATTGTAAGTTTGGTAGACTGACTGCGTGATTAGCTTAATTGTAACACCAATGAGATGTATAAATGTAGCGCCTCATTTGGGATCTGTTAAAGAGTGTCGACAATCGGAGAATGGCATATTTAGTATGCAATTGATGATGCATAAGGTATTATTGGAGTAAATCTGTCAATCCTTACCGTTATGATCACGGCATAGAAGATCTTGCGAGGAGATCTAAAGGTTGGATTGACCTGTTAGCATGGATCTGAATCTAGGTCAATCTTGAGTAAGATCTGAGAAAGAGAGAAATAATATTTTTAAAATAGTTTAATCTCTCCTTTGTTCTTAGTTTTCTTGGAATACTAGTATGTATTATGGCTAGCCATTAAACTAATAATTTGGTTGTGTGCCAGAAGGCATTAGGATTTTGCCCTGTTGTGTGGACATAGGACAAGTGATTAGGGCATATAGTGACATATGGTATTTAGCCTAGGATAGAACTTAAGATGTGGAAACAGTGGTATTGTACCTAAATTGGGTCCTACAGTGAAACTAGGTGATATAAAAACTCTAGGTTGAACATAAGCTAAAGGTTCTTGGATGTGTGATGGACAGATGCAATTGTCCCTAAAGCTTGAACTTGGGGTGTCGTGACAAGTTATATCGTGACCATCCGGAAGTGTCCATTTGGAGTGATGATTCTTTCGACTCCATGTGTGGTACTTGGAGTAGTGCAATTTTTTCGGCTCTCCATGAGGTGTAGTGTGAAGTGGAACCAATCAAACTATGGTTAGAAATATGAGATATTCCACGATTGATGGATTGCTGGCTGTTCATTAGAGTTGAATCTAGCACTAAGTGTGGAATGACTCATAAGGAGTCTAGTGACAAGCAGTGATAGAGAGAGTAGAGTAGTTCTTTGTGTGACATGATAACGAGGGATAGGTTATGGTAGTTCAGAGAACTTTCTTTCTGAGATGATGATTTCAAAGTACTTGTTAGATATTAGATGATGGGTGAACGACGGATGTGAGACCTTCATGGGTACACTAGAGACTGTGTGTGAGGACATAACGACGTGGGGTCGTTCTCTAGTTTTGGAACCCTTCTGGTGATTGGGTGATGGAATTGATTTTGCAGCCACAGACTTGGTGCGATGACCGCTTAACCTTGTGGCGTCGCAGCTCACAATAAAGGAACGCACCCAACTGGTGAGGCGTATTGAAGCAGGATTGCTCAGTGATTGTGGCCAATATGGGATTAAATAGAATAGACACATAGTGTGCTTAATTTCGGAGTTGCCATGGGGCACAGATTGAAGATGCAGCCGAATGGTGTTCGTTGGCAATAGCACTCAGGCGTTGGCCAAGAGTGAAGAAAATCGAGGACTACTCGAGAGGCTAGTAATCATACTAGGTGCCTAGTGGCCTGTGTTTGTTGCTCAGTAGAGCGAAGCCTCAGATTAAGGGAATATAAGCTAGGTATTCGATTATTGAATTAAACCGAGAATCCTTCTAGAGAGGTGAATTTCAGGTGAGTACCTAAGAGTGGGACGGCTGAGGCATATTGCACCGGGAGCGTCTTGGTAGTATGCCAATGGTTAGATGGCATTGCTTGGTGATTATCCGTGCTTCGACCATGAAAGGACTGTGGGGCTGGGGTCTTGGAGACAGGCCTGGTCAGTATTTTGTGACAACAACCCTGAATTCTTGACCTCTTCATCTATAATGAGTAAATGTTGACCATTCTACTCATGTAGCAGATGGTGGTAGCATTGTGTGGAGTAATTGTGGATGGCGGCCTCGAGAGAGGAGGCTGGGTCTATGTATCCGCCCGGACGGCAGAGTTGTCCTATGATAAAGATCTTGCGATGGACTGTATACTGAGTTTGTTGCGATCATTGGGAGGCTATGATACAATACTGGTGGTAGTGGACCCTTTGACAAGTCCGCTCATTCCTTATCGACCCACACCATGTGATGAAAAGATAGTGTTGACCCCGGAGAATATGGTGTAAGTGTGCACTGAAGGTTCTAAAGGATGGAGCACACTGAGGAAATAGTATTCGGGCAGTCAATGAAGTTGCACATCAACAGTTATTGACGGTGCAAAGCAGTTGGAACAACTCTGCGGAAGAATGTCAGCGAAAATTAGAATTGATGTTGGATACCACATTTTTGTGAAGATGTCACCTATATGAGGAGTGAAGCGGTCGGAAGTATAGAGTAAACTAAGTTCCGGTATGTTGGACCGTATTCATGTCGTTTGTTCTGAGCCGTGTGTGCTACAAGAGGGTATGTCATGTGAGGAGTTCCCGATGTATCTTTCCACTCACGAGGGGAAGGAATAGTAGAATTGTGTGACTCTACGTATTAATGTTCTATGGAGTTTTCATGAAAAGTAAAATGCCACATGGAAAATCGAGAGTATGATGTGAAAACAGTATCCTTACCTCTCCGACCCGTCGAGCTCAGAGATGAATCTGACTTTCGCGGACGAAACTTTTTTAAGGGGGATGGAATGTAGTATACCGAAATTTTAATACAGAAGCAAGTGTGAATAAAAATAGTATGAAATACCATTTTAATTGGACGTAGAGGAGTAATAGATAATTCTAGAATGAGTGTAGAGGAGTAATAGATAGTTCTGGAATGACATGTGGTGACATTGGAATAAAACAAAGAAGATTTAGAATTTTTATCGGAACAGGGCTTATACTGTAGCTGAAAAATTGACAGTGGAGAAAAATTCTGAAAATTTGTCGAACTACTTTTTTGAGGTTGGATTTAAAGTTTCATGTCATTTGAATGCCCGAGCAGTGAAAACAGAACCTAATTGCAATCTACTAAAGATTTTAGTCGGTAGAGTTTTCGGTGACCTAAAATGATTCAAAACTGAAAAGTTAAGATTACGTCCTTCTGATTAACTTTATTTGAGTTTACCTATCAAATTTGAGCACAAACGGATATTCAGAAGGGCCCCAATTAGTCGTATCAGATTAAAATTGGACTAAAGTCTTAATACTTGAAGTTAGTGGACTTTCTAGCATTTTGTTACAACTTAGTGGAATTCCACTAAGTTGCCAGGAAGGCTCTTGAAGCTCCTCTCCTTCAACCTGTAAGCAAGAGAGAGAGAGAGGGAAAGGAAAGAATGGAAAAAGATAAAAAAAAGAAGAAGAAGAAAAAATAAAAAGAGATTTCTTGGGTCGTTCGACGAGCCGATAGACCCTCCCCCCCGCGCGTTGGATTTTTTTGGCACTTTAATTACGAGGTTAGTATTTTATTATTATAATTTTGAATTGGATTTTTGGTGGATTCTTAATAATGGATGTTAGAAGAGGTGGTTTTGATGAGTTTTGTGGAAATTGAAGTTTAGAAATGGATCTATATGTGATTTAGGAGTCGATATCGCGTGGATTTTGTTGAGGGAGTTTTCGAGCAATTGTTGATGGTGGTGGCTGCCATATGGACAGGGAGGAGGTAGCGGAACATCTTGTCACTCCGACGACCATTTCTATCGTTGATTTCGCAGCCGAGGTAGGTTTTGTGTCGCCGAAAACGGTGAACTTCCCTCTATATCTATTTAGCATATAGAGGTATGTGTATAAGTTGTATATGTGTGCAGGTTAACATGTTTTGAGATTATGATGGCACTAGAGGTAAGTGAAAAGTAAAAGAAAAATGACATATTGCAGGATGGGTAGTAGATCATCTATATCTCTATGGTGCATGTGTTGAAGGTGTATGTGGTTATCTATGGGGGAAGAATTGTGCTCATTTGGAATTGAATAAAAGACATAGATTATTGGAGTATATTCATGTGAATAGTATTCATGTCGAGTTATATATTCAATAGGTTGAATCGTCTTAGCATAGTGATTATCAATTGGTATATTCTTTTGCATACATTACGTTAGGCCGAGCGAAGCCATTAGATATCATATGCATATTGTCACGCCCTGCCGTGCCTTATCACTAACTAGGTGAGAGGACAACTCGCACGGGCGCGTGCACCAGATCCGCCGAACGGACAGAATCTTTCCTATCCGCCCAAGGCGTCACAACACATGCAGTCACAAGACATTCCAAACAGGAACCGAGTACAAGGTTGCACAAGGGAAGCAGCAACGAAAGAAGATTCTACTTCTATTACATCACATATTCTCATTTACATGCCAATTTTTTCTTTTCTTTACATACATTCATACAACAAGTTCCAAAACATGGAATTTACATTTGACATGCTTTACATAACCTCTATAACAAAAGTTAGGGTACATCTATACATGAGACCAAAAGGGAAGGACCGCTAACTATTTACGCCAAACTCTTGCGTCGTTCCGCCGCTTCGCTCGCGGAAGGACCTGAAAATAGTGGGGTGAGAACTATAAACATAGTTCCCAGTGGGTAAGGCCACCCAAGAGAGAAGCTCGACCCACCAGGTCCAAAAAAACAACTCAAGCATCGGTTAGTAAATACAAATAACCATGCACAATTAAATCTACAAACTTGTAAATAAATATGAACGGATGCAACCTATTAAATGACATCTTTCATTTTCTCATAGGTTGTCACGCCCCGGGCTAGTTCTAGATGCGGAAAAACGTGCCAATTTTTTTTTTTGAAAGCCTAGCCCGCGCCACGTACAGACCCGCCACAAATACAGGGTCCACTGTACACACGGACAGAACCTCCCCTGTATTTGCACGGCGTCGACAACTTACAACAGGATCACAATCACCATTCATTCATCACAACAGCACAACAACTCAGAGAGGTTCATACAGCTAACCGTTCTTAAACCTGTATGAATCTAAGCAAATCCTTAGGCGAAGGATGATGCAATGCACAAGCAACAGTCATTCTAGAAAACTGCTTCTTACCCAGAAGCTTTATTTGAAACCCTAATTTCAATCATTTCAGAATCATTTGAAAACTGTTCTCCACACGAGAACTCTCTTTTGAGATCACAAAAACCGAACAATCAGAAATCCATTTGAAAACTGTTTCCCACACGAAAACCTTTATTTCACGACGCTACCACGAGGGGTAGAAAGCCAAAATACTCGATAATGAAACCATCTAAAAACAGTTATATAACCAACTAGTCCAAGCATGCAATCATCACATAATGATAATGAATGATTCAACAACACAAACATGCTAGAATAAGCCCAAAGAATAACTGAACCACAAATCACATCTAATAGGCGAAGGTAGGGTGATAACCAAATCTAGGGAAGTAGCCTCACGAGTCGGAACCTCTAGAGCTACTATCTAGGCGTGCCTCGCAGCGTCCCGACACTCACCACCCTGCTCACCTGAAACCTGCAATGAGGGCGGGGGGTGAGAACATGTACACATGTCTCCCCTCCCAGTGGGTACCGCAAGCCGACGAAGGCGAGGTGTACACACCGGCACGAGGGTCAACAAAAGATAGATATGGTATACAGTAGCACAAATAGGTATGAGGCTAACATACAACTGAAACAACTATGCTACTGTAAGCAACTAGTATGCATCAAAGGAGATAACCACAAAGTAAACCCAATCTGAAACCACCGGGACGCACCCCGGGCACTGTCACAACTTGCTCAACCAACTGGAACAAACCTTCTGCACGCAACGCAGTAAAGCTCACGGGTCGGGACCGCTCTCCACAACCCTTTTCCGGAAAAGAAGCTCAAATGGTGGATCAGACCGTAGGCATACGTGAGGTGCTAGGGAGCTGTGACGATCGATGCGTATGCTCAATCCACAGAACGGCAACAAGCCGAGAAGCAACCAATAAACCTCAACTAGGATCGCTCGGAACAACAGGCGATCACCACCGACCAACTGGGTCGTCTCAAGAACCATGCAAACTACAACTAGGATCGCTCGGAACAACAGGCGATCACCTCCGACCAACTGGGTCGTCTCAAGAACCATGCAAACCACGACTACTCTACTATCCAAGCACGCATAAGTAGAGTCTACGGGAGTCAAGTGAACTAAAAACTGTAATGCAAAAGAAGGGATAGAAAGGTATCACCGTAGTCCACTGAACCGACTCCGGATCGAAGCACCCACCTGTAGGTAAGATCCAATCTAACACCGACGGCTCTCGGGAACCGCGACAGGACCTACGAAAGACTCACAGGGTCAAGGTCCACCAAGTCGACGCTAAACACAAAGCTCTCATATCCCGAAACCGACGGATCGCCCGGGAAACCCACCGGGACGATCCCGAAACCACACAAAGCCCCAGAGGGGTACCAAACAGCCAACAAGGTCCCTCGCTGTCCCCGAACACACAAAACCAAGTGACGGGACAGCGAGCACAAGCTCGGGGTGCCACGAACATCAAACGCACCCGTAAAGGCTTCCCGGGTTCCCGAAAAGTGTCGATTTGGCACCGGAACCCCACATCACTCATCCGCTGTCCTCGGAACTTCGGGACAGCGATGAGGAACAGCCAACGAGGCTACATGACGAAGCCAAGTCGCTCGCGAAAACAGCGAGTGAGTCGCGCGACTAGAAACACACGTTTCGCCGATTAATTCATCAAAAAACGCATCGGAAACGAATCCGAATCTCCACGAAAGGTGAAGGGGTTGGACAACTAGTCCACAGGGTCCCGAGGACCAAACCCTTGCTGCCCACAGCGTCGCAACGCTGCCACAAACGCCAAAGTCCCAAAACAAGCACAATTCCATACATACAAGCAATGAACGGAGCCGCTAGAGCAAACCGTACGTCCGCACGACCTTCCGCAAGCACCAGCGGATAGGTAACGACGTCACGGAAACCGTGCTCACTGTCCCACTGCGACAGGACCAGTTGCAAGCCGGGAAATCCCATAAAAACAGTGAGCGCGCGCACAAAAGCAAGCATAACTAAGGCCGTGTGAGCAAACCGTACATCCGCACGACCTTCCGCAAGCACCAGCGGATCGGCAACGACGTAACGGAGGCCATGCTCACAGCCTCACTGCGACAGGAACGGTCGCAGTCCGGGAAAGTGCATAAAAAACAGAGCTAACAAGGCAAAAAGGCTCGACAACGGCTATGCGGCAAAAAAATACTCCACCAAAAATGGAAAACCAGGGTGAGCATGATGATCAGCGCGTCGCCGCGATCATCGTGCTCACCTTCCCGAGCTTCGGGAGGCAACGGAGAGCTCAAACAAGCGCGCAACACCAAAAACACCACAAAATGACCCCCGGCCGGAGCAGCTAGCTCCGGCCGGCTGCCGGCGGACAAGCATGGCCGGCGGCGGCCAGGGGTGAGTGCGGGGGCGGTGAGGAAGTGGGGGCTCACCTCAGGTGGCGGCAGGAACCGGCGGCGGCGGCGCGGGGCAAGCTAGGCCGCGGCTGCCCAAGGTGCCTACACTGAGCCCGCGGCGGCTCCGGCGACTGTCCGGCGGCACGGCGACGGCCGGGAAGGCAGGGGGCGGCGCCGGAGGACCCAAGGGTGGCAGCCCTCACCTCAGACGGTGACAGGGTGCGGCGACGGCGGCGTAGGGGAGAGCCCTAGCTCCGGGAAGGCTCTGCTACGCCCACACCGGCAAGGAACGGCGGTGGCGGCGGCCCGGACGGCGAGCACCGGCAAGATGGCGTCGCCGGACGTCGGGTAGGGGGCGGCCGCGACAGCAACAACTGGCGGTGGCGGCGGCGGAGCTAGCACAGCCGCAGCTGCCCAAGCTGCCAAGCCGAAGCTTGCGGCGGCTGCGGCGGCGCTCCGGCTACACGGCGATGGCCGGGGAAGGAGGAGGCGGCGCCGGAGGTCCCGAGGGTGACCATGCTCACCCTCTCCGGCGTCGGGAGGCGGCGGCGGCGCGGCCCCACCAAGCTCGGCCAACTGCTGCTCCAGCAGTGGCTCCAGCAGCCTGGCGGCGGCTCCGGCGGCGCTCCGGCGGCACCAGCAGCTCAGTCACCTCAGGGGGCTCACGCGTGGGTTCCCCCTGGGTGCTCAACTCAGAGAAGAAGAAGAAGAAGAAGAAGAAGAAGAAGAAGAAGAAGAAAAAAGGGAAATGGGGAGAAAGGGCTTGGCCGGAGTTGCTCCGGCCAGGCGGTGGCCGGCGGCGGCCGGCAGGGCCCGGGGAGGAGGCCAAGGGGCAGGGGGAGCTCGGGCTCAACTCTGGGAGCAGGGGGAGAGAAGGGAGAGAGAGGGAGAGAGAGAGAGAGAGGTTGAGTGTGAGAGGGACAAAGAGAGGGGGTGGGTGAGGCTCATTAATACACTCACCTACCCTCTCACCAACCCTCTCAGCCCATGTCCCCTCTCCCACAGCAGGGAAAAACCCATTTCACCCCTCCAAAATCAAATTCGCGCGAAACGGTGCGAAAAACGGGGTCCAAAGCGCGAAATAATAAACGTGCCATTCAAGCACTCAGCGAAGAAGATGCAATATCTTTCCATCCGTCCGTCGCACGGTGACACGGATCGCGCCATCGCGTTCAGCACTGCCGAGACATCGAATCTAGCATTTTGGATTGTCAGAATCGGACTCCGGATCGCGCCGTTAAGCCGCTCTCTCTCCGCGACGAAAAACCAACAACTAACAAAACCACTAAACTCACTTATATACATATATATATATATATATATAAATACCTGTATATATATACGTATACGGATCAAAAACACAGTATCAGGGGAGAGGAACACAGAATTCCAAATTTCCAAAATTCGAATTCTCACATCACTCCCACCTAACAAGAAGTTTCGTCCCCGAAACTTACTCACACACCATCCGCGCACAACAGCGGATACCTCTCACGCGAAGCAGACTCCAGCTCCCAAGAAATCTCGCGCTCCTCGCGACTCATCCACCGCAGTCTCACCAACAGAAAGCTCCGGTTCCTCAACTGTTTCACATTGCGAGCCAAAAACCTCACAGGCACCTCACCGCAACTGAGGTCCTTCCTCAGTTGAACCGTTGTCGGGCCGATCACACGACGCTCACCCACGTCAACCAAACAGAACAGTGATCGACAACGACTACCAAACAACGCCTCGCACGGTGCCAAACCAACGCTCGCTAGGAAGCTGTAGAGGAGAGCAAGCTCCAACGAGGAAAGATACCCGAGCCAAACCTCACCAAAACCAAAACGCATGCCCGGAGCATAACCTCGAGAGCCTAGAAGACTCGCTCCGACTGCCCAACACTCTAAGGGTGGTAAACTGAGCTGAAGTCGAGCCTCGTCCCCAGTGCCTACTGCAAGCTCCTCCAGAACTGGGAAACGAAGCGAGAATCCCGATCCAAAACGATCGACACTGGCACTCCAAACAGCCCGACGAACTCATCCAAGTAGAGCTGCGCCAGTCGATCCCGAGACTAAGTCGAGTGTACCGGTAGGAAGTGAGCCGTTTTCGTCAAACAGTCCACGAAACAACCCAGATCGCAACATGACCTCGCAGAGAATGAGGCAACCCGGTGACGAAAACCATGGTGATCCGCTCCCACTTCCCTACAGGTACAGGTAACGGTCAAAGCTTCTCTGCTGATGCACAACCTTCACTTGCTGACAAACCCGGCACAGTGCCACATGCTGAGCTACAACCAGAAACTCTACCTCAAGTCGCAGGACATCTTCGTCTCTCCAGGATGAACGATGTACGGCGACCGGTGTGCCTCAGCCAAAACTCTCACCTCAAATCCCGAACACTGGGCACACACCTCCGTCCTCGAAGGAAAACCAACAGCATGTAGCACGAAGTCACCATCTCTGCCCTGTTCGGCGTCTGCTCGCACTCACTGCCAGTGCGGATCCATCGGCTGCCCACCGAAAATCTGATCCGCTAAGGTGGGTTGCACCTCCAAAGACAACAACCGTGCGGTAGCTCCACAAGGTAAAGTCTCCAACTCTGGTCGACGAAACTCCACCACCAATCGCTCCTGGTCGGTGATCAAAAGAGACGGCTCCTTGAAGAGATACAACAGACTCAGGGGATCCGTGAAGATCTCACAATGCGCTCCAATCAGGTAGTGTCTCCAAGGCTTGAGAGCGAACACCACTGCTGCTAACTCGAGATCGAGCGCCAGATAGATCCTCTCATAGTCCATCAACTAGCGCGAAGCATAAGCGATAACCTTCTCATGCTGCTGAATGAGCACGCACCCCAATCCCATCCAAGATGCATCGCAGAAGACCATAACAACCTCACCAGGCTGCGACAATGCTAAGATAGGGGCACGAGTCAAACAGTCCATCGGGTCCTAGAAGCTCATCAAACAGGCGGGAGTCTACAGAAACAACGCGCCATTCCTCGACAGCATGCTCAAAGGGGCGGCGATCTTGAGAAGGACCCTCAACAAATCGCCGGCAACAACGCCCAAGCCGAGGGAGCTCCTAAAC
This sequence comes from Puya raimondii, assembly GCA_016920855.1. Taxonomy (NCBI): domain Eukaryota; kingdom Viridiplantae; phylum Streptophyta; class Magnoliopsida; order Poales; family Bromeliaceae; genus Puya; species Puya raimondii. The sequence continues at coordinate 21,115,954 of JABWPP010000050.1, read as the reverse complement.
TCTGCCACAGAAGTCGGAACAGGCCAAACTACTACAAGGTCCACCTTCCTTGGTTCCTCCACAAAACCAACCCACGTCACGATGCGAACCAAGAAGGAAACTCCTCGAATAGATCAGTATGTCGTCAAAGGAGACCACGACAAGTTGATCCAAGAACTGCCGAAAACCCAGTTCATCAAATCCAAAAAAAAAAAGCTGCCGGGACGTTCGTCAAACCGAACGGCAAAACCGTGACCTCGTAAAACCCGTAACGAGTCCGGAGGGCCGTCTAACGCAACGTCCGCGGCCTTGATCCTCAACTAAGGATAACCTGGCTGCAGAACACACTTCGAGAAAACCGAGGCTCCCAGAAGCCGGTCGAAGAGATCGAAGGTCTGCGGTAGAGGGTACTAAAACAACACCGTCAACTGAAAGCTCGACTCACAATCCAACCAACGAAAACCTTGCGAGTCCATCACTCAGGTGCAGAGGATCGCCAATCGCAACAAGCGATAAAAACACCAACGATGCCGAACATCAGATCCCAAAAGATCGGGCACGCGCTCCAAAGCATAGCTACACGAAAGACGCGGCGAAAACCCAGCACGCGAACACAAGCACAGAGACCTCGGAGCCAACATCCAGGCTCCCGTCATCCCGAAACCGAGCTAAAAGGCAACCTGACTCAGCCGGAGTCAAACCAACGGCAGTGATGGCAAATCAACTGCGCAAAAACCACGCCAGGATTAGCTCAAGGTTCACCACAAGAACGGGGATGACCAACACACAGCTTTCCGCAAGACGACAAGGAGCGAGAAGAGTCTTGCAAGGGAAAGCACCGACCCAATCCAGAAAGTCCCCAAAAGGGATAGGGTATTTCGTTCTAACTTTCGACACTACGTTGTCTGCAGCCAACGTACTTATCAAAAGAAAACGAAATATCCTAAGGTCAAAGCCAACAACCAGTCGGCAACACCACGAAGGTACCGGGTCAACCACTCAACAGCTGGACCAAAGTCACAGACGAGTCACCGGATTAACGGGAAAAGCAAACCGACCCACAAAACAAAGTCTGCCCTGAGCCAACTCCCTAGGAGTCATCGGCTTCCAACGACGAACCGACAGCTACAGGCGACAAGGGTCGTCAATCCACCCGTACCAAAGCGGAGGAAGAACAAAACCAGCGTCGACTATCCAGCGTCGAACGCGGTGAGATCCCCAACAAGAACCTGGAAGATCTCGCGGCAACACGGAAACCTACAAACACCACCAGGAATCCCAAAACACACCAAATTTAGGCGTTAGGATAGCCGCAAACCACGTAGGCACCAACAGAAACCCGACACCCAATAGTGTCCACTCAGTCTAGTACGCGTCAGTTCGACGCCAGAACTAGCCAATGGTCAACAGACCAACACTGACGATGCCACCAGCAAGACGTCAGAGGGGTAGGCTTCACCGCCCTACCCAACAAAACAGAGGGGATAACACCCAAACTGCGGTCGAAACCGCTCAAAGCACCGTCTCCGTAGAGACGCTCGCAGAGGCCCTCGTGCTCAACACGAAAAGTGGGGACAGGGCAAGAACAGCCCAAACAACAACACAGATCCACCGAGTGACGTTCCCAAGCCCACAAGGGCTACCACCTACCAATGAGTGGTTACACAAGGGGAAAAGGCACCCTGCCACTTGGGATCTGTAAGGTACTCCACCACCACTACTAGAAGGAGTACGAGCCTGCGAACAAGGGCAGATCAAAACTCAGGAGATCCGCCCAAACACGCTCGGATGTGGCCACCACCCCCAAACACGGGGTCGGCGTCCACGCGCGAAACAGCCGACGAAGTCGCTGTTGTCGTCACGGTCGTCGCACAACGGTGTGGGTGCCACAGGAGGGTCTGCAGTCATCGGGGCACACGGCGAAGGAGTAGGAGGGGCTGGCTGGAGCGGCAGCTGCCCGTAGCCTGTTGCTGCAAAAACCACCGGAACAAGCCGGAACATGCCGGAGAGGGTCGCCAACAGACCCCTCGCCTCGGCCTCAAGCACACAGGGTACGGTCCACACCAGGCTGTCCGCCTCCTGCCAGCTCCTCACTCGAACCAGCCACAACAGCCCGATACAGAACACCAGCAGACGGCTCCTCAGGCGCACGCCCACCACCACGACCCGGACGAGGAGGTCTACCAAGACCACAAGCCAACTGCAAAACGCAGAAACCAGCGCAAGAGAAAAGGGGTCGGCAACTCCCACAAAACACAAGCCGAAACAAACCCCTCCGAACTCGCGCGCCTATACACCCTAGGTCTTCCTATGGGTCAGCCTAACCAGTGGTTCAGTTACAAGTTGATGAATGAATGAGTGTTTGTTCCCTTTACGCTCTGATACCATCTTAATCTGTCACGCCCCGGGCTAGTTCTAGATGCGGAAAAACGTGCCAATTTTTTTTTTTTTTTTTTTGAAAGCCTAGCCCGCGCCACGTACAGACCCGCCACAAATACAGGGTCCACTGTACACACGGACAGAACCTCCCCTGTATTTGCACGGCGTCCACAACTTACAACAGGATCACAATCACCATTCATTCATCACAACAGCACAACAACTCAGAGAGGTTCATACAGCTAACCGTCCTTAAACCTGTATGAATCTAAGCAAATCCTTAGGCGAAGGATGATGCAATGCACAAGCAACAGTCATTCTAGAAAACTGCTTCTTACCCAGAAGCTTTATTTGAAACCCTAATTTCAATCATTCCAGAATCATTTGAAAACTGTTCTCCACACGAGAACTCTCTTTTGAGATCACAAAAACCGAACAATCAGAAATCCATTTGAAAACTGTTTCCCACACGGAAACCTTTATTTCACGACGCTACCACGAGGGGTAGAAAGCCAAAATACTCGATAATGAAACCATCTAAAAACAGTTATATAACCAACTAGTCCAAGCATGCAATCATCACATAATGATAATGAATGATTCAACAACACAAACATGCTAGAATAAGCCCAAAGAATAACTGAACCACAAATCACATCTAATAGGCGAAGGTAGGGTGATAACCAAATCTGGGGAAGTAGCCTCACGAGTCGGAACCTCTAGAGCTACTATCTAGGCGTGCCTCGCAGCGTCCCGACACTCACCACCCTGCTCACCTGAAACCTGCAATGAGGGCGGGGGGTGAGAACATGTACACATGTCTCCCCTCCCAGTGGGTACCGCAAGCCGACGAAGGCGAGGTGTACACACCGGCACGAGGGTCAACAAAAGATAGATATGGTATACAGTAGCACAAATAGGTATGAGGCTAACATACAACTGAAACAACTATGCTACTGTAAGCAACTAGTATGCATCAAAGGAGATAACCACAAAGTAAACCCAATCTGAAACCACCGGGACGCACCCCGGGCACTGTCACAACTTGCTCAACCAACTGGCACAAACCTTCTGCACGCAACGCAGTAAGGCTCACGGGTCGGGACCGCTCTCCACAACCCTTTTCCGGAAAAAAAGCTCAAACAGTGGATCAGACCGTAGGCATACGTGAGGTGCTAGGGAGCTGTGACGATCGATGCGTATGCTCAATCCACAGAACGGCAACAAGCCGAGAAGCAACCAATAAACCTCAACTAGGATCGCTCGGAACAACAGGCGATCACCACCGACCAACTGGGTCGTCTCAAGAACCATGCAAACTACAACTAGGATCGCTCGGAACAACAGGCGATCACCTCCGACCAACTGGGTCGTCTCAAGAACCATGCAAACCACAACTACTCTACTATCCAAGCACGCATAAGTAGAGTCTACGGGAGTCAAGTGAACTAAAAACTGTAATGCAAAAGAAGGGATAGAAAGGTATCACCGTAGTCCACTGAACCGACTCCGGATCGAAGCACCCACCTGTAGGTAAGATCCAATCTAACACCGACGGCTCTCGGGAACCGCGACAGGACCTACGAAAGACTCACAGGGTCAAGGTCCACCAAGTCGACGCTAAACACAAAGCTCTCATATCCCGAAACCGACGGATCGCCCGGGAAACCCACCGGGACGATCCCGAAACCACACAAAGCCCCAGAGGGGTACCAAACAGCCAACAAGGTCCCTCGCTGTCCCCGAACACACAAAACCAAGTGACGGGACAGCGAGCACAAGCTCGGGGTGCCACGAACATCAAACGCACCCGTAAAGGCTTCCCGGGTTCCCGAAAAGTGCCGATTTGGCACCGGAACCCCACATCACTCATCCGCTGTCCTCGGAACTTCGGGACAGCGATGAGGAACAGCCAACGAGGCTACACGACGAAGCCAAGTCGCTCGCGAAAAACAGCGAGTGAGTCGCGCGACTAGAAACACACGTTTCGCCGATTAATTCATCAAAAAACGCGTCGGAAACGAATCCGAATCTCCACGAAAGGTGAAGGGGTTGGACAACTAGTCCACAGGGTCCCGAGGACCAAACCCTTGCTGCCCACAGCGTCGCAACGCTGCCACAAACGCCAAAGTCCCAAAACAAGCACAATTCCATACATACAAGCAATGAACGGAGCCGCTAGAGCAAACCGTACGTCCGCACGACCTTCCGCAAGCACCAGCGGATAGGTAACGACGTCACGAAAACCGTGCTCACTGTCCCACTGCGACAGGACCAGTTGCAAGCCGGGAAATCCCATAAAAACAGTGAGCGCGCGCACAAAAGCAAGCATAACTAAGGCCGTGTGAGCAAACCGTACATCCGCACGACCTTCCGCAAGCACCAGCGGATCGGCAACGACGTAACGGAGGCCATGCTCACAGCCTCACTGCGACAGGAACGGTCGCAGTCCGGGAAAGTGCATAAAAACAGAGCTAACAAGGCAAAAAGGCTCGACAACGGCTATGCGGCAAAATACTCCACCAAAAATGGAAAACCAGGGTGAGCATGATGATCAGCGCGTCGCCGCGATCATCGTGCTCACCTTCCCGAGCTTCGGGAGGCAACGGAGAGCTCAAACAAGCGCGCAACACCAAAAACACCACAAAATGACCCCCGGCCGGAGCAGCTAGCTCCGGCCGGCTGCCGGCGGACAAGCATGGCCGGCGGTGGCCAGGGGTGAGTGCGGGGGAGGTGAGGAAGTGGGGCTCACCTCAGGTGGCGGCAGGAACCGGCGGCGGCGGCGCGGGGCAAGGTAGGCCGCGGCTGCCCAAGGTGCCTACACTGAGCCCGCGGCGGCTCCGGCGACTGTCCGGCGGCACGGCGACGGCCGGGAAGGCAGGGGGCGGCGCCGGAGGACCCAAGGGTGGCAGCCCTCACCTCAGACGGTGACAGGGTGCGGCGTCGGCGGCGTAGGGGAGAGCCCTAGCTCCGGGAAGGCTCTGCTACGCCCACACCGGCAAGGAACGGCGGTGGCGGCGGCCCGGACGGCGAGCACCGGCAAGATGGCGTCGCCGGACGTCGGGTAGGGGGCGCCGCGACAACAACAACTGGCGGTGGCGGCGGCGGAGCTAGCACAGCCGCAGCTGCCCAAGCTGCCAAGCCGAAGCTTGCGGCGGCTGCGGCGGCGCTCCGGCAGCACGGCGATGGCCGGGGAAGGAGGAGGCGGCGCCGGAGGTCCCGAGAGTGACCATGCTCACCCTCTCCGGCGTCGGGAGGCGGCGGCGGCGCGGCCCCACCAAGCTCGGCCAACTGCTGCTCCAGCAGTGGCTCCAGCAGCCTGGCGGCGGCTCCGGCGGCGCTCCGGCGGCACCAGCAGCTCAGTCACCTCAGGGGGCTCACGCGTGGGTTCCCCCTGGGTGCTCTACTCAGAGAAGAAGAAGAAGAAGAAGAAGAAGAAGGAGAAAAAGAGGAAATGGGGAGAAAGGCTTGGCCGGAGTTGCTCCGGCCAGGCGGTGGCCGGCGGCGGCCGGCAGGGCCCGGGGAGGAGGCCAAGGGGCAGGGGGAGCTCGGGCTCAACTCTAGGAGCAGGGGGAGAGAAGGGAGAGAGAGGGAGAGAGAGGGAGAGAGAGGGAGAGGTTGAGTGTGAGAGGGACAAAGAGAGGGGGTGGGTGAGGCTCAATAATACACTCACCTACCCTCTCACCAACCCTCTCAGCCCATGTCCCCTCTCCCACAGCAGGGAAAAACCCATTTCACCCCTCCAAAATCAAATTCGCGCGAAACGGTGCGAAAAAAGGGGTCCAAAGCGCGAAACAATAAACGTGCCATTCGAGCACTCAGTGAAGAAGATGCAATATCTTTCCATCCGTCCGTTGCACAGCGACACGGATTGCGCCATCGCGTTCAGCACTGCCGAGACATCGAATCTAGCATTTTGGATCGTCAGAATCGGACTCCGGATCGCGCCGTTAAGCCGCTCTCTCTCCGCGACGAAAAACCAACAACTAACAAAACCACTAAACTCACTTATATACATATATATATATATAAATACCTGTATATATATACGTATACGGATCAAAAACACAGTATCAGAGGAGAGGAACACAGAATTCCAAATTTCCAAAATTCGAATTCTCACATAGGTCCACCCCATAGTATATATAATTCATTTACATTTGTAATTTTTATAGGCATTGGTGTCGGAATCGCCGCCCCACCAACCCGGTTTATCATTTGTGCGGACTTGCCGCCTTGTTATGGCATTAGGGTTGGCACTGCCACACCACCAACCCATCTTTGATCACTTTGGCGTTGGTTTCGGATTCGCCACTTCACCAACCCATTTTTGATCACTTTGGCATTGGTTTCGGATTCGCCTCTTCACCAACCCATTTTTAATTACTTTGGCGTTGGTTTCGGATTCGCCACTTCACCAACCCATGTTCAATTACTTTGGCGTTGGTTCCGGAATCGCCACTTCACCAACCCAATTTTTTAACATTTGACATTCATGTCAAAGCTCATAGTCAATACTCAATAGCATTAAGTTCACATCATTATTTCTAACCTATGTCCAATGACACTAGGTTCACATTTCATCCTTTCCAACCTATGTTCAACAACACTAGGTTCATGCCAAGTTCCAACCTATGTTCAATGACACTAGATTCATATATCATTTTCTAACATATGTTCAACAACACTAGGTTCATGTATCAATTTTTAAACCTATGTTCAACAACACTAGGTTCATGCCAAGTTTCAACCTATGTCCAATGACACTAGGTTCATATATCATTTTCTAACCTATGTTCAACAACACTAGGTTCATATCACAATTGCACTACTACACACATTTAGTGCAAGTTATCACATGACAACCATACTTCAATGATCATGTTGTCATTATGCCACAATTCATGCATATACTTGTCTATAACCTTTCTATCACTTAGAAGCACAAGTTATTCATACATACAAGTATTCTCCCATGGTATTCAAACATGTCAGATATGATTCTACTCACATGCAAGGTGAGCTCATTGCTCATTTCACTTAATAAAGCATTTTGGCCAACATGTACAATTTCATTCTAGGGTCTTATACACATACACCATTTTGATTTTAATAGTTATTTACCCTGGACATGGAAGTGACCTAATCACTACAGTGCAACACAAACCCACCTCAAGAGCTTCTAAATCCTTATATTCTTTGAGCTCCTAGGTCACCTGTAGTACACTGAACTTTTGCAAATTACGGAGTTCTAGTGTGAGAATAGTGGCTTGTACTATTCTGGAGTTTTGGGTTGAGTTTGGTGAGCTTTGAGGTGTTTTCGTGGCTTAAAAAGGGCGAAAACGGACTCCGGAGATCAAATTCTACATAAAGTGCAGAATTTGTACTGCATTCGGGTACTGGAATTGGCATACCGGAATGCACTGCATTCGGGTACTGGAATTGGCATACCGGAATGCACTGCATACCGGTACTGGAATTGGCATACCGGAATGTGATTGCGCAGTTTGCTGGCCGAGGCTCGGATTTTGCAAATTTTGCACAGTATACCGGTATACACATGCGCATACTGGTATACAGTGCTGCAGAATGCATTTTTGTGCAATTTTGCAATTTTGGCTTTGTGAGGGGCTTTTGGGGATATTGTTACATCTATTTTAACTTACCCCTTCACCCCTCTTTGCTGTTTTGGCTGAGGATGGAGGAGAAGGAGTTGAGTGCTCCTAGCCCTTGTGGGGAGCTCGGGATGGAGGAGAGGAACTTGTTTGTGGGCTTAGCTTCAACCTAGCATGCTTGAGCTTGGTTGGAAGCTTGATTTGAGGTTGGATTTGATGATCTCTAACCTCAATTTGGACTTAGAACAAGTTTTACTTGCTCAAGGGTATGAGAAGCTCGGGGGACAACTTCGTTTCGAAGTACTGCGAGGTTTCGACGGGTATCCGGTAGGTTTGACCTCACCGAAATGGGTGAACTCCCCCTATGTCTCCTATCTTGTTATAGGATTAATTAGATGCATAATTATGTTAATTATGGCATGATGATAATTGTGATTGCATGAGACATGCAAGTTGTTTATGAAAAATGCATATTTCATATATTGTGGCATTATGAGAATATTATGCATGTTAGGGTATTGGCACTATTAGTGTAATGACGCATTAGGAAATGCTAAGTATACTATGCATGCTAGGGATGAGCATCATTTGAGACACCACTTGAGCGGTGGACTAGTGAACTCTCTTGCATACCAAAGTATGCTTGTATAGAGAAAAGAGGAATTATGGCAAATGCAATATATGTATGTTTGTATAGAGAAAGAGAGGATTTGATATATGCAGGATAAGTTGTTGCACCTCATTTAGGTGGGCAACTTTGACGGGCATCGTTGGCTTTGGCTCGACCTTTTGGTCGTGGATTGATTCCATGTTTAAGACATGAGGAAAGGGATACTATTTGCATTTGATATTATAATTGATTTAACATGAGTCCATTTGGTTAATTAAACACCTACATGATAGCTCTATACTCTATGTAGTAGAGGTTATTGTAGCTTATGCATGGCGTGATTATGGACCCGTTGGCATCGTAGATTATATTGTTATAGCATCGTAGAATGCATGGATTATAGCATTAGAGTAATGCATGATGTTGGCATTTGTAGAATGCATGGATTATAGCATTAGGGAATGCATGACATATGGCATCGTAGAATGCATGATTTATGGCATTAGAATAATGCATGATTTATGAACTTACTAAGCAAAGAGATGAACATTTACATGCTAGAGACATGGACATATTGGTAGGGACATACCATCGGACATTGAGAACAACATGATATTGTTGACATTTAGCATATTGGCTATTGAATGTAGTAAACATAAAGTGATATGTTTTGACATAACGTGAAATTAAACTTATGATATTATTATGGTTGATTTGTTGCTTCTTCGCCACTATGCTCGTTTACACATGCTTGTGAGGGTCGCTCCCTACAAGCCGGCACTCCGGAGATGGCCTAGTGACAGTTATTTCGCCCGTGTGTTTGAGAGAGCGCCGAAATGGAACCGCCGTGGGTAAGGCTCACCGAAGCGTGAGGTGTTGACTACCACGGAGCCATTAGGCACGGCACAAGTGAACATCCCGCTATTGTATTATCTTATGATTACACAGTTATGGTGTATGCAAGGTGAATATTCATATGGTAAAAGGCTATTTTAACCGTAAATGTGACATTTGACACCCTAATCAATTAATGCATTACATGTAGTGTATGGACATAGTATAGGGTGGTGACATTGTGGCATTACATGTAGTGAACATAACTTTCATATTGTTGAGAACAAGTCACATAGTTCATACATGTAGTAGCAAATTGAATATACATTACATACTTGTAGTTGGAGACAAGTCCTATGTGTAATAGTAAAACTTGACATATAGTGAGTTATTACATTAGAGCTTATGAAACTGATCATGGCATTAATTTGACATGCATGTAAACCATGAAATTAATTGTTGAGCATTTGACAATAGAACATGTTCATGTTCATGTAGATGATTTAGTCATTGGAGGCAAGATAGATGTAGAACTACCTGTTTAGCATTAAATGATATTTGCTTTCTGCTTTAGGTTTCAATTTTACTATCTTGCCTCAGTTGACCTAGCGGTGTAATTCGCCACTCTCGGCGGCTTACCCACTGGGAACTATTGATAATAGTTCTCACCCCCATTGTTGTTGGGTTTTTCAGAGCCTTCCGCAGCAGGAGAGGCTTGGGATCGCGGCGAGGGGTTAGCAGCTAGCTAGAGCCTCTACGGTGTTGTTGTAGGCATACCATGGGTTTTCCTTTCATTGTATGTTGAATGAAAGATGTATAGATTTGTTGATTGATCTACTAGTTGAAAAGATGTATAATGCTATTGTATATCTTGAGATTTTAGTTGTGTGGATTTTATTTTAGATGTAGAACTATGTTCTCGCTCTGATTACCTTGTTTAGGATGTATTCTTTATCCTACTTGATTGTTGTTAGCATAGACGCCTTGTGTACATTGTGTTGTTTGTGGTACACGGCGGGTCTGGGCACGTGCCTGGTAGGCTCCCGCGAGGGCCCGGGGCGTGACATCACCAAGCCTTGAGTTCTTGCTTCAACCCAAGCTTTTGCCCTAACATAAGCAAAAATGGTTCGTTATCCATTACGAACCCTTAAATCCAATCGTTTATCGAAATCAAGTGTTCCCACATGATTCTCTAGGCCTCAATTGTAATTTCCGAAGGTCTAAATATTTTTAGCACCTTCCAATTGCAAACCCCCAATTTTACCCTAGGTTTTGCATGCACATAACAAAACCCTAGTTTTCATGGTCAATCTCCCACCATTTGTGGTCTAGATTGCCAAAGGTTTCCAAAAACCTCAAAATCCAAGATCAAATCTAAGGTTAAGGCCTAGAATCACAAGAACTCACCTCAAAGCCCTAGCTTCCAAGCTTCTTCTTGCACCAAGAAGCTTCTTTGCACCTTGGAAGCCCTTTTCCAAGCTCCAATCCACCACTTCTTCAAGCTTTGGAGGGATGTCTAGAGAGAGAAAGTGAGGGAGAGGGAGAGGGATATGAAGGAAATAAAGGTGAAGTAAAGAGGGAGGGTCCCCAACCCTATACATAAGCCCTTCACCAAAGAATTACAAAAATGCCACTATTTCAGGCATTCTGCTTCAGTCGGGTCCGGACCTTGCGAGTGGGGTCCGGACCCCGTACGCGCATCCAGCTCTCAGCGCAGGTCGGGTCCGGACCCCATGTCCGGGTCCGGAACCCGTACGCAGTTTTCAGCTTCTACGCAGTTCGGGTCCGGACTCCAACAGCCGGGTCCGGACCCCGTGAGCATTTTTTTTTTTTGTTGATCACCAACTCGCTCTCGAGCATTCCGAAACTCTCGGAACCCAATTCCACACTAGCCATCACCAGCTTTCCCCGAACTTCACCCAATTTGGTAAAGTTCGAAATAGCGCACCGAAATTCAGAGTACTACACATATGTAGTGAGAGATTTGATGTTCATGTGCATTATACATACTCTGATTCATATGATAGAGTTGGATACGAATAGAGGGATGAAAATTATGACCATTGCAGATGATAGTTATAAAAGCAATGAAATGCATATGAAAATTATGATAATTGCATGTGATAATTACCATTGCATATGATAGTTATCTAATTATATCAGCAATGATAATTATGACCATGCATATGATAATTATATAAGCAATGCATGGTATTCTCTTAGCATGTTGTATCTCTAATATTGCTTCATAGTATATGGATTAAATTACACTGAAAAGGATCATTGGACTATGCATGAACTCATAGTAAGTTATATATTGAATATTTACTTTGTGGATATTATGATATATGTGGTAGATAACCTCAGTTAGCATGGCGATAATGGACCGATTTGGGATATTGAGGTATATGATCATGCTACTGTGATATATGCATTAGTCAACATTCTTTGATTGTGCCGAGGGCATCAGATTAGTTTCTTGTGATCTTTTGATCATTGCATCGACCATAGCCTACAGAGCCACATTGAGTTTGACAGAGTGACATGCTATTAGACTCGATAGGGGTCGCTCCCCTTCGAGTGCCGCTCCTGACGCTGACAAATTATAGCAGAGATATGTGCCCTTGGGATGACGACCCACCTGCAGGAGTGGTGATCAGGCTGGGGGCAGAGCCTACGTGTCGACGGTGCACCTGCGGGAGTGCGATCCGAGCAGGCTTGACCGGACTTATGAGTCGGTCGTTGCAATTGGGTACTATTCTTGTATTTATTTATGGGTATCAATGTTGATGCATACTCTAGTCACTTCATCTCCTGTTCATTACATATTCAATCTACGAGTTGGTCAGTTTATGATTGGGTCATAGTATGTTGATTGGGTTGCATGTGTATGAGTGGGTACTGCCTTACATTTATTATTAAGACTCGAGTGGACGCATGACAAGGTTACTTGTGTGATATTCTAACTCCATTTAGCAGTAATAGAATTGATGCATATGTTAGACAGTTTTATCATCGCACATTATATGTATAGAGACATGACAGAGGGTATACTTGTATAGAAGTATGATGAATAGCATGCATATCTAGAGGCATGATAGGTAGTAAAGCATATTTATCCATATTGTACTCTGTAGCACATTTGATAGTATACTTTCTTTTTCCTATTCTTGTCTCTAATAGACCTAGTGGGAAGGTCGTGGTTGTTGCCGACCGTACCCACTGGGAACTACTAAGTAGTTCTTACACCCTCTTGTGGTTTACTTTTCAGAATCTTCTGAGCTGGGTGGTTCGAGGTAAGGGGATTACGCCGTAGATAGCGACTGCTACCCATATCTTCCAGTTGTAGAGGAGCACCCAGCTAGATAGCTTTCGGATTATATAATGTACATCTGGACTTTCTAGGCCAGGGCCTTTCATTTGGATTATGCACTGTACATCAGAATTGGCGAGGCCAGGGAGTTTTATTTGTATATGTATTTTCTGGAGTTGTGATTTCATGTACAGTGATTTATAATAGTTTTACAGCTATCTATAGCGCTCTGATATATTTTGGATGTTCGTCGTAGATTGTGAAAATGGTTTTGTGGATGAATATGGGATTGGAATTGCTTAGCTACTATTCTGATTTGTTGACGCTTCGTTCGGACAGAAACAACTCTATCCGTTCGGCGGGTCTGTTGATGTCCCAGTGGGCTTCTGCTGTTGAATCGGGGCGTGACAATCTTTGTTCCTATCACGCCCCGGGCTAGTTTAATAAAAGTCTTTATATCATTATAAAGTCAGAGTTGCGGAAAACGGGGTTTTTTTTTTTTTGTGAAAGCCTAACCCGCGCAGTGAACAGACCAGCCACAAATACAGGCACCTCTGTCTACACGGACAGAATCTCTCTTGTATTTTCAAGGCGTACCAACGACATACAACAGGATCACAATCACACTTTCATTTACAATAATCCACAAGGTAAAATCATAGAATACATTTGCATTCAGCTATCCCTACATGCCTCTAAGCACTCCTTAAGCGAAGGATGATGCAATGCACAGTACAACAAACATCCTATTAAAACTGCTTTCCACTCAAAAGCTTTGTTTTCGAATTCTAATAAGCATTGAATCAAAATCACGAAAAATCTTTTAAAACTGTTCCCACACGCAACCTTATTTTGAAAACCAGCTACCACGATAGGTAGACACCCACATGATAAAACACAAGTCAAATACTGATAATCCAAGTTATGCATAAAGAGAAAACATCATCCATACAGATCGTGATTATTCAACATTCGTAAAGATCATCTAAACTGAACCAATTTGTTTATTTCTAAAACTAATGCAAGTAAAGAAATAACCGGGTGAGAACCGCAAATGCAGTCTAGCTAGATCGTCCTCGCATCGTACCACGAACTGAACTCCTCGCCCGAGCTACCTGGGAAAAATGGGGAGTGAGAAACCATAACGAGGTTTCCCAGTGGGTACGATCGAGCCTTAGGGGCGGGTCGTAATCACCAGAAACCAAAGAAGGTACAGTACAAGTATAAACAATGGAACTACAGTAGCTGCAAGAGATAAAATCAGGAGCAAATAATAGAAAGCTACTGTACAAATGCTAAGCTGTAAATGCCTCAATGGAATGAAACCAAAATACCCAATCTGAGTTGCCTGCCAGTTGGTCCGAGACCCTAGGCTTGCTTGTCACATTACTTGCACCCGATCTAACTCATGCACTCGCAGGTCGACTCATCCGGATAGTACACCCCTGATCAGTGGCCAAACCGATCTGGTGTCATGAATACACGCTGTGCAGTGACTAATCATGCGATATCCTCAATACAAAAGCCGGCAAGAAGCCGGTGCCTGGCCGAAGCCATATCTGAGGCTTAAAATGCCGAATCCTGATCAAACAGATCGAATCAAAGCCGGCAAGAGGCTGATACCTGGCCGAAGCCACAACAGAGGCGTATGAACGCCGAATCCTGAATCTGGCCGAAGCCACAATGAGGCGTATGAACGCTGAATCCTGATCAAACAGATCGAAACACACGACAAGAGAGTCGATGTGTTGCCTGGACAAGAAGTCCACAGAAAATTCAAGTGTAATGCTACTCTACATGTCCAAAACCACAGATATACTATGCAAGTATAGAAAGCATGAATAACTGAATGCTATAATGAATGCAACGACATGTAGAGCTATAATAAACGATATATCAAATGAGGGGTGGGAACAGTGATACCGACTACTCCAAAGGCTCACCCACCTGTCGTACTCGCGTCGGGAATCTGGATGCGACCCAGATCAACCGGACCTACGATAGGTCCACGAGTCAAAGACATGCCCCAAAGGACTCAACATATGCATCTCACACAAACCCCCAAAACCCGAGACTCGATTTTCCCGAAACCGATCTCCGCACAATACCGGAAGTCCCGAAATCGCACCGGGACATCCCCGGGACACACGAACAGTCCCGAAAGATACCGACTCGCTCCACGAGTCAACCGCTGCCCCAAAACACATCCGTTTGGGTGTCTTGGCAGCAAGCACAAGATCGAACATCGAAACGATCATCGTTGGACAATCGTTACGATCCGGGTTCCCAAAAGTGTCGATTTCGACACCGGAACCCACTACCGCTCTCCGGTGTCTCCGAATACATGGGATGGCCGGGATAAGCAGCCAATAAGGCTTAGCGGCAGCCCACAAGTCACACACATCGCGTCGGATATTTTTCGAGCCAAAAACTACGTTCCGCCGACGAATTTCCTCGGGAAACGCTCCGAAAACACTTTTTCGGACGAACGAAGGGCTGCGGACCTTGGAGAACTAGTCCACAGGTCACACGTAGCACGTACACGCTGCCTACAGCGATCAAATCGCATAAAAGCCCCTAAACATGCATCTAATAGCTTTAATGACATGCAACTTAACAATGTTATGCGTCGTTACCTCGATCCAAGCATTATCGAGGCCCGCCGAGATACACCCAACTAGGTCTCGATGAGGCGGAGGCCGTGCTCACTGTCCGGAGCACAGCGAACAGCCGAGGAGTGCACAGGAGTGACCGAAACCTCGATCGAAAAGGTAGTTTAGGAGCGACGATCAGGAACACGTTGTTCCAAGCCTCGTTGACAGCGGGATAGGTGAGCACGGAGGTACTCGGAACCTCGGGAGGGCCGTGCTCACCAGCGGGGTTGACGGAGGCTGTCCGAAACACTGGTACAGTGAACCAGTCCACAATCAGCCCCAGCTCGGGCTGAACCCAAGAGCAGGGAACCAGCTCCGGCCGGCGGCGGCCTCGGCGGCGGCCGAGCCGGCGGGAGGCGGGTGCGGTCGGCCGGGGACGAACGACCGTGGTGTCCACCAGCGGCGGAAAGCAGCACCGGCGGCGGGTGGCGATGCCCTAGCCGCGGGGAGGCAAAGCTAGGGGAGCCCGGATCCGCCCAACGGTGGCTCCGGCGACGGCAGGGGGATGCGGACGTTGGGGGGAGTCCGGCATGGGAGTGGCTTCCGGCGGGAGGCTGTGGCGACGGCGCGTGAGAGAAACGCGGCCGCCCGAGCAGATCCAGGCCCAGCACGGCAGCGGCGGCGCCCTGTGCGAGCAGCGGCGACGGCGCCGGCTAGGGTCGGGTGCGGCAGCACCGGTGAGCCGAGGGAGGGTCGCCAAGAGTTTCCAAAGGCGGTGGTGGCCGTGCGCTAGCACCTCGGGCCCGCATGTGCCCTAGCAGCTCCGGCAGGGCAGCAGGAGTAGCAACGGCGCACGGCGGCGGTGCGGCGGCCGGGGGAGCCTCGACAGGGGTCGGGGCGACGCCGGCGGCAAGCAGGGGTCATCTGCACCCCTCCCAACAGGTTCCAATCCCATGAGAGAAAAGATGGGAGGAAGTGGAAGAAGAAAGAGAAAGGGAGGATGGTCGGGGGTGGTTCCGGCCGGCGGCGGCAGCAGCAAGCAGAGAGGCGCACAAGGGTGAGGGAGGCGGCTAGGGTCGGCTGATGTGAAGATAGGTTAGGGTTAGGGTTAGTTCAAGCAAACCCTAGGTTTCACATATATACACACAACTTGGCAATTTTGCACATAAGTCCAAGAACTTCTAGTTTTTCTTCTTAGGTCCATCATAGCTCGTGCATTTTTCGCGTAGGCACCTCCACGTTAAGTCTCACGCGATTTGCTACATAAAATACTGGAACTTTTCGCGGAACATCAAGATTAACCTTTTGACCTTCTCTCGGAAAACGCGTTAAATCCTGCGATCCGTCCGTCGGATCTGTGAACGGACAGTGCCAGCGCGTTCAGCACTATCGAATCATCCCACTTACGATTTTGTTACATTCTATTTGATCACGGATTCGCGACAAACTCATCCTCCTTCCGATCTACCAATACTTCACTTATGTAACGACCAACAATCGCTTCTAAATTGTTTCGATTAGCGAAAACTACGATCTAAATCCCTCTGTGCAGTCTTTCTCTCGCAGCAATGTCCCATTTGTAGGGTTCACATGCAGAACGAAGCTACGGTAAGCTTTACAAAGCTAAAACCGTAAAGAACAAAAGTCCAATTTGCGATAAAGTCCAGTTTTCTCAAAAATCGTGCATCGAATCCAAAATCTATTAGCGTCATCGAGTCCAGAATAGTCGGACAGTTGAAAACGAGCTATTGGACCACTATGAACGGAGTCCAATACACTCCGGAAGCCAACTCTAATCATCGGTCTCTTTGACAAACCGGAGTTACTATTCACTTTAAGTGAATTTTGTAAATCGCGTAACTCTTTCATTTTAAATCGTTTTCTCCCGAAACTTGACGAGTGATTTTATAATTAAAATACACACAAAAACATCGTCAACGGAGAGTTAAATTAAACAATAAAAAATCTCAATCCTTACATCATCCCCTCCTTGAAAGAAGTTTCGTCCTCGAAACTTGACTACATACCCATCATAATCAAATTCGAACATTACCTTTGGGTATTGATCAATTGCATTCCTCGAATCTGGAATCATCAATCTTCAAAGGGATGATGGAAGTGCGGTTCAATCCAATCGTGATGAGGGAAAACATAAACTCTCAAATTCCACTGACTAAAACCATCGGGATAACCACCATTCAATAACTTGCGGATAAAACAGTCCCGCTTTCAAGACAATCCGATCCCATCACTGTCAAAAACTGGAATAACAACTCTTCACTCAGAAACTCTAAGTCCACCCAACACTGGTCCACGTAGCAGTAGTTAACTCAACTACATCAAATGTTCGCGTAGAACAATCTCGAGACAATACCATAAGTCTGGAGTATATTTTCGGAGGTCGAAACGACGCACTCCGATTAGCTAACTTCGTCTATCAGTTCGCCACGAGCGAAATGCATCGTTGTCCTAACACTCACCTCGGAGACCACAGTCTTCCATCATTTTGAAATACAAACGGAACGAAATCAAACTCTTAGCTTCAAAAACTCACTAGCGGTATTACGACATTCCTTGGTCCAAGACCAAACCATGGGCCTAGACCAACAGGTCTAAGGCTCACACAACCAGTTGAGCTCGACAAGTAAGCCAGCTATAGGTACATGCGGTTCAACATAAAAATCCACGTGTGTCCGCCACTTGGTAAAATAGGGTTGTCAATTGCAACTAGTCATCAAAGCCATCAGTGATGCTCAACATCTGTCTCCACGAAACCCGGTCGCTGAAATCCGCATGGGACCAGCGATTCAATGTTCCATACCCCATCCGATGCCTGTCTCAACGAGACCCAAATGCATCAATCATCAAGTGACCAGAAGAGCAACCCGCTCCAATAAAATTCGTGTTTAACCACGCCATGTAACTTGTACTCAAACACATGCATCAATTTCTGAGCCAAAGACCAGGCTCAGTCCACGTGCCCAGCAAAGTTTACACCTTCTAGGAATGCAATATAGATTGCGAGTGAGAGCGCATTAACCCCTTAATTATGCGAGACCTGGCTACTGGTTAGTATACAACCAGACCATCACCGAAGTACATACCATTGGTGAGGTTAATCCATCATTTACATAACCTTTCCTAGGGATAACTCAAAATACACTGCGTGGTCGGAGGTAACCATGATTCTAACATTTGCATGAGATCATCCATATTGGTTATCTACACGAGAAACACAATATCCCAATCCATACTCCCAAAAGAGGGGTAGGGCATTTCGTCCTGACTTTTGACAATACGTTGTCTTCAGCCAACGTATTTATCAAAAGAAAAGCGAAATACCGTAGATCCATCTCCAACGCCACGTTGGAGAAGTGACACCAGCACGAAATCATCCAATATCACCATGCTGCACAAGAGTGTACCACGACACTAATAAATATCGACTACGGAAGTCGATATTCGAGAACGAGATCAACCATCGAGCCAACTCCCTAGTAGTTCTATGGCTCCAACAACAGGAATAGGAATTATCCGCGACATAAAGTCGCCAATTGCATAAGCTAAATGTGATCAACAACTCGATCTTAGAGTCTTATCCAATTCCACAACTTACCCTTAAGGACATCCATTTATCATATAGAGTGTCATGCAATATGCCACAAGCATACAAAAACCACGTGCCATCCCATATCACACTGATTTAGGTGTTGGGTCTGCCGCACACAACATATGCACCACCAAGACCTAACATTGAAGCTAAGTCATATCCAATCCTGGCTTACGCCCATAGGCATAGAAATTGCAAGAAGATCCAAACAGCTGCAGTAATAATTCCACCAACAAGACATCTTAATACCACTCAAGAGAAAAAGACCTTCTAAACTCGCTTCGCAACATGAACGGACTCCATTCTCATGAGTCAGGCGTATTCTCACCCATATACTCACACAAAAACCACTACCTTGCAGAAACTGAAGTTCAGGGTCAATAAGGGGCCCTATAACAACCTTGATACACTCCAACCAATCTAAAGTTCGGGTTGATCTAATAACTTAACCGAAGAAAGAGGAAAACCTCATAAACTATCACCAAGTAGACACTACGGTCATACCCACCAAAGCTAAAGAAGTTCTACTCATACCGCAACCGCACGAGCGGTCGGCAAACAAACCTCGGGCCGCACACCAGCAGCCCACGCAATAGTTGCGGTCAAAATCTGCACAAATCATCATCTCCCTCGAGATGAATGCAATCGTACATGAGCTCTAAATAAGGAGGGATAGGCACTAAAGCCATACTCACAATGCCTTAGGAAACAATATCCGCATTGCAGTCGCCCAAGCGATTGCACTTCAATCCTCGAGCTGTACTCACACAGCTCCAGAAACAGTTGCGGCGGTAGCCGCACAATGTATCGTCTCCATAGAGATACCCGCAGTGGACCTCGTGCTCTACATAGGAAGTGGGGCCCGGTAATCACGGCTCAGCCGTCAGCTAAGGCCCAGCAGATGCCACTGCCTGGATCCTCAATGTCAACATCTGTCCCGAGTGGTTTTAGCAGGTGCACATCACCCTACCACTCGATATCTGTCTAGTAATCTGCCACCACTCCCAGTAGAGACACAAGTCTGCACCGCAACTGCAAAACAAACACGGGGTAACGAAACAACAATAAACCTCGAGTTAATAAAACCCGACCAACTTACCGGAACTCAATCCCACAACCCCGTGCTCTCACGTGCTTATAAACCTTAGGTCTTCCTAGAGTCATCCTAACTAGTGGTTCAGTTAGATAGGTTGTGAATGTAGTTGTGATTGTTCATGCTCTGATACCATCTTAATCTGTCACGCTCCGGGCTAGTTTAATAAAAGTCTTTATATCATTATAAAGTCAGAGTTGCAAAAAACAAGTCATTTTTTTTTTAAAGCCTAGCCCGCGCAGTGAACAGACCCGCCACAAATACAGGCACCTCTGTCTACACGGACAGAGTCTCCCCTGTATTTGCACGGCGTACCAACGACATACAACAGGATCGCAATCACACTTTCATTCACAATAATCCACAAGGTAAAAACATAGAATACATTGGCATTCAGCTATCCCTACATGCCTCTAAGCACTCCTTAAGCGAAGGATGATGCAATGCACAGTACAACAAACATCCTATTAAAATTGCTTTCCACTAAAAAGCTTTGTTTTCGAATTCTAATAAGCATTGAATCAAAATCACGAAAAACCTTTTAAAACTGTTCCCACACGGAACCTTATTTTGAAAACCAGGTACCACGATGGGTAGACACCCACACGATAAAACACAAGTCAAATACTGATAATCCAAGTTATGCATAAAGAGAAAACATCATCCATACAGATCGTGATTATTCAACATTCATAAATATCATCTAAACTGAACCAATTTGTTTATTTCTAGAACTAATGCAAGTAAAGAAATAACCGGGTGAGAACCGCTAATGCAGTCTAGCTAGATCGTCCTCGCATCGTACCACGAACTGAACTCCTCACCCGAGCTACCTGGGAAAAATGGGGAGTGAGAAACCATAACGAGGTTTCCCAGTGGGTACGATCGAGCCTCAGGGGCGGGTCGTAATCATCGGAAACCAAAGGAGGTACAGTACAAGTATAAACAATGGAACTATAGTAGCTGCAAGAGATAAAATCAGGAGCAAATAATAGAAAGCTACTCTACAAATGCTAAGCTGTAAATGCCTCAATGGAATGAAACCAAAATACCCAATCTGAGTTGCCTACCAGTTGGTCCGAGACCCCAGGCTTGCTTGTCACATTACTTGCACCCGATCTAACTCATGCGCCCGCAGGTCGACTCATCCGGATAGTACACCCCTGATCAGTTGCCAAACCGATCTGGTGTCATGAATACACGCTGTGCAGTGACTAATCATGCGATATGCTTAATTCAAAAACCGGCAAGAAGCCGGTGCCTGGCCGAAGCCACATTTGAGGCGTAAAACGCCGAATCTTGATCAAACAGATCAAATCAAAGCCGGCAAGAGGCCGATACCTGGCCGAAGCCACAACAGAGGCGTATGAATGTCGAATCCTGAACCTAGCCGAAGCCACAATGAGGCGTATGAACGTCGAATCCTGATCAAACAGATCGAAACACACGACAAGAGAGTCGATGTGTTGCCTGGACAAGAAGTCCACAGAAAATTCAAGTGTAATGCTACTCTACATGTCCATAACCATAGATATACTATGCAAGTATAGAAAGCATGAATAACTGAATGCTATAACGAATGCAATGACATGTAGAGCTATAATGAACAATATATCAAATGAGGGGTGGGAACAGTGATACCGACTACTCCAAAGGCTCACCCACCTGTCGTACTCACGTCGGGAATCTGGACGCGACGCAGATCAACCGGACCTACGATAGGTCCACGAGTCAGAGACATGCCCCAAAGGACTCAACATATGCATCTCACACAAACCCCCAAAACCCGAGACTCGGTTTTCCCGAAACCGATCTCCGCACAATACCGAAGTCCCGAAATCGCACCGGGACGTCCCCGGGACACGAACAGTCCCGAAAGATACCGACTCGCTCCACGAGTCAACCGCTGCCCCAAAACACATCCGTTTGGGTGTCTTGGCAGCAAGCACAAGATCGAACATCGAAACGATCATCGTCGGACAATTGTTCCGATCCGGGTTCCCGAAAGTGCCGATTTCGACACCGGAACCCACTACCGCTCATCGGGCGTCTCTGAATACACGAGATGGCCAGGATAACCAGCCAATAAGGCTTAGCGGCAGCCCACAAGTCACACACATCGCGTCGGATATTTTCCAAGCCAAAAACTACGTTCCGCCGACGAATTTCGTCGGGAAATGCTCTGAAAACTCTTTTTCGAACGAACGAAGGGCTGCGGACCTTGGAGAACCAGTCCACAGGTCACACGTAGCACGTACACGCTGCCTACAGCGATCAAATCGCATAAAAGCCCCTAAACATGCATCTAATAGCATTAATAACATGCAACTTAACAATGTTATGCGTCGTTACCTCGATCCAAGCATTATCGAGGCCTGCCGAGACACACACAGCTAGGTCTCAATGAGGCGGAGGCCGTGCTCGCTGTCCGGAGCACAGCGAACGACCGAGGAGTGCACAGGAGTGATCGGAACCCCGATCGAAAAGGTAGTTCAGGAGCGACGATCAGGAACACGTTGTTCCAAGCCTCGCTGACAGCTGGATAGGTGAGCACGGAGGTACTCGAAACCTCGGGAGGGCCATGCTCACCAGCGGGGTTGACGGAGGCTGTCCAAAATGCTGGTACAGTGAACCAGTCCACAATCAGCCCCAGCTCGGGCTGAACCCGAGAGCAGGGAACCAGCTCCGGCCGGCGGCGGCCTCGGCGGCGGCCAAGCAGGCGGGAGGCGAGTGCGGCTGGCCGGGGACGAACGACCGTGGTGTCCACCGGCGGCGGAAAGCAGCACCGGCGGCGGGCGGCGATGCCCTAGCCGCGGGGAGGCAAAGCTAGGGCAGCCCGGATCCGCCCAACGGTGGCTCCGGCGACGTCAGGGGGATGCGGACGTCGGGGGGACTCCAGCGTGGGAGTGGCTTCCGGTGGGAGGCTGTGGCGACGACGCGTGAGAGAAACGCGGCCGCCCTAGCAGATCCAGGCCCATCACGGCTGCGGCGGCGCCCTGTGCGAGCAGCGGCAACGGCGCCGGCCTGGGTCGGGTGCGACAGCACCGGAGAGCCGAGGAAGGGTCGCCAAGAGTTTCCATAGGCGGTGGTGGCCGCGGTGGTGGCCGCGCGCTAGCACCTCGTGCCCGCATGTGCCCTAGCTGCTCCGGCGGGGCAGCAGTAGTAGCAACGGCGCACGGCGGCGGGGCGGCAGCCGGGGGAGCCTTGACAGGGGTCGGGGTGACACCGGCGTCAAGCAGGGGTCATCTGCACCCCTCCCAACAGGTTCTAATCCCATGAGAAGAAAGATAGGAGGAAATGGAAGAAGAAAGAGAAAGGGAGGATGGTCGGGGGTGGTTCCGGCCGGCGGCGGCAGCAGCAAGCAGAGAGGCGCACAAGGGTGAGGAAGGCGGCTAGGGTCGGCTGATGTGAAGATAGGTTAGGGTTAGGGTTAGTTCAAGCAAACCCTAGGTTTCACATATATACACACAACTTGGCAATTTTGCACATAAGTCCAAGAACTTCTAGTTTTTCTTCTTAGGTCCATCATAGCTCGTGCATTTTTTGCGTAGGCACCTCCACGTTAAGTCCCACGCGATTTGCTACATAAAATACTGGAACTTTTCGCGGAACATCAAGATTAACCTTTTGACCTTCTCTTGGTAAACGCGTTAAATCCTACGATCTGTCCGTCGGATTTGTGAATGGACAGCGCCAGCGCGTTCAACACTGTCGAATCATCCAACTTACGATTTTGTTACGTTCCATTTGGTCACGGATTCGCAACAAACTTATCCTCCTTCCGATCTACCAATACTTCACTTATGTAACGACCGACAATCGCTTCTAAATTGTTTCGATTAGCGAAAACTGCGATCTAAATCCCTTTATGCAGTTTTTCTCTCATAGTAATGTCCCATTCGTAGGGTTCACATGCAGAACGAAGCTACAGTAAGCTTTACAAAGCTAAAACCGTAAAGAACAAAAGTCCAATTTGTGATAAAGTTCAGTTTTCTCAAAAACCGTGCGTCGAATCCAAAATCTATCAGTGTCATCGAGTCCAAAATAGTTGGACGGTTGAAAACGAGCTATTGGACCACTACGAACGGAGTCCGATACACTCCGGAAGCCAACTCTAATCATCGGTCTCTCCGACAATCCGGAGTTACTATTCACTTTAAGTGAATTTTGTAAATCGGGTAACTCTTTCATTTTAAATCGTTTTCTTCCGAAACTTGATGAGTGATTTTGTAATTAAAATAGACACAAAAACATCATCAACGGAGAGTTAAATTAGACAGTAAAAAATCTCAATCCTTACAATTCTAGAGCGGGATCAGGTTCACCTAGCAGTACATTGTTTGGAGGGTGATGCTAATGCTTGGTGGCGGAGGATTAGACTGACTTTACCTCAGGGTGCATGGTGGGTGACATGGACTGAGTTTCGAGGATTGCTGTACATGGCCTATTTCCCAAACAGCGTTAAGCAGAAACTCAAAGAGGATCTGAAGATCCTGCAGCAGGGCGATCGAACGGTGCAGGAGTACACGAGAGAGTTCATTCAGCTACTGAAGTGTATACCATTCGTTGCGAGGGATGAGGCACAGAAGGTTTATCTGTTCGAGCAAGGGTTGTGACCGGAGATCTTTGCATTGGTGCAGGCCTAGCGTCTTCAGACTTTAGATGCAGCGATTGAGCAGGCGCTTTGGGTAGAGCGGGGTGCTACAGTCATGAGAGAGAGGGTGGCGGTGTCGGGACAGAGTTCTGATAGGAAGCGCCCAGCACCTGATGATTGGGGATAGACCAGTGGGAGACGACTTCCGAGACCTCCACGATCACACTCTCAGGTCGTGGTTCTTCCTCGCGATAGAGGTCTGAGGGATCCTATTGAAAGCAGTAGAGAAGACAGGATGGGTGCATATTTAGTAGAGGACCTCACCAGCCCCATACATGTTTTCAGCAAGAGGGGCGTTGTTACATATGCGGACAGGCAGGGCATTTGTAAGTAGTGTGTCCTTAAGCAGTATCGCCGACACCATTGACAGCTTTAGCCCCTTCTTTTCCTCAGCGATGTTGGGAGCTCCACCGACATACCCACAAGTAGATCGAGCTCCAGCGGCCCGCACGGCAGATCGCAGGCAGCAGATGTAGAGCGGCCGGGTATATGCCGCGCAGGTTGAATATTCTACTGCAGCCGACACTGTGTGTGGCAGGTATCATTTTGATTTCTAGCATTAGAGCACGAGCATTATTTGATACCAGTGCATCGCATTCATTCATTAGCCGAGCATTTGCATCACTGCTTGGACTAGAGATAGGACCGTTACCACCTGCGCGAGATGTGGAGATTCCTGATCATATATCGCATGTGGAGGAGTGTTGTTGATCATGTCCAATGCAGCTAGGGCCATGGATTATTCTTGTGGACCAGTTGGTCTTTGAGACAGTTGCAGGATTTTGATGTAGTGCTCGGGATAGATTGGCTGGCACGATATTTGGCGACCATCGACTTTGTAGCGTGGACAGTGACCTTCCGCGAGCCAGGGCAGGAGGAATTTGTCTACAGAGGTTGCTGGAGTACCCTTTTCGGCATGATGATTTCTACATTCAGGGCGAGGCAAATAATGAGCAGGGGATGCGTAGCCTACCTAGTGACTGTAGTGGAGGTGCCTACGACGGCACCGTGACTCGAGGATATCCCTATAGTCTGCGAGTTCTCGAATGTATTTTCCTCGGAGTTGACGTGCATGCAGCCGGACAGGGAGGTCGAGTTTGTGATTGACGTGGTCCCTGGAACCACGCCGATGTAGCACACTGAACTTTAGCAAATTACGGAGTTCTAGTGAGGGAATAGTATTTTATACTATTCTAAAGATTTTGATTGAGTTTGGAGAGCTTGGGAGTGTTTTCGAGGCTTTTAAAGTGCGAAAACGGACTGCGGAGATCAAATTATGCAAAAGCTGCAGATTTTGTATTGAGTACGGGTACTGGATTTGGGGTACAGGTACTGATTTATTTAGTATCGGTACTGATACGTGAGGTACCGAAACGCAGTAGAAATTCGAGAATCCAACGTTCGGGTTCTGCGGAACCAGATTCTTAGTACCGGAACTGCCAGTACCGGTACGCCAATTCGTGTACCGGTATGCAGTGCTGCAGAAACAGATTTCGTACAGTTTTGTAATTTCTGAGTTTTGAGGGGCCTTAGGGGATATTGTTACATCATGTAATATATCCCATCAACCCTCTCTTGTTGCCCATTGCTGCTGGGGCTTGGAGGAGAAAGGTGAGCTCTCCTCACTCTCTCTCTCTTGATTTTCTCTTCTCCAAACCTCTAAATCATGGGTTTGATATCTTTTTCTCCATTTTCTTCATGGATGCTTACTCCTAGGCTTTGGAAGGAGCTCGGGATGGAAGAGATGACCTTGTTTATGGACTTAGCTTCAACCCTAGCACCTTATAGCTTGTTTTGGAGCTTGAAATGAGGTTTGTAGCCTTCTAACTATCTCTATGCATGAGATTTGTAGAGATTTTGTTTGAAAACCTAGTTTCTTGAAAACTAGGGTTTATGTTGGGGCTTTTCTCATAAAGACTTTTGTGGTTGAATTGATGAGTGTAGAACACTCTTGTAGGTTGGATTTGAAGCTCCAATGTGTTGATTTGGAGTTTGCTCAAGTTTTTCTTGGATTAAGATAATTTCCACCTATTTTCCTCATGATTTTTGGTGAATTACGTGGTGAGCTTGTTCGAAGCTTCTAACCCCTTGAAAAATTTTCTTAGGGCATATGAAGTTTAGGGGACAACTTCGTTTGAAGGAACGAACAAGTTTCGATGGGTATCCGGTGGGTCTGACCTCACCGAAATGGGTGAACTCCCCCTATGTCTCCTATCTTGTTATAGGATTGATTAGATGCATATTCATGCTATTTATGACATGGTAGAAATTGTGAACACATAACATCTTCATGTTGCATGTGAAATTTTGGCATACTCTATATAGTAGAGGATTATGAGAATAACATGCATGCTAGAACACATACAATAGTATTGTGATGTTAGATTTTTTTTATGTGAGAATTAAGACACGCATGTTAGAGATGAGTGGTATCATGTAAGACACTACATGACTAGTGGATGATTGAACTTAGTTACGCATATCGAAGTATGCTTGCTATAGAGAAAAAGAAGAACATGACATAGTGCACGTTAATGACAAGATGCAGAGCTAAGTGTGTTGCACCTCATTTGGGTGAGCAACTAAGATTGGTATTGTGACATTGTACTCGACCTTTAGGTCGTTGAATGAAATTTCATGTTTAAGACATGATGAAAGGGTTCCCTACACACTTGATTATGTAAATGGCAAAAGCATATAATTGCTTAGTTAAATGAGAGTTAGATTACTTGCATGGTGATTTCCATACTCCATGTAGTGGAGGATTATGTAGCAAGACATGCACATCATGAACTATACATCGTAGTTGGACATTCATGCTAGACACGACTTGTATTAGCAACCATAGTGGTAGTAAAACTATACACATGATGATTAGTATAGTGACGTGGCTATATGATGATAATGGAAGGTTTTTCCTTTAGCTAGTGGTTATAGCATAAAGATGGATATGTATGTAAACTAATGTAAATGAAATATTTCTGCATATGATAGTAAAAAATCATATTCATGTTAGATGACATGGACATGTGGAGGCACGATAGTAATAGAATCATTGCATATTCTTTTCTGCTTTATGCTTTATGTTGCAGATATATATATCGTTGCCTCAGTTGACCTAGTGATGTATTTCACCACTCTCGGCGGCTTACCCACTGGGAACTATTGTTTAATAGTTTTCACCTCCATTTGTTGTTGGTTTTTGTTTCAGAGCCTTCCGCAGCGGGAAAGGCTTGGGATCGTGGCGAGGGGTTAGCAACTAGCTAGAGCCTCTATGTTGATGTTATAGATGGACCCTTGATGCCTTTCCTTTTGTTTTGAGTGAAAGGTGTATAGTTATATCTAGCTGAGTGATCTTCTAGTATTCATAAGATGTACTTTTAAGCGAAATCTTATTGTATATCTTGAGATTGTGGTTTGTAATAGACTTGATTTAGTAATAAATTTATGTACTTGCTCTGATCACAGTGTTTAGGATGTACTCCTGCTACTGCATTTGTGGTTGTTGTAGACGCCTTGTGTGCATCGGGGGTGCTTGGTGTACACGGCGGATCTGTGCACGTGCCTGGTGGGCTTCTGCTAGGGCCCGGGGCGTGACAGATTATGTTGGTATCAGAGCCTAGGGTTGAGTCTTAGTGGACTTAGTAAACCTTAGGCCGGTTGGACGATAAGGAATAAGAACGGGAGAGATGGGATCTCTTGTAACATATTGGCGAAAGCAACATGATTGGGTCATGTCTTTAACTCCAAAAATGTTGGAGTTGGATCGGAGTGAACGACTTCTATGCCCTTGGAGGGTCACGTTGGCGGCCGACAACGTGACATCGGGGAATAGTGGGAGTCCACTTCATTACTTTCGCATGATTGGGATTGTAGCTATGGATGGGAATGCGTTGGCGTGGGGTGTTTCACCTGCGCATGTTATGTTTGTTGCAGTTTGAGATGTTGACGACGTGCTCCATGGCGGCGAAGGCAGCCGATACGGGAAATTCTGCATCCTACGGATCTAGTGAGATCCTGAAGTTGAGAGAGCAGCTAGCTATTATAGCGAGCACGGTGGAGCGGCAATCATCTGCGATGTTACTCCAAGTTGAGGCTTTACACCAACAAGAGAAGGGAATTAAGCGGCTGGAGGACTTGTTGATCCAGCGGGCAGCCGACCTCAAGAAACTCCATGAGACTACATATCGCACCTCGACAGTAGCGAAAGGCAGAGAGACCGTCGGGACAGCAAGAGAAGCCACTAAGCGTGGCCAGTTGTATGTAAGAGGACTATCAAGGCATCCAAAGAGAAATTGATCTTGAGGACGTGGTTTCTTGGCTGGAAGAAGGACATCGAATCGTCGACAACCATTACGATGTGCAAGTGGTAGAGTCTGCATCTACCCCACAATGCCCTCGACGTGGAGGCGAGTACTTTCTTCGTGGACAGGCAGGCCATTCCCAGTCTGAGTGTTCGGGGAAGACAATGTCGACAATATCGGTATCGACTTTGCGCGGCAAGCACCAGGTGAACGCATTCCTGTATGTCAGACGAAAGATGAGGTAGCGACGATGGAGGCTGTCGCAGTTCGTGGTATTGGAGCTAGCGCATCGTTTGTTGTGATTGCGTTGCTTGTATTTCTGGATCGGCTGTTTGTCGAGTTGTATGGCTATGATTTGGACTTGGGCTGGCTCCTTGGGTATGAGCCGAGCTGTAGTGCCTTGGGAACCTGGACATGAAATAGTATTTTCAGAGGGCGTGAAAGTTCGCTGTTCGCGATAATTGTTTCACCTACCCAAGCTTAGTTGTTGACCAAGCGGACGGGTGGCCTTTGTGCTAGTATTCTTGAGAATGGTTGAGAATCCCCAAAAGTGAGGATATCTTTATTGTGAGGGAGTTGCTTATGCAATCCCGACTGAGTTGTGTGAGTTGAAGGCTTGATTACGGGACTTTCTTGTGAGGGTTCCTTGATGCATAGTATTTTATTTTGTGGAGCATCGGTCTCATTTGTCTTGAGTGGATGGGTCGCTTCGACTATGTGTCGACAATCGTGAATACAACAAGGTCACGATCAAGAATGAGTACCCGTAGTCGAGATCTGATGATCTGTTTGATCAGCTTCATGAATTCTAGATATACTCGAGATTGGTTTGCAATCTGAGTACTACTTTCATCAGTTTGAGTTTGAGGTTGTACCGAGGGTAACTTTTCGTACTCGGTTTGGACATTAGAAAATTGTCGTGATGTCGTTCGAGCTGGTTGATGCTCTTGATGTGTTGTGATGTCTGACCCCTTTTTGGGTGACTTCGTCCCTGTGTACATTGACGACATTTTGAAAATCATGAAGTGATGAAAACCATAAAGATTTCTTGAAGTGATGTCAAAGCGGATATGATTGGAGATCCCAAGAAATCAAGCAATCCATAGTTGGTTAGACGGACAGATGTAATCGAAGTTCAAACTTTTAGTTTGATTTGATGTTATAGAAGATTGCGGAGAGATTTGCTATGTTATCTACTCCCGTTACTTAACTCACACATAAAGAAACTAAGCCTTTTGGAAGGATGTGTGTGAGAGAAGTTTCTTGGAATCGTTGGCATGGTTGACAACCGCCAACCTTGTTTACCCTGAAGGTGGGTTATGTAGTTACAAGTATGTTTCTCTCAGTGGACTGAGTTGTGTTTTGATGCGAAAATAGAAAGGTAGTACTGACCTTTCAATAATTGAGGGAATATGAGAAGAATCGCCAACCCATGATTTGGAATTGGCTGCCATAGCCCTTGCCTGGAAACTATGGCCATATTATTCATAGCGAGTGGTATGAGATACCTCTTCCTCCAAAGATTGGAGTTTGAAGCAGCGAAGACAGGTTAGAGGTTGTTACACTGGAGATATCAATGAGATTGAAGACAGTGAAATGATACCTGTTCTTTTGGATCAGATCACGAAAGTTAGCCTTGATCTAGACTTGTAGATGATGCAATCGAAGGTCGAGAATGCAGCGACTAATGAATTCCATGTGAATAGTCAGAAATGCCTTGGTTGTGGAACCGATAATTTGTACCTGTGGATATCAGGATTGAGGAGACACTCTAAGTGAAGCTCACTGAGCCCTCATGCTATGCAATCGGGCGGCATTGAGAGGTACATAGACCAAATAGGACATACCAGTGGCAAGAATGATAATGACCTTGGAGAGTTGTGGGGTGATGTTTGATGTAACAACAAGCGAAGACCGAGCATCAACTTCCTATGAGCAAGTTGCGAAGGCTGTCTACCCCCGTATGAAAATAGAGGATGATTACCGGAGATTCTGGTATTGGATTGTCTCGCTTCCAAGCTGGACATCATATTTGTTGGGAGATTGTGAATAGGTTTGCTAAACCAGTTCATCTACCCCTATTCACACGGTTTGGTTGAGGAAAGACTCGCACAAGTATAACTTGGAAAAATTGTGCGACTTCGTAGAGCGCCTAGCTCTATCGTTTTGGAATATGAGCTAAATGGAAAATACTCGGTGAGAAGTGGAACTTCGAGTATGAGATCAGAAGTTCTGAATGTGATACCTGGCTAAGGAGAATCCAGGAGTATATGTATGAGGAATCTAAGTCCTATATTCATTGGACTATTCGAGATCTTGAGGCGAATGGGCCTAGTAGCGTATCGACTTGTCTTACCTCCGAACCTGTTGAAGGTATATGATGTGTTTTAAGTACCGACGCTCCGAAAGAGTGTTTTTAATCCTACCCCGATGGTGGATGTCGCTTCATTAGAGCTATGTGAAGATCTAAACTTCAAGGAGCAATTGTTGTGAATTGGACTTGTGAAGTGTAGAAGTTCGAAATCATAATTGTTCCCTTACGATGGTACTTTGAAGCAACCATCTTGGATGCGATGATATGTGAGAGCTGGAGGCTTCACTGCGAGGGCGACGTTCTTATCTCCTTCAGATCTGTTGTTGGATAGTTGATCCGTAATTTCGTGGACGAAACTCCTTTTTAGGAGGGGAGAATGTAGCACACTGAACTTTAGCAAATTACAGAGTTCTAGTGAGGGAATAGTGGTTTATACTATTCTATAGATTTTGATTGAGTTTGGAGAGCTTGGGAGTGTTTTTGAGGCTTTTAAAGCGCGAAAACGAACTCCGGAGATCAAATTCTGCAAAAGCTGCAGATTTTGTATTGAGTATGAGTACTGGATTTGGGGTATGGGTACTGATTTATTTAGTACCGGTACTGATACTTGAGGTACCAGAACGTAGTAGAAATTCGAGAATCCAACATTCGGATTCTGCGGAACCAGATTCTTGGTATCGGAACTGCCAATACAGGTACGCCAATTCGTGTACCGGTACGCAGTGCTGCAGAACCAGATTTCGTGCAGTTTTGTAATTTCTGAGTTTTGAGGGGCCTTAGGAGATATTGTTATATCATGTAATATATCCCCTCAACCCTCTCTTGTTGCCCATTGCTGCTGGGGCTTGGAGGAGAAAGGTGAGCTCTCCTCACTCTCTCTCTCTTGATTTTCTCTTCTCCAAACCCCTAAATCATGGGTTTGATCTCTTTTTTTCCATTTTCTTCATGGAGACTTGCTCCTAGGCTTTGGAAGGAGCTCGGGATGGAAGAGATGAGCTTGTTTGTGGACTTAGCTTCAACCCTAGCACCTTGTAGCTTGTTTTGGAGCTTGAAATGAGGTTTGTAGCCTTCTAACTACCTCTATGCATGAGATTTGTAGAGATTTTGTTTGAAAATATAGTTTCTTGAAAACTAGGGTTTATGTTGGGGCTTTTCTCATGAAGGCTTTTGGGGTTGAATTGATGAGTGTAGAACACTCTTGTAGGTTGGATTTGAAGCTCCAATGTGCTGATTTGAAGTTTGCTCAAGTTTTTCTTGGATTAAGGTAATTTTTACCTATTTTTCTCAAGATTTTTGGTGAATTACGTGGTGAGCTTATTCGAAGCTCCTAACCCCTTGAAAAATTTTCTTAGGGCATATGAAGCTTAGGGGGCAACTTTTTTTGAAGGAACGAACAAGTTTCGATGGGTATCCGGTGGGTCTGACCTCACCGAAATGGGTGAACTCCCCCTATGTCTCCTATCTTGTTATAGGATTGATTAGATGCATATTCATGCTATTTAATATGGTAGAAATTGTGAACACATAATATCTTCATGTTGCATGTGAAATTTTGGCATACTCTATATAGTAGAGGATTATGAGAATAACATACATGCTAGAACACATACAATGGTATTGTGAAGTTAGATTTTTTTATGTGAGAATTAAGACACGCATGTTAGAGATGAGTGGTATCATGTGAGACACTACATGACTAGTGGATGATTGAATTTAGTTACGCATATCGAAGTATGCTTGCAATAGAGAAAAAGAAGAACATGACATATTGCACGTTAATGACAAGATGCAAAGCTAAGTGTGTTGCACCTCACTTAGGTGAGCAACTAAGATTGGTATTGTGACATTGTACTCGACCTTTAGGTCGTTGAATGAAACTCCATGTTTAAGACATGATGAAAGGGTTCCTTACACACTTGATTATGTAAATGGCAAAAATATGTAATTGCTTAGTTAAATGAGAGTTAGATTACTTGCATGGTGATTTTCATACCATGTAGTAGAGGATTGATTATATAGCAAGACATATGCACATCATGAACTATAATTTTGTTGGCATTAGTATAATGCATTGATTATGGCATTAGTAAAATGCATCGAAAATGGCATTAGTGTAATGCATCAAAAACAGCATTAGCATAATGCATTGAATATGGCTTTGGTAATAGTATATGATAGTAACCCGTTGGGGTTATGAATGAGACATAGATCCATTCTTATTAGTATAAGTAAGATGTAAACATTCACACATGTTGCATATTGATAGAGACATACCAACAAGTAATTGAGAACGAAATATGACATTTATGTTGTAGTTCCGACCCTCGAATAGATGTTATGATTCTATGTTTAGACATGATGAACGAATTTCCTATGCTGTTGACTATGCTTGCTTGCCATTGTGCTCATTCGCACAAGCTTGTGAGAGTCGCTCCCTACAAGCCGGCACTCCGGAGTTGGCCTTTTGCGACATCATGCTCACCCGTGCGGGATTGGGCGCCGAAGTGGATTGCTGTGGGTGAGGCTCATTCTTAGCGTGAGAATGTTGACTACCACGGGGCCATTAGGCACGGCACAAGCAAGGACTTTACCTTTGGGAAGTTCCCTATGGTAGGAAAATCATGATAAGAGTAATGTTTGACATTACACCTAAATAGATCATGATACATGAACATGAATGGTCGACAATTGGTTATTCAATCATATGATAGTGTAGAATTTTTGCATGACATATAGCATGCTACTTGGAACATAAGTGGACACATAATTTGTGGCATTACTTATCTTGACACTATTGGATACATTCGTCGTAGCTGGACATTCATGCTAGACACGACTTGTATTAGCAACCATAGTGGTAGTAAAACTATACACATGATGATTAGTATAGTGACATAGCTATATGATGATAATGGAAGGTTTTTCCTTTAGCTAGTGGTTATAGTATAAAGATGGACATGTATGTAAACTAATGTAAATGAAATATTTGTGCATATGATAGTAGAAAATCATATTCATGTTAGATGACATTGACATGTGGAGGCACGATAGTAGTAGAATCATTGCATATTCTTTACTGCTTTATGCTTTATATTGTAGATATATATATCGTTGCCTCAGTTGACCTAGTGGTGTATTTCGCCACTCTCGGCGGCTTACCCACTGGGAACTATTGTTTAATAGTTCTCACCCCCATTTGTTGTTGGTTTTTGTTTCAGAACCTTCCGCAGCGGGAGAGGCTTGGGATCGTGGCGAGGGGTTAGCAACTAGCTAAAGCCTCTACGTTGATATTATAGATGGACCCTTGATGCCTTTCCTTTTGTTTTGAGTGAAAGGTGTATAGTTGTATCTAGCTGAGTGATCTTCTAGTATTCATAAGATGTACTTTTAAGCGAAATCTTATTGTATATCTTGAGATTGTGGTTTGTAATAGACTTGATTTAGTAGTAGATTTATGTACTTGCTCTGATCACCGTGTTTAGGATGTACTCCTGCTACTGCATTTGTGGTTATTGTAGATGCCTTGTGTGCATCGGGGGTGCTTGGTGTACACAGCGGGTCTGTGCACGTGCCTGGTGGGCTTCCGCTAGGGCCCGGGGCGTGACAGCCAATCTCAAAGTTACCTTACAGGATGGCACCGGCTAAGCTGAGAGAATTGAAGGGGCAGCTTCAGAATTTGATGGAGAAAGGTTTTGTGCGGCCTAGTGTATTATATAGGGGAGCGCCGGTGTTGTTCGTGAAGAACAAGGATGGTTCACTTAGATTGTGTCGACTATAGAAATTGAACAAAGTGACCATAAAAAATAAGTATCCTTTGCCACGCATCGACGATTTATTCGATCAGCTGTAAGGATCTTGTGTCTTCTCAAAAATTAATCTACAGTCAGGTTACCACCAGTTAAAGTTAAAGGCCGAGGACATTCCCAAGATAGCTTTCAGGACACGGTAAGGACATTATGAGTTCACAGTGATGCCTTTTAGATTGATTAATGCCCCTGCCGCATTTTTGGATTTGATAAATCGAGTGTTCAAGCTGTACTTGGATAGATTTGTAGTGGTGTTCATCGATGATATTCTGATTTACTTCCGGAGCGGTACTAAGCACGCGAAGTACTTGAGAATAGTACTACAGCTTCTGAAAGAGAAGAAGTTGTATGCCAAGTTGAAGAAGTGTGAGTTTTGGCTTCAGGAGGTTGCTTTCTTGGGCCGCGTGATTTCAGCCACCGGTGTGGCAGTTGACCTGGAGAAAATTGATGCGATTCGGGATTGGCGCAGACTGACGACGATTAATGAGGAGAGGAGCTTCTTGGGATTAGCTAGTTACTACCGCCGGTTTGTGGAAAGCTTTGCGAAGCTTTCCACACCGCTCACTCGATTGACTCGAAAGAAAATCAAGTTCATCTGGAGTGAGGAGTGCGAGAGGAGCTTTGAGGCTTTGAAGCAGAAATTGATGACAGCTCCTATCCTTTCCCTTTCAGTTATGGGGGAAGGATTGGTTATCTATAGTGATTCATCGCACAGTGGACTTAGGTGCGTGTTGATGCAGCATGGTAAGGTGATTGCTTATTCTTCACGGTAATTAAAGGATTATGAAAAGAATTACCCTGTGCATGACTTGGAGCTAACAGCGGTCGTGTTTGCACTGAAGCTTTGGCGACATTATCTATACAGGGAGCACTGTGTGATATTCACTGACCATAAGAGCCTCAAGTATTTGTTCACCCAGAAAGAGTTGAACTTAAGACAGCGCCAGTGGTTGGAGCTATTGAAGGATTATGATGTGAACATCCAATATCATCAAGGCAAGGCTAATGTGGTTGCAGATGCTTTGAGCAGGAAAACAGTGCAGAGTTTGAGCATGATGGTCATGAGTCAGGCACCATTGCTTGAGGAGCTGCGACGGTTTGGATTGGAGATTTTATCCCCTAGGGTTACTGCAAGACTTATGTCTATGGTCTTGCAGCCCACTCTGTTAGACAGGATTAGGGAAAAGTAGAGTGTGGACCCCTATTTGATAAGGATTCGAGCACAGATTGAGAGAGGACAGCTAGGGGACTTCAGTGCTGACACCTCGGGAGTACTGCAGTACAAGGATCGACTATGTGTGCCTATAGATTTAGAGCTCCGCGAGGAGATCTTGAGAGAGACACATTGTTCTCCTTATACTATTCATCCTAGTGGAACCAAGATGTGTAAGGATTTGAAGGCACACTTTTGGTGGAATGGAATGAAGAGGGATATTGGAAGATATGTAGCTCAGTATTTGACTTATCAGCAAGTGAAGGCCGAGCATCGTATATCTGCTGGCAAGCTTCAGAATCTTTCAATTTCAGAGTGGACGTGGGACCAGATCACGATGGATTTTGTCGTCGGATTACCTCGAGCTCAGGGTTGATTTGATGCGGTATGGGTGATAGTGGATAGACTGACCAAGTCTGCTCACTTTCTACTGGTGCAGACTTTGTGGTCTAGAGACCGACTCGCTCAGCTATATTTGGATGAGGTAGTGAGGTTACATAGAGTACTTATCTTGATTGTATCAGATCGAGATCTAAGGTTTATCTCGCATTTTTGGAGGAGTCTATAGACCGCCTTGGGTACACAGCTTTATTTTAGTACAACATTTCACCCACAGACCGATAGACAGTTAAAGCGGATTATTCAGATTTTTTAGGATATGTTGAGAGCCTGTGTCCTGTACTTTGGAGGAGGGTGGCATCGGTACTTGAGACTGACTGAATTTGTGTACAATAACAACTATCAAGTGAGCATTCAGATGGCTCCGTTTGAAACGTTGTATCGACGCAAGTGTCGATCACCCCTACATTGGAGTGAAGTGGGTGAAAAAAATACTTTGGAGCCAGACATTTTGTTGGAGACAAAAGAAAAGGTCAGAATTGCACGGCGACATCTTGAGGTAGCCCATAGTCGGCAGAGGAGCTACGCTGATACTAGGCAACGAGACTTACAGTTTCAGGTTGGAGACTATGTGATTTTGAAAGTCTCGCCGTCTAGGGGGATCCGTAGACTCGGAGTTCGTGGAAAGCTAAGTCCGCATTATATTGGTTCCTTTGAGGTATTGGAGTGGGTTGGACCGGTGGCCTACAAGATTGCTCTACCACCGCGATTAGCTGATATCCACGACGTTTTTCATGTCTCGGCTTTGAGGAAATATGTTTTTGATCCTTTGTACGTGATTAACTTCACCCAACTGGAGCTGAGTGAAGACTTGAGATACGAGGAGAGACCGGTGCGAATTCTTGCTCGGGAGGTGAAAGAATTGCGCAACCGGGTCATTCCCTATGTAAAAAGTGGTGAGGAGCAATCACGAGGAGCGTGAGGCGACTTGAGAGCCGGAGGCTATGATGTTGGAGACCTATCCCTACTTGTTTGAGAGAGGTATGGTTTAAGTTTCGAGGAAGAAACTTTTTGTAGAGGGGGAGGATGCATTGTTCCGAAAAAAATGTATATATATAGATTAAAATATTATTTTTTCGGAATGATTACAGTCCGTGAATTAAGCGACACGTTAGAAAGTGTCGGGACGAGTCGGAATTGATTTGTATGCGAAATTGATACCGCAAATAATTTTGAAGTACTATTGATTTCAGCTGGAATACTATAAAGGAGTTATATTGTGGTTATCATCGAGTTGGGGTTGGACATTACTGGATTATTGACTCGTTGATTTCACGGTAACCGTGGGATTTTGGACGGCTGTATCGGATTTTAAATTATGCATCGAATTGGGCCGAGATTATTTCTTTAGTGGTTTTGTTGATTCACCTTGGTCATGAGCATTGATTTTAGCCTGCAACATACTTGACCTGGTTACTTTATCCTCAAGTGGGTTGCTCCCCTCGAGTGCCACTCCGGAGTTAGGTGGATTGATTACTTTTGGGTATGTTCCACGTCGACGATCCGTGGGTTGTTAGTGAGATCAGATGTGATGATAGTGCAGGCAGGACTGGACTTTCGAGCCAGTCGGTTGATTGGGTTATTCTCGGGGGATTATTATAATTGATGCATATCATTCCATTTATATTTGCTCATTCCATACTAGTGCAGAGGCATAGTAGTGGTAGATCTTCTATCAGCAGCTATGACCTGTTCTTTACCACTTTACCCTTTTCGTCTCTGGTAGCCCTCGTGGGTGGGTTGTAGTTGTCAATGACGTACCCACTGAGGACTACTAGTTTTTAGTAGTTCTCACACCCTATGTTGACCCCTTTTTGCAGAGACCTCTGCAGCGGTAGCGGCGACTGCGGACCAAGGTAAGGGGATCGCTGGCTAGATAGCTCTTCTTTCTATTTTGTGAGATAGCTGTGAAACCGGATATTATTTTTTGTTAGACTGCTGTACATTTTGGGTCTGGCTTTTGCCAACTGTTTGTATTTATTTTTATATCTAGGAGATTGTCACTCCCCGGGCTGGTTTAATAAGAATTTTTAAATCTTTGAAATTCAGAGCTTGCCAAAAACGGATTTTTTTTTTTTGAGAAGGCTAGCCCGCGCGGCGTACAGACCTGCCACAAATACAGGTTCTTCTGTCTACGCGGGCAGAGTCTCCCCTATATTTGTACAGCGTACCATCAACATAACACAGGATCACAATCACACTTTCATTCACAATATACCGCATATACAAATCACAAAATACAATTGCATTCAGCTATCCCTATATGCTTCTAAGCACTCCTTAAGCGAAGGATGATGCAATGCACAATACAACAAACATCCTATTAAAAATGCTTCCTACCCAAAAGCTTTGTTTTTGAATTCTAATAAGCATTGAATCAAAATCGTGAAAAACCTTTTAAAACTGTTCCAACACGGAACTTCATTTTGAAATCCAGCTACCACGAAGGGTAGACACCCACACGAAGAAATTCGAATCAAATACTAATAATAGAAATTAAAACCCAATATCATGCATAGGGAATTCATCATCTTATACAATTTATAAGCATTCAAACATTAATCATGATCATCTAACTGAACCAATTCACTATTTTAAATAACTAAAGCAAGTAAGGGAGATAACCGGGGAGGACCGCTAATGCAGTCTAGCTAAATCGTCCTCACGTCGAACCACGAACTGAACTCCTTGCCCGAGCCACCTGAGAAAATGGGGAGTGAGAAACCATAACGAGGTTTCTCAGTGGGTACGATCGAGCCTCAGGGGCATGTCGTAATCACTGGAAACAAAGGAGATACAGTACGAGTATAATCAATGGAACTACAGTAGCTATATCAGGCATGAACAGAACAAGCAAATAAATCGCTACTATATAGTAATGCTAAGCTGTAAATGCCTCAATGGAATGAAACCAAAATACCCAATCAGTATCCTGCCATATTGGTCCGTAGACCTCATGCACATCCTGTCACTGATCCGCACTGATCCGCGTCCGATCCATTCATGCGCGCTGGTCGACTCATCCGGATGGTACATCCCTGGTCGGTGGCCAAACCGATCGGTGTCATGAATAAACGCCGTGCCGTGACTAAATCATGCGATATGCTCAATATAACAATTCGGCAAGAAGCCGATATCAGGCCGAAGCCATATCTCAGGGCGTATGCACGCCGAATCCAGAATCTGGCCGAAGCCACAACAGAGGCGTATGAACGCCGAATCCTGATCAATCAGATCGAAACACTCGACAAAATGGTCGAAGTGTTTCCTGGACAAGAAGTCCACAAATTGTCAATGTACCATCCTACTCTACATGTCCGAGACCACATATATAATATGCAAGCAAGGGAAGTATAGATAAGGAATGATGTAAATATCAAATCGACATGTAGAGAGATAATGAGCGATATATATATACATCAAACAAGAGGTGGGGAAAAGTGATACCGACTATCCCAAAGGCTCACCCACCTGTCGTACTCGCGTTGGGAATCTGGACGCGACGCAGATCAACCGGACCTACGATAGGTCCACAGAGTCAGATATAAATATCAAACGACACAACAACGTAATCTCACATAAACCTCCAAAACCCGAGACTCGGTTTCCCGAAACCGATCTCCGCACAACACCGAAAATCCCGAAATCGCACCGGGACGTCCCCGGGACACACGAACAGTCCCGAAAGATACCGACTCGCTACATGAGTCAACCGCTGCCCCAAAACACATCCATTAGGATGTCATGGCAGCAAGTATAAGATTTAACACCGAAATGATCACCGTCGGGTAATCGTTCCAATCCGGGTTCCCGAAAGTGTCGATTTCGACACCGGAACCCACTGCCGCTCACCGGGCATCTCCGAATACACGAGACGGCCGAGACAACCAGCCAACAAGGCTCAGCAGCAGCTCACAAGTCACACACATCGCATCGGATATTTTCGAGACGAAAACTATGTTCCGCCGACGAATTTCGTCGGAAAATACGCCGGAAACTCATTTTCGGACAAACAAAGGGTAGCGAAACTTGGACAATCAGTCCACAGGTCACACGTAGTATGTACACGCTGCCTACAGCGATCAAATCGCATCACAGTCCCTATACATGCAACTAATATCAACATAAGCATGCATTTTACGGTGTTTTGGGCCGTTACCTCGATCGAAGCGTTATCGAGGCCCGCCGAGACACACCCAGCTAGGTCTCGATGAGGCGGATGCCGTGCTCGCTGTGCGGAGCACAGGGAATGGCCGAGAAGCGCGCGGGAGCGACTGAAACTTCAATTGGAAAGGTGGTCCGGGAGCGATGCTTGAGATCTTACTGTTCAGGGCCTCGCCAACAGAGAAACAGGTGAGCATGGCGTTCAGCGGTACACCAGGATGCTCAAGCTCACCTTCCTAGGTGTCGGAGGCGCTCCGGGTCGCAGGAATAGTGAGGCGACCCAAAACAAGCCCAGCTCGGGCTAGACCCGAGAGCAGGGACAGGCTCCGGCCGGCGGCGGCCACAGCGGTAGGTGCGCCGGCGGTGGGTGGGTGCGGCCGGCAGGGGACGACCGGAGCTCGCACTAGCCGGCGGCGGGAGGTGGCGACGGCGGCGGGCGGTGATGCCCTAGCCCGCACGAAACTGAGGAGAGCTCGGGTTGGTCTCAGCGGCGGCGGCGGCAGCGGCAGGGCGGCGCCGGACGGTGACGCGGTGTCCCTCCAGGGTCACGAGGGAGGAGGGGGAGGTCAGTCCGGGCAGCAGCGGCGACGCGCAGGGCGGTATAGCCACCCGCACAATCCAGGCCAAGATCGCGGCCGCAGCGGCGTCCAGCGCGAGCAGCGGCGATGGCGGTGGTCCGGCTCGGGCTCGGCGGTGCCGACGGGTCGAGGGGAGGCAGG
The DNA here is from genome assembly GCA_016920855.1 of Puya raimondii. NCBI lineage: Eukaryota > Viridiplantae > Streptophyta > Magnoliopsida > Poales > Bromeliaceae > Puya > Puya raimondii. The sequence goes on along the minus strand of JABWPP010000050.1, from coordinate 21,074,354 downwards.
AGGAGCCTCAGGGAGGCAGCGGTGGTGGTTCCCTGACACCGCAAGCCCGCACGGGCTCCAGCCGCACCGGCTGGGTTGCAGGGGCAGCAGCGACGCCAGGGCTGGCCGGGGATGGCGGGGGCGCGCGCCGGCGGTCGGTGGTGGCGCCGGCAACCCGCAGGGACCATTGGGTCATCCTCCTGGCTGATTCCAACCAGAGAGGAAGGAATGGTGAGGGAGGGGGAGAAGGTCGAGGTGAGAGAAGAGGGCGGCGCAGGGGATGTGGCTAAGGGAAGGGGGGTCGGCAAGGGTTGCAAAGGGGTGAGGGGGCTTAGGGTTAGGTTAGCAAATGAGAAGTCCTAGAGGTCTATGCATATATATATATATATATATATATATATATATATATATATATATATATATATATATATATATATATGCCTATTTGCACATAAGTCCATCAAAAGTCAGTATTTATTACTGAGTCCCTCATAGCACAAGTAAATCGTGCGTACGCACCTCCACGATCGATTTCACGCGAATCCATACATAAAATATCGGGACTTTTCTCGAATTACCAAAAATAGCACTTTGATCCTACATCAAAAAACATGCAATATTTTGCGATCCGTTCGTCGGATTTCCGAACGGGTAACTCCAGCGAGTTCAACACTATCGAATCATCAACTTCACGATTTTGTTTCGTTCGATTCGGTTGCCGATTCGCGACGAACTCATTCTCTTTCCGATTCATCAATACTTCACTTGCATAATGACCTATAATCGCTTTTAAATCCTCCGATTAGCTAACATTGCGATCTAAATTCCTCTGTGCAGTTTTCTCTTGCAGCAAGGTCCCTATCTGAGAGTCCACACGCAAAACGGAGTAACGGTAAGCCTTAGAAAGCAAAAATCGTAAAGAACAAAAGTCCATTTTGCAATAAAGTCAAGTTTTCTCAAAAACCGTGCATCAAATCCAAAATCCGTCAATGCCATCGAGTCCAGAATAGTCGGACGGTTGAACACAAGCTATTGGACCACTACAAACGGAGTCCGATACACTCCGAAAGCCATCTCTAATCATCGGCCTCTCCGAAAAATCAGAGTTACTATTCACTTAAGTGAATTTTCGAAATCGCGTAACCCTTTCATTTTAAATCATTTTCTCCCGAAGCTTGACGAGTGATTATGTAATTAAAATACACACAAAAATATCATCAACGGAGGGTTAAATTACATAGTAAAAATCTCAGTCCTTACAGAGATGGATCTTGGGTCCGGTTAATATTTTGGTACAGTCCAGTCTTTAGCTAGTTTTATACTTCAACTATGTTTTACTCTTCTATATGGCTTTATTATACTTTAAGCAGGTACTAGCACTTCGTGGGCACGGGGCTTCCCGAGTACGCGGCGGATCTGTTGGCGATCCGGGGTTTCGGTATAACCCGGGGCGTGACAATTTATTGATTATATCTTGATATATTTTCGAAGTATAGCTGAACATGAGGAGCATCTAAAAATTGTATTACAAATTTTGAGGGAAAAAAAACTTTATGCTAAACTGAAGAAGTGCGATTTTTGGTTACGGGTGATTGCTTTTCTTGGGCATGTGATTTCAGCTGATGGCATTGCGGTTGACACAAAGAAAATTGAAGTAATTCGAGATTGGCCTAAATCGACGAGTGTTTCTGAGGTGCGGAGTTTTCTGGGATTGGCTGGTTATTATCGTCGGTTTGTGAAAGGTTTTGCGAAGCTTTCCACACCTCTCACTCAACTTATTCAAAAAGAAATTAAGTACATTTGGAGTGAGGATTGCCAAAAGAGTTTCGAAGAATTGAAGAATAGATTGATGTCAGCTCCTATCCTTACCCTTCTTGTTATAGGTGAGGGATTTGTTATTTATAGTGATCCATCACGGAGTGTATTGATGCAGAATGATAGGGTAATTGCCTATGATTTTAGACAGTTGAAAGAATATGAGAAAAATTATCCTTCTCATCATTTGGAGTTAGCTGCCGTGATTTTTGCATTAAAACTTTGGCGCCATAAACTTTGGCGCCATTATCTTTATGGAGAACATTGTGAAATCTACACTGATCACAAAAGCCTCAAGTATTTGTTTACTCAGAAAGAGTTGAACTTGAAACAACGCCGGTGGTTAGAATTACTGAAGGATTATGATATAACAATATTTTATCATTCCGGCAAGGCTAATGTAGTGGGAGATGCACTAAGCCGTAAATCAGTGTAGAAATTGAGTATGATGATTACTAGTCAGGCACCATTGTTAGAGGAGATAAGGCAGATGGAATTGGAGGTTGTACTCCTGGGAGTTTCTGCAAGACTTTTGGCTATGGTCTAGCAATCTACTCTGCTAGAAGGAAGTAAAGAGAAACAAGTGTTGATCCACATTTAGCAAAAATTCGGACATAATTAGAGAGTGGACAAGTGAAGGAGTTTAGTGTTGATGCCTCAGGGGTATTGAGATTCCATGATCGTTTATGCGTACCTATGGATGCTGAGATCTGTGAGGAAATATTGAGGGAAGCACATAGTTCTTCCTATACTGTACATCCTAGAGGAACGAAAATGTACAAAGATTTAAAAATACATTATTGTTGGAATAGTATGAAAAGAGATATTAAAAAATTTGTATCACAGTGTTTGGTCTGTCGGCAAGTAAAAGCAGAATATCGGGTACTTGCTGGCAGACTGTAAAATCTTTCAATTCCTCAATGAAAATGGGATAGGATCACTATAGATTTTGTAACTAGCTTACCAAGATCACAGGATAGACATGATGCGATATGGGTGATAGTAGACAGATTGACTAAATCTGCTCACTTCATACTAGTTCAAGTGACATGGTCTAGAGAGAAACTTGCTCAGATATATCTGGATGAGATCGTAAAACTGCATGGAGTTTCTACCTTTATAGTGTCAGATCGAGACCTGAGATTTGTAGCACATTTCTAGAGAGCTTTACGGACAACTTTAGGGACTCAGTTATAGTTCAGTACAGCTTTTCACCTGCAGACTGATGGACAGTGAGAGAGGATAATTAGGATATTGGAGGATATGTTGAGAGTATGTGTCCTTGAATATGGTGGTGGATGGTATCGACATTTAGCAATGGCGGAGTTTGCATATAATAATAGTTATCAAGCAAGTATCAGGATGACTCCATTTGAGGCATTGTATGGAAGAAAATATTGATCACCACTATATTGCAGCGAAGTGGGTGAGAGAAAAACTCTAGGACCAGATATTTTAGTGAAAGCAGAAGAAAATGTCAGAATTGCCCGACAATATTTGCAGATCATCCAGAGTTGACAGAAAAGCTATACTGACATACGGCGTCAAGACTTAGAGTTTCAGGTTGGAGATCATATATTTCTAAAAGTCTCGCCATCTAAGGGGACAAAGAGGTTTGGAATGCGTCGAAAGCTTAGTCTACGATTCATTGGGCCTTTTGAGATACTAGAGCAAGTTGGACCTGTTGCATATCTGTTAGCTTTGTCGCCGAGTTTTGTAGGTGTACATGATGTATTTCATGTCTCAGCCTTAAGGAAGTATATCTTTAATCCATCACATGTAATAGATTATGTTTCATTGTAGGTGACTGAGGAGATGAGCGACTGGTTCGAATTCTTGCACGAAAGGTAAAAGAATTGCGAAACCGAGTCATTCCTTATATGAAGGTATTATAGAGTCATCGGGAGGAGCGAGAGGCGACATAGGAGCCTGAGGATGCAATGCGAGAATCTTATCCTTATTTATTTGAGCAGCTGACTTAAGGTATATTTTAAGTTTTGAGTACGAAACTTTTTAAAGGAGGGGAGGATGTGATATACTGAACCTGAGCAAATAGGCAAGGTTGTAGTATGGATTGTTAGTCAGCATTTTTTTTACAGTGCTTGACTGAGTTGGAGATGTTTTGGCACGAAATGGACGCAAAAACAGACTTAGGAACTCAAGATTTAGTTGGTGGGGGACTAAAGTTAAAATACTTGAGTTGTGAGGGACCTATTGGCATTTTGTGCAATTTAGTGGATTCCACCTAAGCATTTGAATGCTTATCCATTTATTCCTTCACCTACAAGCTTTGGAGAGAGATAGAGAGGAGCACGGTTGAGAAGGAGAAGGAGCGAGCTTGGATTTCTTTTCATTTTGCAACCAGCGAATCGAGCGCGCGCGCGTGTGATTTTTCGGCGTTTCAACATTATAATATTATTATTTTTTTGTTTGGACTCTTTTGATGAATTTTTATAGAAATTGAGAGTTAGAAACCGATTTCTATATGTTTTAGGAGCTGATTTCGCGTGATTTTTGACGAGAAATTTTTTGAGCCACTCTGGGGTGTTGTGGCTGCCGTACAGACTAGGAGAGCAGGAGAGGATCACCTCACTATCCCGACGATCGTTCTATTCCTTGGATTTGCGATATAGGTGGGTTCCGTGTGATCAAAATTGGCGGACTAACTCTTATGATGTCTATATTATATTATTTAGTCTATTAGATGAACTGTTGACATAGTTGAGATAATAATGGTATTTTAATACCTACCTATAGAATATATTGAGACATGCATATTTGCCACTGTTAGTATTTGTGATATTGCCCTGGAGGCCAATAGATAGCGGTAGATAGTGTGAGACTGTAACTGTATTTGGGGTACTATGACAGTATTATCATGATCTGTGTGATCATCGCATTTGACTATAGCCTGCATGCTATTTTGAGCTTGGCAGTGATACTATACTCGGTTTGGGTAGCGCCTCACGGGTGCCACTACGAAGGTTAGGCTATAAGGTATTATTATGGCATGGGCCAGACAGTAGCCTATGTGCTAGCGAACCACTTTAGGTGAGTGCTGGCCACGAGGCGGCGCAGGCTAGACCTGACTGTTGAGTCGGTCACTAAGATTGGATATTTTTATCCACAAATCCACATACTAACATGTAGAATAATGTCCAACTCTTGTGCCCATATATTAATACACACAATAAGATAAATCCCACATATCAACTTACTAATATGCATAATGATATAAATCCACACACTAGCATGCACAATAATATAAAACCCATTTACTATAAACTATCACGTAGCCGAAGTAATGAACACCCCATATAGTTTTCCCCGATTGCGTAACATCAAAATTCACCCATATGCCAAACTATTGAAATATCATAATATAAGGTCCATATACTCTAATGCAAGCATACCTTCCTACTATTGCCACCGATTACTAATAATCCAATCACACTATCAAATATCTCTTGCAATCGATTCTCATAATGTCCGATGGCCCCTCCCGGCCTAACCTAATCTATGCGATATCCAACAATAGTAGAAATTTAACACGATAAGGTAATTCAACCTATTGTCCGTATAATCTAGTATAGATTAATAATCATGAGGTTTCACCATAAAATCCATTTCTCTACTTCCATTTCCATGCTATCACATCTCAACATCTATGTATATTCATATATATATATATATATACCTATACATACCAAACAGATAATAGCAAGAACTACACCGCTTTAGGCAACACGGAACCCACCTCGGATGCAAAATAAAGGATAGAAATGATCGTCGGAATGCCGAGGTGCCCGCTGCTGCTCTCCCTGGTCACGTGGCAGCCACCACACTCCAAAATGGTCGGAAAAACCCCTCGTCAAAATCACGCGATTTCGGCTCCTAAAACGCATAGAATTCAGTTTCTAAATCTCAATTTCTACAAAAATCCATCAAAACCTCCTTCTCTACAGCATGCTATCAAGAATCCATCAAAAGAGTCCAATCGAAAATATAATAATATTATAATATTAATCCCGATGACGAAACGCCGAAAAAAAAATCACATGCCGGTGTGCTCAATCGGCTCGTCGGATCGTCCAAAACCCTCCAAACCTTTTCTCTTCTTCTCTCTTTCTCTCTCTAGAAACCTCAGGTGGAGAGGATAACTATGGAGAAGTCCACCTGTTGCTTAGTGCAAAGCCACTAACGAATGTAACAAAATGCTAAAAGGTCCCCAGAATTCAAGTATTCTGACTTTAGTCTAATTCTGATCTGATACGTCCAATTGGAGTCCTTTTGCATGTCGGTTTATACTTAAATTTGATGGGCAGGCATAATTAAAATTAATCAGTAGTAATTTACTTTTTAGTTTTGAACCATTTTCGGTCACCAAAAGCTCTGCCGACTAGAATATTTAACAGACTACTGTTAGACTCCATTTTCACTGTTTGGGCATCCGAATGATATGAAACTTTAAATCTGATCTTCAAAAATTAGTACAGACAACTTTTCAAAAGTTCTTAATTTTTCGCCACTGTAAAAACATGTTGACTAGCAACCCATACTGCAATCTTGCCTATTTGTCAAGGTCCAGTACTCTACATCCTCCTTTTCTAAACAAAAGTTTCGTCCTCTAAACTTAAACTCCATTCCTCTACTTCCATTTCCATGCTATCACATCTTAACATCAATGTACATTCATATATATATACACCTATACATGCCAAATAGACATAGCAAGAAGTAAGCCACTTTCGGCGACACCGAACCCACCTCGAATGCGAAATCAAGGATAGAAATGATCGTCAGAATGCCGCTGTGCCCGCTGCTTCTCTCTCTAGCCATGTTGCAGCCACCACACTCCAAATGGTCAGAAAAATCCCTCGTCGAAAATCACGCGATTTTGGCTCCTAAAACGCATAGAATTCGATTTCTAAATCTCAATTTCTACAAAAGTCCATCAAAACCTTCTTTTCTACAGCATGCTATCAAGAATCTATCAAAAGAGTCCAAACGAGAAAATAATAATATTATAATAGTAATCCCGATGATGAAACATCGAAAAAAAAATCACATGCCCGCGCGCTTGATCGGCTCATCGAATCGTCCAAAACCCTCCAAACCCTTTCTCTTCTTCTCTCTTTCTCTCTCCAGAAGCCTCAAGTGGAGAGGATAACAGTGGAGAAGTCCCTCTGTTGCTTAGTGGAAATCCACTAGCTAATGTAAAAAAAATGCTAAAAGGTCCCCAACAATTCAAGTGTTCTAACTTTAGTCCAATTCTTATCTGATACGTCTAATTGGAGCCCTTCTGCATGTCAGTTTATATTCAAATTTGATGAGCAGTCTCAATTAAAATTAATCAGTAGTAATTTACCTTAACTTTTCAGTATTGAACCATTTTCGATCACCGAAAGCTCTGCCGACTAGAATCTTTAATAGACTGCTGTTAGACTCCGTTTTCATTGCTTGGGTATCCGAATGATACGAAATTTTAAATCCGGCCTTAAAAAATTAGTACAACAACTTTCAAATGTTTCATAATTTTTTGCACTATAAAAATATGTTGATTAACAACCCATACCGCAATCTTGCCTATTTGCCAAGGTCCACTACTCTACAGCCTGCGCAGGGAGGAAGCCAGCCAGGAGGAGGAAAGGAGAAGAAGAAAAAGGAAACGACAGAATGAAAGAGAAGGAGGAGGAGATGGGTTAATTCTCAGCTGAGCACTACCAGCCAAAACTCTAGTTAAAGGTAGTTGGAGAAGGTATAATGAGCCTTAGTCAATAGTTAAGCCAACTAACATATTCCGGCTGAATATATCTAGAGTTTCGGGGTCGTTTGTGGCGTCAATTTCATGCCAAAATGATTTTAACTCGTTCCGATACTCTCCAGAAGTATTGACCAGTCACCGAAACTGTAATCATTCTGACAGATAAATTTTTCGAAATACTACATCCTCCCTCACTACAAAAAATTTCGTCCTCGAAACTTGAAGTCATACCTTAAGGAGGACCCTCAAACAGGTACGGGTAGGACTCTAGCATCGTAGTCTCCGACTCCTAAGTCGCTTCACGCTCCTCGTGATTGCCCCGTAGCACTTTCCCATACGAGATGATCCAGTTGTACAATTCTTTCACCTTTCGAGCAAGAATCCGTACTGATCGCTCCTCATATCTCAGATCCACGCTCAACTCTAGTGGAGTGAAGTCAATCACGTGCGAAGGGTCGAGCACGTATCTCCTCAAAGCCGAGACGTGGAAGACGTCGTGGATACCAGCAAGCCGCGGTGGAAGTGTAATCTTGTATGCCACACGCCCAACTCGTTCCAAAACCTCAAAAAGGTCAATGAACCGTGGATTGAGCTTCCCTCAAACTCCAAATTTGCGAATCCCTTGGACGACAAGACTTTCAAAAAGACGTGATCTTCGACCTGGAACTCCAAATCTCACTTCCTAATATTAGAATAGCTCCTCTGTCGACTCTGGGTGATCTCAAAATGTCGTCATACAATCCTGACCTTTTCTTTTGCCTTCAACAGAATATCTGGTCTCAAAGTCTTTCTTTCACCCACTTCACTCCAACGCAGGGGTGATCGACACTTGCGTCCATACAACGCTTCAGACGGAGCCATTTGGATTCTCGCTTGATAGCTGTTGTTGCATGCAAACTCAGCCAACCTCAAATGTCGATGCCACCCTCCTCCAAAATTTAGGACACAAGCTCTCAACACGTCCTCCAGAATCTGAATCGTTCGCTCTAACTATCCACGGTCTGTGGGTAAAATACTGTATTAAAATGAAGCTGTGTACTCAAGGCTGTCTCTAAGCTTCTCCAATAATGCAAGGCAAACCTTGGGTCTTGATCTGATACAATCGAGGCAGATACTCCATATAGCCTCACATCCTTATCCAAGTAAAGTTGGACAAGTCGGTTTCTAAACCAAGAAGTCTTTACTAGTAGGAAGTGAGCAGACTTGGTCAGTTTGTCTACAATCACCCACATTGCATCAAATCTACCCTGTGTCCTCGGCAATGCCATAACGAAATTCATGGTGATCTAATCCCCCTTCCACTCTAAAACTGAAAGACTCTGAAGCTTGCCAACAGGTACTCGATGCTCTAATTTCACTTCTTAACAAGTCAAACACTGAGCTACATATCTCTCATTGTCCCTCTTCATTCCATTCCACCAAAAGTGTGCCTTCAAATCCTTATAAATTTTAGTTCTACCGGGATGAATAGTATAAGGTAAGGAATGAGCCTCTCTCAAAATCTCCTCTCAGATCTCTGAATCTATTGGCATACACAGTCGGTCCCTGTACCGCAGTACTTCCGAGGTATCAATACTAAAATTTTATATCTGATTACTCTTATTCTGGCCTCGAATCCTCATCAAATAGGGGTCCATTCTCTACTTCTTCCTAATCCTATCCAACAGAGTGGGCTGCAAGACTATAGACATAAGTCTTGCAGTAACCCCAAGGGACACAACCTCCAAACCAAAACACATCAACTCCTTAAGTAATGACGTCTACTGCATGATCATCTACTCAGGCTCTGCACTGACTTCTTGCACAATGCATCTGCCACTACATTCGCCTTATTGGGATGATATTGAATGCTGGTATCATAATCATTCAACAACTCCAACTACCGGTGTTGCCTCAAATTTAGCTCTTTTTACGTGAACAGATACTTGAGATTCTTATGATCAGTAAAAATCTCACAGTGCTCCCCATATAAGTAGTGATGCCAAAGCTTCAATGCGAACACCACAGCTGTAAGCTCTAAGTCATGCCTAGGGTAATTCTTCTCGTAATCCTTCAATTGCCGTGAAGCATAAGCAATTATCTTACCATGCTGCATCAACACACATTCCAAGCTATTGTGTGACACATCACTGTAAATCACAAATTTGTTTCCTATAAGTAGAAGGAAAAGGATAGGAGCCGACATCAGCTTCTGCTTCAATCCCTCAAAGCTCCTCTAACAATCCTCACTCGGAATAAGCTTAATTTCCTTTCGAGTCATTTGAGTGAGAGGTGTGGAAAGTTTCGCAAAGCCCTCCACAAACCGACAATAATATCCGGCCAATCCAAGAAAACTCCTCATCTTAGTGATCGTCGTCAGTCTGGGCCAATCCCGAATCGCATCAATTTTTTTCGGGTCAACTACTACTCCAGCAGCTGAAATCATATGGCCCAAGAAAGCAACCTCCCGAAGCCAAAGTTTGCACTTTTTCAACATGGCATACAACTTCTTCTCTCTCAGAAGCTGCAGCACTATTTCTCAAATGCTCCTCGTGCTCCGAATCACTCCGAGAGTAAATTAAAATATCATCAGTAAACACCACCACAAATCTATCCAAGTACGGCTTAAATACCCGGTCCATCAAATCCATAAATGCGACAAGGGCATTGGTCAATTCAAAAGGCATCACAGTAAACTCATAATATCCGGACCGTGTCCTGAAAGCCGTCTTGGAAATGTTCTCGGCCTTCACCTTCAACTGGTGGTAACTAGACTGCAGATCAATCTTCGAGAAGACACAAGATCCTTACAGCTGATCGAATAGATCATCGATGTGCGGCAAAGGGTACTTATTCTTGATGATCACCTTGTTCAATTTTCGATAATTCACACAAAGTCTAAGTGAACCATCTTTCTTCTTCATGAATAATACCAACGCTCCCCAAGGCGATACACTAGGCCTCACAAACTTCTTCCATCTGATTATGGAGTTGCGCCTTTAACTCTCTTAGCTCAGCCGATACCATTCTGTAGGGTGCCTTCAAGATTAGTGCGGTTCCAAGGACCACATCAATCATAAACTCAACCTCCCTATCTGGCGGCATCGTCGTCAACTCCGGATAAAACAAATCCAAAAACTCACAGACAATAGGGATATCCTCGAGTCTCGGCGCCACCGTAGGCACCTCTACAACAGTCGCCAAAAAGGCAACACATCCTCTAATCATTATCTGTTTGGCCCTCGCAGTCGAAATCATGGTCGCAAACAGCATACTCCTACAGCCCCTATAGATGAACTCCTCCTGTCCAGCCTCGCGAAACATCACTGTCCTAGCTCCACAGTCGATCATCGCGAAATAGCTTGCCAGCCAATCCATGCCGAGCACTACATTAAAATTCTGAAGCTGCCGCAAGACTAACAGGTTCGCGGGCATAATCCAAGGTCCCAACTGCACTAAGCAAGTCCAACAACACTCCACTTGCAAAATATGATAAAAAATTTGCACCTCTCGTGTATGTGGTAATTGCCCTATCTCTAGTCCATGCAGTGATGCAAATACTCGATTAATAAATGAACGTGATGCACTAGTATAAAATAATGCACGTGATCTAATACCAGAAATCAAAATGATTCCTGCCACCACATGGTCTGTTGTAGTGGAATCCTCGACCTGGGCTACATAAACTCGGCCACTCTGCGCCTGCTGTCGCCACTATGCCTGGCATGGAATTAAGATTCGATCCGCCTGGTTGTAGGTCGGTGGAGCTTCCGACATCTGGAGAGGTGTGGAAGGGGCCGACTCCGTCGATGATGCTGGCAATGTTGCTCGAAGATAAACTTACTGCAGGTGCCCTGACTGTCCACATCGGTAACACCGGCCCTCTCTCTACTCGCACTGCCGTGGCCAATGCGGTCCTCCATAGATAACGCATCTCTCTGGCCGCTTCTGCTTCCTGTCTCTACTAGTGGGATCCACCAGATCGCTATCGCCCCGAGGATCCACGACCCTGAGGGCGTGATCGTGGAGGCCTCGTCAGTTGTCTCCCGCCGGTTTGTCTCCCATCATCAGGTGCCGGGATCTTCCTATCCTGACTTTGCTCCGATGCTGCCCCCCGTTCCCTGACCACTGTAGCACCCCGCTCTACCCAGAGTTTCTGCTCAATCGACGCATCCAAGGTTTGCAATCTTTGCCCTAAACTAGAGTATAGATCTTTTGTCGCAGTCCCCGCTCAAATAGGTAGACCTTATGTGTCTTGTCTCTCGCTGCAAATGGTACACAGTTCAGCAAGCGATTGAATTCTTGAGTATACTTCTGTACTGATCTATCACCCTGCTGCAGATTCTTCAGGTCTCCTCGAGTTTCTGCTTAACGCTATTCGAAAAAAGGCCCCGTACAGCAACCCATGAAACTCGATCCATAATATCTACAGTGCGTCCAATGATCAATCTGGGTGCTGCTACCGTGGAATCTGGGTGGATCGAACCTATGAAAATGAGCCAACCTCTCTGTGATCCACTTCTACTCTAACTCTGACTACTGCTCACCTAACCTCGATGTCTCTCCACTGGGCCTAGGTGCTTCGACCCTATCGTAGATGGGGGTACGGTCGTGGCTGGGGCATCCACTGGTGTAGTTGACGATGGCGCCTGAGGCTCTGAAGCTCGTGGTGCGGTGCTCGGCTGCTATGCAAAGACACCACACTTTCTTTGAAGTAGTGCACCCTACTACCTAGTAACATCTGTCCGGGCAGCTAGCTGATCCCGCAAATCCTGCGATGCACTCTGTCCTGCCTGCTCTAGCTCCGGGGGTGGTGCGGTAGTGGCTCGTGTCGGTGGTCGATCTCGGCACCTCGTAGGTATCTTGATCACCTGTAATAAAATATAAGTCGGTTACACACTGAAAAACTCTCAACCCAATCAAGCGAAAGTCTAGAAGGACATCACTTTTTTCATGTGACATTATGTCGTCTACGGCCGGCATAATCCTCTCGATCACTTTCCACACTCCTAGGAGAGTTCCTAACAATACAATTGCTAACTTTCGCAGTAAGTCATGTCTCTCATGTCTTACTTTCCTATGATCTGCCAAAATCCTAAGATTTCTTAAGTCCCGACGACCTATACCTAAACTCTGATAACACCTTAATCTGTCATGCCCCGAGTTACCACCCAACCCGAACTCGCCAACTGATCCACCGCGTACATAGAACACCCTGTGCATACAAAGGGAAAGAAGCACCTATAAATAACACAAGAGCACTACAAGCACGTACCAGAGCGAAAAATAAAAGCTGTTAAAACTAAAAGCAATCCACTGTACATACATGCTCCAAAATAGTACACAGCTAAATCCATCTGATACAAATACATCTCACATAAGCTGAAATAAAATACATCTATAACCATATGTATAATGGACTACCCTCCCAGAAACTAGCTAACTTGGGTACTCCTCTAGCTCAACCAGCAAGGACAGGCAGGGATCTAATTCACGACTCCCTTACCTCGATCAGTAGTAGCGACAGGAATAGAAGGCTCTACAAGAAAAAGGAGCAACAAAGGGCATGAGAATTATTATAAACAAGTAGTCCTCAGTGGGTACCGTCACCGCCATCGACCGCCTACCCACTAAGTCTACGAAATTTGAAAGAAAAAGCAGGGTAAGTAAAAGAGCTATAAGTAGTAGAGCTGGAAAGAAATCTGCAGCTACTATGAGTCCACACTACTAATGTTCAAATTATGATGAATGCATCAAATATCTATCGAGCAACCACAACCAACTCAATCCATATGACTGCCTCCGGGGCCGGTCAAGCCTATGCCAACCTACTACCACGCACTACCCTCAAGGGTGGCTTGTCCAAGGTAGGTCGCCCAAAAAAGGGCTACTGCAACACCAACGCGTAAAAGGCCTCACTAAGGAGTGGCACTCGGGGAAGCTACCAAGCCAAGCAAAGGCGTAGTATCTTTCGAGGTCAAATCTGACTCATGCAGGTTGTAGTCGATGAAAACGATCAATTAAATCATGAAACTATAATCCACGTGTCCCAGGCACAATCCGATGTAAAGATCAAAGATCCAAAACCATCGTCAACCCAGACGGCACCATACTCACTACAAGAAGTTTAACTTTTAGCAACATTTAACTAGCAATATTTCACTAAGTGACACAGATTATAAAATTTAGCAACATTTCTTTATTCGTGTTGCTAAATGTATTTATTTACCAATATTTAGGCACAAATTGTCATGCCCTGGGGCCCCAGCGGAAGCCTACCCGGGCACATGCATAGACCCGTCGTGTACACAAAGCACCCCGGTGCACAAAATGCATCTACCAAAAGCAATCAATGAAAGGAGTAAAGATCAAAATCCTACTATGGTGATCAGAGCATAAGTACCAAACTAAGTAATAGAGCAACAAGTACAAGGAAAACATAAGTTATAATATAACGAGAAAGTAAACTACCAATGAGTAAAGGAAATTACTACAACATAATGTCCAAGACATAGGGTGATCTCTACAAAACATGGCCCAAAATACACCTTTCAACTAAAACAAAAGAAAGGTGTCCACCTATGCAACTAACTCCCTCGAGCACTAGCTAGTCGCAACGCCCTTGCCTTGGTCCCTACCCTCTCTCGCAGTGGAAGGCTCTGAAACAAAAACAACAAACACATGGGGGTGAGAACTATTAAACAATAGTTCCCAGTGGGTAAGCCGCCGAGAGGAGCGGAATACACCACTAGGTCAACGGAGGCATAAGTAGATGTAGCTACAAGTAAACCATGATTAGATTAAGGTTCAATGTCACTATGCCTCTAAATACTATGTTACCAAACATGAAGGTAATCTACTCAAGTACATGTAAAAGTATGCAATGTTTAACTACATATGTCCATATGTCATAATCTAGTCATTTGTAATGTTTACTATTACATTTAACCACAATTACCCAACCATTGGGGACTACCATAATGTGTCGTCCCGCTTGCGTCGTGCCTAATGGCCCCGTGGTAGTCAACATTCTCCCGCTAAGAATGAGCCTCACCCACGGCAATCCACTTCGGCGCCCAATCCCGCATGGGCGAACATGATGTCGCAAAGGCCAACTCCGAAGTGCCGGCTTGTAGGGAGCGACCCTCACAAGCTTGTGCAAATGACCACAATGGCAAGCAAGCATAATCAACCGCATAAGTTCCTCACTCGTCATGTCTATAACATGGAATACCAACTAACGACCAAAGGGTCGAATACGATGTCATAATGTCAACCTTTGTTGTTCATCTAAGTGGTGTATAACCTACTTAATCCCACTTCTTGTCAAGAACATGCAACATGTCATTTCTATTTCTACCAATAGTGGGTATATCACTTGTCATGCATGAAACCAATACTCCACCATCCACATAGTACCCCGTATGATGTTCCACTCATTTCTAGCATGCATTTCTACATTTGCATAAGATGAAATGCCATTATAACATAACCATTCATAGTACACTATGCAAGTTATCATTATAGCCCCCACTACATAGGGCATGCAAAATCTCATGTGTAACACATATATACCATGTATCTAGAAATTCTATCATGTCATATCTAGCATGAATATGCACTCATTTAATCCTTTAAACATTAAAGAAGACATAGGGGGAGTTCACCCATTTTGGTGAGGTCAGACCCACTGGAAATCCTTCGGAACCTCGTCGTTCCTTCAAACGAAGTTGTCAACGTGATTTCTAGCACCCTAAGGAGGAATTCTAGGGGGTTACAAGTTTCGAACGAACACACCACGAAATTCGCCATAATTCATGAGGAAAATGGGTGAAAAATATCTTTGAGCAAGTAGAACTTGTCCAAAGTCCCAATCGAGGTTAGGAAGCTGCAATTCCAACCTAAAGCATCATTCTACACCCATCAATTTAACCCCAAAAACTCATAATAGAAAAATCCTAAAATAAACCCTAATTTCACCATTACTAGGTTTGGTTCCAAAATCCAAGCAAAACTTAGAAGTAGAGGGTGAAAAAGAGCCACAAACCTCTACTAAAGCTCCAATCCAATCTAGATGATGCTAGGGTTGAAGATTACTCCTCAAACAAGCTCCCTTCTTCAAATCCAAGCTCCCATCAAGGCCCAAAATGCAAGCTTCAAGGCAAAAGAAGGAAAAGAGGAGATCAAACCCTTGATTCTAGGGTTTTGGGAGCAAGAAACCAAGAGAGAGAGAGAAAAACCCACCTCTACTACTCTCTAACCTCAGCACAAAGGGGCACAAGTGAGGGAGATGAGGGCTTAAATTCTATGATGTAACAATTGCTCTTAAGCCCCTCAAAATTCAAAATTTGCAAACAGCATAAAATCTGATTCTGTTGTACTGCATACCGGTACACGAACAGACGTACCGGTACCAAGCAGTTCCGGTATCAAGAACTTGATCCCTCAAAACCCGAGGGTTGGTCAAACAGACTCAACACTGCGTTCCGGTACCTCGCGAATCAGTACCGGTACTAATCAAATCAGTATCGGTACCTCAGTTAGATTCCGTAAAACCCGAGAGCTGCGCAAATCAGCCATCCACTTAGTTCCGGCACTCCAAGACCAGTATCGGTACCCCAATACAAAACCTGCACCTTTTGCAGATTTTGATCTTCGGAGTTCGTTTTCGCATTTTTTAAGCCCCGAAGACTCACCTAATCTCTCGAATCTCGACTAAAACCTCCTGATTAGTATGAAATACTAATCTCACACTGGAACCTTGCACTTTGCTAAAGTTCAGTGTGCCACATTCTCCCCTCCTAAAAAGGAGTTTCGTCTGCGAAACTAAAAGTCAAGTACCTCACGAATCCATCTGAAAGAGATTGGGGTAACGCTCCTGCAGCGTGCTCTCCAACTCCCACGTAGCCTCGCGCTCGTCGTGGTTGCTCCAAAGCACCTTCACGTAAGAAATTTTACGATTCCGGAGTTTCTTCACCTCACGAGCCAAAATCCTCACAGGATGCTCTTCAAAGCTTAAATCCTCGTGTAGCTCTAATAGAGTGGAGTCCAGGATATGAGTCGGATCAAAAACATATTTTCGGAGCAATGAAACATGAAACACATTGTGTACTCCCGACAGGTTTGGCGGTATGGCAAGCCGATATGCTACCGGGCCCACACGCTCTAAGATCTCAAAGGGCCCAATGAATCGAGGATTTAGCTTCCCTCGAATACCAAATCTCTTAACCCCTTTCGTCGGTGATACCTTTAGGAAAACAAGATCTCCTACTTGGAATTCCAATTCCCGCCGACGCTTCTCTGCATAACTTTTCTGGCGACTTTGGGCTGACATCAATCGTTTCTCGCGCAAGGCGAACCTTATTTTCCGCTTCTTGTAGCACATCAGGGCCCAAAATCAATTTCTCACCTACTTCAGTCCAATGAAGAGGTGACCGGCATTTTCTTCCATAAAGGGCTTCAAACGGTGCCATCTTAATACTTGCTTGATAACTATTGTTATAAGCAAACTCCGCCATAGGTAGGTGTTGATGCCATCCACCTTGAAAATTCACGACACAAGCTCGAAGCATGTCCTCCAAAATCTGAATAGTGCGCTCAGATTGCCCATCGCTTTGAGGGTGGAACGCGGTGCTGAAATCCAATCGAGTGCCTAACGCCTCATGCAAACTTTTCCAAAAGTGCGATACAAATCTAGGATCTCGATCCGATACATAGATGCAGGTAGACCATGAAGCCGCACAACTTCCTCAAGGTAAACTTTTGCGAGTCTTTCACCCGTCCAAGTGGTGTGAATAGGAATAAAATGCGCTGATTTAGTCAACCTATCCACAATCACCCACACAGCGTCATGTCCAGCTTGTGAGCGGGGCAAACCTGTAACAAAATCCATAGTAATCCGCTCCCATTTCCACACGGGTATAGGTAGACCTTGTAACTTTTCCGCAGGGAGTCGATGTTCAGCCTTTACTTGTTGACAAGTTAAACATCGAGCCACAAACTCGCCAACATCCTTCTTCATCCTGGGCCACCAATAGTGCAGTTTCAAATCTTTATACATCTTTGTACCGCCCGGATGCACGGTATAAGGTGCTCGATGAGCCTCTATCAAGATTTTCTCTTTAATCTCTGTTTCTGCCAGCACACAAATTCGGTTTTGAAAGCGTAGCATTCCTCGATCATCCAAGTGGAAATCACCGGTGTGTCCTTCATCAATCTTGGATCGAATCCTTTGCAACTCCACATCGTGGGCTTGCTTTTTCTTGATCCACTCTAACAAAGTAGGTTGCACAACTAAGGACATCAACCTCAAAGGAGTGTCGGGAGCCACCACTTCCAATTCTAATCGTCTCATTTCCGCCAACAAAGGTAGTTGAGTAACAAGTAACATTGCCAAGTTTTCCATCGATTTGCGGCTTAGAGCATCCGCCACCATATTTGCTTTTCGAGGGTAGTAAAGAATAGTCAGATCGTAGTTTTTAAGTAGCTCCAACCATCTTCGTTGCCTTAAGTTCAACTCTTTCTGCGTGAAGAGATACTTTAGGCTCTTATGATCAGTGTAAACTTCACATCGCTCACTATAAAGATAATGGCGCCAAAGCTTCAAGGCAAACACTACGGCCGCCAATTCCAAGTCGTGAGTTGGGTAATTCTTCTCATAATCCTTCAGCTGGCGGGAAGCGTAAGCTATCACTTTTTCGTCTTGCATCAGGACACTGTTAGAAAATTGCGTACGGTAAAAACGCAGCGGAACAAAATCAAACAAATTTGATTTTAGAAAACTCTCGAGATCCAATCTCTAAACCACGCAATTAGGATCCCTCATGTTATTCAAGATTAAAACGAGATAGCAAGATCTAATCTTCACCTTTGCACGGGTTGTTCTTCACCGCAATCCGATGATCGTGGAATTAGGTTCTCTTGAAGCCGCACACGCGTCCGGCCTCTATAGGTATCCACACGAGGTTGACGATCCAATCGATGTCCTCACCGGGGTGCTAGCTCCCTTGCAGAGAACGTCTTTGTTGCTAGAGGAAGAAGAGAGAAATTGAGAGAGATGATTGCTTAGGTTTTCTAAAAACTCTCATATATTATATAGAGGGATATAATCCTCTTTTAATAATATAATAGCCATTAAGGATAAGTATAAATCTAGATTTAAATTTATCCTTTCCTTAATTGGTTACAACAATCAAATCCTAATTTGATTCGACTTGAACTTTATCCTAATTTGATCATATCAAATTAATAATGCAACATTTGCACATAAGTCCTCTCATTATTTACTAACTGTTAGTAAGTCCTCTCTTGTAACATTTACACTTTAATACCACTAATTTATAATAATTACAAATTAGTCCAATTATCAACATATTGACAATTAAATCCTCCGGCGATTCAAAAATCGCAATCTAGCTATCCGATCAGTCACAACCTCTTATGTGTGTGACCCCATAGGTTCTATTCTATCTGGTAGTGAGATATATTCTGATCACTATCAATAATATCACTGAAACTCCTTTCAGTGGGTCGGAACAATTCCAACTCAGCCCAATGAGAATTATCGATCATCCAGATAATTCTCATGAGTCTCACAATCCACCAGTGACGCCTAGCAGCATGTAGTGGCATTCCAGTAGAATGGAATACTGAACCTCTTGGTGCAGTTACCGTGTGATACAGTCCTTCTATCATGAGTCCCGACTAGATGGAGATCATGGAACAACTCGTCAAACCCCATCATCTGTCATATGTCAAATTTATCCGACTCGAGTTTCTAATATCGGAAACTCTTTCCGCTATTTATCCTGCCTTGGCCAAGGTCTTCTAAACTCGGTCTCATAAATCACATAGGACTAACGCCCCTATCTACCAAGGGAGATAGATTCCATATAGGTGCACACCCTATTCCTACAACAAACCTACTGCAGCCAACATGCACCGCCAAGGACCCGAATGGCTAGGGACCAAGTGTATGTACAGTCAAACTACAGTAACCTCATTGTGAATAGCCGAGGCACCGCAGGTCAAAGGACCAGTCACACTACTGCAACATTGAGTAAGTCACTGACGAGTGAGTAGACATCCAAGTGACTTCTCGTGTTGGTCACGCTCGGTACCCTTGTTCTCTAACAACCACCTGCACATTCGCTCCAGTGTCTCAACACTGTTGACTCGAGACTCATCTACCCAAAAGGGAAGCGACCTGTGCACCAATCTCATCGGATCAATCACCGTCCCCGCGATGATCCATCGATCGGGAGCATTTAGGAATTAACCATCAATGACACATGTCTCAAATTCTCAACTCTTGAGAATGCATGTCATCATCTTATTAATTCCTTGGACGATTCATGGACACATACACAACATGAATGGAAATAGAAACCCATATTTATTCATAATATTTAAAGTCAAATACAAATTTATGTCCTAAAAAGAATACATGTGTCAGCCCGATTGGCTTCTAGGGCATACATCTAACAATCTCCCACTTGCACTAAAGCCAATTAGCCATATACCTAAGTCCCATCTTCTCAAGGTGGGCTTCAGTCTTCTGCTGGCTAAGCGGTTTAGTCAATGGGTCTGCCACGTTATCCGCGGAGTCTACTCTCTGCACCTCGATGTACTTCTTGTCGAGATAGTCACGTATAATATGAAACCGCCGCTCTATGTGCTTGGACTTCTGATGAGACCTGGGCTCCTTAGCTAGGGCTATGGCGCCATTGTTGTCGCAATAAAGTGGTATGGCATCTGATGGCATCACACCTAGTTCTGCGACAAACTTCTTAAACCAGAAGGCTTCCTTTGCAGCTTCAGATGCGGCGATATATTCTGCTTCCATGGTAGAATCAGCAATAATTGGTTGTTTGGAACTCTTCCAAACCACCGCGCCACCATTGCACAAGAACACGCATCCTGACGTAGACTTTCTATCGTCAACATCAGACATAAAGTCCGAATCAGTATATCCTTGTATTTTCAACTCTCTTCCTCCAAAGACCAGGAACATATCCTTAGTTCTTCTCAAGTACTTAAGTATGTTCTTCACAGCAGTCCAGTGCTCCTCGCCTGGATTAGACTGATATCTGCTTGTGACACTCACAGCAAGCGCAATATCAGGTCGTGTACATAGCATGGCGTACATAAGACTCCCTATAGCTGAGGCATAAGGGATCTTACTCATACGTTGAATCTCTTCAAATGTATTGGGGCACATTTTCTTGGAGAGATAAATTCCATGCCTAAGGGGTAAGAGTCCCCTTTTTGAGTTTTCCATGCCGAACCTTTTCAGCACCTCTTCTATGTACATTTTCTGTGAAAGGCCAAGCATCCTCTTAGATCTATCTCTATAGACCTTAATCCCCAAAATATAGGATGCTTCCCCTAGATCTTTCATGGAGAATTCTTTAGATAACCACACTTTAACCGAAGTCAGCATTGGAACATCGTTTCCAATTAGGAGAATGTCGTTCACGTACAATACGAGGAATGTGACAGCACTCCCACTAACCTTCTTATAAACACATGGTTTCTCCTCGTTCTTAATGAAATCAAACGATTTGATCACGTCATTAAAACGAGTATTCCAACTCCGAGATGCTTGTTTAAGTCCATATATGGACCGTTGCAGCTTGCATACCTTATGACGTTCGCCATCGGAAGTGAAACCCAGAGGCTGCTCCATATAAATATCTTCCTCAAGATATCCATTTAAGAAGGCAGTTTTCACATCCATTTGCCAGATCTCATAATCATGGTATGCTGCAAGGGCAAGCAATGTTCGAATGGATTTAAGCATAGCCACAGGCGAAAAAGTCTCCTGATAGCCTTCACGTTGACTATAGCCTTTCGCTACCAGCCTTGCTTTATAGGTCTCCACCTTTCCATCTGAACCTATCTTTCTTTTGTAGATCCATTTACATCCAATAGGTACTATACCTTCTGGTGGATCTATCAAAGTCCAGACCTCGTTGGAGTACATTGAGTCAATTTCTGACTTCATGGCTTCCAACCATTTCTCAGAATCGATGTCAGACATCGCCTCGTTGTATGTTTTGGGATCATCTCCATGTTCCCTATCTCCCATGAGGAACGTTTCCTTTACATCCTCTGTAAGAATACCTAAGTATCTTTTGGTAGGATGGGAGATTCTACTCGACCTACGAGGTGGATGAGGTACTATATGTACTGGCTCAGCTTGAATGGGTTCTATAGGTTCGATGACTCGTTGCTCTTCAGAGACTCTCTCTTCAAGCTCAATTTTTTTCCCACTAGCCGCTTCTTGAATAAACTGTTTTTCCAAAAAAATAGCATGTCGGCTCACAACTACATTGTGATCCTCTGGGATATAAAAATAGTAACCCAAAGTTTCTTTAGGATACCCAATAAAACGAGCCCTTTCAGACCTAACCTCTAACTTGTCTGCCTGTAATCGCTTTACATGGACAGGACATCCCCAAATCCTGATATGACCAAGACTTGGTTTCGTACCATGCCACATCTCATACGGCGTAGTAGGAACGGATTTAGAAGGTACCCTATTTAACAAGTAAGCTGCAGTAAGCAAAGCATATCCCCAAAGAAATAAAGGAAGATCAGTGAAGCTCATCATGGATCGAACCATATCCAATAAGGTTCGGTTTCTCCGTTCCGACACCCCGTTGAGTTGAGGTGTTCCCGGAGGAGTCCATTGTGAGACTATACCGTTTTGTTTGAGATAGTTAAGAAACTCTCCACTAAGGTATTCTCCTCCTCGATCTGATCGAAGAACCTTGATGGATTTTCCAGTTTGCTTTTCTACTTCATATCTGAATTCTTTGAACTTTTCAAAAGCTTCAGATTTGTGTCTCATAAGATACACATACCCATACCGTGAATAATCATCAGTAAAGGTTATGAAGTAGAGATAACCACTCCTGGCTTGCACATCAAATGGGCCACACACATCAGTATGTATCAGGGCAAGTATCTCAGTGGCTCTTACCCCTTGTCCTACAAAAGGTAATTTGGTCATTTTTCCTTGAAGACAAGACTCACAAACCGGATAAGACTCTGAAGTCAATGAGCCAAGGAGCCCATCTTTATCCAATTTGTTAATCCTTTCTTCTCCAATATGACCAAGCCTAAGATGCCACATATACTTTAAGTTCATCTCATCTCTAGGTCTCTTAGACCCAACGGTACTCACTACTTGCTCAGAAATATTTATAGATACATCCATATGTAAATAATAAAGACTGTCAATCATAAAACCACGACCAATAATTTTATTTCTAAAATAAATTATGCAGTAGTCTTTATCAAAATTAAAAACATAACTGTCCTGTGCTAAAGAAGAAACAGAAATCAAATTCCTGCTAGCAGCAGGTACATAATAACAGTCTTTAAGTAATAAAACATGTCCTGACGGTAGTCGCAAAGGATAGGTGCCAGCAGCTACGGCAGCAACTCTTGCCCCGTTGCCTACCCGTAAGGTCACTTCACCTTCCCTGAGCTCTCTACTTCTACTTTTCCCTTAGACCCTGCATTGAAGTACACAAATGAGAACTAGAACCAGAGTCTATGACCCAACTGGAAGTAGAGGAAACCGTAAGGTTAGTTTCTATTATGAGCAAGTCTGACATACCTTCCGAAGGTGTGTCCTTCTTCTTATTATTCAGGCTCTCCAGGTATACGGGACAGTTCCTTTTCCAATGACCATCAACATTGCAGTGGAAACATTTTCCTTTGTCAGTGGTCTTTATCTTAGGAGCTTCCCTCTTTGGCTTGTTCTCCGTCTTTTGTTTCTTTGCAGGTTTCTTCTTCCAATTAGACTTTCTTTTGGAAGAGGAAGCCACAGCGAAAACCGAGCCCTTTGAACTTTTCAAAGTCCCCTCCGTTGTTACCAACATGTTTAATAACTCCGCATTGGTGCAGTCAATTTTATTCATATGATAGTTTACAATAAACTGTCCATATGATACAGGAAGGGATTGCAGGATCAGATCAACTTGCAATTCCTTATCCATTTTCACGCCGAGCTTCTCAAGCTCCTCGAGGTCTTTGATCATTGTCAAACAATGATCATGAACAGACTGCCCTTCTAGCATCTTAGCTTTGAAGAGTCTTCTGGACACTTCAAAACGAGCTGATCGACTTTGCTCACCATACAACTCCTTGAGGTGAGCTATCATTTCTTTAGCAGTCTTCATATCCTCATGTTGGCGTTGAAGTTCATTTGACATCGACGCCAAAATGTAGCACCTAACTTTGTTATCGTCATCCGTCCATTTTTCTCGAGCTGCCCTTTGAACAGCTGTAGGATGATTTGGTAACGTGGGAGGGTCCTGGTCGAGAACATAAGTGAGCTTTTCGGAACTCAAAACAATTTTTAAGTTTCTTAGCCAGTCTTTATAGTTAGTTCCGGTTAAGCGGTTTGTTTCGAGAATACGAGAGAGAGGATTGGAAGCGGACATTTTGTTCTGCAGAGAGTAAAGATTCAAATTAGATATTTGTATTTGTTTTGAAAATTTTGTTTTAGGGATTTTAAAAACAAATTTTAGTCTCCCACTATTTTCTCGAGTCTCTTACACTCCTCGGGTAGAGAAACGGAAACCCAACGCGACAAAGGTTTCAAGTGGGTACTGCGGTCCCACCAGTTTAACGCACCACCTCACCTGACAGTTATTGGCGACACGCAAACCGATGAGTGGACAACTCTTGTCCAATGCTTCTCAAGCAAATTGCAGCGATCGGTCTCTAAGTCCTGTAGGCCTCACCTGACAGTTATTGGCCTCATTCCTTAGTTAAGTCAGACCCACCGTTCAAACGCGTAAGCAAAGCCGTCATTGGGTCCCTCACCTGACAGTTATTGGGCCCAACCCCATCTTTACTTCGCAGCATCTCATGCTAATAGAGTGGTTGCGCCTTCCCGATGCAACTGACCACTGTATCCAGCCGTGCCAATCAACACCAGAAAAACGCCCGCACTTCTACAACGGCGGAAGACCGTTCGACTTAATATTTGTGAGGAGATTAAAATTTAGGTCTCATATTTTATTTTATTTATTTACATCTAATGCAAATAAAAATAAACCGCGCAAAAAACATAATATTACTGGTGATGATCATGGATCTAAAAGAGGATTCGGGCTCGAGCCACTGAGCCGGAATCAGGGTCTTAGGGTCATAAATTACAAGCACATACACGTCATTGGTTTGATCGTCATCAACTACTTGATTAGATCAGGAACTTCAACTTGATCCGATCCCTATCAACATCTTGATCCGACCGCCATCAAGTGCTCATCTCAATCTGGTCTTTGCGTGCTTCTCGGCTTGCAACTGATCAACCAATGACGTGCGACCATACAACATACAACCCAACAATAAAGATAAAATATAATTAATTACATTTGATAACATTTATCTCTAATCTATTGAGACACGCAGGTCTCCAAATAAAACGGCTCATGCACGCAGACACCCAAAAAGCCATCTCTAATACAGAGTCCTTAATTATAAACAAATTTAAAATTACAGGATTCCGCATACACATCATACATCACATGTCGAAAATAAATAGGTCGCTATCCATGATCATCACCGAAATGTATCTCATACATCACTTACATAAAAAAAATAATTTTGGGTATTCTAATTAACCGTTTACCAATGATTCGAAAAATAACAATGATCAAATCACTAAAATCAATCAATCTTATTGATTGTTTATTATTTTGATCAAAAATTAATCCGCAAACACTACAACTTGATCTCATCAAGATTTAAATTTGATCACATCAAAATAGCCCTTTTAATTTTTTAAATTGATCTAATCAAAATAAAAATAAAAATAAAATTCCACATCCCGTACGGACTGCTACAGTAACGTCCGTACGGACTGCTACAGTAACATCCGTACGGACTGCTACAGTAGCGGTTTTTTTTTTTTTTTTTTTGGTAGAAACTGCGAATTAAATTGATTAAAATAATTTACGATTTTTCGAATAAAGTTAAAACGATCTATCGTTCAACCGGCGAAGAACGATTTAAAATACCAAAAATTATAATTTAATCTTGAAAACTATGAGGGTGGCTACACATCCTAAACCATTAAGTGAAGCATCATTATAAACCACATACCCCGCTCTAATAATAGGCAACGCCAAAATTGGAGTTGTTGTCAATCCCTCCTTCAATTCCAAGAAACTCCTCTCACACACGTCATTCCAAATGAACTTGGTTCCTTTATGTGTGAGTCGAGTGAGGGGCATAGACAACTTAGCAAATCCCTCAACAAATCTTCGGTAATACCCGGCTAGACCGAGGAAACTTCGAATCTTGGTTACATTGGT
This sequence comes from Puya raimondii, assembly GCA_016920855.1. Lineage (NCBI taxonomy): Eukaryota > Viridiplantae > Streptophyta > Magnoliopsida > Poales > Bromeliaceae > Puya > Puya raimondii. The sequence continues at coordinate 21,048,479 of JABWPP010000050.1, read as the reverse complement.
CAGTCTGGGCCAATCCTTGATCGCTTCGATCTTTTTAGGATCCACCGCTATACCGGCTCCCGATACTACATGTCCCAAAAATGATACTTCACGGAGCCAAAACTCACACTTCTTCAACTTAGCAAAGAGCTTTTTCTCTCGAAGTACTTGCAACACTTGCCTCAAATGATCTTCGTGCTCCTCATTGCTTCGAGAATAAACCAAAATGTCGTCGATGAACACCACGACGAATCTGTTTAGATAAGGCTTAATGACACAGTTCATTAGATCCATAAAAGCTGTCGGGGCATTAGTAAGCCCAAATGGCATAACTGTGAATTCATAATGTCCATACCGTGTTCGAAAAGCCGTCAATGGAACATCCTCGGATTTGATTTTGAGTTGGTAATACCCGGATTGCAAATCTATCTTGGAATACACCCTCGATCCTTGCAATTGATCAAATAGATCATCGATCCTCGGTAATGGATACTTATTCTTAATCGTGACCTTATTCAGCTCACGATAATCCACACATAATCGAAGGGATCCATCTTTCTTCTTAACAAACAAAACCGGCGCTCCCCAAGGTGATACACTTGGTCGGATGAAACCTTTGTCTAACAGATCTTGCAACTGCGCCTTCAACTCTTTAAGTTCAGCGGGTGCCATGTTATAAGGTGCCTTCGAAATTGGGTGGTTTCCGGAACAAGACCTACCACAAACTCAATCTCCCTATCAGGTGGCATACCCGGGAGTTCAGCTGGGAACACGTCCCCGAATTCCCGTACAACCGGTATATCCTCAATCTTAGGGGTATCTCCATCCCTCAAGATGATGTTAGCCAAAAAGGCTACACAACCATTCCGAATTAACTGCTTAGCCCGCGTAGAAGAAATAGTCATCGCGAATAGCGAACTTTTGCACCCTTGGAACACTACTTCGTCTTGTCCAGGTTTCCGAAAAACAACAATTCGACTCTTACAGTCGATAGTGGCGTAATACCTTGTGAGCCAATTCATGCCCAACACTACGTCAAACTCTCCAAGTTTGCATAGAGCTAACAAATCAATCTGTATAATCCAACCCCCTACTCTAACAGGGCAGCTAGGGCAAAACTCCCAAATGTCCAAAGTATGATTGGGAATAATAACTCGTCCCGAATGCAGAGTAGGTACAAACTCAATGCCATGCAACTCGGCAAACAGCCGATCAATGAATAAATGCGATGCACCGGTATCAAAAAATGCCCTAACTCTTATGTTATTAATTAAAATGATACCTGCAATGACTTCCCCTGCCGCTGCTGCCTCCTCAGTCTGGGCCGCATACATGCGCCCGCTAGGTGCCTGCCGCAACCCCTCAGACTGTCCCTGAATGGGCAGTCATCCGGCCGAGTAGTGGGCAGGTAGAGTCCCACGACTCAGACCCGGTGATGCTGGTGCCGATGCTGCTGACGGTGCCGGAAAAGAACCTCTCGGGCACTCTGATCGGAAGTGGCCCTCCTGGCCACACTGGAAACACTTGCCCCCACGCTGCGGGCACTGCGGTGGAAAATGAGGACCACCACAGATCACGCAACGCGGCGGTCGACGGCGATCTGGTGCTCCACGTGACGAAGTAGAGCCACGTCCACGAGATTGGCTTCTCGAATGTTTGGGCGGCCTCCTGGAGTTAGTCCTGCTACCTCCCTCGTTCGCTTGTCTCTTGTTCTTTGATCTATCCAAAGCTTCTCTATCTTCCTTTGCAATCTCCGCACCCTTTTCCACAATCAGGGCACGGTCTACCACCTCACAGTAGGTCTTCAAGTTGGCGGACTGAACAAATCGATAGATTGATGGTCGGAGGCCCGCTTCAAACATACGAACCTTATCTTCATCATCTCTCACCACCCACGGTACGCAATGCAAAAGGCGAGAAAACTCCCTCTCATATTCCGCCACCGTCTTATCTCCTTGGCGCAACTTGCGCAGATCCCGCTCTATTTGTCGTTTGACACTTTGGGGAAAGTAGGTCAATGACAGAAGCTCCTTGAACTTCTTCCAAGTAATGGCCGCCAAGTTGGTGTTTGGATCATCTTGAATATCCGCCCACCATTTCTATGCTTTGCCATCCAGATGGTGTGTAGCCAATCACACCCTATCCTGCTCCTCCACAAAAGTATCATGAAACAACTTCTCCGTGTGGAGGACCCACTTCTCCACAACCCAATGGTTGGCTTTCTCGCTGTCGAAAACCCAGGGATTGCACTTCTGGAATTCACTTAAGCAATCCATGAGTTGATCCCGCTCTGCTCCTGTTACCATCATCGGTAGGACCGTCCCCAACGGCGATGCCTAGACCGGGGGTGTCGTCACGGCCTCCTCCCTCGACTCGGTACTCGGTGCCGTATGCGAAGTTCCCGGCACTGATGCCTGTGCCCCTGCAGTCGCACCTCCAATCGGTGCTGGCGGTGAAGGATCCTGGGTCCCCCGAGTAGCAGCCTGCTGAAGTAGCAAATCCTCCAATCGTTTTATCCTCGCCTCCTGTCGGCGTGAAGCATCCGCTTACTGTTGCGCCGCTGCCGATTGTTGCGCCACCAAGGCCGTCAACATAGTCAACTGGTCCTCAACTCACGGGCCTCACTGGATCCGGAGGTATCAGAGGTCTCCACTTTCTCTGCAACGGCTGCCGCGGCCGCCAAAATCGATTGAGCGTGAGTCGTCGGCATCTCAAGCTACAACAAACATAACATGCGTAAGTTAGAAAAACTCACGCCATCATAACCCTACTCACATAAGTAAAATCCCAATCATACAAAAGTAGTGAAGTGAGCTCTTGACTAATCCCCCGATGTCACGTTGTCGGCCCCCAACGTGGCCTTCCAAGAAGTTAGACATCACGCACTTCGATCAAACTCCAACCATTTGGAGTTAAGGACACGACCCAATTGTGTTACTTTCGCCCAAAGTCATAGACGATCCCGTCTCTCACGAGCCTAATCCTTATAGTCCAACCAGTCTAAGGTTTACTAGGTCCACAAAGACTCAACCCTAGGCTCTAATACCACTATAATCTGTCATGCCCCGGGGCCCCAACGGAAGCCTACCCGGGCACATGCACAGACCCGCCGTGTACACAAAGCACCCCGGTGCACACAAGGTGTCTACCAAAAGCAATCAATGAGAGGAGTAAAGATCAAAATTCTACTATGGTGATCAGAGCATAAGTACCAAACTAAGTAATAGAGCAACAAGTACAAGAAAAACATAAGTTCCAATATAACGAGAAAGTAAACTAGCAATGAGTAAACGAGATTATTACAACATAATGTCCAAGACATAGGGTGATCTCTACAAAACATGGCCTAAAATACACATTTTAACTAAAACAAAAGAAAGGTGTCCACCTATGCAACTAACTCCATCGAGCACTAGCTAGTCGCAACGCGCTTGCCTCGGTCCCTAGCCTCTTCCGTAGTGGAAGGCTCTAAAACAAAAACAACAAACACATGGGGGTGAGAACTATTAAACAATAGTACCCAGTGGGTAAGCCGCCGAGAGGAGCAGAATACACTACTAGGTCAACGGAGGCATAAGTTGATGTAGCTACAAGTAAACCATGATTAGATTAAGGTTCAATGCCACTATGCCTCTAAATACTATGTTACCAAACATGAAGGTAATCTACTCAAGTACATGTAAAAGTATGCAATGTTTAACTACATATGTCCATATGTCATAATCTAGTCATTTGTAATGTCCACTATTACATTTAACCATAATTACCCAACCATTGGGGACTACCATAATGTGTCGTCCAGCTTGCGCCGTGCCTAATGGCCCCGTGGTAGTCAACATTCTCCCGCTAAGAATGAGCCTCACTCACGGCAATCCACTTCGGCGCCCAATCCCGCACGGGCGAACATGATATCGCAAAGGCCAACTCCAAAGTGTCAGCTTATAGGGAGCGACCCTCACAAGCTTGTGCGAATGAGCACAAGGCAAGCAAGCATAATCAACCGCATAAGTTCCTCACTCGTCATGTCTATAACATGGAATATCAACTAACGACCAAAGGGTCGAATACGATGTCATAATGTCAACCTTTGTTGTTCATCTAAGTGGTGTATAACCTACTTAATTCCATTTCTTGTCAAGAATATGCAACATGTCATTTCTATTTCTACCAATAACGAGTATGTCACTTGTCATGCATGAAACCAATACTCCACTATCCACATAGTGCCCCGTATGATGTTCCACTCATTTCTAGCATGCATTTCTACATTTGCATAAGATGAAATGCCATTATAACATAACCATTCATAGTACACTATGCATATTATCATTATAGCCCCCACTACATAGGGCATGCAAAATCTCATGTGTCACACATATATATCATGTATCCAGAAATTCTATCATGTCATATCTAGTATGAATATGCACTCATTTAATCCTTTAAACATTAAAGAAGACATTAGGGAAGTTCACCCATTTCGGTAAGGTCAGACCCACCGGAAATCCTTCGGAACCTCGTCGTTCCTTCAAACGAAGTTGTCCACGCAATTTCTAGCACCCTAAGGAGGAATTCTAGGGGGTTACAAGTTTCGAACGAACACACCACGAAATTCACCATAATTCATGAGAAAAATGGGTAGAAAATATCTTTGAGCAAGTAGAACTTGTCCAAAGTCCCAATCGAGGTTAGGAAGTTGCAATTCCAACCTAAAGCATCATTCTACACCCATCAATTTAACCCCAAAAGCTCATAATAGAAAAATCCTAAAATAAACCCTAGTTTCACCATTACTAGGTTTGCTACCAAAATCCAAGCAAAATTCAGAAGTAGAGGGTGCAAAAGAGCCACAAACCTCTACTAAAGCTCCAATCCAAGCTAGATGATGCTAGGATTGAAGATTACTCCTCAAACAAGCTCCCTTCTTCAAATCCAACCTCCCTTCAAGGCCCAAGATGCAAGCTTCAAGGCAAAAGAAGGAAAAGAGGAGATCAAACCCTTGATTCTAGGGTTTTGGGAGCAAGAAACCAAGAGAGAGAGAGAAAAACCCACCTCTACTACTCTCTAACCTCAGCACAAAGGGGCACAAGTGAGGGAGATGAGGGCTTAAATTCCATGATGTAACAATTGCTCTTAAGCCCCTCAAACCCGAAATTTGTAAACAGCACAAAATCTGATTCTGCTGCACTGCATACCGGTACACGAACAGACGTACCAGTACCAAACAGTTCCGGTATCAAGAACTTGATCTCTCAAAACCCGAGGGTTGGTCAAACAGACTCCGCACTGCGTTTCGGTACCTCGCGAATTAGTACCAGTACTAATCAAATCAGTATCGGTACCTCAGTCAGATTTCGCAAAACCCGAGAGCTGCGCAAATTAGCCATCCACTTAGTTTCTGTACTCCAAGACAAGTACTGGTACCCTAATACAAAACCTGCACCTTTTGTAGATTTTGATCTCCGGAGTCCGTTTTCGTACTTTTTAAGCCCCGAAGACACACCTAAGCTCTCGAATCTCGACTAAAATCTCCTGATTAGTATGAAATACTAATCTCACACTGGAACCTTGTACTTTGCTAAAGTTCAGTGTGCCACACAAATGCTGCTAAATACAAATAATACCAACACTAAGTATTAAATGTTGCAACGTTTAGCAACATTTTTGGTGATAAATGATAATGAGTTTTTCAAATTTTGAAAAGCCTTCCAGATTTTTAAATTTCCATCTTTCCCTCCTTTTAGTGATTTTTTTCTCCCATCTTTCTCCCATTTCTTTGTCCGTTTTCGCACTTTACATTTTTCTTTTACATATTAAATTTGTGGTTATTGAATTGCTATTATTTTAATTTGATATTTTTTCTTTATTTTTTTAGAAAATATCGTTAATTTTGAAGATGCTAGAGCAAATATGGTAATCTTTTACGATTTGGTAAGGACAATATATTTTATCTTTTAGTAGTTCATAGTATCCTATATTTTATGACAAATTGTATAAAATTTTAATTTTTAACATTTTCTTTTTACAAGGTAAACAAATAAAAGTTATAAGATTATTTCATTTAGGCATTTTGGAGACTTCTACAGCGAATAAGGATGACTAATTTTTTTATTTTGTCATGATCAAATTTATAATTATGAGAAAACTCAATTATTTTTATATTCAAATGTGTTATTTGATTTGTAATATATTACAAATTTTGATTGTCTTATGCTATACATGAGATTTTTAGTGTTTATGGTTATTGCCTACTTTGACTATCAATTGAGTAAAAAATTGTGAGTGCTATAGAACTAGTAGAATATTCTTATTATAGTTGTAATTATTTTTTTATTAATTAATATAAATATATTCTATTATTACCAATTAATCATAAATTTTCTAAATAATAATTAATTAATGATAATATAATGAATATTTTTACCAATAATTCAAAATACTATTATATGTGATTGTTTAGTAATATTTGATTATTATTGTCTATAATTATAATAATTAATCAAAAATTAATAATAATTTAATTTAATTAATATCAAAATTTATAATTAATGAAATATTTTTATTTAATTTAGAAAATAATAGCTAAACTAATACAAGAATTAATTAAACAATATGCATCACCATTTAGTAAATGCCCATTTCAATTTTTCTTATAGCAATATTTGTTAATTGTTGCTAATTCCTAAGCATCAGCAACACTCTCTTCATATGTTGCTAAAAGATTCAACAACATAGGCATAAGCAACACTAACTAAAAGATTTAGTTACATTTCCTACTCATTTAGCAATATTTATAAATGTCACTAAATTTAAACTTTCGTTTGGTGGTACTATACAATCAATCTAACAACTACTGTAAAAATCCACTCGACCTCTCAACACGAGTGTAAATGTCACGCCCCGGGCTGGTTTAATGAGAATCTTTATATCTTTTAAAAGTCAGAGTTTGCGGAAAACGGATCAATTTTTTTTAAAAAAAAAGCCTAGCCCGCGCAGTGAACAAACCCGCCACAAATACAGGCACCTCTATCTACGCGGACAGAGTCTTCCCTGTATTTGCACGGCGTACCAACGACATACAGCAGGATCACAATCACACTTTCATTTACAATAATCCACAAGATACAAATATAGAATATATTTACATTCAGCTATCTCTACATGCCTCTAAGCACTCCTTAAGTGAAGGATGATGCAATACACAGTACAACAAACATCCTATTAAAATTGCTTCCCACTCGAAAGCTTTATTTTCAAATTCTAATAAGCGTTAAAAGAAATCCATAAAAACCTTTTAAAACTGTTCCCACACGGAACTTCATTTTGAAAATCAGCTACCACGAAGGGTAGACATCCACACGAAGAAATCCGAATCAGATGCTAATAATAGAAACTAAAACCCAATCTCATGCATAGGGAGGAATCATCATTTCACATAATCTATAAGCATTCAAATATCAATAACGATCATCTAACTGAACCATTTCTGTATCTAACTATTAATACAGATAAAAGAGACATAACCAGGGTGGTGACCGCTAATGCAGTCTAGCTAGATCGTCCTCGCATCATACCACGAACTGAACTCCTCGCCCGAGCCACCTGGGGAAAATGGGGAGTGAGAAACCACAACGAGATTTCTCAGTGGGTACAACAGAGCCACACGGGCATGTCATAATCACTGAGAAACAAAGGAGGTATAGTACGAGTATAATCAATAGAACTACAGTAGCTATATCAGGTATGAACAGAACAAGTAAATAAATCACTACTGTATGGAAATGCTAAGCTGTAAATGCCTCAATGGAATGAAACCAAAATACCCAATCAGTATCCCACAATATTGGTCCGCAGACCTCATGCGTATCTCGTCACCGATCCACACTGAGCTCAATCAAGAGCTTGTAGGCCGACTCATCCGGATGGTACACCCCTCGATCGGTGGCCAAACCGACCTGGTGTCATGAATACTCCAAGTGCTGTGACTGATCATGCGATATGCTCAATATAAAAATCCGGCAAGAAGCCGATACCTGGCCGAAGCCACATCTCAGGCGAAAGGAATGCCGCATCTTGATCAAACAGATTGAATCAAAGCCGACAAGAGGCCGGTACCTGGCCGAAGCCACAACAGAGGCATATGAACGCCGAATCCTGATCAATCAGATCGAAACACACGACAAGAGAGTCGATGTGCTGCCTGGACAAGAAGTCCACAAATCATCAATGCATAATCCTGCTCTACATGTCCATGACCATATATATACTATGCAAGTAAGGTAAGCATAAACGAACGGATGCTGTAAAGAAGGAATCGACATGTAGAGATATATCAAAGGAGAGACAGGGAACAGTGATACCGACTACTCCGTAGGCTCACCCACCTGTCGTACTCGCGTCGGGAATCTAGACGCGAAGCAGATCAACCGGACCTACGATAGGTCCACTGAGTCAGATATAAACCTCAAACGACACAAACAACGTAGTCTCACATAACCCAATGAACCCGAGACTCGGTTCCCCAAAATCAATCTCCAAACAGTGCCGGAAGTCCCGAAATCACACCAGGATGTCCCCGGAACACACGAACAGTCCCGAAAGGTATCGACTCACTACATGAGTCAACCGCTGCCCCAAAATACATCCATTAGGATGTCATGGCAGCAAGTATAAGATCTAACACCGAAACGATCACCGCCGAGTGATCGTTCCAATCCGAATTCCTGAAAGTGTCGATTTCGACACTGGAACCCACTGCCGCTCACCGGGCATCTCCGAATACACGAGACGACTGAGACAACCAGCCAACAAGGCTCAGCGGCAGCCCACAAGTCACACACATCACGTCGGATATTTTCGAGCCGAAAACTACGTTCCGCCGACAAATTTCGTCGAAAAATGCGCCGGAAACTCATTTTCGGACAACGAAGGGCAGCGGAACTTGGACAATCGGTCCACAGGTCACACGCAGCATGTGCATGCTGCCCACAGCGATCAAATCGCAACTAAGCCCCCAACATTCAATAATATTGCAACATAATATGCGCTAGAGAGAAATTATGGGCCGATACCTCGATCCGAGCATTTTCGAGGCCCGCCGAGACACACCCTGCTAGGTCTCGACGAGACGAAGGCCGTGCTCACTGTCCAGAGCACAGCGAATGGCCGAGGAGCGCACAGGAGCGACCAGAACCTCAACCGGTAAGGCGGTCCGAGATCGACATTGGAGAACTCGCTGTTCCGAGCCTCGCTGACAACGGGACAAGTGAGCACGGACGTAGTCAGCACGTCGGGAGGGCCGTGCTCACCAGCGGGGTCGACGGAGATGGCCCGGATCGCCGAAACGGTGATGCAGTCCAAAACTCAGGTTCAGCCCAGACTGAACCGAGAGCAGGGAGGCTGTTCCGGCCGACGGCGGCGCCGACGGTGGGAGGTTGCTGGCGGCCGGGGACGAACGGCCGTGGTGACAACCGGTGGCGGGGTGCAGCGCCGGCGACGGGCGGTGATGCCCTATCCCGCACAGGGAAAAGGAAGGGCATGCCGGATCTAGTCGATGGAAGCTCCGGCGACGGCGTGGCGACGGCAGGGGGATGCGGCCGACGGGGGCACTCCGGCGTGGGTGCGGCTGCCGGCGGGAGGCTGCAGCGGCGGAGCTAGAGCATCCCGAGCCCGCACTGCCCCAACTCGGGCTGAGCGAGTCCCTTCGGCCATGGCGGCGGCCGGAGAAGTCAGGGGAGGGGCGCGGGCCTCCTCCAAGACTGAAGGGGAGGGTCGGCGGCGGCTGTCGGCGGCAGGGAAGACGGCGCGGCAGGGTGCGGCCGCATCAGCCTTAGCTGGCAGCAGGCTTACAGCAGCGGCGGTAGCGGCTGCGGCTGCCGGGAGGGCTTCGTCGAAGGTCCGGGATGATGCCAGGGGCGGCCCCGAGGGTGGGGGATGTTCCCTAACCTGTCCTCGGGCAGAGAAAAGGGAAAGGTGGTGCTGGGTGCTAAAGGAGAGTGCGAAGATGGAGGTGCTGGCAGCTTCTGGCAGGCCGGAGTTGGGTTGCCGGCGGCTGGGAGGTGAGCAGCGCGTACAGGAGAGGGAGGAGGGTCGGCTAGGTCGGCTGGGAGGGGGGTGGAGATGGCTAGGGTTAGGGTTTGCATAAGCAAACCCTAAACCATATATATATACCACTTGTCGTTTTGCTCGTAGGTCCACCAAAACCCAATATTTCATGATGGGTCCATCACAGCACGTGCAATTCGCACGTAGGTACCTCCTAGCCAAGTTTTGTGCAATTTGGTACATAAAATATCGGCACTTTTCTCAGAATACCAAAATGACATTTAGACCCTTCCTCGGCAAACGCGCATTATCTTGCGATCCGTCCGTCGGATTTTCGAACGGATTGTGCCAGCGCGTTCAGCGCTATCGAGACATTGAACTCACGATTTTTTTTTGTTCGATTTAATTGCCGATTCGCAGATCAATAACCCTCTTTACGGTTCACATGTACGCTTACAATTTGGTCCCTCAATCATTAAGTAGACTTTTCTCAGAAACCGTGCGTCAAATCCAAAATCCGTCAATGCCATCGAGTCCAGAATAATCGGACGGCTGAAAACGAGCTATTGGACCACTATGAACGGAGTCCGACACACTCCAGAAGCCATCTTTATTAATTGGCTTCACCGAAAAACCAGAGTTACTATTCACTTAAGTGAATATTAAAAATCGCGTAACTCTTTTATTCCAACTCGTTTTCACCTGGAACTTGACGAGTGATTATGTAATTAAAATACACACAAAAACATCATCAATGGAGAGTGAAATTACATAGTAAAAATTTCAGTCCTTACAGTAAACCCATCCTATACTAATCCAAACACTCAAACCCTCTAACATGGGTGAGTAACAGGTAAAAATAGCTACTGATGCTAAATCCTAACGATGGGGCATCGGAATGGAATAGTGCAGATTTTACTAACATTTTAAGCCCAATTTCAGCATCTAAATTCTTCTGTAAATAGGTTTAGTATACTCAAAGTTCAGATTTCATTATTATTCATGCCAATCCAAGCATTTGAAGCTAAATAATTCACATTGAACAACAATAGTATACGTGCTGAAATTTTTTTGCAACTTAATGGAAATTCCGCCGAATTTGGTAAAACCCACCTGTGCGCTAATCCGACCATGGATCAAGGTGAAACTTCACGAGCACCTTTCCCCAGCTCCAATTTATAGGAAAGTGAAGAAAATCCGACAAATCCCTGCTGGATTTACCCGAATCAAAAATCAATTCAAAGATCTAATGAAAACTGATTGGTTAGAAGAAAAATATAATTCAGCGACGACCACCTCAAATCAGCTGATAATACTTAATTCCCATGTTCGTTACCTTGTCAAGAACATAGCAATCCAACCAATTTGCAGCAATTAACTCCACAACAAATTAATTTTCACAAAACCCAGCTGCTGTTGCTGCTGAAATTCTTCTGCTGCAGAATTGTTGTAGGTGTTGTTGCTAGCTATTGGTGCACAGAACAACCAGCAAAGACACTAGGAGGGGGAGGGAGAGTTATAAGATTAAACCGTCAATTCCTACGCACCGCCAACATCCAATTAAGACCAACTATTCTCAGCCAAAAAAAGGTTTAAAATTGGATCGAGCATCAACAATCAGCATAAGGCTGATTTTGATTAGAACTTGAATCAAAATAAAAATTCTCATTATACTAACCTTCAAATCAGCTCAAACAACTTTCCCACTAGCTCTAGATGAAGGTAAGCTTATCCCAACTTCACAAAAGCTCAACTAATACGGTAGATTAAGAAAAAATTCAACGAAATTCAGCTCAACCAAACAAAACAGCATAAAGCTCCAATTTTAGCAACATTGACTAATTCAGCAATTAAACAAAAATTACCAAGTAATTTGCTAAATTAGATCCCTCGTCAGGTTCTCCTCTTCAAGTTCTACCAGAGCATGTACTCCTCCAACCTCCTAAAGCCTTGAATTATCCTCAATTCAAAGAAAAACTCAGCTTCACTCCTGCTGAACTACTGCTGCCAGCAGTTCCTTCATTGTTGTTGCTGTTGTTACCAAACTTCAGCAGCTGCAGCTGAATACCTGGGCAGGGAAGGGAACAGCAGGGAGAAGGAGAAGAAGAAGAAGAAGGTGAAGAATTCCATAGCAAGGCTGAGATTGAACCGGCCTTCCTACTGCTGCTGCTCCTCTCTCCAAGGTTGCTGCTGGCCACACTGTTGCTGTTGTTGCTTGGCCTGCGCAGGGAGAAACCAGCAGGGAGGGAAAGAGGAGAAGGAGAAGAAGAAGGAAAAGAAAGAACGAGAGAGAAGGAGAAGGAGATGGGTTAATTCTCAGCTGAGCACTACGAGCCAAAACCCTAGTTAAGGGTGGTTGGAGAAGGTATAATGAGTCTTAGTCAACACTTAAGCCTACTAATATGTTTCGGCTGAATATATCTTGAGTTTCGAGGTCGTTTGTGGCGTCAATTTCACGCCAAAATGATTCTAACTCATCCTAACACTCTCCAGAAGTATCGACCAGTCGCTGAAACTGTAATCATTCTAACAGATAAATTTTTCGGAACACTACACACATTCCTAGTGAACGTGTGGTCACTTGTTGTCCCAGTGCTGAAAACGACAACTTCGGGACTTATCGAGCTGAAAATTTCGTCGTTCTGGCGCACTGGCTATGAACTTGGACTCTGGAACTCACGGGAGATGTTTTGAAGGGGTCTTCGCTGGTTGAAACCAGTAGCGTGTCATGCCCCGGGACCCTATTTGTAAGCCATTTTTAAGAAAAAGGTGCCATTTGAAAATTAGAGTTTTCAAAAAACGTCTAATATTTTTTTTAAAAAAACCTGCCTTGCCCACGAAGCGCACAGACCGCCACAAATATTGAGATTTCTCTGTCCATGGTGACAGAGTCTCCTCTGTATTTGCACGGCGTGCCAGCCAATTACAACACCACACAATTATAATTCTGACTCACACCAACCAGCATTCAAACATAATGCGTATGCACAATCAGCTAACCGGTCCTTATGAATATGATGCATATCCTATACATTCAGCTAAAATACTTTTTAAGCACGATGATGCGAATGCACAATACAACAAACATTGCAATGCATCTGTCATTTAAAAGTGTTTTCCATCCGAAAACTTTATTTTGAAAATCTAAGGATGCAATAAAATCGAAACCAAACCATTTGAAAACCATTTGAAAATCGTTTTCCACACGAAAACCTTGTCGTTTAAAAACCAACTATCACGAGGGGTAGAAAACCGTTTTTACCATAAAGCCGTAAAGCCAATACTGTAAAGCTACCATTTCACACGAGAAAACCAATGCCATGACAAACCATGACCAATTATTCATTCACAAGCATCACTAGTCTAACTGAACCACCATGAGATTCATTTACTTTGTCAATAAAAGTACAAATGCAGGAAAAGTAAACCGTAATGGAAATGGCAAGGTATGGGGGGCCACTAGTACAGACTAGCTAACTAAGAACATCACGTTGCGCTCTGATCTGCCTCCTCGCCCGTGCCACCTGTGAAAAACCGTAGGGTGAGAAACCAACTTGAGGTTTCGTAGTGGGGACAACAAAGCCACGAAAGCTAGCCATATTCACCAAAAAAGAAAAAAAAAGAGAGATATAGAGATAAATATAGTGAACTGAAAGTAAACCTACAGTAGCAAGAGATATGAATATGAACAGTAAATAATCAACATGCTACTACTGTAAACAAACCTATCACTATATGCCTCAATGGAAGAATAGTCCAAAACCTATAACCAATCTATAACTTGTCTTATTAGTCCGTCGACCTCAAGCACTGCCTGTCACTATAATGCACTCAACCTGAGCCACGCGTTATGATGGACGATCTATCTAGATAAACATACCCTTTGTCGGTAGTCAAACTGACACAGTGTCTATGAATACTCTCAAGTGCAGTGACCAATCATATAGAATGATCAAATAACCTTCGACGAAAAGCCGAAATCGTGGCCGAAGCTAATGTCGTGGTGTATAGACGCTGGACTCTATGATCAAAAAGATCGAATCATGATGATATTGAAAGATGCCATGTTGCCTCGACCTAAAGGTCTCCAGATAGTCAAGAAGTATAGAAGCCTACTCTACATATCAAGTAACCATCTACTACTACACTAGATAGTAATAAATGCCAAAAGAAAACGTAACAAGCCGACATGTAGAGAAAAAAGTGAATGAATGGTGTAAAGTAACTTATGAAGTAAAAGAAATAGGTGATTGAGTAAATACTGCCTCACCGACTACCGGCTTGAAGCACCCACCTCTACCGTAACCGTGACTTGGGTCGTCGACCCCCTGCCGGTGCCTCACGCTACTGCCTGAACCTATACAAAATCAAAACCAACCCGTAATTAGCCCAAACCCACTAATTACCAACCCTTAATTCAAATCATAAATTCAAATAGACGTATGATCGGATTTCCGGATCCCATTAAACGGTCACCAAAAACTCACTGAAAACTCACCCGACCGTCACGCCGGCTCGCCGGAACACCACCCCAGCCTACGGAGTATCACAGACTATGCCAAATTCCTAGCTTACCTCGCTCGCTATCCCAAATCATTAAATTTGTGCCGTTGGGACAATCGCACGAAAAGTGCGTCGAAACGGAGAATTGGAACCCCGAAAATCACGGGTTTGGTTTTCGAGATGCCTATTTCAGCACCGGAAACAACCGCAGCCCTCTTGCTACGATCAAAGGTGTCAAACCTCTTCGAATGACCAAAAAATATGGCCCAAACACTGCTATTAATAGCAGTAACCCGCGCGACACTAATTCGCGCCCGTTATTGCCCGATTTCTGCATTTTGGGGTCCGGTTTAGCCCGAAAGTGTTTCGAAACACTTCAAAAGTCATTCGACCATCCCCGCTATCCCAAAACATTCACTTTTAGGTGTCGGAATAGCCGCATGCCAAGTTGTGCGAGACCGGTGCAAAAACCCCAAAACAAGTCGTGACAGGTTTTCGGAAGTTGCTGTGTTTGGCTCCGAAACCCATCTATGGTCGCTCACTGGTTCGTAATTCACACCAGTGAGTCCCCAACCAGCCGAAAGGGCCTTCCTATTACTGCAACCAGTAGCAGAACCTGCTCTGTGAAATTGAAGCCGAAATGGCCAATATTATACACATAAACCACCGTTTTACGTGTCGATCGCCGTGAAATTCTAATTAAGGAATTCCCGGACCTTGAACCCCATGTTCAAACATCCAAAAGTTGAAACCTTCCTGTCCGAATAGCCACGATGCAAAAAGCATCAATGCGGCATTTCGCCGAACACCTATAATGCAACCAATAAAACATAAAGAGAGTTTGGATCCGTTACCGTTGATTTCGCACTTTGGAATCTCATCAACCATGTAATCCAAAAGGTTTCAACGTCCCGGATACGGTGTTCGCTGTCTGGAGCACATCGAATAGCTGGGGAATAGATTGGATCCACTTGTCCGTCGAGCTAAAAGGTCCCCGAGGAGCGACGTTACTAATACAGCAACCAGAGGCTCCTCGGCAGCAACCGAGGTGAGCACGGTGATGTACTCATACATGGTATGACTGTGCTCCCCTTCGGCGAAGTCACCGGTGCCTAGGTCCACCATAACAGTAACGTCGGCCAAGAAAAACCCCAACCCGAGCCTACTCCTAGAGAGCAGGGGCAGCATTAGTCATCCATACACCTCTGCAGGTCGAGGGTAGCCGGCGCCGACCACAGTGGGTGGGCCCCGACAGGAGGACCCCCCCCCCCCCCCTTTGTGCGGTGGCCGGCTGCAAAGCAGCGGTGGCGACGCCGGTTTGCGGGGTGCGGCAGCAAATGACCAACTCGAGTTCCTGTTGCAACTCAAGCACAGGGGGGTGTTGGGCGGTGGCGATGGCAACGGGGAGGGTCGCCGGAGTCCTCCCAGGGTCGGCGGCAGTCATGGCGGCGGCGGCAGTGGCCGCCGCGGGCATGGGTCCAAGAGAAAGAGGGAGCTTGAGGGGGGGTGGAGTTTATAAATAGAGAGGGAAAGAGAGAGGGGGAATCTTTGCCAGGGCTCCCCACCGGCCGAGGAGGCTTCCGGCGACGGGCAGGGGCGGCGCTGCAGGAGGGAGGTGAACCCCTTTTGGGTTTGGGTTTCCTCACCCCTAAATACATACATACATACATACATATGTGTGTGTGTGTGTGTGTGTGTGTATCCGGCTACCATGCTATTAATAGTACCAAGCGTTTGGTGCTACCAAATTTTCTACCGTTAGATCTACCCCTTTGACCACTTCCACCCGTTAGATCATACTATTCAACCAACCACCCACTTAACCCTAGGAGACCACTATCATCCTAATCGCACATCCCTTCATCCAAGGGCCGAAAACCTAATAACACTATATATATATATATATATATATATATATATATATATATATATATATATATATATATATATATATATATATATATATATATATATATATATAGTCATATACATGTTTACATACATGCACAAATGCCAAATAGCCCTTTAGAGTCTCTCTCGCTTAGCCTTTACACCCATGGACTGTGAAATCCGCATAGTGGTCTTTCTCACGCAAAACTTTATTCCAATTTTAGGTACAGTTACCGCGAACTTAACAGAAAAACACCTCCGATAGATTATTCCTCTCTCAACTTTAAACTTATGCCATTTTGCACATAAATCCTCGAATTCTGTGAAATTCGAGTCGCATGTTGCCTCCGAGTCTACTTTCATGTAGAACCTTCTGCTCGCCAAACCTATAAAATTTCTTACATAAAATTATAACCCTTTTGCAAAGTGCTCTTTTTTCGCACTTTGCAAAAATTGCAATTAAGTCCTCCAACTTTTGAGTTTCTTTCCAAGAACTCACCAATGCGTGTATTTTGCCCAGTGGCACCATCACCTGAACTAACACACAATTGGACACATAAAATATCGCACCTTTTGCCGAAAATTCAATTTTCTCCAACTTGACCATTCGTTGTATTTTGCTTTAAACCGCGCTTTTGCCACGCAAAATCTAAAAACAAGCCTCACAACGATTTTCGGTATTGCCGGACCTTAAGGTTGGTAATTTTTGTTTTACTGAAAACTATTCTGTTCTACAGATGTAGCCTACCCTTTTTCGAATTTATTCGGTTAACCCAAATTTTTGAAATTTAAAAATTTTAGTTTCTACATCACTACCCCCTAAAAAGAAGTTTCGTCCCTGAAACTTGATTACTCATCCATTGTAACCAAATTCGAATACTATTTCATTTTTCTTTTTACAGTTTAACTCTAGGTAGCCTCATGCTACACCCGATTCACCTACCCTGCCTTTGAACATGGAACGATCAAACTCTGTAACAAAGTTCTTTCCTATCCCAGAATCCGTTTCGGAGCTCTCTAGAAGCTCAAATCCTCTTGAATCAATATACTATGTATCTTAACCACCTGGGACCGACCAAGGATCCACCTTCGAAGTAAAGAAGCATGAAACATGCTATCCACCCAGGCGAGACGAGGGAAACATACCAACCCTAAGCCTATGGACCAATACCCACTGGGATCATTGCCGTCCAATAACATGTGGATTAAACCTGTACCGCATCCTGGACCACCCGATCCCACACACTTGCCAAAACCTGAGCAATAATGCTCACCGACTTGAACTCCAGGTCAAACCGACATTGGTCTACGTAACTCCTTTGCCAACTCAAGTAAGTCGAGAGCCTTTGCCTTACTATCCTGAAACATAACTACGAGTCCCCTCACTATGTCTGGCCCAAACACAGGGTGCTCACCGATGCCGTCTAAAAGGATAGTGAACAGACATCAGCGCCCATGCACATTTCCTAAAACCACATAGATGCATGTGATCATACACCTATCAATACTGGTGTACCAAACCAAGGATATGTTCTTGAACTGCCCTTTATCCTAATTCAACATCCAAGCATGAAGTATGTTTCCGAGGGTCGAAACAGCACACTCCAACCATCCGACTTCGTCAACTAGCTCACCACGAGTTAAACCGTGTCGTTACCCTCGGACAAACGAAGCAAACCAACGAAGTTCAACATGATTTATTCTTACTTCTGCCCTGGCACATGGGGGGTTGCAACTTTCCCGCCGACTGCTGATACACATCTTTCACCTGCTAACGCACCAAGTGTTGAGTTACGTTTCGTGCCACCTATACCTTTAATCCTAACCAAAAGGACCCTCCACTTATGATCTTGGTACATGTTGACTGTCAGGATGCATAATATGAAGGGGCCGGTGTGCCTCAACCGTGACCCCTAAATATCATATCGTTTTCAAAGGATCTACGTATTCAGTCCCGATAATGAAGAGAACCGTCATAGTGGATAACCAAGTCCCCTACCTTTTCCTGCTCTATACTAGCAGGTGTAAACCTGACTGTTTCATCTACCTAAATCTGATCATTAATGTGGTGATACCACTAAGACCATCGCCTAAGCAGTCGATACTAGGGGTACTACCTCCAACTCTAATTGTCGGAACTCCTCGACTAACCTATCTTAACTGATGCTTAAGTTTGAAGACTAAGCCAGACGCGCCTCCGACCCAAGGTGTTGGTTACCTCGTTCGCCTTTACTAGGGATACCGTGTATATGGAAGTAACTCTCTAGGAGTCTAATTTATGCTCAACCTTTTCATGTTTTATCCAATGTTAACAACACCCACCTCGGAAGCTACAGGCTCCCACCAGCCTGTACTGCAGGCTACCAAGCTCAATCCCTTATCATCGAAACCCACAAATGGCATTCGACTATACTAGGTTCAAGACCTAATGTTCTGTCTGGGCCAAGAGATTCAAAGCCAAACCTTCTGCCTACGCCAAAAGGTCCAAAGCTTCCACTACCATTCGAGCTCACCAATTTTTAACCTATTCAATTTCACCATTCGGGTACATTCAACCTGACATAAGTTCCTTACATATCCGTCACTAAGTAGACAGGGCTGCCAATCACAACAAGCGGCTTTAACCACCAGTGATGCCCAACATCTGCTCTACGAGGTCCTGTCGTTCCCGTCCAAAGGAACCCAAGCGATCGATGTCTTTGACCATACTAAGTACCTATATCAATGAGACCCTAGCATGCCTGTCATCACCGAACAGAATAGCGACTTAACGCAACAGATTCCTAAGCGTCCAACACCTTGATATCTATGATTAGCCATATAGTATACGTTGCACACTTTCGCATACTGCGACTCCTGAGCCAACGACTAGACTCAGACCACTTACCAACTGTGATTCCACACTTCTCAGTAACCCAACTGAGATTGCCCTACCTATCAGACCATCCAGCTGTGCAGGGTACACATATCAAGCTGGTATGCAACTGGGCCCAAACCGGAACATACACTATTTGCAGTGATGATGAGTTAACTGCGCATATACCGCCTGGGAATTACCCAAGGCTCACCATGTGGACAAAGATGACCGCTACTCTAGCCTTTCCACAAGACAGTCTACATAGATTGTCTGGCAAGGGAACACACTAACCCAATCCTAATACTCCCAAACGGGATAAGGTATTTCATCCTGACTTTCAACACTACGTTGTCTACAGCCAACGTACTTATCAAAAGAAAGGTGAAATATTCATAGATCCGTCGCCAATGACTAGTTATGGACGTGGCATATACACAAAGCCGACCAATACCTCTACACTGCACCAAAGTGCACCACAATGTAGTCGAAACTTCGGCTTTGCAAGCCGACTTCTGAAATTAGACCAAAGTCTGAGCCAACTCCAAAGGAGTCCAACGGCTCCTAACAACAACTAACGACCGCCCGCGATACTGGGTCGCCAACCCCCACAAACTAGTGTGATCGGAGCATAGTTTCTTTAACCGATTTTCGAATCTTACCTAACCATCACCTAACGCGCCGAGACCTCCAACTAACTCCATGGAGTATCTCGCGACATACCATAGGCCTACATAGACCACCCCGCTATCCCAAAACGCACTAATTTAGGTGTTAGGACAGTCGCACACAAAATGTGCACCAACCAAGACCTAATAGAAATCTATCTTAACAAGTTCCAACATACGCCATTTTTGACGTATGAACCATCGGAAGGTAGAGACACCTATGCTATTGATTTCAATCAACAAAAACCTTCTAAGAAAAAAATCCACTAGAGCCAAGCCCTGTGCTGCCCGTTCCGCAACACAAACAGAACACAATTAATGAGCCGGGCAAACTCCTGCTCGTACTTTAGCACTGACCTATTGCCCTGCCTGAGGCTCTTTAGAAAGCCCTTTTTCATAATATTGACCCGTACCTCATGATCCGTGGGCAGGGAGTCTTACTTCTGAACTTGGTTGTATATCATGAACTCGCCAAATTCACCTTCATTTGGGTTCGCTCTATCGTCCGCAAATCTCCACTACCAGCGGAAGTAGCAGAAGAGGTAGGCGTCATAGCCGTACCCGCAGTGCCTAAGGGAGCGACACCTACGGCCTCCGGTGTAGCACCGGCAACCAACATCGTCATGGCCATAACCTCAGGCTGTACTCCAGCAGCCACCATAATAGCCGCAACCATAGCCGCTCCGTGTGCCGTCTCCGCGGGGGTACCTGCGGTAGCTCTCTTACCCTATGCAGGAAGTGGGGCCTGGGCGATTGTGACGCCCCACATCCCAGGGGGTCACCCCTCCTAGGACTACTCTGGTCCTAGCAGGCTTAACTCTCTTAACCTCTTGGGCCTACTAACCATCCAAAATGCTATAGCCGAAGTAAGAAGTTTAGTCCTATTATACCTTATATATAGGACTACCCGGGGTCTCACATTCTCCACCCCCCCTCCCCCCTTTAAGCCCTGACGTCCTCGTCAGGCTCAGACAAAGAAGTATCAAGCGATGTGAGACTCGTCTCGCTAGCCTTAGCCGACCTTGTGGTGAACCGCGCTCAACCCACAACAGTCATCAGCCGGAGAGTCTCGCTCTACCCGCTATAATCCTGGCTCAGTCGAGACTCATCTCACACTTTTGGCTGGTAATTGGCTCTGATACCAACTGTGACGCCCCACTTTCCATGGGGTCACCCATCCTAGGACTACTCTAGTCCTAGCATGCTTAACTCTCTTAACCTCTTGGGCCTACCAACCGCCTAAAATGCTATAGCCGGATTAGGAGGTTTAGTCCTATTATACCTTATATATAGGACTACCCGGGGTCTCACAGCGGTAGCAGCTGATTCGACTGCGTAGGCCCAGTAAGCACCGTCACCTGGCCAGTTAGGGCCACCATCTGGACCATAAGCAGCTATACCTTGTGAATATCACCCTACCGCTCGATGCTTGCTTGGTAATCTACCACCAATCCCGGCAGAAGTACGAGTCCGCTCCGTAACCTTAATACGAACACGGGGTAATAGATAACCACATACCTCGAGACTAACAAGACTCGAATAACTATCGGGACTTAATTCCAGCCATCCCGCGCTCTCTTGTGCCTATAAGTCTTAGGTCTTCCTATGGTCAGCCTAACATGTGGTTCAGTTAGATACCTGGGGGTGAAATTATAGTTGTTGCCACTCTGATACCATCTTAATCTGTCATAGCCGAGGGTCCTATTTGTAACCTTTTTAAAAAAAAAATTGGGCATTTTTCACAAACTTTGATTATCAAATGGCACCCTTTTCTTAGAAAAGGCTTACAAATAGTGCCCCGGAGCGTGACAAATTAATGGACAAATGCCAAATAGCCCCTTAGAGTCTCTCTTGCTTAGCCTTTACACCCCTGGACTGTGAAATCTGCACAGTGGTCCCTCTCACGCAGACCTTTATTCCAATTTTAGGTACAGTTACCGCGAACTTAATAGAAAAACACCTTTGATAGATTATTCCTCTCTCAACTTCAAATTTGTGCCATTTTGCACATAAATTCCCGAATTCCGCGAGATTCAAGTTCGCACGTTGCCTCCAAGTCTACTTTCATGTAGATCCTTCCGCTTGCCAAAACTGTGAAGTTTCTCACATAAAATGATAACTCCTTCGCAAAGTGCTCATTTTTCACAGTTTACAAAAATTTCAATTAAGTCCTCCAACCTTTGAGTTTCTTCCTAAGAACTCATCGATGCGTGTATTTTGCCCAGTAAAACCTCCCCTAAACTTGCACACAATTCGACACATAAAATATTGCATCTTTTGCCTAAACCAGTTTTCTCTAAATTGACCACTTGTCGTATTTTACTTTAAACTGCGCTTTTGCCGCGCAAAATCCGAAAATGGACCTCTCCACATTCCTATGTCTGATTGATTTCTATGCCAAAATCGGCATACGTCTGAACCCGTTAAGGCATAGTTTTGGGGTCAGTGCCTCTATTTATGTGCACCTTGCATGTGGCTGCCTCAACATCTAAAATAGTGCGTCTCGGGGCAACGGGTAGTCTAAAGATACCAACATTGTAGCTTGGGATGCTTCAAGGGTTGATTGGAGATTTCGGTGAGTTAGTGACAGTTTGGGCAAGGTTCAAAAATCTATTAAAGAAATTGATGTTCCAATTGCACCGGTTAGCATTGTTGACGATTTAGTATCATGGATTGTTGTTGGCTTGATGTTCAAGAGCTATTCTAACTCTTGTAGAGTCTGCTTATGAGTTGGTCTAGTTACAAAAGTTGGATTGCGAAACCGATGTTTTGAGTATGTCGTCGTGCACTTCGGTGTGGTATAAGCATGATGATTGGTGTTTTTGACATATAGTGGCTTATATTGATACTTGGTGATTATGTCTAAGCTCAGTGACACCTAGAAGCCTTGGTGGAGTCATAGACTCAGGTTTACTCAAGCAACACTGGCTTTAATCCAAAGTCGGTAAAGTGGCGTTATCTTGTTGAGATTGAATTTGCTTGCTTCATTATTGTTCATATTACTTGCTCTACCTCTCTACTTTAATTATTATTTTAATATGCTATTGGTTTATACTTGATTGGTTGAGCAGATTATATCAATTATCATGATACCTTCCATGCTTAGTTACTTTATATTCGGCTTACTATCATTATCTCTTCACATGCTTCATGCTTATCATTATATGGACATTGTCATTGTTGGACATATGACATCTAGAGTACGATTGGATGATACACGATTACTCTCTCATGGATTTTGACTTTATTAGTCGATTGCACAATTACGGACATGACATATGATTGACCTTTTTGAGCGGTTGTACTCTATCATGAGATTTGACTTTTATGAGTAGATTGCTCCTTGGGAGTTTTGCAGCTTCTCGACATGGTCCGGTTACTTGAGCATATAGCATAAACCATCACAGCTCAATGTGCATTCACGTATAGCAGTTCGGTTTGGCCACCCACGGGAAATGTTCTTTTCTAGAAAAGATGTCGAAGTTGACACGTTAGTTACGTTCTTGCAGGTGTGGCTTTTGCCTAAGGCCTATAGACCAACAAAGGCTGCTATGCATTAGATTATTTGTTGGACTGATCATCCGGTTCACACATGTCATACTTTGCATTTCGATTTGATTACAGTAGTGACATTCTTTACTTATTGACATATATACTTTTTACTCACTTATCCTTATACTACTACAATTGGTTATCATATCATTATCTTGCTTTCCATTTCTAGTGGCCGATGAGTGCGGCTTGCCCTTAGTGGCTTGTTGTACTCAATAGTAAATATATTTATATGTTTCTCACTCCTTTTTCTATAGGTGAGATAGGTGATGAGGGCAGCACATTGTGTGACATTGTGGTCGATAGAACCTCGATAACTTCCTTTTTTTTGGACCTATCTTATGAACCTCGAGTTTTATAACTTTGAAATACTTTAATTATTGTGACGCCCCACTTCCCAGGAGGTCATTCATCCTAGAACTATTCTAACTCTAACATGCTTAACCCTCTTAACCTCTTTGGCCTAGCCACCCCCCAAAATGCTATAATCGGGTTAAGAGGTTTAGCCCTATTATATCTTATATACAGAACTATTCCAAATCCTAGAGGTATCACATTCCTCCCTCATTTAAGCCCTAACATCCTCGTCAAGCTCAAACACATTCACAAGCACCAGGCGACGTGAAACTCGTCTTGATAGCCTTAGCAGACCTTGTGGGGAGCAGCGCTCTACCCGCTGTATGAGCCTAGCTCAGCTGAGAGTCATTTCACACTTTCGGCTGGTGATTGGCTCTAATACCAACTGTAACGTCTTGCTTCTCAAGGGGTCACCCATCCTAGAGCTATTCTAACTCTAACACGCTTAACCCTCGTAACCTCTTGGCCTAGCCATCCTCCCAAAATGCTATAGCCGGGTTAAGAGGTTTATCACTATAATATCTTATATACAAGACTATTCCAAATCCTAGGGGTGTCACAATTTTTGCTTTTCGTAAATTGAGTTGTAATCGTAGAGTTTTGGAGTTTTGATCGGTTTTGATTTTCTCATGGTAAATAGATTTTGGATTCAATTTCCGAAATGCTATACTTGTTTGGACTTAATTATTCTCTCTCTCTCTCTACTTGTTGTGATTAGATTAATAGTTGTGGTAATGGTTGTAGTTGACTCGTCACCTTGCTATAGTTTCATAATGTGTTGTTGTTGTTGTTGTTGTTGTTGTTGTTATTATTGTTAGTTGTGTGGTTGAATGATATAAATTGTGCTTCTATGCCATGCATGTACAGGAAAGACTCGATCCATTTAGACAAGGGAGACTCTGTCCACATGGGGGGTATGTGCACATCCAGGTGGGCTCCTATTTTCAAAAGAAAAAAAAATTACATGGTTTCTGCTAAGCTCTATTTTCAATATGAAAGGCTTTACAGAAAGGCGCACGGGGCGTGATAGTTTGAATACATCATTCATGAAGCTTTGAATGTAGATAGAACATTTGTCAGCTCAAACGACATAATGAGAAATTCATAATATATGGCCCTCATTTGCTCTAATGGTCTTCTTGGGAATATCGTCTTTATGCATCCAGACTTGGTGATAATCGAATCCAAGATCAAGTTTTGAAAATAAGCCACACCATGTAGGTCCTCCAATAATTCATTGATAGTTGGAAAGGAAATTTGCCCTTGATGGCGCGTTCGAGTTATGTAGCTTTACAGGTTATTTCGACATAATCAAATTATTACTGATGCTACATTACCGCATTTGTTTTATTGCAGTAATGTAATGCTGGATTACAGTGTATATTGAATTACTATATTTGGTTCAGTTTATAAAATTTAGTAATCTTGACAGTAAAGTATAGTCTATTCCAAAATTATTCTTTTAGTCATATTTAATATATTTTTTTTACTAAACTATAACTTAATATAATTTGCACAATAGAATTAAATAAAAAGACCACATATAAAAAAAATAATAAAGGGAAAAATTAATTCAACTTATAAATAAGCAAAAGACTATGTTATTTAATCATACGATCATTGAAGAACGAATAAATTTTAATTTAAAAACTCATTTATAAGGGTTCGTATGAATAGAAATAGAGAAAGAGGGAGAGGGAGAGAGAGAAAAATGACATTTTGAAAGGGTTTGGGGAGGTTCGAAGAGTAAAATTATAATTTTACGTAACATAGAGAGATAAAAATGATATATTGAAAGAGTTTGGGGAGTTGGAGGGATAAAATTATAATTTTACGTAAGGGGGCAATTACTTACATACCCCTGAAAAGTTTTCGACTTTCTGATTTACCCCTCTTAGAAGGCTAATATTAAAAATACCTTTTTTACGTTCCAACCTATTTCAAATATACCCCTAGAGTTAAATTTTGTTAATGAACTGTTAACAATAGCTGTTATCTCTGAGAAATTACTATTTTGCCCTTTCAAATATACCTTTCTACCATCACCGACTTTTCTTATTTGCCCTTAAGTTAAGGGCACAAAAAATATTTTGATTTTTGGTCTTACTCTTCTACCATCACTAACATTTCTTATTTGCCCTTAAGTTAAGGGCAAAAGAGGTATTTTGATTTTTTTAATTCTGGTAGATATTTAACTCACGTTTAACCCAAGTTAACTTAACGGGTGGTAACTGCAGGGGTATTTTTGAATAACGGAGGAACATATGAGGGGTATATTGGAAAGAAAATAAAAAGTAGGGTTAATTGAGATATTTTCGAAGTTTTGAGGGGTATATAGGCAATTATCCCTTTACGTATGCAAGATTCCCCGCCATCAGTAATACGAGATACCCACCCCTCTTTCTCGATAATATTTTGATGGTAATATTGTTAAGCACACAATAGTTGATACACGTTCTCCATGAGCCCTCTCGTTTCTGCACTAGTAAGACAGGCAATGAATAAGGGTTATTGCTTGGTTGAATGATGCCATTTGCAGTCATCTCTCTAGATTAGTGCTTAATCTCCCCTTTTTGATAATGAGAACAGGTGATAAGTTCGAATATTTAGGGGTTTGACTACCTAAAATAAATGGAATCTAATGATCATGGGAGTACCTTGGTGGCAAGGTTGAAAGGAGATTGAAAATAACTTCATAGACTCTCAGTAGGCCTAACAGATCTGAACGTAAGGAAGCCTGTGTTGCCACCTCTTCTAAGGAGTGGAGAGTCATGTATACAGCAGTCTGTATTTTCATCAAATGGTTTTTTGATCATATGGCTGATTACGATCTGCGACACTGGTGCTCTTGAGTCTTTGAGTGAATATTGCTATCCCAGGGCTATAAACTGCATAGAAAGTTTTGAAAAATTCCAAAGAGTAGGTCCAAGGGTATGAAGCCATTGGACTCTACGTACCACATCGCACCTGCTAAGAGGAAAAATATAGAGATCTGTTGTAAAATAATAATCTTGAAGGCTAATAGGCAGATAATGATCTACGTACATATGGCATGCACAGAAATTTTCACTTGCATTTCTTTGCTATTAATATTCCCTGAAGTGTCCTCTATAATATCATCCTCAGGCTTGCCTTCGATAAAAATAGCTGCTTTAATTTGCGTCAACGACCAGGGCTATATTTCTCATCACAATTATAACATAACCTTTCTCTCTCTTTATTTTTGCTTCAGCCAGCACGAGACGCTTAACTGGTCGAAGAACCTCTTTAGGGGTTGTTGTTATAGAGATAGCTGGCCGAGTAGAGGTAGGTTTTGTATGGTGTCGTTGGGCTAATAGTTTCCCCTCTTGAAAGCCTACAAGACCAATAGCTGCAAGCATAAAAGTTGGTCGGAAGGCTCGAAGACAGTGGTGGATCTAGAAATTTTCCCTCATGGGGTCAATATATAAGAGAGAAAAAATATACAAAAAAATAAAAAGAAGTGAATTAGTCATTAGTATTCTTTGTGCCTACGATTTTTTTTATTAGAATCTTTTCAACTTTTTGCTACTGCTAAGAAAAAATAAAGATTTAGTGGGTCATCGGACCCACTATAGCATTCTTGTCTAATACGAAAATTTCGTTGAACCCCACTTGGGGTCAACTTGAATCCCAAAATGAGATCAATTTATACAAAAAAAAAAAAGCCCAACTAAAAGGTTTTTTCAAGTAGGGCCCACAAAATAGGGTATTTTGCATCATCCTCAGTGGGGTCTATTGACCCCACTGAGATATATATGCATCCGCCACTGCTCGAAGATTATGCTTTAGATCCTCTCGGAGGCCGTTAATAAAGCAACTTATGAAAAATAACTCCGTTACTCCCGACGTGTAGTTTGCAAGCACTTCAAATCGGGCTTGATAATCACGAACACTTTAAGCAGGGTCTTGTTGTAATTTTGATAATTCTCCCCTATAATCCTTGTACATACTGTCACGCCCCGGGCTAGTTTTAGAAGCGGAAATACGTGCCATTTTTTTTTTTTTTTGAAAGCCTAGCCCGCGTCACGTACAGACTCGCCACAAGTATAGGGTCCACTGTGCACACGGACAGAGCCTCCCCTGTATTTGCACGGCGTACACAACATACAACAGGATCACAACCACCATTCATTCATCACAACAACACAACAGCACAATAAGATTCATACAGCTAACAGTCCTTAAACCTGTATGAATCTAAGTAAGTTCTTAGGCGAAGGATGATGCGATGCACAAACAACAGATCATTCTAGAAAATTGCTCCTTACCCAGAAACTTTATTTTGAGACCCTAATCTCAAACATTTAGAGATCTTTTGAAAACCGTTCTCCACACGAGAACTCTCTTTTGAAACCTCAAAAGTCGATCGATCGGAAATCCATTTGAAAACTGTTTCCCACACGAAAATCTTTATTTGAAAACGCTACCACGAGGGGTAGAAATCCAAGATATGCGATACAAAGCCATAAAGAAAGGTCTAAAAGCATCGACATCCAAAAAGTCTAAGCATGTAATCCATATATAAAAGCTAAACCAGATCCACGAGATCTAAGCATGCAATCCACACATCCAAAAAGTAACTGTACCAAAACCATAGCATGCTAGAAAAAATAACCACAGTGTAACTGAACCATAACCAAAACTAACTGATAGAGGATAAGGGTGATAACCAAATCTGGAGAGGGAAGCCTCACAGGTCGGGACCTCTAGTACCACTAACTAGGCGTGCCTCGCTGCGTCCCGACTCTCACCACCCTGCTCACCTGAAAATAACAACGAGGGCGGGGGGTGAGAACATGTAAACATGTCTCCCCTCCCAGTGGGTACCGCAAGCCGACGAAGGCGAGGTGTACACACCGGCACGAGGGTCAACAAAAGATAGATAAGGTAAACAGTAGCATAAGTAAGTATGAGGCTGACATACAACTGAACAACTATGCTACTGTAAGCAACTAGTATACGCATCAATGGAGATAACCACAAGGTAAACCCAATCCATAGCCACCGGGATGTATCCCTGGCACTGTCACACTGCTCATCTCTCGGCACATAAACCTTCTGGACGCACTGCATCAAGGCTCACGGGTCGGAACCAAACTCAACGACCCTTTTTCGGAAAAGAACACCCCCAGGCGGTGGATCAGACCGCTGGTGTACGTGAAGTGCTAGAAGAGCTGTGACGATCGATGTGAATGCTCAATCCACAGAACGGCAACGAGCCGTGAAGCAACTGATAAACCACAACGAGGATCGCTCGGAACAATAGGCGATCACTACCGACCAACTGGGTCGTCTCAATAATCATGCAAACCACAACTACTCTACTATCCAAGCACACATAAGTAGAGTCAACGGGAGTCAAGTGAACTAATAACTGAAATGCAAGAGAAGGGATAGAAAGGTATTACCGTAGTCCACTGAACCGACTCCGGATCGAAGTACCCACCTGTCGAAGGATCAAATCTAACACCGACGGCTCTCGGGAACCGTGACAGGACCTACGAAAGACTCACAGGGTCAAGGTCCACCAAGTCGACACTAAACACAAAGCCCTCACATCCCGAAACCGACGGATCGCCCGGAAATCCCACCGGGACGATCCCGAAACCACACAAAGCCCCACAGGGATACCAACAGCCAACCAAGTCCTCCGCTGTCCCCCATGTAAGATAGGGGGTGCCCTAGGATCTATCTAGAGTATATCAATCACCTAGAGGGGGGTGAATAGGTGTATAAACAAAAAATACAAATCTCAATGCAATAAAGTAATGCGGAAAATAAAATCAGCACACCGAGATTTACGTGGGAAACTCCACTTTGGAGAAAAACCCACGGGACCAACACGCGAAAAAACAATCCACTAAGAGTAATAGAGTTACAAGGTGATTACCGACTCCACGGACTTAACCTCTCCCTTCTCTTCAGCGGATCACGCGCACCAACGGGTTGTCCACGCCCCACGTCCGAGTCCACGAACGCCACGTCCCGAATCCACGAGACGCCCAACTTCGAATCCACGAAGTCAACAACACGTCGAATCCACGACGCCCACTCGAATCCACGAGCACCAACGATCCGAATCCACGAACCGTCCAACTTCGAATCCACGAAGTCTTGATCACGCCGAATCCACGACGCCACTCGAATCCACGAGCAATCCGTACGTCCGCACGACCTTCCGCAAGCACCAGCGGATAGGTAACGACGTCACGGAGACCGTGCTCATAGCCCCACTGCGACAGGACCAGTCGCAAGCCCAGAAAAAGAATAAAAATAGCGAAACATGCGATAGCATAGCTCGACAAAGGCCGAACGGCGAAACGGCTCACCCAAAACAAATTCTAAGGTGAGTATGATGATCAGCGCGTCGCCGCGATCATCGTGCTCACCTTCCCGGGCTTCGGGAGGCAGCAGAGAGCTCAAACACCAAAGCGCGGCCAAAACAAAGCAACAAGGGACCCCGGCCGGAGCAACAAGCTCCGGTCGGCTGCCGGCCGACATGCACGGCCAGCGGCTGCCAGGGTCGGCTGCGGGGGAGGCAAGGAAGAGGGGGCTCACCTCAGCCGGCAGTAGGGAGCGACGGCGGCGGCGCGGGGAGGAAGCCAACTCTCGGGTTGGCTAGGGCACGGCGGCGCGGCAACGGATGGCGGCGGCGGCCAGCGACGACGCGAGCACCGACAAGAGGGGCCCGCAGGACGTCGGTTGGCCGGTGACCGCGACGAGGGAAACCGGCGACGGCGGCGGCGGAGCAAGCTCGGCCTCGGCTGCCCTAGGCGCCCAGCCAAAACCCGCGGCGGCTGCAGCGGCGCTCCGACGGCACGGCGACGACCGAGGAGGCAGGGGGCGGCGCCGGAGGACCCAAGGGTGACAGCGCTCACCCTCTCAGGCGTCGGGAGGCGGCGGCGGCTCGGGCCCACAGGTCTCGGCCCGCAGCTGCCCTAGCAGCAGCTACAGCAGCTCGGCGGCGGCTCCTGGCAGCGGGGCACGTTGCCGGCGGTCGTGCCACCTCAGGGGGAGCTCAGGCGTGGGTTCCCTCTGGGTGCACACCGCAGGGAAGGAAAAGAAGAAGAAGAAGAAGAAGGAGAAGAAGAAGAAAAGGAGAGGGAGAGGGTGGCCGGGGTTGCGCTGGCCAGGGGATGGTCGGCGGCGGCCGGCGGAGCTCGGGGAGGTGGCTGAGGGGCTGTGGGAGCTGGGGCTACTGCTGGGAAGGCTGAGGAAGAGAGAGGGAGAGTGAGGTTCAACCTCCACTCACACACACCCACAATACTCATTAACCCACTAGCACAATTGCAAAAACACCCGTCAAACACAGGAAATAGCCTCCCAGTCCCTCACAGCAGGAACAAAATGCCCAGACACCCCTCCACAAGCAATCTCACGTAAAACGGTGCGAGAAACAGGGTCCAGATCGTGAAACTACAAAAAGTACAATACGACCCCTCGGCAAAGAACATGCAATATCTCCCAATCCGTCTGTCGCATGTCGAAACGGATCACGCCATCGCGTTTAGCACTGTCGAGACATTGAACCTACCATTTTGAATCATCAGAAACGGACTCCGAATTGCGCCGTTAAGCCGTTCTCTCTCCGCAACAAAACTTAAAACAATAAAAAAAATACACTAAATATGCTATATATATACATATATATATACCCATACATATATATACGTATACAGGTCAAATACACAGTAAAAGGGGAGAGGAACACAAAATTCAAACTTCCCAAAATTCGAATTCTCACATCACTCCCACCTAACAAGAAGTTTCGTCCCCGAAACTTACACACACACCATCCGCGAACAACAGCTGATACCTCTCACGCAAAGCAAACTCCAGCTCCCAAGTAGTCTCACGCTCTTCGCGACTCGTCCACTGCACTCTCACATACAGTAAGCTCCGGTTCCTCAACTGCTTCACCTTGCGAGCCAAAGACCCCAAAGGCACCTTACCGTAGCTGAGATCCTCCCTCAGCTAAACCGTTGTCGGGCCGATCACATGAGAAGGGTCGGGGATGCACTTCCGAAGCACGGACACAAGGAAGACAAAGTGCACCCGAGCAAGACTAGGAGGAAGAGCTAACCGATAAGCCACTGGACCCACACGCTCAAGGATCACAAACGGTCCCACGAAACACAGACAAGCTTGCTCCGCAATCCGAACCGCTTGATCCCTCGAGACGGCGACACCCAGAGCAGCACATGCTCACCGACCTGAAACACTAGGTCCCGTCGTCGCCGGTCCGCGTAGCTTTTCTGCCGGCTCTGGGCAGTCAGCAGCCGCTGCCTCGCACTACGAATCCAGGCCACTGCGTTCTCCAACCGGTCAGGCTCGATCACTCGACGCTCATCCACGTCAACCCAACAGATCGGTGATCGACAACGACGTCCATACAGGGCCTCGTACGGTGCCATCCCAATGCTCGCTTGGAAGCTACTATTGTAGGCGAACTCCACCAGAGAAAGATACTTGAACCATCCCTCACCAAAGTTCAAAACGCATGCCCGGAGCATATCCTCGAGAGTCTGGAAGACTCTCTCCGACTGCCCATCACTCTGAGGGTGGTAAGCTGAGCTGAAGTCGAGACTCGTTCCCAGTGCCTGCTGTAAGCTCCTTCAGAACTGAGAAACGAAGCGAGAATCTCGATAAAAAACGATCGACACTGGCACTCCAAGCAGCTTGACAATTTCGTCCAAGTAGAGCTGCGCTAGTCGATCCCGAGACCAAGTCGTGTGTACCGGTAGGAAGTGAGATGCTTTCGTCAATCAGTCCACAAAACCCCAGATCGCAATATGACCTCGCTGAGAACGAGGCAACCCGGTGATGAAATCCATGGTGATATGCTCCCACCTCCCTACATGTACAGGCAACGGTCGAAGCTTCCCTGCTGGTCGCTGATGCTTAGCCTTCACCTGCTGACAAACCAGTCACAGTGCCACATGCTGAGCTACATCCATCGTCAAAATCAGGCCACCAGAAACTCTGCTTCGGGTTGCGGTACATCTTCGTCCCTCCAGGATGAACGGTGTATGGCGATCGGTGTGCCACAGTCAATAACTCACGCCTCAAACCCCCATCACTGGGCACACACCTCCGTCCTCGAAGGAAACCATCAGCATGTAACGTGAAGTCACCATCTCTGCCCTGCTCGGCCTCTGCTCGCACTCTCTGCAAGTGCGGATCCATCAGCTGCCCACCGGAATCCGATCAGACAAGGTGGGCTGCACCACTAAAGTCAACAACTGTGCGGTAGCTCCATAAGGTAAAATCTCCAACTCTAGTCGACGAAACTCCTCCACCAAGCGCTCCTGGTCGGTGATCATGAGAGACAGCTTCGCCGAAGGCTGCTTCCGGCTAAAGGCGTCCGCCACGACGTTCGCCTTGCCCGGATGGTACTGGATGGAGAAGTCGTAATCCTTCAAAAGCTCAAGCCACCGTCTCAGTCTGAGATTCAGCTCCTTGAAGAGGTACTTCATACACTGATGATCCGTGAACATCTCACAAAGCGCTCCGTACAGGTAGTGTCTCCAAAGCTTGAGAGCGAACACCACTGCTACTAACTCGAGATCGAGCGCCAGATAGTTCTTCTCGTAGTCCATCAACTGGAGCGAAGCATACGCGATGACCTTCTCTTGCTGCATGAGCACGTACCCCAATCCTATCCAAGACGCATCGCAGTAGACCACAAAATCCTCACCAGGCTGCGGCAATGCTAAGATAGGGGCACAAGTCAAACTGTCCATCAGCTTCTAGAAGCTCATCAGACAAGCGGGAGTAAACAGAAACTTCTCGCCCTTCCTCGACAGCTTGCTCAAAGGGGCGGCGATCTTGGAGAAACCCTCAACAAATCGCCGGTAAAAACTCGCCAAGCCGAGGAAACTCCTAATCTCCGTCACAAAAGTCGGGACAGGCCAGTCCACCACCGAGTCCACCTTCCTTGGGTCCACCGCAATACCAGCCTGCGTCACGATGTGGACCAAGAAAGAAACTTCTCAAATAGATCAGTATGTCGTCAAAGAAGACCACGACAAACTGATCCAAGAACTGCCAAGAAACCCAGTTCATCAAATCCATAAAAGCTGCCGGGGCGTTCGTCAAACCGAACGGCATAACCGTGACCTCGTAAAGCCCGTAACGAGTCCGGAAGGCCGTCATCGCAACGTCCTCGGCCTTGATCTTCAGCTAAAGATAACCTGGCTGTAGAACATACTTCGAGAAAACCGAGGCTCCCTGGAGCCGGTCGAAGAGATCGTAGATCTGCGGTAGAGGGTACTAAATCAACACCGTCATCTCGATAAGCTCGAACTCACCATCAAACCAACGTAAAACCTTGCGAGTTCATCACTCTAGTGCACAGGGTTGCCAATCGCAACAAGCGATAAAATCACCAGTGATGCCAAACATCAGTTCCAAGTGATCGGACACGCGCTCCAAGCCAAGACTACACGGAAGTCGCGACGAAAACCTTGTACACAAACACACGCACAGAGACCTCGGAGCCAACAACCAGGCTCTCAACATCAGGTCACCAAAACACCAGGCAAAAACCGAGATCACCTCGCAAAACAAACCTTTCAGCTGTGAAGGCACAGCTACCGAGCTAAAAAGCAACCAAACTCAACCGGAGTTAAACCATCCGCAGTGATGGTAAATCAACTGCGCAAAACCACTCCAGGATTAGCTCAAGGCTCACTACGTGATCAGGGATGACCACCACACAGCTTTCCCACAAGACGACGTAGAGAGATTGTCTTGCAAAAGAAAGCACCGACCCAATCCAAAAAGTCCCAAAAGGGATAGGGTATTTCGTCCTAACTTTTGACACTACGTTGTCTGCAGCCAACGTACTTATCAAAAGAAAGCAAAATATCCCAAGATCAAACGCCAACAACCAGTTGGCAACACCCACAAAACACAAGCCGAACACAAACCCCTCGAACTCGCGCACCTATACATCCTAGGTCTCCCTATGGGTCAGCCTAACCAGTGGTTCAGTTACAAGTTTATGAATGAATGAGTGTTTGAACCATTTACGCTCTGATACCATCTCAATCTGTCACGCCTCGGGCTAGTTTTAGAAGCAGAAATACGTGCCATTTTTTTTTTTTTTTGAAAGCCTAGCCCGCGCCACGTACAGACCCGCCACAAGTACAGGGTCCACTGTCCACACGGACAGAGCCTCCCCTGTATTTGCACGGCGTACACAACATACAACAGGATCACAACCACCATTCATTCATCACAACAACACAATAGCACAATAAGATTCATACAGCTAACAGTCCTTAAACCTGTATGAATCTAAGCAAGTCCTTAGGCGAAGGATGATGCGATGCACAAACAACAGATCATTCTAGAAAATTGCTCCTTACCCAGAAGCTTTATTTTGAGATCCTAATCTCAAACATTTAGAGATCTTTTGAAAACCGTTCTCCACACGAGAACTCTCTTTTGAAACCTCAAAAGTCGATCGATCGAAAATTCATTTGAAAACTGTTTCCCACACGAAAACCTTTATTTGAAAACGCTACCACGAGGGATAGAAATCTAAGATATGCGATACAAAGCCATAAAGAAAGGTCTAAAAGCATCGACATCCAAAGAGTCTAAGCATGTAATCCATATATAAAAGCTAAACCAGATCCACGAGATCTAAGCATGCAATCCACACATCCAAAAAGTAACTGTACCAAAACCATAGCATGCTAGACAAAATAACCACAGTGTAACTGAACCATAACCAAAACTAACTGATAGAGGATAAGGGTGATAACCAAATCTGGAGAGGGAAGCCTCACAAGTCGGGACCTCTAGTACCACTAACTAGGCGTGCCTCGCTGCGTCCCGACTCTCACCACCCTGCTCACCTTAAAACAACAATGAGGGCGGGGGGTGAGAACATGTAAACATGTCTCCCCTCCCAGTGGGTACCACAAGCCGACGAAGGCGAGGTGTACACACCGGCACGAGGGTCAACAAAAGATAGATAAGGTAAACAGTAGCATAAGTAAGTATGAGGCTGACATACAACTGAACAACTATGCTACTGTAAGCAACTAGTATACGCATCAATGGAGATAACCACAAGGTAAACCCAATCCATAGCCACCGGGACGTATCCCTGGCACTGTCACACTGCTCATCTCTCGGCACATAAACCTTCTGGACGCACTGCATTAAGGCTCACGGGTCGGAACCAAACTCAACGACCCCTTTTCGAAAAAGAACACCCCCAGGCGGTGGATCAGACCGCTAGTGTACGTGAAGTGCTAGAAGAGCTGTGACGATCGATGCGAATGCTCAATCCACAGAACGACAACGAGCCGTGAACCAACTGATAAACCACAATGAGGATCGCTCGGAACAACAGGCGATCACTACCGACCAACTGGGTCGTCTCAATAATAATGCAAACCACAACTACTCTACTATCCAAGCACACATAAGTAGAGTCAATGGGAGTCAAGTGAACAAATAACTGAAATGCAAGAGAAGGGATAGAAAGGTATCACCGTAGTCCACTGAACCGACTCCGTATCGAAGTACCCACCTGCAGGAAAGCTATAGCCTAACACCGACGGCTCTCGGGAACCGCGAAAGGACCTACGAAAGACTCACAGGGTCAAGGTCCACCAAGTCGACACTAAACACAAACCCTCACATCCCGAAACCGACGGATCGCCCGGAAATCCCACCGGGACGATCCCGAAACCACACAAAGCCCCACAGGGATACCAACAGCCAACCAAGTCCTCCGCTGTCCCCCATGTAAGATAGGGGGTGCCCTAGGATCTATCTAGAGTATATCAATCACCTAGAGGGGGGTGAATAGGTGTATAAACAAAAAATACAAATCTCAATGCGATAAAGTAATGCGGAAAATAAAATCAGCACACCGAGATTTACGTGGGAAACTCCACTTTGGAGAAAAACCCACGGGACCAACACGCGAAAAAACAATCCACTAAGAGTAATAGAGTTACAAGGTGATTACCGACTCCACGGACTTAACCTCTCCCTTCTCTTCAGCGGATCACGCGCACCAACGGGTTGTCCACGCCCCACGTCCGAGTCCACGAACGCCACGTCCCGAATCCACGAGACGCCCAACTTCGAATCCACGAAGTCAACAACACGTCGAATCCACGACGCCCACTCGAATCCACGAGCACCAACGATCCGAATCCACGAACCGTCCAACTTCGAATCCACGAAGTCTTGATCACGCCGAATCCACGACGCCACTCGAATCCACGAGCAAGAACAAATAACGTTGATGATGTAACGTTGGTGATGGTTTATTGCTTAGAATAACATTGAAAATCTGTGGGAATAATCTCTAAGCAATTCTCAAATTGATTCTAAAAGAATATTAGAAATTAGGAAACCATGAATCAATTTGAGAGAAGCTTGATGTAGAAGATGAGGAAAACGGTTACCTACAAGCTTCTAGGGTTTCTAAAAGATAATCTGTGATTCACCGCGTTTTAGAGACTCCCCCACATCATATTTATAGGTTAGAAGCAATCCGAAATTGATTAGGATTAAAAAACAGTTTTTAGAAAGGTTTGGAAGCAAACCGATTTCGACTAGGATTGCAAAACTGATTTTAGAAAGGTTTGGAACCAAATTAGGATTGCTAAGATATTTTAAGGAATATACCATCTTATTTACATGTTTGGGAGACATTAGAATCAAAGTAGGATTGAAAAATAACTTTCCAAAACTTCGCAACGGGTCAGGGTCCGGACCGCGGGTATAGGGTGCGGACCTTGACACTCTCCAGGCGTTTCATTGTCCGGACCTCAGCCATCAGGGTCCGGACCTGGTCTGCGAAACATCCTGGGGTCCGGACCTCAGCCCTCAGGGTCCGGACCTCCGCCCTCAGGGTCCGGACCTCATCCTCAGGGTCCGGACCCTCCCTGCATGACAGCTAGGGAGGCTTACGGGTTCCGGACCTCAGCTTCCAGGGTCCGGACCGGGTCTGCGAACCAGCATAATCTACTTACGGGTTCCAGACCTCATGTTCCAGGGTCCGGACCTCGTAGTTGGAAAACTCATTTTTTACAATTTAAAACACTTTGAATCCATTCTAAAGTCTTCCAAACACTTGTAAATAATTATAAATCATCATCAAGATTATTTAAACTTACCAAGCATCGTGAATTCAAACGGTGAGTCTTCGAGTCTTCAATCTTCGTCTATTTTTCTTTGAACCTTCAAGACTCCGACTCACTTCACGAAATATGCCAATATAAAATCCGTAACACCCCAATCACACAAAACGAGATGGCGGGACAGCGAGCACAAGCTCGAGGTGCCACGAACACAAACACACCCGAAAAGGCTCCCCGGGTTTCCGAAAAATGCCGAATTGGCACCGGAACCCAACGTCACTCATCCGCTGTCCTCGGAACTTCGAGACAGCGATGAGGAACAGCCAACAAGGCTAAGTGACGAATCCACGTCACTTGCGAAAACAGCAAGTGAGTCGCACGACTAAAAACACGCGTTTCGCCGACTATTTCATCAAAAAACGCACCGAAAATAAATCAGGATCTCCGCGAAGGGCGAAGGGGTTGGACAACCAATCCATAGGGTCTTAAGAGTCATGCCCTTGCTGCCCGCAGCATTGCAACGCTGCCACAAACACCAAAGTCCCAAAACAAGCAACGATTACATAAATAACAAGCGTAAATAAGGCCGTTCGAGCAATCCGTACGTTCGCACGACCTTCCGCAAGCACCAGCGGATAGGTAACGACGTCACGGAGACCGTGCTCACAGCCCCACTGCGACAGGACCATTCGCAAGCACAGAAAAAGCATAAAAATAGCGAAACATGCGATAGCATTTCAAAGGCCGAACGGCGAAACGGCTCACCCAAAACAAATTCTAAGGTGAGCATGATGATCAGCGCGTCGCCGCGATCATCGTGCTCACCTTCCCGGGCTTCGGGAGGCAGCAAGGAGCTCAAACACCAAAGCGCGGCCAAAACAAAGCAACAAGGGACCCCGGCCGGAGCAACAAGCTCCGGCCGGCTGCCGGCCGGCATGCACGGCCAGCGGCGGCCAGGGTCGGCTGCCGGGGAGGCAAGGAAGATGGGGCTCACCTCAGCCGGCGGCAGGGAGCGGCGGCGGCGGCGCGGGGAGGAAGCCAACTCTTGGGTTGGCTAGGGCACGGCGGCGCGGCAACGGACGGCGGCGGCGGCCGGCGGCGACGCGAGCACTGGCAAGAGGGGCCCGCCGGACGTTGGTTGGCCGGTGACCGCGACGAGGGAAACCGGCGACGGCGGCGGCGGAGCAAGCTCGGCCTCGTTTGCCCTAGGCGCCCAGCCAAAACCCGCGGCGGCTGCGGCGGCGCTCCAGCGGCACGGCGACGACCGGGGAGGCAGGGGGCGGCGCCGGAGGACCCAAGGGTGACAGCGCTCACCCTCTCAGGCGTCGGGAGGTGGCGGCGGCTCGGGCCCACAGGTCTCGGCCCGCAGCTGCCCTAGCAGCAGATGCAGCAGCTCGGCGACGGCTCCCGGCGGCGGGGCACGTCGCCGGCGGTCGTGCCACCTCAGGGGAGCTCAGGCGTGGGTTCCCCCTGGGTGCACACCGCAGGGAAGGAGAAGAAGAAGAAGAAGAAGGAGAAGAAGAAGAAAAGAAGAGGGAGAGGGTGGCCGGGGTTGCGCCGGCCAGGGGATGGTCGGCGGCGGCCGGCGGAGCTCGGGGAGGTGGCTGAGGGGCTGTTGGAGCTGGGGCTGCTTCTGGGAAGGCTGAGGAAGAGAGAGGGAGAGTGAGGTTCAACCTCCACTCACACACACACACAATACTCATAAACCCACTAGCACAATTGCAAAAACACCCCTCAAACACAGGAAATAGCCTCCCAATCCCTCACAGCAGGAACAAAATGCCCAAACACCCCTCCACAAGCAATCTCACGCAAAATGGTGCGAGAAACAGGGTCAAGATCGCGAAACTGCAAAAAGTACAATACGACCCCTCGGCAAAGAACATGCAATATCTCCCAATCTGTCCGTCGCATGTCAAAATGGATTACGCCATCGCGTTTAGCACTGCCGAGACATCGAACCTACCATTTTGAATCGTCAGAAACGGACTCCGAATTGCGCCGTTAAGCCGTTCTCTCTCCGCAACAAAACTTAAAACAATAAAAAAATACACTAAATATACTATATATATACATATATATATACCCATACATATATATACGTATACAGGTCAAATACACAGTAAAAGGGGAGAGGAACACAAAATTCAAACTTCCCAAAATTTGAATTCTCACACATACTTAGACCAAAACAAGTGCAGAGGGCTCGTACGAACTCCGACTATGCCACTACTCAACGGCTTTTCTCAAACCATTGAAGCTAGTGTAATGCTTCCTTCTCCATATGGTAGGATGCGAACGGGACCCTTTGGGCATCTAGTATTTGGTTAAATTTAAAAACTTGCTCTGCTTGATACACCTTTGTCATTGGATCCTCTCTATCAAATCAAGAAAACTCCAGGCATGTGATGTGAGGTAACGCCACCACAGAATTTTATGTAAAAGGAACCAGTGCCTCTTCCTTTAAGGGGGTTGGAAGTAGAGGACGATTTTTGTTGGAACTCGAGAGGGATGTATCTTCAGACAGTGCGTGCGGTCACACATCCATCTTCATGCTTATAACGATGATCAAATTCTTAAGATCATTAACAAAATCGCTAATGAATGTTACTTC
Source organism: Puya raimondii (assembly GCA_016920855.1). NCBI lineage: Eukaryota > Viridiplantae > Streptophyta > Magnoliopsida > Poales > Bromeliaceae > Puya > Puya raimondii. Next base: position 21,007,880 of record JABWPP010000050.1, on the reverse strand, counting down.
AGTGTCACGCCCCGGGCTAGTTCTAGATGCGGAAAAAAACGTGCTATTTTTTTTTTTTGAAAGCCTAGCCTGCGCCACGTACAGACCCGCCACAAATACAGGGTCCACTGTACACATGGACAGAACCTCCCCTGTATTTGCACGACGTCCACAACATACAACAGGATCACAACCACCATTCATTCATCACAACAACACAACAACACAAGAGATTCATACAGCTAGCAGTCCTTAAACTTGTATGAATCTAAGCAAGTCCTTAGGCGAAGGATGATGCAATGCACAAACAACAGATCATTCTAGAAAATTGCTCCTTACCCAGAAGCTTTATTTTGAAACCCTAATATCAAGCATTCAAGAATCATTTGAAAATCGTTCTCCACACGAGAACTCTCTTTTAAAATCACAAAAGCCGAACGATCGAAAAACCATTTGAAAACTGTTTCCCACACGGAAACCTTTATTTGAAAGCGCTACCAGGAGGGGTAGAAAGCCGAAGTACTCGATAATGAAGCGATCTAGAAAAATGTATACCACCAACTAGCCCAAGCATGCAATCATCACATAAGAATAATGAATAGATCCACAACACATAAGCATGCTAGAATATGTCCAAAAGGGTAACTGAACCACAAATCACATCTAACAGATAAGGGTAGGGTGATAACCAAATCTGAGAAAGTAGCCTCACAAGTCGGAACCTCTAGAGTTACTATCTAGGCGTGCCTCGCAGCGTCCCGACACTCACCACCCTGCTCACCTGAAAACAACAACGAGGGCGGGGGGGTGAGAACATGTAAACATGTCTCCCCTCCCAGTGGGTACCACAAGCCGACGAAGGTGAGGTGTACACATCGGCACGAGGGTCAACAAAAGATAGATATGGTATACAGTAGCACAAGTAAGTATGAGGCTGACATACAACTGAAATAACTATGCTACTGTAAGCAACTAGTATATGCATCAAAGGAGATAACCACAAAGTAAACCCAATCTATAACCACCGGGACGCACCCCGGGCACTGTCACAACCTGCTCAACCAACTGGCACAAACCTTCTGCACGCAACGCAGCAAGGCTCACGGGTCGGGACCGCTCTCCACGACCCTTTTTCGGAAAAGAAGCGCAAACGGTGGATCAGACCGTAGGCATACGTGAGGTGCTAGGGAGCTGTGACGATCGATGCGTATGCTCAATCCACAGAACGGCAACAAGCCGAGAAGCAACCAATAAACCACAACTAGAATCGCTCGGAACAACAGGCGATCATCACCGACCAACTAGGTCGTCTCAAGAACCATGCAAACCACAACTAGGATCGCTCGGAACAACAGGCGATCACCACCGACCAACTGGGTCGTCTCAAGAACCATGCAAACCACAACTACTCTACTATCCAAGCACGCATGTAAGTAGAGTCAACGGGAGTCAAGTGAACTAATAACTGAAATGCAAAAGAAGGGATAGAAAGGTATCACCGTAGTCCACTGAACCGACTCCGGATCGAAGTACCCACCTGTCGAAAGATCAAGTCTAACACCGACGGCTCTCGGGAACCGCGACAGGACCTACGAAAGACTCACAGGGTCAAGGTCCACCAAGTCGACGCTAAATACAAAGCTCTCACATCCCGAAATCGTCGGATCGCCTGGAAACCCACCGGGGCGATCCCGAAACCACACTAAGCCCCACAGGGGGGTACCAACAACCAAACCAGGCCCCTCGCTGTCCCCGAACACACAAAACCAAGTGATGGGACAGCGAGCACAAGCACGGGGTGCCACGAATACCAAACGCACCCGAAATGACTCTCCGGGTTCCCGGAAAATGCTGAATTGGCACCGGAACCCCTCGTCACTCATCCGATGTCCTCGGAACTTCGGGACAGCGATGAGGAACAGCCAACGAGGCTAAACGACGGAGCCAAGTCACTCGCAAAATCAGCGAGTGAGTCGCACGACTAGAAACACGCGTTTCGCCGATTAATTTATCGAAAAATGCGTCGGAAACCAATCCGAAACTCCGCGAAGGGCGAAGGGGTTGGACAACCAGTCCACAGGGCCTCAAGGATCATGCCCTTGCTGCCCATAGAGTCGCAACGCTGCCACAAACGCCAAAGTCCACAAACAAGCGACAAATATCAACATACAAGCACTAAGCAAAGCCGTTCGAGCAATCCGTACATCCGCACGACCTTCCGCAAGCACCAGCGGATAGATAACGATGTCACAGAGACCGTGCTCATAGCCCCACTGCGACAGAACCAGTCGCAGGCCGGGAAAACCCATAAAAACAGCATGCACATGCGATAAGCAAGCATAAATAAAAAAAAAAACGAGCGCTCCGTTCGTCCGCACGACCTTCCGCAAGCACCAGCGGATAGGCAACGACGTAACGAAGGCCGTGCTCACAGCCTCGCTGCGACAGGAACAGTCGCTGGCTCAAACCAACCATAAAAACAGTAAACATACAAGAACAAGGCCGACAAAGGCCAATCAGCGAAACGGCTCACCAAAACCTAAAACAGAGGTGAGCATGGTGATCAGCGCGTCGCCGCGATCATCGTGCTCACCTTCCCGGACCACGGGAAACAACAGGGGGCTCCAAACACACGGCGCGGCCAAAACAACACAAAAATGGCCCCCGGCCAGAGCAACCAGCTCCGGCCGGCATGCAAGGCCAGCGGCGGCCAGCATCGGCAGAGGAGGTGGCAAGGAAGAGGGGGCTCACCTCAGGTGGCAGCAGGAAGCGGCGGCGGCGGCGCAGGGAGGAAGCCGGCTCTCGGGTTGGCTAGGGCACGGCGGCGCCGCAACGGGCGGCGACGGCGGCCGGCGGCGACGCGAGCACCGGCACGAGGGGGGGGTCGCTGGACGCCGTCCTGCCAGTGACCGTGACCGTGACAAAAAGGACCGGGCGGCAGCGGCGGCGGAGCGACCTTCAGCCGCGGCTGCCCAAGATGCCCCTAGCCGAGCCCGCGGCGGCAGCGGCGGCGCTCCGGCGGCACGGCGACGGCCAGGGAGGGATGGACCGGCGGCGGCGGCGGTCCCGAGGGTGGCGGCGCGCACCCTCCGAGGCGGCGGGAGGCGGCGGGCGGCGGCGGCTCGGCTTCCAGCTACTCCTGCCCGCAAGCGGCAAGCAGGAGCCGCAGGCGGCACGGCGGCGCACCGGCGAAACGGGGGTGGCCGGGGAAGGAGGAGGCGACGGCGGCGGCGGCGGCTCCGGATGCCGGCAGGATGTCGCTGCGGCGGCGGGAGGCGGCGGCGGCTCAGATCACAAGCTGCTGCCCGCACTCCCCAGCAGCAACTAGCTGCGGCGGCGCGGCTCTCCGGCGGTACGGCGACGGCCGGGGAGGCAAGGGGCGGCGCCGGAGGACCTGAGGGTGAGGGTGCTCACCCTCCCAGGCGTCGGGAGGCGGCTGCGGCTCGGGCCCACCAGCCTCGGCCCGCAGCTGCACAAGCAGGAGCTGTGGCAGCTCGGCGGCCCACGGCGGCGGCTCCCGGCGGCGGCGCGCGACTCCGGCAGTCGTGCCACCTCAGGGGAAGCCCATGCATGGGTTTCCCCTAGGTGCACACCACAGAGAAGAAGAAAGAGAAGAAGAAGAAGAAAAGAAAGGGAGAGGCTTGGCCGGGGTTACTCCGGCCAGGGGGTGGCCGGCGGCGGCCGGCCAAGCTCGGGGAGGAGGTTGAGGGGCAGGGGGAGCTAGTGCTCACCTCTGGGAGCTGAGGGGGAGAGAGGAAGTGAGTGATTCCAACAAAGCACACACACACACACACACACACACACTTAAACACAAATGCACAATTGCATTTACACCCCTCAAACTCAGCAAATAACTCCTCACAACAGGTACAAAATACCCAGACACCCCTCCACAAGAAACCTCACGCGAAACGGTGCGAGAAACAGGGTCCAGATCGCGAAACCAAAAATGTGACATTCGACCTCTCGGCGAAGAAGATGAAAGATTTCTCAAACCATACGTCGCATGTCAAAATGGTTCACGCCATCGCGTTCAGCACTGCCGAGACATCGAACCTACCATTTTAGATCGTCAGATTTGGACTCCGGATCGCGCCGTTAAGCCGTTTTCTCTCCGCGACAAAATCTCAAAAACCCTAATATCCACTAAAAACCACATATACACATATATATATATATATATATATATATATATATATATATATATATAAACCAGTATATATATACGTATACAGATCGAAAACACAGTAACGGGGGTGAGGAACACAGAATCGAAATTTTCCAAAAAAATTCGAATTCTCACATTCAGTCTCCAATTTGTTGAATCAAGCGTCGACATTGAAAAATTGGACGTTCATCTTGTTTTTTCTTATGAATTCCCCGTCCATCTTCCTCAAGATATTTTATTTTGTGCTCAAGTCAGGACCATACAAGGCTTTGATACCTATTACCATGGCTCTACTATATCAAAAGAAATAGTCAATCACTTTGAGATGATTGGACCTCGTGAGAGTAGAAAAGTAAAGAGAAGAAGACGTATAAGACAGAAAAAGAGAAAATTCTGGTTATTAATTTCTTATTTCAAGAATTACATTAATTTGAGCCTATATGCTCAAATCACGCGTTAATTTAATATAATGTTATTACCATAAATAAATCTATTCCTAAATACAGAAATATTTAAATTACATTTGAATTTCGTACTTAAAAGAAAGCTATCTGGGGTCGCACCATAGTTTTGTGTAAGGGGAAAAAGAGAAGAATTAACTTCCGGGAGCAAGCCTCATGTCATAATTAATTCAGCCCACCGTTAGGACGGTCACCGTTTTTTTGGGTATCAAATGCAGTGTTCCCCAAGGTGCCTACTGGACTAGCAGACGCCTTCGTAATCCATTGTGTATATCACCAACATCTAAACGGCAGCAATTAAGTCGATTAAGAACAAAGGGCTATTTACAAGCTTCACACAAAAGAAAATTATAACTGCTACAAAGGGCTCGTTTGCAGTTCGAGAGGCGCAAAAACAAGGATAACATGCTGGACTATCTCCATTACTAAGTTCGCTGAGGCAGTAGCTGAGCAAAATTCTATGGGTTTATCGTTAAGATTTATAAGAAGAATTGGATATTATTCACACTTTTCTTCTCTTTTTTTTTTTCTTTTTTTTTTTTTTGTCAATCATAGCCATCAGATCAAACTATGCTCAAGTCTCTAATAAGAAACTAAATATGAGTGTGAATTGAATAAAAATGATCAATGAATTGTATCGAATCTGCTTTTATGCAGTCTTCTGTAATGTGTCCCTCAAAAAAAAAATTTAGTTTTCTTTACTAAGTAATATCAGTGGTCATTTCCTACTAAAGACAAAAAAAAGAAAAAGGACTAAAATACCAATCCTTCATTATTTCTTCAAACATACACGCCTTTACAACACAGAGCCTTCAACAGAGAGCCTTCAGAAACCTTAAAACAGTTCTCTGTCTCTCCAACTTTTCCTTCTTCTTAATTTATAATAATTACAACACGTCCGCTGCTTAATTGATCCACCACATAGTAATTCCAACAAGAACAATTATACAATTGGAATTCAAAAGGCTCTCTGCGTGATGAGAAATTAAAAGCATCTACCTATTATATATATACTACTATGACACACAAAAGAGACTATTGATTCAAGCAAGCAAATTAATTAAGTATAAACCAATAATAATAAATCACTTAAAAGAAGGAGCGCTTTGATGGCGCCCTACCCACGGCCCTCATGAAATTGGCCAGCTCCAGTACCCTCGCCGCCTTCGTCCCCCTCTTAGCCTCCGCCGATGCCCTCTTCTCTTCGGCCTTGCGCCGCGCCCGCACCACGTCGTTCTGCGCCTTCTCCATCGCCCTCGCCCTCTGTTCCTCCAGCTTCCTCTGCGATCCCCAATTAAAAATTAATAATCTCATAAGTAAACATTCCAACAATAATAGCTAGCGTGCGGACGGAAAATTCAAGATCAAAATTATACAGGACGCTTTCTTATAAATAAAGCACCTCTATTTTCTTCAGCCAGGCCGTGGCCTTCTCGACCTGGTCGCTCTCCCAGCCGTTGATCTCGACCTCTTCGCGTTTGAACCTGTTGTTTAGTTTGGCGACCTCGGCGGTCTGCCAGGCCGATATCTTGCACTCGACCTCCTCCTTCTTGACCTGCACCACGGAGACCTCCTCCAGCGCGGCCGCCCCCGCGGCCACGGCCTCGGAAGGCGGGGCGCGGCGTCGCGGGGAGGGGATGGGGTTGGTGTCGGGGACGATGGCGAGCGGGTTCGTCTCCTCGAGGCGGTCCTCCTCGCCGATCCTCGCGAGGGCGGTCTCGTTGTCGACGTTGCTGGCGGCGTCGCCCAGCTGCATGGCGGAGCCCGCGACGACCATCGCGCTGAACTCCCTGCTCATCGTCGAGAACTGCTCGCTCAGGGCTGCGTCGCTCCCCACCGAGAGCGCCGCGGACGACCGGTGGTGGTGGCTCGAGTACTCCCCGCGCCTCCCGCCCGACGATCGGACCGACAACGGCGGCGGCGGCGGCGGCGGAGTCAGCGGGTGGATGTCGCGGAATTCGGCTTCGTGCGGCGGATCATGCTCTTCTCCGGTGCTGTCAGGCCGCTGTTGATCATTCAACATGTCAGGTCGGAGGGATCAAGAAGCGCTCTCTGTTGCTAAGGCTGCAGGAACAAGTGGTGGGTAATCCAAGTAACCATTTGTTATTATGTATGTGTATGCGTATGTGCTTTCTTAGATAGACAGGACTTTTAATGCTATGAAAGCAACCGGAGACAGGGAGAGAAAGAGAGAGAGAGCGCGGGGAGAAATGGAATGAGCATGGCACCAGCTACTTTCTTAAATAGATAGATAGATAGATAGAGGAGTATAGTGGCAACCGAGAAACTTTGCGCGCACTAGAGAGTGGGATATTTTAATTTTTCTTTTTCTTTTTTTTTTCTTTTTAACTTTTCTTAATTGGGAATATGGGTTGGGTTTCTCCTATGAATTAAGTGGTCTGAGTCACATATCCATATACATACATTCGATACATGTTGTCGTTTCACTGGATTTTTAATGTTTAAAAAGTGTGCAATTAATTAAGTGGTCCAGAGTGATTAAGTCGGTTTGAATACGACTTATCATGTCTTTGTCTTGAGCTCAATCACTCTGGTTTGAACACGGCTTAATTATCATGTCTTTGTCTTGAGCTTAGACCGACTCAAAAACAAAACAAAAGAAGCTTCACGGGCATTTCGTTCAAATAATACACATTTGATTTTTTTTTTCTTTTTTTAACATGTCCATAAATTTTTATTTGCTAAGAAACTCTCCAAAACCAATACAATAAATTCAACAAGCTAAGAGCTCGAATTATTGTTTTTTCTAAAACACACAAGGAATGTAACCTCCTATCTTTTGGATAGTCTTTTGTCCCGAATAACTACTAGTCATTCTGAGCAGTGGTTATTACATAAAGTACATTAATTTAGTTATATAAGAAAACATAAAATTTTATTTATTAATTTTTTTAACAGTGCTTTAGTGACTTAGAGAATCCTACTCGTTCACAACTTATTCACTCATTCAACTTTTTTTTCACTAATTAGATTATTGACTTACTAAATTCTTTTGCTTTAAACCATTTCGCTTTAGATCCTCTTCAATTAATTCCTTATATAAGTCTATAATTTTAAGCTGAACAGTATCCAAATTATTCTCACCGAAACGGCAACAGAAACTGTATGTAGTGTCCGGTGCTCGCTTCTTTGTCCTGATCGATGTGGAATTAACCATTCTTTTTAACAGTAGATATTTTGCTCTTTTCACCTACCTGTTTTATATTTTCAACGCTAGTCAATGATATGGTATGGCCCCACTCATTGTTGTTCATTTATGACATTTAATGTTGGTCTTAATTGAGTTCACATCGAACAAAGATCTTCTAAAATATTTGTTCATATTATATTTTATTAATTGGTAAATATATAGAAAAATATTAAATTTAAAGCTTCTTAAAATGAGGAAACTTAAGCTTCAAAAAACTTGAGTCAATAGAAATAATAATTCAAGAATAATCTTGACAACCTGCAATCATCAAGAGGAAACCCATGTAAATTTCACGCTGTGGCACATTTACTCGACCAATCAAGATTATTTTTCATATGTGATCCATTTAAGAAATATACTTCATTCACGAGCAACTGAATTACAGTCATTTCCTCGAAAATAAATTTCCGCATTGCGTGAATCATGCATTCTCGCTTCTACGATTTTGTTTGAAATCTGATACTGATGCGGGACGATCAAAATTTCGGATAAATTTCAATCAGTGCGGATAAGGCGGAGACGGCTCCATCTACTTCGGTTGGGACAAGAATCAAAATAGTTTCAGCGAACTACTTTAGTTGGAATAAGGATCGAGGTGGTTTCGTTGGATTAGAAGAGTTGTTAAACCAAATTGGTTATAAATATAATCAATTTGGATAAGAATAAGAATGTTATGTGATTATTTTTCAAGTATTTTGTTATTATCTTTTTTGTAAATCTGAAAGGCTATAAATAGGGACCTTATTGGCTCTTGTAAAATCACTCTAGTTAGAGAGAGTAAATATACAAACTCTTCCACATAAAAGTTATTATATATATATATATTTTTTTATTTTTTTTTCTTCTCTAATTTGGTTTCAGGTATCCATTCGGAAGGCGCTGCGAAATTGTTTCCTCCTTCGATGGATCAAGTGGTATCAGAGTGTGCATTGTGCGAACCAGAAGCGTCTACAGAGCTACAAGCGAACAACTCTCCATCCTCGACATCTTCCGCAGGCCACCGAAGAGAAACATAGAAAGCGCACCTACCATGTCTGCAGACAAGTAGATAACGATGCCGTCCGACCTTGTTGCCCAGGTCGTCGCATTGTCTGACGACATGAAAACCGTCTTAGATTGGATCAAGGCCCAATCTCCAGCATCATTGGCAATGCCGGTGGAGAAGAGCGATCGGCTCTCAGGAACCCTACCTCCAAAGGCGCGTGTGACACTGATGAAGGGCGATGCTGAGGATACCTCGGGTACGTGAGACGTCGACGACTCCGACGATGACGGGAGCATGGCTCCGTCGCTTGCAAAAGGAAGGTCGGAACTGTTCAAGGTTGAAGCCAAAGTCGAGATCCTCAACTATGACGGCGCTGTCGACGCTGAAAAGCTGGATGCGTAGCTTGACCAACTGGAGACGTACTTTGACTTCTATAGCTATAGCAACGCGAAAAAGGTAATTTTCGCAAAGATGAAGCTGGTAGGTCACGCATTGACCTGGTAGAAGGCTACTCTCCAAACTTTCGCCAAAAAGAAGTTCACATGGAGTCAATTTAAGCGATTGATCCACCAAAAATTCTACCCTATAGGGTATGAAGAGCAGCGGTGGAAGCTGCTGACATGTCCTGCGCCAAAGGCGCGACCAGACAGTGCAGGACTATACCACCGACTTTCGGCGCCAAGCCTTGGCGCTTGGCATCTCCTTCGACGATTCACAGATTTTTCACAAATATATCGTCGGGTTGGATGTGTGCATCAATCATGAGCTCCGCCTCTTCTGTGTTCGTGATATCGCCTCAACGAGCTAAACAGCCATGGCGATTTAGTGGAAGAACAAGCTGTCTCACAGGTAGAAGCCATCTAGGGAGTCTGCTGAGGTCACCAAAAAGTCCAAAAAGAAGGGCTTTAAAGAAAAGGGGCCCTCTGATCCTGACTTGTACTGTGATCATTGTAAAGTCATAGGACATGTCAAGGATCGATGCTGGAAGCTCTATCTAGAGTTGAGACCGAAGAAGAAGGACGACCGTGGCAGACGCACAACGGCGGCAGCAATGACAACGACAGCATCAACAAGTGATACTCTTATCTTAATCAGACGGATTGATAAGGCGGACACTAGCTTGTCTCTAATGGCTATGCCAAAGAAGACAAGCCCATGCCCACCAAATCCGACTGATAAGAAAGAGGAGTTATTTACTTTCCGAGTTCAAGTCAAAAATAAGGTGATCGATGCCATCATCGATCCCGGCAGCCAAAAGAACTTGATCTCGGAGAACCTAGTTCAAAAGCTGGGTTTATCAACTACACCATACCCACACCCATATCCGTTTGGATGGATTAACAGCAACATCGAGATGAAGATCGATAGCCAGTATAAGGTGAAGTTTGCGATGACCGGCGTCTACATCGACGAAATGGTGTGTGATGTTGTGCCACCGAACATTTGCAACCTTATCTTTGGCAGTTCGTACCTATGGGACCGCGATGCTATCTTCTTCCATCGTCCCTAACAATACCAATTTATTAAGGATGGATAAAAAATTTTATTCACCACGGAGCCATTATCAATAATCGTAGACCTGGTGACTGCTTACCAGGTAAAGAGGATGACCAATGCCTGCCAAAAATTTGCCTTACTAGTCATTCGGCCGATTGAATCAGAAGAGACAAATAACAAGGTATTGAGCCTAGCATGTAAGGAAAGAACTGACGATGTCGCCAAACTGAGTGGCGAGCATTAGGATTTGTTCCAGGAACTTCAGGGGCTTCCACCAAAATGGGCCGTGGAACATGAGATCCAGTTGATCAGCGATACTCTGTTACCGAACCTCAGCATGTATCAACACTCGGTAATGGAGAATAAGGAAATAAAGCGACAGATGACTAATTTGCTCAAGAGTGGTGCTATCAAACCGAGTAGATCCCCCTGTAGATCCCCGACCATGTTGGTACTAAAGAAAGACGGCGGATGGCGAATGTGTATCGACTACCGCGCCTTCAATAAAATCACCATCAACAACTGGTACCCCTTGCCACAAATCGATAATCTCTTGGACCAACTGAAGCATGCTCGCTACTTCACCAAGCTGGACCTAAAGTCCGGCTATCATCATGTCTGGATTTGAGAGGATGACACTCGAAAGACCGCGTTCAAGATACGACAAGGCCTGTTTGAGTGGCTCGTCATGCCCTTCGGCCTTTGCAACGCTCCGGCCACTTTTATGCAGCTTATGAATGGCATTCTGTGCCCCTTTCTTGATGACTTCGTGATCATCTACCTTGACGACATTCTCATCTACAGTCGATCGTGGGAGGAGTACCTGGCGCATGTCAAGAAGTTTTCATGCTGCTCGAGGAACACCAACTTCGCTTCACCTCTAAAGAGTGTGAGTTTGGCAAGCAAAGCCTAGTGTACCTCGAGTTTATGGTAGGCGGTGGCGAGCTTCAAATCGACCCCAACAAGGTCAGGGCCATCAAGGAGTGGCCTCAGCCCAAAAACGTGATGGAGGTGCGGAGCTTTATGGGCGCTTGTCAATATGTCCGAAAGTTTATTCGGCAGTTTTCTGTCCTTACTGTCCCGCTACATGCACTGACGAAGGCCAACAAAAAGTTCAAATGGAGCTCAAAATATTAGGACACATTCCGACTTTTGCAACGGAAGATATGTGAGGCGCCAGACCTTGTCCTGCCAAATCTGCAACGACCTTTTGAGTTGGAGGCAGACGTGTCGGGATACGCCATAGGGGCTATCTTGATGCAAGATGGTCAGCCTGTGGCATACTACTCCGAAATATCCAGGGAGCTCAAAAAAACTACCCAACTTACGACAAGAAACTCTTGGCACTACACCAAGCGGTAAAGCATTAGTGGGTCTACCTCCTAGGCAAGAAAAGATGTTGCACACAGACCACCGCCTGCTTCAGTACCTTCAAACGTAATCCAAATTGCAACATGCACGTCACATGAAGTGGATGACATACTTGCAGCAGTTCAATCTGGTGATCAAGTATAAGAAAGGCGTCACAACAAACTGGCTGATATGCTATCGTAACCACCAGTGGCAACACTTTGTTTGTCGGTATTTATACAAGTTCAACCAAATTTTTTATGAGTATGCCAGCTTGTATGCAGAAGCCTCAGATTTTTGAATGGCGCTAGCTGACATAAAAGAAAAATAACTTACTGAGTTTGTCTTGCAAGGCGGTCTACTATACAAGGGTGCACTGCTATTGGTACCTAAAGATGGCAATGGAGTACAATGGACTCGAGAAGCCCATACCTCGAAGGTGGCAGGTCACTTTGGAATGAACAAAACCTTGCAAAATCTCCAGTGCTACGTCTATTGGCCTCACATGCAAAACGATGTGGTGCGATTTGTAAAGGGATGCGTCCTATGCTATACATCCAAGCCCCTAATCGAAAAGTGGGCCTCTATATCCCTCTTCCAATGCTGACTCGTCCTTGAAAAAGTATCTCTATGGACTTCTTAGGAGGCCTCCCGAGGACCCGATGCAGACACGACTATCTTTACTTGGTGATCGATCAATTCTCCAAAATGATAGTATTTGTGCCGTGCAAGAAGACAATCACCGACGAGAAAGTTGCGCGGCTGTTCTTCCAATACGTTTGAATGCATTTTGGGCTGCCAAGCTCGATTGTGTCTAACTTGACAGCAGTTTTCTAAGCAACTATTGGTGGTCTTTATGATCTATGATGGACATAAAGTTACAATGGAGTACGCATTCCATCCTCAAATCGATGGTCAGACATAAGTGGTCAACTTGACGGTTGTACATCTGCTGCGAGGGTACAACAGCTCGACATCTCAAGACTTGGGACGAGAGCCTTCCATACTTGTAGTTCGCCTTCAATCGAGCTATGCACACTTCTACTGGCAAGACTCCTTTTTGAGGTGTTTTTGGGTTATTTGCCATAAAGCCCATTCGACTTGGCATTTACAGTCGAGCAACCACAGACCGCCAAGGAGGAGAGTGAAATGGCTAAAGCACAATTCTTGTTGGAGGGCATTAGGAAAGTGTAGAGCGAGGTGGAGCGACAACTGTAAAAATATCAGCAGAGATATAAAGAACGACATGACCGACATTGAGTGAAGGTCCACTGCCAAGAGGTGATCTCTTCTGGCTCCATTTCAATAAAGAGCACTTGAAAGGCGAGGATAAGAAGCTTAAACCTATCTGCTATGGACCTTTTATGATCCTGCATAAGATTGGTGAGAACGCTTGTCAATTAGAGCTGCCCACATACATGAAAATATATTCAGTCGTGAATATCGATAATCTAAAGTCCTTTGAGCCATCAGTGCTGGACGATGAGCCCGGACAAGTACTACCATCTGTGGAAGATCTCGGTAGAACACGAAGAGCAACTAGCTAAGGATACTATCCTAGAACGTAAGGTCACGACGACACGCAAAGGTGAACGTGAATCCTTCCGTATCGGACGGAAAGTGGTTCACAAGGGAAGCTGGAAAAACTTGGCTTCCTCACTTACAGTTCTAGATCTAACAGGTGCTGGTTCCTCCCCAAATTGGGGAACCATGATCCTGGACAATCAAAATTTTGGATAAGTTTCAACTATTGCGGATAAGGCGGAGGCGGTTCCAACTATTTCGGTTGGGATAAGGATCGAGATGGTTTCAGCAAACTACTTCAGTTGGGATAAGGATGAAGTGGTTTCGGTGGATCAGAAAAAGCACAACTTGTTAAACTAAATTGGTTAAGAATAGAACCGATTTGGATAAGGATAAGATGTTATGCGATTGTTTTTCAAATATTTTATCCTTATCTTCTTATAAGCCTAAAAGGCTATAAATAGAGGCCCTATTGGCTCTTGTAAAAGCACTCCAAATTAGAGAGAGTAAATATATAAACTCTTGCACATAAAAAATATTGTCCTTTTTTTTTTTTTTCTCTTCTCTAATCTGGTTTCAGGTATCCATCTGGGAGGCGCTGCGACATTGCTTCCTCCACCGACGGATCAGATACGAGCTGTTTGGAAGGTTTTGGTCATTGGACTATAACTTTATGTACAAGTTCAAGAATGTAATTCATTTGCTGATACCTATTAAATCCAACATTTACCCCTCCTCTCTCTCTCTCTCTCTCTGAGTTTATGCATTCACCTTTTTTTCGTGCTTTCAATTTGTTTTGATTAAGAAACTTTCAAAATGACGATTGGCTCAATTAGTTTGATTTAGAGTATTTGAAGTATTTGAATAAATTTTGTGATTTTTAAATAAAAACCTCATAAAAAGTGATAATACAATACTAAAATTTTAGGTAAAAAAATATTGATTCCACTTTACATAGCATAAAATGCTTTCTATCAAAATTGTATCGGATTGGGATATCCTAAGATGGCTAAATTATGAGCATTTCATATCAATCATTAAAATTATCGATTTTGAACTATTTCAATCACTAGGTAAATAATATCAAAAAAATTATGAACTTTATTTATGCATTAGATATTCTAGATCAACTTTGCAGGCCGATCGTTGGTTTGAAAGTCTTCATCGAAAAAAAATACTTTGGAAGTATGGAAGTCTATTTAATTCTAAGTTGTTTCTGATGGAGGGACTTCCGAATTAGCGATCGGCTCTATTAAACTTAATTTCAAAAATCTAAGTTATCTATAAAATAAATATTAAAATTTTTCGATATTATTTACCTAATAATCAAGTGGTCTTAATTTGAACGACAAAAAATAAAAAATCTCATAAAAAATGATGATACAACACTACAATTTTTAATAAGATGTAGTATTTTGATATTAATTTATAAGTATAATTAGTTTAATTAATATCATAAAAATCTCATAAAAATTAAAATTATGTTTAATTAATATTTTGATATTAATTAATTAGATAAAATATTATTAACTTATAAGTATAATTAGTGTTTTTGCTGCTATTCCAATTTAACAATCCAAACACTACTTACTCAGAAACAATCCAATATTTATCCAAACTAAATTGTACTCTAGTCCTACTTATAACTGAACTTACACATATTCCTGAAATAAGCAGTTCTTATTTATATCCGAACCAAACGAAGCCTAAAAGAATTACCTCTTTGGGAAGAAATTATATTCCTTTCAGAATATTATAATATTTACTAAATCCTGAAAATTCAGGTAATATAGTGTGCGACAAACGCATTCTTAAACCCAATAAGACACAAGCGCAAAGAGAAATCAAGCTCCCGAGAGGCTGAGCATATAATTGGCAATCGGGAAAATAACCACGGCGTACGTTCTGCCGTTAATTAATTAGTTGTTTGCGCCATACTTACTGAAGCAGCACTTAAGGAACGTAAAATCAGTAAATATACGGGTAGAACAGACGAGTATACATGTTGCATGCTCTCGTACTGAAGCCAATCAAAATCAATGTCAATATATTAACAATATTTATATGTAAGAAGAGTTTTACGGGGGAGACGGTTCTCGATTGAAATTTCCAACTTTCTTTCATAGCGCGTTGGAGCCAAAGATTCCATCTTTCAATTCGAAGCCATTAATATGCCCTTCCCCACCACGACATGGGGAAAGCCACAGCGGCAGTGAGCGACTGGCGAAGCAAAAGCAACAGGGGATTGTCGGCGAGGCCGCTCAATAGGAACACGACACGTGGAGGTGGCCCACACGAGCACGAACGTGGGCCCCGCGCCCACGTGGCGCGGCCTCGAGAGCGGTAGCTAGCGATCCACCCCCCACCCCAACCCCTTTTTAACTTCACCCCCCATGCAATTAACGGTGGGACGTACTACGTGACGCCATTACCGTCGAAAGAGGGGCACTCCGCGCGCGACTCGGCCTCCTCCATGCGATGCCATGCCATGCCATGCCGTCTCTCTCTTGATTTGCCTATCGATCTATTGGCTCCCAGTAATGCCGCGTGGAAACTCCGCTAAAGTGACTTTAATTACTTCCCATCGCCATTCGTAATCACAAAATTAAAGAAGAAAAAAAAGAAGGAAAAGGACCGGAAATATGGAGAGGGAATATATATATATTTTATTTATAATTAGTGCCTGTACCAGGTGTATCGCTACTGTAACTCATGCATGCACCACATGAAAGGCGTGTTAGGTAGTTGCTTGAAACTGTTATTCCCGATCGAGTCATCCTCATCCTCATAAATAATTAAACCCTAATCCAATAGATATGTTGCTAACTAAGTATCTGTTATTTGATAGTCTCTGCTGCTATCTCTTGTCAGAGTACGTACATCGTGTGGTTTAACTGATATTCGCTACATACGTAAGCTCGCCGTGATGTTAAAAAAATTGACTTGTGAGTGAGATGGTAGTGTGCTAACGCCGAATTCATATATATTCAATAGATATGAGTTGATGTGCAAAATCTAATTATTTGGCCTGTCCGTAAAATATCACCAAGTGGGAAAATCTACGGATGGAGTAGCTAGGCATTAAGTAGTAGCGAGGAACCAATGATACTAATTAAGAAAGAATATTCTTAGTGTCATAGAAATACATTTGCAGAATTTATAATTTTTGATATGTTAGTCTTTTAAATGTCACGAAATGTGATCTTATTTTAATAGTTTTATGATAGGTGTTTAGAATTAATGCGATATACAGAACATCTAGCTAGCGCGTGCTTTATTGATTTCTCATATATTAAAAAAAAAAAGGTCTGGATTATTAGTCCATCAACTAATCTTTAAAGTCGAAGCCCATAGTTTAGCGAAGTAGTTAGCTACTAGACTTGAACAAATTAAGCGTTGACAGAAAATTAGTTTCAAAATCTTTGTAACTTTGTATATTTCTGAATATTTAATTTGATTTTGTTGGGAACTGTTTTAGATCGATATTGCCATCACTAGTTTGCCTACCCACTATCGGCATATATTTTCTCTAAAGAGAGGGGCAAAAAACACAAACACACACACACACACACACAAAAGAAAAAAAAAAAAGAAAAAAAAAGAAAAAAAAAGAAGAAACAAGAAAAGGGAATCTGATCTCTTTCATGGGATAAGGATTGTGTTTTATCTCTTGGGGTTTAATTAAGCGGAGAGCCAATGGGGTGGGAGCACTTGGGTTATGCTGTTAACGCTGAGCTTTCCCCCTGATGTGAAATTGTGACGCCATGCACTTGGTGCTTAGCTCGTGCGGCGGCGAAGGGGTGACACGTGTGCGGAGGCCACTCTAAAAAGAAATTGGCCTACGTGGTGTACGTGTACGCGGGATGTGGCGTGTGCTTTCGTGGCAAAGATAGCGAGTTCCAAAACACGTGATTTGGACGAGGACTCGGGAGAAGTTTTCGTAGTTTGATTCTTCTTTTTTTTAAATTTTTTTATTTTTTTATTTTATAATAGAGGAGTTTGATTCTTTTACTTCATTGTATTAATTATTATGTTATTATATAATTGAAGTAGGTAATTTGGAAATATATGACGATTAAAAGTATTATTAATTAGGGGGAAGAAAAAACATAAAGAGACACTCCATCTATTTTAGCTCTTTTACAAATAAATATCTAAACTTTCAATTTTAATAATCAAACCTCCTAAGCATTATAAATTTGTTCAATTGATCTCCCTCTTTTCAATTAAAGTTACTAATCACGCAGCCTTTTAATCATATATCTCACATACAATTTTATAAAACTTCAAAACATACCAAAATTATTTATTTATTCTAACATATTTAAAAAAGTAGTGAAATCAATTTTAAGTTCCTTTTGTTCTTCAATTCTCATACTTCATTATTCAAATGGAAAGAAAAATAAAGTTTCTAAACATTTTGAAGCCTTACAAAGATTACAAGTACAACATCTAATCAAAACAATTGTACGTATAATTAATAACTTTGCTTAAGAAGAGGGGCCTGTTAATTACCAAAACCGAAAGTTTGGATCTCTATTTAAAAATATGATAAAGTTCAAGGGTCTTTGTACATTTTTTCCTATCAATAATGAAAATATATGGACATACCCTTCATATGGGCAAATTTGAAAGGAACAGCTCAACTTTATTATTTTTTGAACAATACTATTAGTACACTCTAAAATGGGATGTATAATTTTACATCCACTTCTAAAGGTGTTCGTGGACCGGATCGAATCTGATAGTTGATATACTGTACCGATACCCTAAAAAGAAACGGGTAGGAAAAAGAATATGCCCTACCCATTTTATTTTGGGTCAGGTTCGAATCTGGATATTTAAGTTACTAATATACTTATCAGGTCTGGATAGTGACTGTATACTATCCACTTAAGACTGAATACGGATCGGGTCTAGATCGGGTATGGATACCCGTTTGCTCATATTATTTTAGACTATTAAATCGTCTATGGACAAATCATAAACATTTCATTATAGAAAACTCGCGTTCTAATGAGTTGCACTCAGTTAGAGAGATTAGAGAGGTAAAGAGAGCGGCTGGAGTTTGATTTTTTTTTTTTTATTCCTTTCCTTAACTCCGGCAATAAACAGAGATAGGAAGATTCAAGCATAAGTAAAATTTCTCTTATTTTTTTTTATAGAAATTTCTTAGAACAAATGTATAGAGACCCCTCAAATTTTAGAAGTTCCGTGTGTAGTCATCTAAACTTTTAATCTTTGCAAAAGACTCCCTAAATTTATCAAATTATTTAATAGCTTCCACTTTTGAATCAAAGTTGACAAGTACATAGTCATTTTAATCACTTGTATTGATTATAATCTTATAAAATTATATAATACAAAAAATTTCCTATGTTATTGTAATATATAAAAAGACGCAACAAGAGAAAAATAGATTTTTTTTTTTTTTTGTATTTTGAAGTTATACACATTTATATATAAGAGACACAATCAAAATAATTGTTAAATTAGTAACTTGGCTGCATGATAGCTAGGGACATTCAACTATTTGCAAATAGAGTTAAAATTTTAATAACTTAAAAAGTCATTAAATTTGGTAAAAAATTTAACCTAACTAAGCATAAAAAAAAGAAGAAAAGTCTGAGGGTTCAATTGAAAATTTTGATAAAGTTGAGGGGTCCATTACAAATTAAATGGCCTATAGTTGAGGGTGTCTCCATACATTTTTACCTATTACTGAGATTTAGATTAATTTTAACTAAAATTGTAAAAGTTAATCTTTTAAAATAATAGCGCCATACAGTTTTATGAAATAAATTAAAGAAAATAAAAAATAAAGTGTAAGGTATGATTTAAATTTTAAATTTCAAATAAATGTAAACTATAAAATCTTAGTAGAATAAATCGAATAAATCAAGATTGAATAAATTTGGACAGCACAAATTGTTGTAAATAAGCTTAGAATAAATTAATTTGGATCAACGTTAGAGGTTTTTTTTTGCTTTGAATTGAAATAATACTATCTTAAGGATACAATTTTATTATACTATATTTATACATATCAGATGCAGAAAAATGTATGGGTTCCCCACAACAAAAGGCAATTTGGGAATAATTCTCTCCTAAATTTTTGAATTTTTTTTAATTAAGCTTTTTTTTTTTGGGTTAAAAATAGAGATTTTATCAAAGCCATCCAATTTTGTTAAATTTAACAATCTTATTCATACTTTAATTACAAGATAAAATTAAAATAATTAAAAGTTAATAATATATATAAGGATGTTATTAGTAGGTGAATTACACTTTTGGTCCTCAAGTACGAGG
The DNA here is from genome assembly GCA_016920855.1 of Puya raimondii. Taxonomy (NCBI): domain Eukaryota; kingdom Viridiplantae; phylum Streptophyta; class Magnoliopsida; order Poales; family Bromeliaceae; genus Puya; species Puya raimondii. The sequence continues at coordinate 20,988,396 of JABWPP010000050.1, read as the reverse complement.
CATGTGACATTTTAGTTTCGAATTTTAATTTGTCGCCATTTCTGCCTCGAACTATGAAGCGCGTGACATTTTAGTCCTCAAACTTTAATTAGTGGTAATTTATTGCTCGAATTAAGTGACATTTTAGTCCGCAAACTTTCTGAATTGTAGCAATTTCCTACTTGATGATGCAATAATAATTAAAATACTATATTAATTCAATATTAAAAATTTATCAATATTTATTTTAAAAAAAATTTATGGAGTTTGATTGCAATAATTTAGAAAGTTTGAAGACTTAAATATTACACACCTTATAGTTCGAGCCAGGAACTTACAACTAGTTAAAATTTGAAGATTAAAGTTTCATGTGCCTCGTAGTTCGAATAAAAAATTACAACGAATTAAAGTTTGAGGACTAAAGTGTCACGCTCCTCATAGTTTGAGGACCAAAAGTATAATTTCTTCCTATTAATGTAACTTTTTTTTAACTCTAACTAACTAATAATGACCTAAATTTTTTTAAAAAGATCAAAAATTAAAAAAGCGTCAACCAAAAGAGGTACAGTTGGAGGGCCTATATGAAAATGGGCTATAAAATATAGTTGAGGAGAACTTCATACATACATACCTGTCTCAGGAAATAGAATATTATTCACTGTTTGGATGTTAATATTATTGTCAAGATATAATAACATCTTTTATGAAAACAATTGGACCGATTTAAGAAAATGATGGATGGAGTTAAGGAAATGGAATGTCTCTTCTAGACTATCGTAGAAGAGACTTACAATATTTTCCATCTGGACGGCCACTAATAAGCAAAGAAATTATAATATCTATTATTACAAACAAATTCTTACACAGAGGATTGTAGATAAACTGTGCGCTTCCGATGGCTATCGTTGAACTCAACCAACAAGTCCCATCTTCTTGTCGTCACGTACCGGGCTAGATAGTGATGTTGGTGCTTGGACTGACATGCGGTGCGTAGAAAATGGGCCCGGTGTAAATTGGGCCTTCTTCGGGCTGGCTATCCGGGAGTAGATTTCCCAATGGGTTCAATTTCGTATGTTGGCCTAGTTTGGTTATGTAAAAAACAACATACTCTTCATGATGGTCGTCACAATTATTTTATAGCATAAAACGGAGAGAAAATTAAATATACTTTTAAACTTTTTGAATCTTACCCATATCCATGCTACTTATGAAAGTGGGAGGTTTTTTTTTTTTTTTTTTCCATCAATATTGCCACTATCATAACCTCCTACCAATATCGAACCGCTAGCTAGTTGTCAGTAAAAACTTTATAACCACCAGATACTTTTATTTTAAAAATAATTTAATATTATATAATAAATTTAGGAGACGGATAATAAAAAAATTATATAGCTGTCATATTTATTGACGAAATTATCCTTACCATATCTACAATGCCGTATGATTTTATACTGCACGTTTTCACGTTTTCTCATATCTACGATGCCGCACTCTAATACCGCACGATTTTTAAAAAATCTGCACGATTTCTATCACTAATTCCATCACAAAAACCTTTTCATTTTTCTCTCTCAATAACGCATATCGCCTTCTCTCTCCCTCTCCCTCTCTCTCTCCGCCAATTCTCTATCATTTTCCTCTCCCTCCTCGCCGCAAGCCCTCCTTTTGTCACGCCGTGTGGCTTTGTCGTGCCCAATGATGGTGTGGTCGGAGGTGCGCATGTATCACATATAATATAGGAAAATCTACATGCAACATGTTCTTAGCAAAGCACTTAGCATGTATTACATGCTAGTACTTATGGTATAAATCATTTATTAAATGCAAAAATATAAAAATATTTTAATGTGACATCTTTCTCGACAAACACAATCTCTCTCTCCTTTTATTGTAATTGATTTTTAATAAACAACTTACTTTTTTTATTAATCATATTGGTAGATTATCCTTTCCAATTAAGCTTGATGTAGAAAGCTATTTACTATTTTACTTTTTATGTCAGTAATAAGGTAATATTTTCCCGTTTGAGCAAGAACATATTTCATATTTAACATTTTTTCATGTTTTGATGATTATTAATTATAGGACTACAAATGCTGATTCAATTCTAATATTACCATGATTAGAAAAATATCGTGACCTGGCAAGTAAATCTTTTTTTTTTTCTTGCATTTTCCTGCATGTAATTTTACATGTTTGGTTTTTTGAAAAGAAAGATGTTTACCGGTACATACGATAAAAAATACCTTGTTCAATTTTTTTTTTATTGGCTAATATTCATGGAAGACCTGCCTCCTCACCCATGCCACTTGTGGAAAATCGTGGGGTGAGAAACCAATTCGAGGATTCTCAGTGGGTACGATAGAGCCACGAAGGCAAGCCGTACTCACCGGAAACAAATACACAAGAGATATAGTGATAAATATAGAGAACTGAAAGTAAAGCTACAGTAACAAGATATATGAATATGAACAACAAACAATCAACATCCCGATACTGTAAAGAATTTATCTTTATATGCTTGAATGAACGAATAGTTCAATGCTTGTACCCAATCCACAACCTGCCATATGATAAGATGAAAATCATGCCTACAGTAGCCAGAAATACATAAAAATGAAATATATGATCGGGAGCCGCTACTGTAAAAGGAAACCTACCAAGTAATATGTCACAAGTACAAGTAGTTAGTGTAAAAGCCAAATCCATAACCTGCCATATTGGTCCATCGACCTCAGGCATTGCCCGTCACTAAAATACACTGACATGATCCAAGCGTCACACTGGATGACCTATCCGGATAAGTACACCCCTTGTTGTCCTGTGAGATGATCAAGTAACCTTCGACAAGAAGCCGATACTATGGCCGAAGCCAATACCGTGGCGCATAGACGCTAAAATTCGTGATCAAGAAGATCAAATCCTACTGATATACCAATGTCGTATCACCTAGACCTAAAGGTCCCCAGATAGTTAAGATAAGCCTACTCTACATGTCAAGTAACTATCTACCACTATCCAAGATAGTATTACAAGAATGTCAGGAATGAAATATAGATGTCGACAAGTAGAGTAAAGAGGAAATGAATACTGTAAAGTAAGTGCTCAAGAAGTAAAGAAATAGAAAATCGAGTATATACTGTCTCACCGACTACCAGCTTGAAGCACCCACCTCTACCGTGAACAAACCTTAGGTCGTCGCCGACGCCTGAAACAACCACCCGGACCTACACAGAGTTCAACCCAACTAGTAATTAGCTCAGACTTACTAATTACCCATACCCGTGACTCAAGTCACGAACCAAACTGACGTACTATTGGATTTTCGGATCGCGAAAAACGATCACCGAAAACTCATTCAATGGTCATGCCGGCTCGCCAGAACACCACCCTAGTCTACCGGTTTCTCGAACCATGCCAAATACCTAGCCTACCTTGCCCACTGTCCCAAAATGCCAATCTTTTGCCATTAGGGAAGCTGTACGAAAAGTGCGCCAACACGAAAAATCGAGATCTCGAAACTCACCGGTTTGGCTCCCAAAACACCCATTTCGGCACTAAAACCACCAGCATCCCACTTGCTGCGACCAGAGATGTCAAATCTCATTTTACAACCAGCCAATAAGGCTACTACCCTGCTGCGAACAGTAGCAACCCGAGTGACATGAAACTGCGCCCGAAATCACCCGATTTTTGATTTTGGGGTCCGATTTAGCCCCGAAGTGTTTTGAAAGAGTTCGAAAGTCATTCGACCATGCTCGCTGCCCCAAAACAATCATTTTTGGATGTCGAGACAGCCGCACACCTAGTGGTGCGATCCGGTTGTGAAATCCCCAAAACCCGCCGTACCGAGTTCCCGAAAATTGTCGTTTTCAACTCCAGAACTTGTCTAGGGTTGCTCGCTGGTCCGTGTTTTGCACCAGAGAGTCCCCAACCAGCAACCAATGCTACCCGACCACTGCAACCAGCAGCGAAACCCGCTCTGCAAAAACAGAGCCGACATCACCTACCTAACACACCTAACTTATCATTTTGTGTGCCGATTGCCGCGAAATCCAAATTGAGGGATTCCTGGGCCTCGAACCTCAAGTTCGAACATCCTACACCTATACTATGCCGTTCGAGATAGCCATGATGCAACAAGTGTCATTCCGACATTATGCCAAACATTCAACGCGCGATAGTTGTATAATAATTACATTGATTAAAGACTTACTGTCGATTCTGCGAGTTCAAAATCCCAGGAAGGGTACCATTCGGAAGGTTTCGATGTCTTAGACAACATGCTCCTGTCCAGAGCAGAATCGAGCATCGTGGACTGCACTGGATGTCACACCCCGGGTTACCTCTTCCCAGGCACATGACAAGATCCGCCACATACACAGTATTTCTACCGTGTATATGAAGCGAAAACAACAACAACAACACACAGAGCTAAAGATATCAACAGAACTGCTATATATATAATATCAAAAGATCACTGTACATACATACATCATCTATAACCATAATATACATCACTGATATCTCAAACACACTGTATGTACAGACTCAACCATCTACCAAAATGGGTATACCTCTAGCCAAGTATCCGGAGAATAGCTCTACCGGACGGTCTCCTTTCCGCGCTCAGTATGCACAAGTGGGGAAGAAGACTCTGTAAAAAGGTGTCAACAACGGGTGTGAGAACTACTATCAAACAAGTAGTCCTCAGTGGGTACCGCCACCAGCCTCAGCGGTCTGCCCACTAAGTCCTCAATCTCAAGAGATATATATAGAGCAATAAAGAAAGTAGGAGATATACTACCACTACTATGCACAAAGCTCAACTGTCAGTATGAATACCAATGAACTGAATATACCAAATGAGGACTATCATGAATACAATACATGCGAACCAGCTAGTACAGGAAACACCGTCTGTCCCTAGCTCAAATCCATAATACCATATAACACAATATGATACCACACGATACATGCGGCCTGATCATGCTCAACCCTACAGGGAGCCTGCTAGTACAGGAACACCATCTGTCACTAGCCCCTCGTACAACCCTCTGTACGGAACATGCCAACTCCGGAGTGGTACTCGTGGGAGCGACCCAACCGAGTATAGTACAACCATATCAGCGCCAAGCACCCACAGGTATATGATCGACACGACTGAGTCAACAAAGAATCATGTGCCCTCGGCACCTCAAAGGATAATCAACAAGTATGACCCAATCCACTGATCTCACAAGGAATCACGTGCCCTCGGCACCTCAAAGGATAATCAACAAGTATGACCCACTCCACTGATCTCACAAGGAATCATGTGCCCTCGGCACCTCAAAGGATAGTCAACAACATGTATGACCCAATCAATGCTCTAGTGCTCACAATCAATCTCAACTCTACCACAAAGAGGAGGTACAACAACATAGCACGAGCCACAACATGATCACCTACACTAACAGGTACAACAACTGGTACAAGGGATATCAACAGGATAGGTGTAGGTCAAATCATGCATCAAGAATATAAGGGAAATCATGCATGCTCATATATATATCATTAGCATATCATGCAATATCAACCTAACAGGTCATATCTAACATCATCTCAACATATCATGCTATCATAATCCCAATAGTATCACACTATCATAATCCAATACTATCATACTATCATAATCCAATATCATCATATCATGCTAACATAATCCAACACTATCATGCTAACATGAGAGAAAACACATAGGAGAAAGTCCACTGAATCTGGCAAACATCAACCCACCTCAAAAGCTAATCCAACCACGGTGGGGAAAACAGTATCCTCAGATCCAACCCTCCAAGATAACCAAGCTCCGGCAGCAGTCCGATCTGAATATCTCCAAAAAAGGCTGCTAACTCCGACAGAACAACAGCTCAGCACTAGATCAGATCAATAGAATAGAGGAGAGCAAGCTAGGTTACAACTAATGCCAACACATGGCCCTAAACCCAACTTTCTCTCTCTAGAAATGGTATTCTCAGAGTGGAAAATGAGTTCAAGTGACCAGGGACTCACCTATTTATAGGCTCCCAAAAACTCAACATTCGGGCACCCGAATCCAACTTCCGGGCGTCCGGAAACCCTGCAATCCAGGTGTCCGCTGGCGGCCAAGCGGTCGGTCGTCGGTCAGCAGGCGGTGGGGCGGCGTGTCTCCGGCGGTCGACACATGTCCTGCGTCGTGACATGTGGTCTCCACGTCATCTACACAATTCGGATCCACAACCGGGCGTCCGAAACCTGCATCCGGATCCAAAATCAGTCAGCCACTTCCGGATCGTCCAGAACATCCACTTGGTTCGGAAACTTTCGGGCGTCCACTTCCTCACTTCCGGGCGCCCGAAATCCGCCGAGTCCAGAAACCCTCAAAAACCTCAAAAACCAAGTATTACATTCTCCCCTCCTTAAAATAGTTTCGTCCTCGAAACTAAAGCAAAATAGTCACCTCAAGATGTAAACAAGTGGGGATAAGATCTCTGCATGACAGTCTCCAATTCCCAAGTCGCCTCTTTATCATTATGGAAATCCCACTGTACCTTGACATAAGGTATGACTCGATTACGCAATTCCCTCGTCTCACGAGCAAGAATACGTATCGGTCGCTCCTCGTGCTGCAAATCCTCAGTAAACTTTAGTGGAGAAAAATCTATCACATGGGAAGGATCGTGCATGTATCTCCTCAGAACAGATACATGAAAGACATCGTGCACTCCTGCTAGTCGAGGCGGAAGGGCTAACCGATATGCTACGGGTCCTACTCTCTCCAAGATCTCAAAAGGACCAATAAATCACGGACTAAGCTTTCCGCGAATCCCAAATCTCCGTATGCCCTTCGATGGTGAGACCTTCAAAAAGACATGATCACCAACATGAAATTCCAGATCTCGCCTCCGAGTATCAAAATAACTCTTTTGCCTGCTCTGAGCCGTCTCAATATGCCGTCGTATCACTTTAACCTTCTCTTCAGCTTCAAGCAAAAGGTCTGGACCCAACGCCTTCCTTTCGCCAACATCATCCCAATACAGAGGTGATCGACATTTGCGTCCATACAATGCTTCAAATGGAGCCATCTTAATGCTCGCTTGATAGCTATTGTTGTACGCAAACTCTACCAATCTCTGATGCCGATCCCATCCTCCACCAAAATTCAAGACACAAGCTCTCAACATATCCTCGAGTGTCTGTATAGTGCGATCAGACTGACCATCAGTCTGAGGATGAAATGTGGTGCTGAAACGAAGCTGAGTCCCCAAAGCTGACTGTAAACTCCTCCAGAAATGAGAGACAAATCTCGAGTCTCTATCAGATACTATTGAGATTGGCACTCCATGCAATCTCAATATCTCATCCAGATAAAGCTGCGCAAGTCGCTCACGTGACCAAGTAATCTGCATAGGCAGGAAATGAGCAGACTTTGTCAGCCTATCAACAATCACCCAAATAGCATCACAGCCGCTCGAAGTCCTCGACAATCCTACGACGAAATCCATCGTAATATGATCCCACTTCCATTCAGGTATTGGAAGACTCTGTAGTTTACCAGCTGGTACTCGATGTTCAGCCTTAACTTGCTGACATGTCAAACATTGAGCTACAGCCCTACCAATATCCCGCTTCATACCATTCCACCAGAAGTGAGTCTTCAGATCCTGGTACATCTTAGTCCCTCCAGGATGTACAAAATAAGGAGAATAATGCGCTTCCTTCAATATCTCCTCTCGAATCTCCAGATCCGCTGGTACACATAGACGTCCTCTATAGCGAAGAACTCCCGAATCATCATGAGTAAAACCTTCAAGATCACCACTCCTCAGTTGATCTCGAACTTTCATCAGATAAGGATCTACACTCTGTTTCTCTCGAATCCTTTCCAACAGAGTGGGCTGTATGACTAGGGTCATCAGTCTCGCAGTCATCCCGTGAGTAACCACCTCAAGGGACAACCTCCGCATCTCTTCCACTAGGACAGACTGTTGAGTAATACACAAACTAAAAGTTGCCACAGCCTTCCTACTCAAAGCATCGGCAACAACATTCGCCTTGCCAGGATGATCCAAGATAGAGATGTCATAATCTTTCAATAATTCCAACCATCTTCGTTGCCGTAGATTCAACTCTCTCTGTGTGAACAGATACTTGAGGCTCTTGTGATCAGTATACACTTCACAATGCTCACCATAAAGATAGTGGCGCCATAGCTTCAGAGCAAAGACTACCGCCGCAAACTCCAGATCATGGGTGGGGTAGTTCTTCTCATACTCCTTTAGTTGTCTTGAAGCATAAGCGATCACTCTACCATGTTGCATCAGCACGCAACTGTAGTACACTGAACTTTTGCAAATTGCGGAGTTCTAGTGTGAGAATAGTGGCTTGTACTATTCTGGAGTTTTGGGTTGAGTTTGGTGAGCTTTGAGGTATTTTCGTGGCTTAAAAAGGGCGAAAACGGACTCCGGAGAGCAAATTCTGCATAAAGTGCAGAATTTGTACTGCATTCGGGTACTGGAATTTGCATACCGGAATGCACTGCGTACCGGTACTGGAATTGGCATACCGGTATGTGATTGCGCAGTTTGCTGGCCGAGGCTCGGATTTTGCAAATTTTGCACAGTATACCGGTATACACATGCGCATACCGGTATACAGTGCTGCAGAATGCATTTTTGTGCAGTTTTGCAATTTTGGCTCTTTGAGGGGCCTATGGGGATTTTGTGCATTGGGTTAAGTACCCTTTCACCTTCATTCACAGCCATTGTTGGCTGAGGATGCACTTGGAGAGAAGGTAGGTTTTCTCTCTCTCTCTCTCTAGATTTTCTTGCTCCCAAACCCTAGAAAAGTGGTTTTGATCTCTTTTTCCTCCATTTTCTTCGTGGAAGAGTGTTTCTAGGCCTTGTGGGGAGCTCGGGATGGAGGAGAGGAACTTGTTTGTGGGCTTAGCTTCAACCTAGCATGCTTGAGCTTGGTTGGAAACTTGATTTGAGGTTAGTAAACTCTCTTACAACCTCTAATTGTGATTTTTGCTTGGATTTAGCATGTAAACCTAGTTTCATGAGAATTAGGGTTTATTTTGGGGTTTCTTGAATGGGAGCCCTTGAGGTGGAATTGATGGGTGTAGAACGTTGTTGTAGGTTGGATTTGATGATCTCTAACCTCAATTTGGACTTAGAACAAGTTTTACTTGCTCAAGGTATTTTTTTCACCCTTTTACCTCATAGATTTTGGTGGTTTTCGAAATTGTTCGTTCGAAGCTTTTAACCCCTTGGAAAATTATCTTAGGGTATGAGAAGCTCGGGGGAAAACTTCGTTTCGAAGTACTGCGAGGTTTCGACGGGTATCCGGTGGGTTTGACCTCACCGAAATGGGTGAACTCCCCCTATGTCTCCTATCTTGTTATAGGATTAATTAGATGCATAATTATGTTAATTATGGCATGATGATAATTGTGATTGCATGAGACATGCAAGTTGTTTATGAAAAATGCATATTTCATATAGTGTGACATTATGAGAATATTATGCATGCTAGGGTATTGGCACTATTAGTGTAATGACGCATTAGGAAATGCTAAGTATACTATGCATGCTAGGGATGAGCATCATTTGAGACACCACTTGAGCGGTGGACTAGTGAACTCTCTTGCATACCAAAGTATGCTTGTATAGAGAAAAGAGGAATTATGGCAAATGCAATATATGTATGTTTGTATAGAGAAAAGAGAGGATTTGATATATGCAGGATAAGTTGTTGCACCTCATTTAGGTGGGCAACTTTGACGGGCATCGTTGGCTTTGGCTCGACCTTTTGGTCGTGGATTGATTCCATGTTTAAGACATGAGGAAAGGGATACTATTTGCATTTGATATTATAATTGGTTTAACATGAGTCCATTTGGTTAATTAAACACCTATATGATAACTCTATACTCTATGTAGTAGAGGTTATTGTAGCTTATGCATGGCGTGATTATGGACCCGTTGGCATCGTAGATTATATTGTTATAGCATCGTAGAATGCATGGATTATAGCATTAGAGTAATGCATGATGTTGGCATTTGTAGAATGCATGGATTATAGCATTAGAGAATGCATGACATATGGCATCGTAGAATGCATGATTTATGGCATTAGAATAATGCATGAGTTATGAACTTAGTAAACAAAGAGATGAACTTTTACATGTTAGAGACATGGACATATTGGTAGAGACATACCAAAGGACAATTGGAGAACAACATGATATTGTTGACATTTAGCATATTGGCTATTGAATATAGTAAACATAAAGTGATATGTTTTGACATAACGTGAAATTAAACTTATGATATTACTATGGTTGATTGTTGCTTGTTGGCCACTATGCTTATTCACACATGCTTGTGAGGGTCGCTCCCTACAAGCCGGCACTCCGTAGTTGGCCTCGAGACAGTTGTTTCGCCCGTGTGTTAGAGAGAGCGCCGAAATGGAACCGCCGTGGGTAAGGCTCACCAAAGCGTGAGGTGTTGACTACCACGGAGCCATTAGGCACGGCACAAGTGAACATCCCGCTATTATACTCTTTTATGACCACATGGTTATGGTTTTATGCAAAGGTGAAAGTTTCATATGGTAAAAGGCTATTTTAACCGTAATCGTGATATTTGACACCCTAATTAACTGATGCATATACATATAGTGTATGGACATAGTATAGGGTGGTGACTTTGTGGCATTGCATGTAGTGAGACATTGACATGACTTGGCATATTTGTGAAATAGCAAACATAACACACATATAGTTGGGAACAAGTCATTTAGTTCATACATGTAGTGGGAATTAGTTACACATTACATACTTGTAGTGGAGACAAGTCATTATGTATTAGTAAACTTGACATATAGTAAGTTTATGACATTAGAATATGTGTAGTTGATCATGGCATTAATTTGACATGCATGTAAACCATGTAGTTAAATGTTAAGCTTACGACATCAAAGCATGTTCATGTACATATAGATGATTTAGTCACTGGAGGCATGATAGTTGTAGAACTATCTGTTTAGCATTTAATGTTTATGCCTTATGTTTTCCTGTTTAAACTATCTTGCCTCAGTTGACCTAGCGGTGTAATTCGCCACTCTCGGCGGCTTACCCATTGGGAACTATTGATAATAGTTCTCACCCCCATTGTTGTTGGATTTTTCAGAGCCTTCCGCAGCAGGAGAGGCTTGGGATCGCGGCGAGGGGTTAGCAGCTAGCTAGAGCCTCTACGGTGTTGTTGTAGGCATACCATGGGTTTTCCTTTCATTGTATGTTGAATGAAAGATGTATAGATTTGTTGATTGATCTACTAGTTGAAAAGATGTATAATGCTATTGTATATCTTGAGATTTTAGTTGTGTGGATTTTATTTTAGATGTAGAACTATGTTCTCGCTCTGATTACCTTGTTTAGGATGTATTCTTTATCCTACTTGATTGTTGTTAGCATAGACGCCTTGTGTACATTGTGTTGTTTGTGGTACACGGCGGGTCTGGGCACGTGCCTGGTAGGCTCCCACGAGGGCCCGGGGCGTGACAGATTATAGTGGTATCAGAGCCCAGGGTTGAGTCTTAGTGGACCTAGCAAACCTTAGGCAGGTTGGACGATAAGGAATAGGAACGTGAGAGACGGGATCTCTTGTGACATATTGGCGAAAGTATTATGATTGGGTCATTTCTAAAAGCTCCAAACTTGTTGGAGTTAGATCGGAGTGAACCACTTCTATACCCTTGGAGGGTCACGTTGGCGGCCGACAACGTGACATCGGGGAATAGTGGGAGTCCACTTCAGTACTTTCGCATGATTGGGGTTATAGTTTTGTGTGGGGATGCGTTGGCGTGGGGTGTTTCACCTGCGCCTGTTTTGTTTGTTGCAGCTTGAGTGTTGATCGACGCACTCGATGGCGGCCGAGGCAGCCGAGGCGGGACTTCTGCATCCTCCGGGTTTGGTGAGACCCTGAAGTTGAGAGAACAACTAGTAATTTCAGCGAGTGTGATGGAGCGGCGATCAATTATGATGTTACTCCAAGCTGAGGCTTTGCGCCGGCAGACGAGAGGATTAAGCAACTGGAGGATTTGTCAATCCAGTTGGCAGTCGACCTCAAGAAGTGTTATGAGAATGCGGATCGCACCTTGATAAGGACGAGAGACGTGGAGACCGTTGGGACGGCAAAAGAAACTACTATGAGTGGCAAGATTATTGTAAGAGGACAATCAAGTGATCCAGGAGAAATTGACCTCGAGAAGGTGGACCTTTAGCAGGATGTTAATGGGACGTCAAATCGTCATCAACTATTGTGACGTGTGAGCGGTGGAGCCGCGAGTGCCCGATGATACTCTTGGAGTTGAGGCTAGTGCTCTCTTCGTGGCCAGGTGGGCCATTTCCAGTTGGAGTGTTTGAGGAGTTTAATGTCGACGATGTTGAGATTGACTTCGTGCGGTTGGCACCGGGTGAATGCATGTCTATTTGACAGGCAGAGGATGATGCAGCGACAATGGAGGTTGTCGCAGCTCGTAGTATTGGAGCTTGTTGTGGTTTGTTATGATTGTGGCTTTGGATCGGCTGTTTGCCGAATGCTTGGCAGGGAACTTATTCCTGGATGCTTGCTGATGAGTTGGTCCTGATCGCTTGGACTTGTGAGTACTGTTCTTGTACTCCGTTAGTTTTGGATGTTTTGTGCGCCAACGAAGTGATTGGCTTTATTTGGCTGAAAGCGTATAGTTCTAATTTGAACTTGGGATGGCTCTTCGGCTATTTGATTGCCGATGAGTGTGTGAGCCGAGCTGTAGTGCTTTGGGATCTTGGACACGAAATAGTGTTCCAGAGGGCTGGATGTTCGCTAATTGCGATGATTGTTTCACCTGTCCAAGCCTGGTTGTTGGCTGAGTGAGTGGGTGGCCTTTAGGCCAGCACCTTTGGTGAGTGTTGAGAATCCTCAAAAGCGAGGATGTCTCTTGTGAGGGAGTTGCTTGTGCAATCCCGGTTGTGTTGTGAGAATTGAAGGCTTGGTCTGGAGACCTCTTTTGCCTTGTGTTCCCTCTGGTGGAGTGTAGATCTCGTTTGTTTTATGTGGACGGGTCATTTCGACTTTGGGTCGACTATCGCGAACTCGGTAGGGTTACGATCCGGATATATACCCGTAGTTGGGATCGGTTGATCTGTTTGATCAAGCTCCACAAATTTTGGTTTTATTCGAGGGTAGTTGCAATCTCAGTACTACTCTCGTTGAGATGAATTTGAGTTTGGACCGAGGGTAACTTGTTTACTCGGTGTAGACATTACAAAATTGTCGTGGTGTCGTTCGAGCTGTTGATGCTCTTGTGTGTTGCGATGTTTGGCCCTTTTGGGTATCTTGGTCCCTGTGCGCATCGACGATGAGTGGGAAATCGAGAGGCGATGAAGACCACGAAGATTCCTTGAATGAGGTTTGCAAGTGCTTCAGATTGAAGGCGTGCTGATTTGGTTGTGAGGACTAGCGTCCCTTGGCAGTTGATGCCAAAGTGGTTATGATTGGAGATCTCAAGGAAATCAACCATCCATAGTGGATTGAGACAAGCGGATGTGATTGAAGTTCAAACTTCCTAGTTTGATTGGATGTTATGGATATTGGTGGAGAGATTACCTAATTATCTACTCCCTTTTCTGGACTCACACATTAAGGGATTAAACCTTTTGGGAAGATATGTGTGAGAGGAGTTTCTTGGAACCGTTGGTGTGGTCGATGACCGCCAACCTTGGTTACCCCGAAGGTGGGCTTTTTGTTTTGTAGTTGTGTTTCTCTCTACGGATTGAGTTGCACTTTGGTGTAAAATAGAAAGGTAGGGTTAACCTTTCAGCAAGTGAGAGAATGCAAGAGGATTTGCCAAATTGTGATTTGGAAATGATTGCCATGGTATTTGCTTGGAAAATGTGGCAAGTTTATGTATTGTTAGTGGTGTGAAGTGCACCCAGATCTTAATGTTGGAGATATCTCGATACTCAAGGAAATGAGTTGAAGCTGTGAAAACAGGTTAGAGGCCGATGTACTAGATTATCGATGAGATGAGATAATTGATGTGATATCTATCCCTTGGATCGGATCATAGGAGTTAGCCTTGATCCCGACTGGTAAATGGCGCAATTGAGACCAAGAGTGCATCGACTGATGGATTCCTAGTGGATTGTCAAAAAGTGTCTTGATAATGGAATTGACAAGTTGCACCGGTGATAGCAGGATTTATGTGATATGCCATGTGAAGGCTATCTACTTGGTATGGATAGAGAATGATTACCGGAGGTTCCGGAGTTGGATTGTCTCGCTTCTAAGCTAGACGTGATGTTGTTGAGAGGTTGTGAATAGGAGTAACTATTCACTTGATTGGATTGAGAAAATCTTCCCACAAGTATACCTTGGATTTTGTGCAAGTGTGTAGAGCATCTAGCACTATCATTTTGGAATTCGGACCATTGGATGATCCTCGGTGTGAGATAGAGGTTTGAATATCTGGATCGGATAATCTGATTTGTGATATTTGGCTAAGGGAATCCAAGAGATTTGTGTTTGAAGAATCTAAGTTTCAGATTCTTAGGATTATTTGAGACCCTGAGGCAAATGGGCCTAGTGGCACGTCGAGCTGTTTTACTTCAGATCTACTAAAGGTATTTGAAGTGTGTCGACGCTCTGAGCGAGTATTTGAATTCTTCCCCGATGGTGGATGACGTTTCTTTAGAGTTGCATGAAGATTTAACTTCAAGGAGCGGTGGTTGCGGATTGGACTTGTGGAAAGTAGGAATTCGGGATTATTACTATTCCTACTACAAGATGCCTTGGAACGACGTCTTGGACGCGATGCATGGTGTGAGAGCTGGAGGCTTCACTGCGAGGACGATGTTCTTATCTCCTCTGATTTTGTTGTTTCTTTGTTGTTGTTGATCCGTAGTTTCGCGGACGAAACTCCTTTTTAGGAGGGGAGTATGTAGTACACTGAACTTTTGCAAATTGCGGAGTTCTAGTGTGAGAATAGTGGCTTGTACTATTCTGGAGTTTTGGGTTGAGTTTGGTGAGCTTTGAGGTGTTTTCGTGGCTTAAAAAGGGCGAAAACGGACTCCGGAGAGCAAATTCTGCATAAAGTGCAGAATTTGTACTGCATTCGGGTACTGGAATTTGCATACCGGAATGCACTGCGTACCGGTACTGGAATTGGCACACCGGTATGTGATTGCGCAGTTTGCTGGCCGAGGCTCGGATTTTGCAAATTTTGCACAATATACCGGTATACACATGCGCATACCGGTATACAGTGCTGCAGAATGCATTTTTGTGCAGTTTTGCAATTTTGGCTCTTTGAGGGGCCTATGGGGATTTTGTGCATTGGGTTAAGTACCCTTTCACCTTCATTCACAGCCATTGTTGGCTGAGGATGCACTTGGAGAGAAGGTAGGTTTTCTCTCTCTCTCTCTCTAGATTTTCTTGCTCCCAAACCCTAGAAAAGTGGTTTTGATCTCTTTTTCCTCCATTTTCTTCGTGGAGGAGTGTTTCTAGGCCTTGTGGGGAGCTCGGGATGGAGGAGAGGAACTTGTTTGTGGGCTTAGCTTCAACCTAGCATGCTTGAGCTTGGTTGGAAGCTTGATTTGAGGTTAGTAAACTCTCTTACAACCTCTAATTGTGATTTTTGCTTGGATTTAGCATGTAAACCTAGTTTCATGAGAATTAGGGTTTATTTTGGGGTTTCTTGAATGGGAGCCCTTGAGGTGGAATTGATGGGTGTAGAACGTTGTTGTAGGTTGGATTTGATGATCTCTAACCTCAATTTGGACTTAGAACAAGTTTTACTTGCTCAAGGTATTTTTTTCACCCTTTTACCTCATAGATTTTGGTGGTTTTCGAAATTGTTCGTTCGAAGCTTTTAACCCCTTAGAAAATTATCTTAGGGTATGAGAAGATCGGGGGACAACTTCGTTTCGAAGTACTGCGAGGTTTCGACGGGTATCCGGTGGGTTTGACCTCACCGAAATGGGTGAACTCCCCCTATGTCTCCTATCTTGTTATAGGATTAATTAGATGCATAATTATGTTAATTATGGCATGATGATAATTGTGATTGCATGAGACATGCAAGTTGTTTATGAAAAATGCATATTTCATATAGTGTGGCATTATGAGAATATTATGCATGCTAGGGTATTGGCACTATTAGTGTAATGACGCATTAGGAAATGCTAAGTATACTATGCATGCTAGGGATGAGCATCATTTGAGACACCAGTTGAGCGGTGGACTAGTGAACTCTCTTGCATACCAAAGTATGCTTGTATAGAGAAAAGAGGAATTATGGCAAATGCAATATATGTATGTTTGTATAGAGAAAAAAGAGGATTTGATATATGCAGGATAAGTTGTTGCACCTCATTTAGGTGGGCAACTTTGACGGGCATCGTTGGCTTTGGCTCGACCTTTTGGTCGTGGATTGATTCCATGTTTAAGACATGAGGAAAGGGATACTATTTGCATTTGATATTATAACTGGTTTAACATGAGTCCATTTGGTTCATTAAACACCTACATGATAACTCTATACTCTATGTAGTAGAGGTTATTGTAGCTTATGCATGGCGTGATTATGGACCCGTTGGCATCGTAGATTATATTGTTATAGCATCGTAGAATGCATGGATTATAGCATTAGAGTAATGCATGATGTTGGCATTTGTAGAATGCATGGATTATAGCATTAGAGAATGCATGACATATGGCATCGTAGAATGCATGATTTATGGCATTAGAATAATGCATGATTTATGAACTTAGTAAACAAAGAGATGAACATTTACATGTTAGAGACATGGACATATTGGTAGAGACATACCAAAGGACAATTGGAGAACAACATGATATTGTTGACATTTAGCATATTGGCTATTGAATGTAGTAAACATAAAGTGATATGTTTTGACATAACGTGAAATTAAACTTATGATATTACTATGGTTGATTGTTGCTTGTTGGCCACTATGCTTATTCACACATGCTTGTGAGGGTCGCTTCCTACAAGCCGGCACTCCGGAGTTGGCCTCGAGACAGTTGTTTCGCCCGTGTGTTAGAGAGAGCGCCGAAATGGAACCGCCGTGGGTAAGGCTCACCAAAGCGTGAGGTGTTGACTACCACGGAGCCATTAGGCACGGCACAAGTGAACATCCCGCTATTATACTCTTTTATGACCACATGGTTATGGTTTTATGCAAAGGTGAAAGTTTCATATGGTAAAAGGCTATTTTAACCGTAATCGTGATATTTGACACCCTAATTAACTGATGCATATACATGTAGTGTATGGACATAGTATAGGGTGGTGACTTTGTGGCATTGCATGTAGTGAGACATTGACATGACTTGGCATATTTGTGAAATAGCAAACATAACACACATATAGTTGGGAACAAGTCATGTAGTTCATACATGTAGTGGGAATTAGTTACACATTACATACTTGTAGTGGAGACAAGTCATTATGTATTAGTAAACTTGACATATAGTAAGTTTATGACATTAGAATATGTGTAGTTGATCATGGCATTAATTTGACATGCATGTAAACCATGTAGTTAAATGTTAAGCTTACGACATCAAAGCATGTTCATGTACATATAGATGATTTAGTCACTGGAGGCATGATAGTTGTAGAACTATCTGTTTAACATTTAATGTTTATGCCTTATGTTTTCCTGTTTAAACTATCTTGCCTCAGTTGACCTAGCGGTGTAATTCGCCACTCTCGGCGGCTTACCCACTGGGAACTATTGATAATAGTTCTCACCCCCATTGTTGTTGGGTTTTTCAGAGCCTTCCGTAGCAGGAGAGGCTTGGGATCGCGCGAGGGGTTAGCAGCTAGCTAGAGCCTCTACGGTGTTGTTGTAGGCATACCATGGGTTTTCCTTTCATTGTATGTTGAATGAAAGATGTATAGATTTGTTGATTGATCTACTAGTTGAAAAGATGTATAATGCTATTGTATATCTTGAGATTTTAGTTGTGTGGATTTTATTTTAGATGTAGAACTATGTTCTCGCTCTGATTACCTTGTTTAGGATGTATTCTTTAAACTACTTGATTGTTGTTAGCATAGACGCCTTGTGTACATTGTGTTGTTTGTGGTACACGGCGGGTCTGGGCACGTGCCTGGTAGGCTCCCGTGAGGGCCCGGGGCGTGACAGCAACCCAAGCCATTATGCGAAGCATCACTATAGATAACAAATCCTTCGCCCATCACAAGCAGCGCAAGAATAGGGGCTGTCATCAACCTCTGCTTAAGCTCATCAAAGCATTCTTGGCACTCAACACTCCAAACATACTTAACCCCTTTCCTGGTTAACCGAGTAAGTGGTGTAGAGAGCTTCGCAAAACTCTCCACAAATCATCGATAATACCCGGCTAAACCAAGAAAACTCCGCACCTCTGAAATGGTCGTCGGTCTAGGCCAATCACGAATCGCCTCAATTTTCTTAGGATCAACAGCTACTCCCGAAGCTGAAATCACATGGCCTAAAAAGGCTACCTCTCTCAACCAGAATTCACACTTCTTCAGCTTTGCATACAACTTCTTTTCCCTCAATAGTTGCAGCACTACTCTCAGATGCTCCTCATGCTCCGCATCATCACGGGAGTAAATCAGAATATCGTCAATAAAGACTACCACAAACTTGTCCAAGAAAGATTTAAAGACTCGGTTATCATATCCATAAATGCAGCAGGGGCATTAGACAATCCAAACGGCATGACAGTAAACTCATAATGCCCATACCGAGTTCTAAAAGCTGTCTTAGAGATATCCTCGGCCTTCACCTTCAACTGGTGGTAACCGGACTGAAGATCAATCTTAGAAAAGACACACGCTCCCTGTAATTGATCGAACAGATCATCAATACGTGGGAGGGGGTATCTATTCTTGATGGTCACTTTGTTCAATTCCCGATAATCCACACATAACCTAAGTGAACCATCCTTCTTCTTCACAAACAATACAGGCGCTCCCCAAGGCGACACACTAGGTATGATAAATCCTTTATCCATAAGATCCTGCAGTTGCGCCTTCAATTCTCTCAATTCAGCTGGTGCCATTCTATAGGGTGTCTTTGAGATTGGCGCGGTTCCTGATACCACATCAATCATGAATTCAATCTCCCTATCAGGAGGCATCGAGGATAACTCAGAAGGAAATACTTCCGGAAACTCACGGACAATAGGAATATCCTCGAGTCCTGGTACAACAGTGGGCACCTCAGTCACTGTCGCAAAATAGGCCATGCATCCACTACTCAACATCTGTCTGGCCTTAGAAGAAGAGATCGTCTGTGGTGCACTGAACTTTAGCAAATTCGCAAGGTTCTAGTGTGAGATTAGTATTTCGTGCTAATCTGGAAGTTCTGGTTGTGTTTCGAGCTCTTGGGAGCATTTTCAGGACTTAAGAAGTGCGAAAACGGACTCCGATAGTCAAAATCTGTAAAAACTGCAGGTTTGACATTGCGTACCGGTATGTGACTTTGGGATACCGGAATCAAGTGAATAACTGGTTTGCGCAGCTCTCGGGTTCTGCGGAATCCCGCTGGAAATACCGGAATGGGCTGACATTCCGGTATGTGCAATTCGCGTACCGGTACTGAAGTGATTAGTACCGGTACTGGAATTTTCGCATACCGAAATCCCTTCGCGTGGTCTGGTTGGCCGAGGCTCGGTTTGCGGGATTTCTGGCCAGATACCGGTATGCCCATACGCATACCGGTATACAGTGCCGAAATGCTGTTTTGTGCTGTTTGCAAATGTTGGCTTTTGGAGGGGTGTTAGGGCAATTGTTACAACATGTAACTTAACCCTTCACACCCCCCCCCCCCCCCCCCCCCCCCCCCCCCCCCCCCCCCCCCCCTCACAGCCATTTGTGCTGTGGACTTAGGAGAAAGAAGTAAGGGTTTTTCTCCCTTTCTCTCTCTAGATTCTTGTTTCCTTGGTGATGAAACCTAGGGTTTGATCCCTTTTTCCCTTCTCCTTTGCACTCAAGCTTGCTAGCTTACCTTTGGAGGAACGTGGTGGAGGAGAGGAGAGCTTGTTTGAGGTTTATCTCCAAACCTAGCTTCCTTGGACCTTGTTTGGAGCTCTAAAGAGGTGAGTGTTCCTCTTGTTAACCCTCTTTTGTAGATAAATTAGATTTTTGTTGATGAAACCTTGATATGGTAAACCTAGGGTTTATTTTAGGGTTTCTTGATTCTAGGCTTTTGGATGGAAATTGATGGGTGTAGAATGTTATGTTAGGTTGGATTTGGAGCTTCCTAACTTCATTTTGAGTTTTGGACAAGAGATTCTTGGTCTAAGGTAATTCCGCCCTTTTTTCCCTCTTGCTAGTGACGTTTTTCGAAAATGTTCGTTCGATGTTTCTAACCCCATAGAAATCTTCTTTAGGTGCTAGAAATCGAGGGGGCAACTTTGTTTTCGGATACTGCGAGGTTCCGAAGGGTCTCCGGTGGGTTTGACCTCACCGAAATGGGTGAACTCCCCCTATGTCTTCATTGTAGCTTAAGAGCTTAAATTAGTGCATATTCATACTAATTATGACATGGTAGAATTTTAGAATGCATAATATCTATGTGCTATATATATGCAAATTATATATCCTATGTAGTAGGAAGATTGCATGATTTTATGCATAGTGCATCATGAATGGCTATGGGAATAGAATATTTTACTTATGTACTTGTCGAGATACCTACTTAAATAAGTAGAGACATGTGTGACATTAGATGAACAATGGATTTTGAAATACTCTTTGACACTTAGCTTGTTGGACTAGTTATAGTGTATATATGACATATGACATGTTAAAATCATAATGTGAAGTTAAACATATGACATTCCACTTAGATGAGCAACAAGATTGACATTACGATCTAGACTTGGACGATAGTTGGTATTTCATGTTTTTAGACATGATGAGAGATATTATGTGGTTGATTGTTGCTTGTTTGCCACTATGCTCGTTTACACATGCTTGTGAGGGTCGCTCCCTACAAGCCAGCACTCCGGAGTTGGCCTTGCGACAGTTATTTCGCCCGTGTGTTAGAGAGAGCGCCGAAATGGAACCGCCGTGGGTAAGGCTCACCAAAGCGTGAAGGTGTTGACTACCACGGAGCCATTAGGCTCGGCACAAGTGAACATCCCCTTATTGTATTCTTTATGACTATATGTTTATGGTTATATGCAAAAGTGAACATTCATATAGTAAGAGGAGAAACGTCGCAAACTTACACATGTACATGAGTAGAATAGTTCATGTTTATAATATTACATCTTGAGGCATAGTAGCATTGAATTTTAAATTATAATTGTGCTTACCTGTATTTAACCTTTACCTTGCCTCAGTTGACCTAGTGGTGTACTCCGCTCCTCTCGGCGTCTTACCCACTGGGAACTATTGAATAATAGTTCTCATCCCCCTGGGGTTTGTTGTTTTATTTCAGAGCCTTCCACTGCGGGAGAGGCTAGGGATCGCGGCAAGGGCGTTGCGACTAGCTAGTACGTGAGGGAGCTAGCGACTAGGTGGAGCACCTTTCTTGTATTTTTATTTGGGAGGTGTTTTTGTATCGACCACTTTTGTAGAGACTACCCTATGTCCCTTTTTGGGAGTATTGTTGTATTAGCTTATGTTGTGGCTTTACTCTTTATTGTATTTTGTATACTCACCTTGAGACCTTACTTGTTTAGTATGTATGCTCTGATTATCATGATAGGATTACTTGCTTTAATCCTTTCTTTCACGTTTGTTTTAGACGCCTTGTGTGCATTGGGTTACTTGTGTACACGGCGGGTCTGTGCATGCGCCCGGGTGGGCTTCCGCTGGGGCCCCGGGGCGTGACCGATTATAGTGGTATCAGAGCCTAGGGTTAAGTCATTGTGGACCTAGAAAACCTTAGGCCGGTTGGACTATAGGGCTTAGACTCGCGAGAGACGAGATTGTCTTTGACTATGGCGAAAGTAACACAATTGGGTTGTGTCCTTATCTCCAAGTAGTTGGAGTTCGATCGAAGTGTGTGACATCTAACTCTTAGGAGGTCACGTTGGCGGCCGACAACGTGACATCGGGAGTTAGTTAGGAGCTCACTTCATTTACTTTCGCATGATTGGGGATTTGTATTATTTGAGTGGGGTTCCGTTAGTGTCACGCCCCGGGGCCCCAGCGGAAGCCCACCCGGGCGCATGCACAGACCCGCCGTGTACACAAACAACCAACATGCACACAAGGCGTCTAATAACAAGCATGAAAGAAAGGAATAAAGCAAGTAATCCTAACATGATAATCAGAGCATACATACTATAAAAGTAAAGTCGCTACAAGAGTTTAGTACAACGGTAAACCCAAAAGGGACATAGGGTAGTCTCTACAAAAGTGGTCGATACAAAAACACCCCTCAAATAAAAATAACAAAAAGGTGCGCCACCTAGTCGCTAGCACCCTCGCGATCTAGCTACTCGCAATGCCCTTGCCGCGGTCCCTAGCCTCTCCCGCAGTGGATGGCTCTGAAATAAAACAATAAACCCCAGGGGGATGAGAACTATTATTCAATAGTTCCCAGTGGGTAAGCCGCCGAGAGGAGCGGAGTACACCACTAGGCCAACTGAGGCAAAGTAGGGTTAGATAATAAAAGCATATTTATAAAAGAAACTTCAATACTACTATGCCTCAAGATATGATCATATTAACATGAACTAAACTACTCATGCACATGTATAAGTATGCAACCTTTCACCTCTTACTATATGAATGTTCATTTTGCATATTACTTAAATGTGTAGTCATAAAGAGTACATTAAAAGAATGTCCACCTTTGCATATAACTATAAGTACGTAGTCATGAAGAGTACAATAGAGGGATGTTCACTTGTGCCGTGCCTAATGGCTCCGTGGTAGTCAACACCTCACGCTTCGGTGAGCCTTACCCACGGCGGTTCCATTTCGGCGCTCTCAACCACACGTGCGAAACAACTGTCGCGAGGCCAACTCCGGAGTGCCGGCTTGTAGGGAGCGACCCTCACAAGCATGTGTAAACGAGCATAATGGCCAACAAGCAACAATCAACAATAATATAATATCATGCATCATTTCTACAACATGGAAAACCAACTAATGTCATTCTAGATGTTCATCTAAGTGGAATGTCATAAGTTTAACTTCACATTGTGATTCTAACATGTGCGCCGGGGAATTGGGGGGGGGGGGGGGGGGGGGGTTTTAAGGAATAACAAAACGAGCGCAATAATAACCCGCCGAAACATAACCCTCTACCCGCCCGCTCGCCCAACCCCCCACCAACACCAACCTTCTGTTATCCCCAATGGGGGGGGGGGGGGGGTGGGGGGGGGGGGGGGGGTTGGGGGGGGGGTCCACCCCCTGATTCCTTTTTCCCCAAACACACCCTCCCATACATCTCCCCCGTCCTTACAACCCCCCTACCCCCACCTACTACTTCGAACCTCATCCCTACGAACCCAAGTTCCCAAATTTTTTTACTTCCCCCGACCTAACCACTCAATACCTTCGGGACCACCCACCCTAACATATTCACACCCCCCCCCCCCCAACACCCCACCTCAAATACCCCCTACTACCCCTCATTCCAAAACAAACCCCCCTAAATCCCCCCACCATACCCCCCATGGAACCCGCTACTAAAGCCCCCGCCCCATCCTCGGGTAGCAGCTGCAGCAGCTCGACGGCGCACGGCGGCGGCTCCCGGCGGCGGGGCAGGTCGCTGGCAGTCGTGCCACCTCCGGGAAAGCACAGGCGTGGGTTCACCCAGGGTGCACACTGCCGGGAAGGAGAAGAAGGAGAAGAAGAAGGAGAAGAAGAAGAAGAAAATGGAGAGAGGAGGTTGGCCGGGGATTTGCGCCGGCCAGGGGTGGTCGGCGGCGGCCGGCGGCGCTCGGGGAGTTGACAGAGGAGCTGGGGAGAGGGTGGCTCAGTCCTGTGAGCCGAGGGAAGAGAGAGGAAGAGAGGATTTATTTCTCTTTCCACTCACACACACACACACACACACACACATAAACACTAGTGTAAAGTTGCAAAAACACCCCTCAAACACAGCAAAAATAGCCCCCAGTCCCTCACAGCAGGAACAAGCCAGACACCCCTCCATATTCGAGCTCTCGCGAAACGGTGTGAGAAACAGGGTCCAGATCGCGAAACAATAATTGTACAATTCGACCTCTCAGCGAAGAACTTGCGATATCTCTCGATCCGCCTGTTGCATGTCGAAACAGATTGCCCCATCGCGTTCAGCACTGCCAAGACATCGAATCTACCATTTTGGATCATCAGATACGGACTCCAAATTGCGCCGTTAAGCCGTTCTCTCTCCGCAACCAAAACATAAAACAATAAAAACATAAAAATACACTATAAATACAATATATATATACCTACACATGTATATATATACAAATACGGATCAAAATACACAGCAAAAGGGGAGAGGAACACATAATTCAAATTTCACAAAAAATTAAAAATTCGAATTCTCACATAAGGATAAGTATTTTTCAAATCTATTTGATTTGGGTATTCAGGTTACCTAATATGAGCAATTCTGAAAGAGAAATCAAGACGATCGATCGCATTGGATCCGAAATTAAAGAGTGGAAGAAAGGAAAAGAGAAAAACATCTATTTCGTTGAAGAGAGCTCGACATAAGATGAGTCAAACCAGTCTAGCAAAAGTGAGGATTCGGCTGAGCAGCCGAGACATACCCAGCTGAGATGGTAAAAAATTGTCAGCCGTACAAATGTGTGCTGCTATAGCCGGCCAAAACCGGCGAGGCTAAAGCTCGGGTCTCGGCTTATACATATACGTTCGATATAATCAAGACCGATCATATATTTGATCAGTTATACAAAGATGGAAGGATTAAGCTCCAAGAGGGACAAACATTTTTTGCACGCAAGAAGCTAAAGCAAAGAAAATATTGCAAGTGGCACCATTAGTGGAGCCAAAAAATGAATAATTGCACAACCTTTAAGAGACAAATACAAAGGTAGATTAACGAGAGTCGGCTGATTTTTGCCAACCAAGAAAACAAAAAAGAGATTGAAGTTGACAAAAATTCTTTCCCTGCGTAGGTCAATATGGTAGACGTGAAGGGAAAGAAGATGGTACAGGAAACAAAGTTCCAAGACGAGGTGGCGGCATAGTAGGCTACTTCGATTATGTATTAGATGTAAAGCCGAGATGACGCGTCAAGGCTGAGAGGCGATAGTGTGTGAGAAGTAAACGGCCGGGGAGTGGAAGGAGTTCATAGCTTTCCCGAGAAATGGGATGATATCCTCGACGGGCTGAACGAGTGTCCGTAGGAAGGCTTCAACGGTTCAGAGGAAGAGGTGAATTCAGAGAAGGACCTGCTGATTCAGAAGGTTCGGAAAGAGTATTACCGAGCATGTAAGAAGGCGAGCCAAGAGAAGCATATGAGTCGACCTTTCGGCATGCAGTAGAGGAAGGCGCATATGGTATCAGCACCCGTGGCTGAGTCCCGAGCCAGAATTTGAGGGGATGACCGGGGCAGAAATAGAAACTTTCGGTCGAAGGTTGGTCAATGAGCCTAGAATCCAGCCGTGGCCAAGACCATGGGAAAGAAGAGGGATTCTGAGGGAGCACCTCGGGATGGTGAAAACGTCGGCGAATGTGCCGGTCAATCAATGGTTGCGGTAAGGGGACCGACCAGATGGTATGTGCCGGTCATGATGACGACTCAGAAATGGTAGCAACAGAAATTGCAAGCCGAGATGAAGCACCATTGGGAGAAAGTGAAGGTGATCAGACCGAACACAAGGAGGTAGCCGGAGCAGCGACTCCTCTCGCGACCGATGAAGAATGATAATGAGGCGGGTGGCTTGGCAATGCTGCCCTGGCTAAAATTCCAGGTGGTTCCATCGTCTCCCACAAAGCCGACGAAGAAAGCCCTCCAAAAAGAGTTGGAGAATAAGAAAAGAGAAGTTGAGCTAGAGAGTGAATCTTTAGCTAAAATGACGAATGGGCTCAATGAGAAGAAGTAAAGGACCGAGAGGAGTGCAGTCAAAGGGAGTTCGGCTGATGTGGGTATGATGTATGCATTGCTAGTGCTTATTTCAAACAGCGACTGAGGAGGCTAAGGAGCAGCCTCAATATAAAGACGAGCTGGCCGTGGCCCAGCTTCAATTGAAGGACCAGAGCAAGGCCGATCGAGTGGTTTTCAAGAAGCCATCGACCCTACAGACTAGGTTCGTGAGGCCCTTATACATCAAGATCTTGATCGAAGGTTGGCCAGTGGGCCGAGTGATGGTGGAGGGTGGGGCGATGGTAAACGTGATGCCTACGTCATTTTTCAAGAAGCCGGGCAAAGATGAAGACGATCTCAAGCCCATTGACATGACGATGACCGACTTCACAAGAAGCAGTCAGCAAGCTAAAGGAGTCCTGATGACTGAACTGACGGTCAGATTCAAGACTCTCTGGACAGCCTTCTTTGTGGTGGATGCCAGTAGCCACTACAACTTACTTCTAGGGCATGATTAGATCCATGCCAACAAATGTGTCCCCTTAACCCTATATAAGAAGCTCAAGGCTGTAGCTAGAAGGAGGTTGTCGGCTTGAGGAGGAGTCCTTGAAAGCTGAATAGCGTTATAAATCCCGATGTCACGCCATAAACCAGCGAAAACTCTCTTTACTCGATTTAGTTAAGTGAGGTAGGCGTTGGAGATGGTGGGCCAAATGCAAAGACTTCTTCATGGCGATTTAGAAGGGGACCGGGATTGGAGACGGATGATGTAGTACACTGAACTTTAGCAAATTACGGAGTTCTAGTGAGAGAATAGTGGCTTATACTATTCTGGAGTTTTGAGTTGAGTTTGGTGAGCTTCGGAGTGTTTTCGGGACTTGAAAAGTGCGAAAACGGACTCCGAAAGTCGAAATCTGCAAAAGTGCAGATTTTGCAATTGTATACCGGTATCTGGTTTGGGATACCGGAATCCAGTGAAGACTGGTTGTGCGCAGCTCTCGGGTTCTGCGGAATGCGGCAGCGGATACCGGAATGCGCTGCGTACCGGTACTGGAGTTGGCATACCGGTATTGGAGCGTTTTGTACCGGTACTGGGAAATTGCATACCGGAATCCCTTCGCGTGGCCTGTTTGGCCGAGGCTCGGGTTTTGCAGAATTTGCACAGTATACCGATATACACATGCGCATACCGGTATACAATGCTGCAAAATGCATTTTGTGCAGTTTTGCAATTTTGGCTCTTTGAGGGGCCTAAGTGGATTTTGTTGCATTGGGTTAAGTACCCTTTCACCCTCTTTCTCAGCCATTGTTGGCTGAGGCTTGGGAGAAGAAAGGTAGGGTTTTCCCTCTCTCTCTCTCTAGATTTTCTCTTCTCCAACCTCTCTAGATCATGTTTTGATCTCTTTTTCCTCCATTTTCTTCATGGAGGAGTGCTCCTAGGCTTGGAGGGAGCTCGTGGCCTTTGAGGAGAGCTTGTTGGAGGATGGATCTTCAACCCTAGCTTGTGTGAGCTTGGTTGGAAGCTTGATTTGAGGTTAGTAAACTCTTTTACAATCTCTATTTGTGATTTTGCTTAAGATTAGCTTAGAAACCTAGTTTCTTGGAAATTAGGGTTTCATTTGGGGTTTTGTGATTGTGAGCCCTTGAGGTGGAATTGATGGGTGTAGAATGTTGTTGTAGGTTGGATTTGATGATCTCTAACCTCAATTTGGACTTAGAACAAGTTTTACTTGCTCAAGATAATTTTCACCCATTTACCTCATAGTTTTTGGTAGTTTTCGAATTTGCTTGTTCGATACCCCTAACCCCTTGGAAAATTATCTTAGGGTATGAAAAGCTCGGGGGACAACTTCGTTTCGAAGTACTGCGAGGTTTCGACGGGTATCCGGTGGGTCTGACCTCACCGAAATGGGTGAACTCCCCCCTATGTCTCCTATCTTGTTATAGGATTGATTAGATGCATAATTATGATAATTATGGCATGATGATAATTGTGATTGCATGAGACATATATGTTGTTTATGGAAAATGCATAGTACATATAGTGTGGTATTATGAGAATAACATGCATGCTAGGGTATTCGCACTAATAGTGCATTGATGCATTAGGAAATGCTAATTAAGTTATGCATGTTAGAAAAGAGTGTCATATGAGACACTATTTGGTTGTTGATCTAGTAAATTCTC
Source organism: Puya raimondii (assembly GCA_016920855.1). Lineage (NCBI taxonomy): Eukaryota > Viridiplantae > Streptophyta > Magnoliopsida > Poales > Bromeliaceae > Puya > Puya raimondii. Next base: position 20,960,138 of record JABWPP010000050.1, on the reverse strand, counting down.
TTCGCATACTAAAGTATGCTTGTATAGAGAAAAGAGAGAATATGGCATATGCAGGATAAGTTGTTGCACATCATTTAGGTGAGCAACTTTGACGGGCATCGTTGGCTTTGGCTCGACCTTTTGGTCGTGGAAATGATTCCATGTTTAAGACATGAGGAAAAGGAATTCTATTTGCTTTTGATAATTATAATTGGTTGGACATGAGTCCATTTGGTTAATTAAACACTTGCATGATAGCTCTATACTCTATGTAGTAGAGGTTGTTCTAGCTTATGCATGGCATGGATAGGGTCTTGTTGGCATCGTAGAATGCATTGTCATGGCATTGTAGAATGCATGAATTGTAGCATTGGAATAATGCATGAACTATAGCATTTGTTGAATGCATCGGTTTTGGTATTGGTTATAGCATTAGTATAATGCATTGGATATGGCATTGGGATAATGCATTGGATATGGCATTGGGATAATGCATGGTTTATGAACTTAGTAAACCGAGAGGTAAACATTTACATGTTAGAGACATGGACATATTGGTAGGGACATACCAACGGAAAATTTGAGAACAATATGACATCGTGGACATTTAGCATATTGGCTATTGAATGTAGAAAACATAACATGACATGTTTTGACATAATGTGAATTTAAACATATGATATTATTATTATGGTTGATTGTTGCTTGTTGGCCACTATGCTCGTTTACACATGCTTGTGAGGGTTGCTCCCTACAAGCCGGCACTCCGGAGTTGGCCTCGCGACAGTTATTTCGCCCGTGTGTTAGAGAGAGCGCCGAAATGGAACCGCCGTGGGTAAGGCTCACCAAAGCGTGAGGTGTTGACTACCACGGAGCCATTAGGCTCGGCACAAGTGAACATCCCTCTATTGTATTCTTTTATGACTACATGGTTATGGTTTTATGCAAAGGTGAACATTCATATAGTAAGAGGCTATTTTAACCGTAATCGTGACATTTGACACCCTAATTAATTGATGCATATACATGTAGTGTATGGACATAGTATTGGGTGGTGACCTTGTGGCATTGCATGTAGTGAGGCATTGACATGACTTGGCACACTAGTGATTAGCGAACATAACATACATATAGTTTGGAGGCAAGTCATATAAGTAATAGCAAAACTTGACATATAGTGAGTTTATTACATCAAAGCATATGTAATTGATCATGGCATTAATTTGACATGCATGTAAACCATGAAATTAATTGTTGAGCATATGACAATAGAACATGTTCATGTTCACGTAGATGGTTTAGTCATTGGAGGCATGATAGTAGTAGATTACCTGTTTAGCCTTTTATGCTTTATGCTTTATGTTTCAGTTATACTATCGTGCCTCAGTTGACCTAGCGGTGTAATTCGCCACTCTCGGCGGCTTACCCACTGGGAACTATTGATAATAGTTCTCACCCCCATTGTTGTTGGGTTTTTATTTCAGAGCCTTCCGCAGCAGGAGAGGCTTGGGATCGTGGCGAGGGGTTAGCAGCTAGCTAGAGCCTCTACGATGTTGTTGTAGGCATACCATTATGCCCTTTCATTGTATTTTATATGAAAGGTGTATAGTTGTTTCTAGGGAGTGATCTCCTAGTATTGTTAAGATGTATAATTTTATTGTATATCTTGAGATTTTAGTTATGTGAATCTTGTTTTAGTTGTAGAATTATGTTCTCGCTCTGATCACCTTGTTTAGGATGTATTTCTTATCCTACTTGATTGTTGTGGTTGTAGACGCCTTGTGTACACTTTGGGTTGTTTTGAGAGCGGGTCTGTGTACGTGCCTGGTAGGCTCCCACGAGGGCCCGGGGCGTGACAGATGATGTCTGCCGTCAGAGAAATGCCTTCCACCAAAAAAGGAAAAACATTCTCGTCAGGATACCTCACGGAAGAGGGGCCGAGGATGAAGCGGGAAGGGTATGCTATAGATGGCTTCAGGAAACTAAAATCAATGCCGGATAATAAAAGAAAAGGAGGTACTTGAGTGGGAGCCATCGAAGAAGGAGGGTGAGAAAGTGTACTCTGAGAAAGAAAGAGGAGACTTGGAGTCTAAAAGAGACGAAGCAGCTTGAAGAAGACGAAGTGTTGTCGCCGAAGGAGGTTTTGTAAGGGTTTTAATAATGATGACAGTATTTAAGGTCCTATTTAATGCCCTAAATAAGACAAAAGGACACGTATAATCATAGCCGTTGAAAAAAAAAAATCAAGTATGAAGTGACCAAAAGGCATGGCCAATTGATGCTACCAGGCGAAGCAATGACATGCGATGCGACCGTAATGAGCGATAAATCTCGGCCGTTGATCAAATTGCGGTTGATCTTTTGTCAATTGAGCAATGTTAGTTATCTGAACATTCATTTGGAAGATTTCCCGGGGGACATTGTTGGCGCAAGAAAAATAGCGCCACGTAGTAAGCGGCTGGGTCCACGTGATCGGTCGGCGTGGACGAAACAGAAGGTGACACGTGTGTGCATCAGGAACTGATAAAAGAGCGCATGATGAACGTAACGGAGGTTTATACAAGAGTGGTTAAGGACGTGGATCGAGAATTTCATGGCTAGTAAGCAGTCGATTTTGGCGCATCTCGAAGAAGAAGGAACGTGGCCGAAAACCCCCCACGATAAGATTACCCAATAATCGCAGGCGGAAAAACGTAAACTATAAATGGGGAAAAGCGCGCCTGCAATAAGGGTCCTTCACACGAACAAGAAACCACAACAATTTCAATTCCTTTCAATTCCGAGCATTCATAGCTTTCTAGGAGTAGTCTACAGCTTTTCTTTTCCTATTGTTTAAGAGCTTGGTTAGGAGTAGTCAACAAACTTTCTTTTCTTGTTTTAAGAGCTTTCTTTATGAGCTTTCCTAGGAGCAGAGCTTAGTCCCTGTAAGTCCTGTAATCACAACATTCCAATCAATAGAAATAGCTTAATTCTTTTAGTCGAGCCCATTCTCGGTTCATCTGTGAGTATTTAGCGGAAGAACTCGGTTGAGCCGATCCCTTCTCAACCAAGTCGCTTGAATTGAGAGTGGCGCATTCGAGGGTCAATTCAGGAGCCGATCCAGATCCTGAGGGAGTGCCTGACTTGGTCAACGTGTTGATCCGGTCAGCGTCACCTCGAATTGGGTTCATAGCACAACAGCTCCAAACTAGTGGTAAATCGAGTTATGAACAAGTTAGATCTATAATCCATCGTTTAATACCCTCTAAAAATAATAGGTTAATGGAGGATGTTGTTTTTCTCTCTCACAAAATGACGCACAAATTTCTCATAATTTTCTAGGCATTTTTTTATTTTTCCTTATTTATATTTTATGAGAGAATCACCTGCATATTTATAAGAGATTCCAACACCCTAGTAGTTAGATAGAAGATTAGGCTGAATCAGTCTATGATTGATATCCTAATATGGCTAGAATATATCTCTAATTAGCTTTACAAATTAAAAACGAGATTAGATATAGTCCAATTAGACATATAATAACCATCGGATCCAGTTCGATCATGGGTGCACCACCCGATCCGGTTTAACCGAATGCGAATAAAATATAAGCTATATTTAAATTTAAAAAAAATACTATCTCTATATAAATAAGTATAAATCTTACATTCTTTTAATCCTAGAATTCAGAAAATTTTCTTTAGAATTTTAAAAAATAAAATTGATAAGAAAAGAGGGAGAATAGTGGCCTTAGGATAGATCATTTGTAAATCTTACACCTAGTAATTAAAAAATGTACAAATTATTAGCATTAATTTTTAAAATTATTATTTTATTATTCACTAAACTCAATTAGATTTTAGTCAGCCCAGTAGATTTGGTGGCCTGATTTGTTGTGTCCAGTAAACCAAATTTAATTTTTTTAAAAATTGATAGATACAACTTTAAATGGATTGAATTGTGGCGCAGTGGAACCAAACTAAAATTTTAGATAATGTTGGACTTAACCACAAATAGGCTGTGACTTTTTCATTACAGTTCCGATTGGTTTTTGCACATAAATTTTTATTGGATTCGTTTTAACATGTGTAATCCGAATCTTCTCATCCAGTAGGCCAAAAAAGTCTCTAAAATGAGTATTATCTGAAGAAAAAGGACCTTTTAATAAGTATATATATTAAAATGATATTCTTACTATTTTTTTTTATGACACATGCACTAAAGATTTTTTTGCTAAGAGAAAATTAAAGTTGCGATAGTTTTGCAGTTGTGGTGGGTTTGCGACTTCGATAGTGGCAGAACTTATTAGTTCTAATTTCTTTTCAAATAATATTACTTGTTCTAATTACTTGCTTATGGTTGTTCTATTTTGAATACATATTCTTTTAATGTTGATAAATATAAGTGTGCTTATTTTTCTAATTTTGTAGTGCACTAAACTTTTATAAAATAGTAGAGTTCCAATGAAAAAAAGTATTGAATACTATTTATATAGTTCCGGTGGTGTTTGAGGGGTGTTAGTGTGTTTTCGGTGTGAAAACGGTGGGAAAACAAAATTTCAGAATTAAATCTAGCTAGAGTCTCCATAACCTCAAGATCTGAACTCCGCTAAGGAAGTCTGGACTTTGAAGTCTCAATACTGCTCCAAAATTTCAAGTCAGAACCCTAGAGAAGTCCCGACCTTCAGTGCAAAATTTCAACTAATAGCTTCGGGATCCAGATCTTCAAGAGGAAAGTTCAGACCTTAGCTGCGTAGCTCAAGGAGGATACTTCGGGATCCGAAATTCCAAGGAAAAATCCGAACTTCCAGTGTTCTAATGTAGTTTCATGAATAGTGTAATTTCTTTGTTTTGGAGGAACAAGTTGGATATTGTACCACCTTTATATATACACATTCCCTTCTCTCTTCTTCTTATTCTTCCTCCACAAGAGAAAAAGGTGGGTTTTTATTTTCCTCTTCATTGTCTTTTTCTTCTTCTTCTTCACTTTCTTCTTCCAATCCCCTCATCCATCATCTTCTTCTTCTTTATTTCTTTTTTCTAGAAGCTTCAGCCAATTGCAAGTTAGGAGTTGGAGCTTGAGGCTTGAAAGAGAGGCGCCTTGGAGCTTCCAATCCTCAACCGTAGCACCTTGGGCTTGGATTATAGCTTGTGTCATGTTTCGGGTTATAGCGGAACTTGGGCTCGCTAACAGATCCGCCGCATACACGAGAAGCCCCGTTTACGCGAAGCGATAAAAGCACTTATAATTAACCCTAGAGGCTACAACTAACAGACATCAGAGCTCAAATAATAGCTGCTAATAAACTAAAGTATGTAGTCCTCTATATATACATGATCCAAAAAGTACATCTCCAAAGATATACAACAGTCACCTCTGACAAAAGAAACAAAATATATGTAAAGCTGGATAGCCCAATCCCAATATGTACAGTAGACTACTACCAAAACCAGCCACTATACCAGTATGTATAGTAGACTTGTCACGCCTCGGGGCCCCAGCGGAAGCCCACCCGGGCGCGTGCACAGACCCGCCGTGTACACAAGGAGTCCTAGTGCACACAAGGCGTCTACAGCAAGCACGTAATGAAAGGAATAAAGCAAATAATCCTATCATGATAATCAGAGCATACATACTAACAAAATAGAGGAACCTCAAAAGAGAAGATACATATCTCAAATAAAAGGAGTAATGCCACCAATAAGCATACAAGTTCTGCAACTACAATACTCCAAATATATAGGGTAGTCTCTACAAAAATGTGGTCAACAAAAATACCTCTCAATACAAAATAAAAGAAAGGTGCTCCACCTAAGCAACTAGCTCCCGAGTCCTAGCCAGTCGCAACGCCCTTGCCGCGGTCCCTAGCCTCTCCCGCAGTGGAAGGCTCTGAAATAAAAACAACAAACCCCAGGGGGATGAGAACTATTATTCAATAGTTCCCAGTGGGTAAGCCGCCGAGAGGAGCGGAATACACCACTAGGTCAACTGAGGCAAAAGTAGGATTAGATACAAATAAGCATGATTATAAATTAAACTCAATTACTATTATGCCTCAAGATGTAATGTTAAAGCATGTAAATATTCTACTCATGTACATGTGTAAATATGCAATGTTCTACTTCACATATTCTAATGTCCATGTCTCATTATGTAATGTCCACTTTTCACATTTAGCCATAATTGTATCATCATAGGAGACTACCATAAGGGGATGTTCCACTTGTGCCAAGCCTAATAGCTCCGTGGTAGTCAACACCTTCACACTAAGGTGAGCCTTTCCCACGGCGGTTCCATTTCGGCGCTCTCTATCACACGGGCGAAATAACTGTCGCAAAGGCCAACTCCGGAGTGCCGGCTTGTAGGGAGCGACCCTCACAAGCATGTGCGAATGAGCACAATGGCAAACAAGCAACAATCAACCACATAGTATCACGCTCGTCATGTCTAAAAATATGGAATGCTAACCAATGTCCAAAAGATCTAACACTATGTCATAATGTCAATCATGTTATTCACCTAAGTGAAATATCATATACTTAGCCTCACACTATGTCCGGAATATACCATATGTCATGTTTACGCTACCAATAGCCAATTTGCTAAGTGTCAACGAGGACCTCCAAGTCCACTATCCATCTAGTATCCCACATGATGTTTAATCATTTAAGCATGCATTTCTAAGTATATACAAAGTGAAATGCTCTTTTTCCATAGCCATCTATAATGTACTATGCATAAACCATACATGATTCCTACTACATAAGACATGCAAATCTCATATATATAGCACATGTATATTATGCATTCTAAAATTTTACCATGTCATAATTATCATGAATATGCACCAAATTAAGCTCTTAAGCTAAATAGAAGACATAGGGGGAGTTCACCCATTTCGGTGAGGTCAAACCCACCGGAAACCCTTCGAGACCTCGCAGTACTCCACAACGAAGTTGCCCCCTCGATTTCTAGCACCCTAAAGGAGATTTCTAGGGGGTTAGAAGTGTCGAACGAACACTACCCAAAATTCACCATAATACATGAGAAAGTGGGTGGAAAATACCTTTGAGCAAGCAAACCTTGTTCAAAGTCCAAAATAAGGTTAGGGATCTTCAAATCCAACCTAAGGCAACATTCTACACCCATCAATTCCCATCCAAGAGCTTAAAATTGTAAAGCCCAAAAATAAACCCTAGTTTCATAATTCTAGGTTATCTCATGAAATATCTATAAGATTCACAACTAGAAATCACAAGAGAGTTGCTCACCTTCTCAAGAGCTCCAAACTAAGCTCAAGGAAGCTAGGGTTGGAGATTTATCCTCAATCAAGCTCTCTTCTTTTCATCCAAATTCCCCTCAAGGTCCAAAGTGCAAGCTTCAAGGTGGAGGAGAGGAGAAAAGAGATCAAACCCATGAATTTCATGGTTGGAAGCAAGAAATCTAGAGAGAGAAAGAGGAAGAATCCTACCTCCTTTTCTTCTAAGTCCCAGCACAAAAGAGGCTGTGAGGGGGGTGAGGGCTACCATATACATGATGTAACAATTGCCCATAAACCCCTCCAACTCCCAAAAATAGCAAACTGCATGAAACTGCAGTTTCTGCACTGCATTCCGGTATACGTATAAGTATACCGGAATCAGCCCAAAAATTCTGCAAACCCGAGCCTCGGCCAAAAGGCCACGAAGCAGTATTTCGGAATGCCCAACATCAGTACCGGAATACCTTAAATCTATTCCGGTACCTCAATACCATAGCGAAATACAACATCGAAACCTGCGACTTTCGCAGATTTTGATCTTCGGAGTCCGTTTTCGCACTTCCCAAGTCCTGAAAATGCTCCCAAGCTCTCGCATCACGATCAAAATCTCCTGACTAGTACAATATACTAATCTCACACTGGAACCTTGCAATTTGCTAAAGTTCAGTGCACTACAAGACTACTACCAAAACCAGCAACTATAAGGTGCTCCTCTAACACGACCTGCATAGATAGGGAAGGTGCTAGCTCGCGACTCCCTTATCTTAATCAGAAGCTGCAATAGGGACGAATGGCTTGCAAGAAAAGGGTCAACAACAGAGGGCATAAGAACTATTAAAAACGAGTAGCCCTCAGTGAGTAATGTCACTAACGACGACCTATCCATTAGGTCTACAAGAGGCATAAAGTAAAGACCTACTGTAACAGAAAAAAATAACAGATGGAATGAAACTCTATAGCTACTATGTCTCCATACTATATATGTTCAAAGTAAAACTGCTGGATGTAGTGGATGCATCAACTATCGGGTGCTCTCAATCATAACCAATCCGAATGACCGACTCAAGGGTCCAGTAAAGCTTGCGCCTACCTACTATCATGGCACCACTCTCGAGGGTGGCCCGTTATAATGTACGTCGCCCCGGGGATCTCTTATCACACCCGTAGGTGGACTATCCGTGAATCAGGGCTGCTACAACATCAACGCACTAAAAGTCAAGCTCCAAAGCGGCATCCAAGGGGAGCGACCCCACCGAGTATAGAAGCATAATCTCTGTTGAGCTCAAATAAGGCTCATGTAGACTGTAGTCAATGCAAATGATCAACCAGATCATAGAAAGTGCTATCCACATGCCCCAGGTACAATATAGAGTGAAATCAACGATCCGGAACCACCGTAACCCCATACAGTGCACTAAAATCTAACCAGTCTATCAAATGCTGTAATAACTATCTCAGCCTCTCAGCACTGGCGTAAAGTTCCAAATACTCCCTACCCTCTAATTAGGGTAAAAAATAGGTAAAAACAGATGCTACGATCAAAGCAAAATGATGGAACATACAGAACTGCATTATGCTGATTTTTCTTATGGTTATAGTCTAGTTTTGATGCCAGAATTTACCTATGGCATGCTAGTACTCAACATCTGAGATGTAACATGAAATGGGTCTTTATTTACAGTAGCAATACTCGTGCCAAAATTGAAATTTTTTTATTACAACAGAAAAACATTAGGCATGTAAAATGAACTAGACATAGTGAGGAATTTGTTGTTTTCGGTAAACATTAACCCACCTCAGTAGTAAATCTAACTACAAAAAGATGCGGGACTCAATAAACACCTTCTCGCTGCTCCAAACAAATAGGAAATGCCAACCAAACCATCAAAAATTTAGCAAAATCCTACTAGCAACAATAGAAGTCAAAATCTCATCGAGAATCCATTTCGACGACCCAAACTCCAATTAACCAAAAATTAAACCCATCTACCTCACAATTCAACTATTGGTAGCTCCAAATTAGCAAAATGTGAAGGAAAAACCAACCAACATCCACCAGTAATCCTGCTAGAAAAATCAAAGTTAAAAAATCTAATGAATCCATTTTCGACTTTGAAAATCTAATTAACTTGAAATTGAATCAACCTACCTCGTAAATCACCTGGGAGCAACTCCAAATCCACAGGAATTGAAGGAAAAACTAGTAAGAATCCTCCAACTTTTCAGCTAGAAGAAATGAAAGTGAAAAATTAACGAAATCCAACAATTTGTTCAAAATTTCAGCTCAATTCTCAAAATTCTTCAATTCCAATCAACTTACCTCAATTTCCAGCTGGTGGAAGGTTTAATCCAAGCTCCACTACTCTCTCTCTCTCTCCCACCAACCTCAATTTCGAAAAAAAATTCATGCCAATCAACTTCTGTCCACCTGTGGCTGCTGTTGCTACTATTGCTCCAATTACTGCAGCTGTCAGCAGCTGCTGTTGCTCCTATTCTGGCTCACAGAGAAGAAGAAGGAGAAGAAGACTGAGTTAGCTCTTGTTGCTCCTACTCCTGGCTGCTGCTGTAATGCTGCTGCTACCAGTAGCTACTGTTGCCAATGCTGCTGCTGTGCTGTGGCTGCTGCAATTTCCAGCCAGCTGGAAAGAGCAAATGAAAGAGAGGAGAGGGAAGAGAAGGAGAAGAAAAGAAGGAGGATATAGAAGAGATAGCTTTCAGGTGAGAATAAGTCCAAAATTCTAATCAAGGTTAGGTAGGGTTAACGTGTACCCTTGACTGAACCAACTTATCTTGTTCTAACTGAAAGTAGTTTGAGTTTCGGGATGATTTGTGGTGTCAATTTTGTGCCAAAACGATTTCGGGACATACCAGCGTGTAGGTGGTCTAAGTTCCTATGACCGAGTCTTTCTGGCTACGTCAAAACGATTTCGACTTGTCTCGACACTTTACCAAAGTGTCGAACGTCTGCTGAGATTATAGTCATTCCGACAGATAAATTTTCGAAACACTACATCCTCCCCCTAATAAAATATTTTTGTCCTCGAAACTTAAATTCATACCTCATGTCACGCTCCGGGGCCCTTTTAGTAAAGCCTTTTCTATACAAGGTGTGATTTGAAATTCACAGTTTACTTGAAAATGCCCAATTTTTTTTTTTTGAAACCTGCCTTGCCCATAGAGGCACAGACCCACCACAAATATAAAAATTTCTCTATTCATGCAGACAGAGTCTTCTGTCACGCCCCGTCGGGCCTTTAACACCAACTAGGTGGAAAGGATAACCGCACGGGCGCATGCCCCAGACCCGCCGAACGGATAGAGTCCCTTCTACCCGCCCAAGGCGTCACAACACAAGCTTATCCACGAGGTTCCAACTAGGAACGGAGTACAAGAGTTGCACAAGGAAAGCATCAACATAAAGAAGTTCTACTTCTATTACATCACATTGCACATTTATACATGCCCAAATTTTTCTTTTCATTCCATACACCATGTTCCAAAACTATGGAATACATAAGTTTCATACATGTAATGGAAATCCCCTATACTATCAAAGTTCAAGACTAGGGGTACAACTCTATGTATCACCAAAATAGAAGGGCCGCTATCTAGAGAGCTAAACCCTTGCCTCGCTCCGCCGCCTCACTCGCGGAAGGACCTGAAAAACGTGGGGTGAGAACTATAAACATAGTTCCCAGTGGTTAAGGCCACCCAAGAGAGAAGCTCGACCCACCAGGTCCAAAGAAACACCATATGCATAAGTTAGATCGCAAATAACTATGCAACAATTATTTACATGCTTGTAAATAAACATAAAGGATGCAACCAAAAAAATGTAACTTATCATTCCAACCTATGTTCAGTGACACTAGGTTTAATCATACATGCAACCATGCAACAAGTATAGATAATTGAATTATACTTGAATTCTATATCATGCAATAGGAGCTCATTGCTCTACCTATCAAGATTTTACCTTTGCCAACATGCAAATTCTAGGGTTCACAACACATACCATTTTATCTTTAAATGGATAATTACCCTAGACATGGAAGTGACCTAATCACTTCGGTAAACACAAACCCACCTTAAGAGCTTTCAAATTCTTGTATTCTTCAAGCCCCTACTAAGTGTCCAAACCTTGAGTTCTTGCTTCAACCCAAGCTTCTACAAGAAAACGGTTCGTTACTCGTTACGAACCCATAATTCAACTCAATACTTGAAATCAAGTATTCTAACATGATTTCCTATGCCTCAATTGCAATTCCCGAAGGTCCAAATATTTTTAGAACCTCCCATGGCAAAAACCCTCATTTAACCTAGGTTTCACATGCATGCATGTGGAACCTCAAAATTTCTTAGCCAATCTCCATATTTTGTGTTTTAGATTGCCTAGGGTTCCCAAAAACCTCATTTCAACGGATTAAATCCAAGGTTTGAACCCAAAACGTGAGGAACTAACCTTAATCACGAGTTCCCCAAGCTTCTTCTTGCACCAAGAAGCTTCTTTTCTCCTTTGGAAGCTTTTTTCAAGATCAATCCACCATTTTCTCAGAGTTTTGGAGAGATCTCTAGAGAGAGAAAGTGAAGGAGATGGAGAGGAGAAGTAGAGAGGAAGACAATGAGAAGGGGAGAAGGTCTCAGCCCTTCATACACCCCCAATACATGTGAAAAGACTGTTTTGCCCCTCTCCACAAACAACACAAACAACCAGCCAAAACTGGAATTTCGTAACACTGTATACCGGTATGTGCATTGCATACCGGTATACGGGTGCTATTCCGGTATACCCCGGAGGATTCCGCAGAACCCGAGAGCTGGGTTCTCGGTTTCAACCATGGCATTCCGGTATACCCCTCATCACATACCGGTACTAATCACTTCAGTACCGGTATGGAGGTCCACATATCGGAATCCAGTGCAGACTTCACAAGTTTAGCAGTTTTAACTTTTCGAAGTCCGTTTTCGCGCCTCATTTGCGCCGAAAACACTTCTCACAAGTCCCAAACTTGGCTGAAGCCTCACATATAGCCTCTCTTGCTATTTTTCCATCGAAACTCCACAATTTGTAGAAGTTCGGTACGATGCACTGAAATTCAGTGTACTACATTCATCCCTCCTTAAAGAGAGTTTCAGCCGCAAAACTGAATCATACCTCAGCTGGACTCAGCGAAGAGGTAAGGAAACCGCTCCCTCATTGAGCTTTCCAATTCCCACGTAGCTTCGCGCTCACCGTGATTCGTCCATTGTACTTTTACATAAGGAATTTCACGGTTCCTCAAATTTTTCACCTCGCGATCCAAGATACACAAGGAAAATTCCTCATAAGTCATATCCTCATGAAGCTCTATAGGCACATACTCGAGGACGTGCGCCGGATCATACATATACTTACGGAGCGTCGATACATGGAACACATTGTGTATCCCCACAAGTTTTTGCGGCAAAGCTAGCCGATATGCCAAGGATCCCACACGCTCCAAAACCTCATAAGGTCCAATGTAACGGGGACTCAACTTACTCCGAACACAAAATCGTTTCACCCCTCTCATGGGTGACACTTTCAAGAAGACGCGGTCTCCTACCGCGAATTCCAAATCTCGTCGACGTCGATCCGCATAACTCTTTTGTCTAGATTGAGCCGTCGATAAGCGTTCGCGTGCCAAGCGGACCTTTTCCTCCGCTTCACGCAACACATCCGGTCCTAAGACCCTTCTCTCGCCGACTTCGCTCCAATGAATAGGAGAGCGGCATTTCCTTCCATACAAGGCCTCAAAAGGTGCCATACCGATGCTAGATTGATAGCTATTATTGTAAGCAAATTCAGCCATCGGCAAATGAGTAGGCCATGCACCCTTGAAGTCCAACACACACGCTCGCAGCATATCCTCCGAAATTTGAATTGTCCTTTCTGATTGATCGTCAGTTTGAGGATGAAATGCTGAACTGAAATCGTGCCGTGTACCCAAAGCTTCTAGCAAGCTTTTCCAAAAATGCGACGTAAAACGGGGATCTCGATCTGAAACTATCGAGGTCGGGACCCCGTGCAACCGCATAATCTCGTCCAGGTAGACTTGTGCTAACTTGTCTCCCGACCAAGTGGTGTGGATTGGCAAAAAGTGTGCCGACTTTGACAAACGATCCACCACCACCCAAATCGCGTCGTGGCCACCTTGTGATCGATGTAAACCCACAACGAAGTCCATTGCTATATTCTCCCACTTTCAAACTGGAATGGGCAACCCTTGCAATTTTTCCGCCGGAAAGCGACGCTCGGCCTTCACCTGTTGGCATACTAAGCATTGTGCCACAAAGCGTCCAACATCTAGTTTCATCCCCGGCCACCAATAATGTAATTTAAGATCCTTGTACATTTTGGTGCCGCCCGGGTGAAACGCATAGGGAGAAGTGTGAGCTTCTTTCAAGATCTCCCCATAAATACCCTCGACTTTTGGCACGCACAATCGATTTCGGAATCGAATTGCGCCCTTCGAGTCCACATGAAAATCATCGGCGCGCCCGCACTCGATAGTACTCTGCACCTTTTGGAGTTCCGGATCACCGGATTGCTTTTCTTTTATTTGCTCCAACAAGGTCGGCCAAATCTCGAGATTCATAAGTCTAGCGGGGACGCCCGGGGCCACGACTTCCAAGTCAAACCGGCCCATTTCCTTGATTAACGGCATTTGTCCCGTCATCTCAATTGCGAAGTTCTCCACGGATTTTCTACTGAGCGCATCGGCCACCACATTATCTCTACCGGGGTGGTACAAAATGGTTAAGTCGTAATCCTTTATCAACTCCAACCATCTCCGCTGCCTCAAATTCAACTCCTTTTGAGTGAATAAGTACTTTAAACTTTTGTGATCCGTGTAAACCTCACAATGCTCCCCGTACAAGTAGTGTCTCCACAACTTGAGTGCGAAACCACCGCCGCAAGCTCTAGGTCTTGGGTGGGGTAATTCTGCTCATAGCTCTTCAGCTGTCGAGAGGCATATGCTATTACTTGTCCTCTTTGCATAAGGACACACCCAAGACCACGCCGTGATGCATCGCTATACACCACAAAGCCCTCCCCCGCAATCGGCAGGGCGAGAACAGGAGACGAAGTCAACCTTTCCTTTAGCTCCTTAAACCTTTGGTCGCATTCCTCGCTCCAAACATATTTGGCACCCTTGCGGGTAAGACGCGTTAGTGGACCGGAGATTTTTGAAAATCCCTCCACGAACCGCCGATAGTATCCTGCAAGACCCAAAAAGCTTCGTACTTCCGTGACATTGGTCTGACGAGGCCAATCCTTGATTGCCTCAACTTTCATAGAGTCCACCGATACTCCTTCCGCGGTGATCACATGACCCAAGAAAGTGACCTCACGAATCCAAAATTCGCACTTTTTCATCTTGGCGAACAACTTGTTCTCTCGAAGAACTTGAAGCACAATCCTTAGGTGCTCTTTATGTTCCTCCTTACTCCGAGAGTAAACAAGAATATCATCTATGAACACCACCACAAATCGATCTAGTAGTGGCTTGAACACACAGTTCATTAAGTCCATGAACACCGCCGGGGCATTGGTAAGCCCGAAAGGCATAACCGTGAATTCATAATGTCCATACCGCGTCCTAAACGCGGTCTTATGCACATCCTCCGGTTTGATCTTCAATTGGTGATAACTGGATTGCAAATCAATCTTTGAATACACCCGAGACACTTGCAACTGATCGAACAAGTCATCAATTCGGGGTAACGGGTACTTATTCTTGACGGTCACTTTATTCAACTCGCGGTAATCTACACATAACAGCAGCGAACCGTCCTTTTTCCGCACAAATAGAACAGGGGCTCCCCAAGGTGACACACTTGGCTTTACGAAACCCTTGTCCATCAAATCTTGCAATTGTGCTTTCAATTCCTTCAGTTTCGCGGGTGCCATCTTGTACGGGGCCTTAGAGATCGGCGCCGTACCCGGGAGCAAATCGATCACGAATTCTATTTCTCGGTCCGGTGGCATTCCGGGCAACTCCGTCGGAAATACATCCGGGAACTCTTGGACTATAGGAATGTCCTCGAGCTCCAACACTTCTTTTCGGTCATCCACTACCGTCGCCAAGTAGGCAATGCAACCACTAGCAATAAGCTTCCTTGCTTGCGACGTGGACACCATTGACGCAAAGAGCGAACTCTTGCAACCACGGTACACAAACTCTTTGTGCCCGGGTTCTCTAAACCTCACTATCCGGCTCTCACAATCAATAGTAGCGTGATATTTTGAGAGCCAATCCATTTCTAGGATTAAGTCATACTCATTCATTCGACTTAACACCAGCAAATCAGCTGGCATGATCCAGTTTTCAACCCTCACTGGACAGTCTACACACGCGTGATGTACGCAAAAGGTGTGTTCAGGTACTTGCACAGTTCTTGCATGTGTGGCATCTACAATTTCTATTCCGTGTGCAATAGCAAATGATCGAGCAATGAATGAATGCGATGCACCAGTATCAAACAAAGCTCTACATCGAATTCCTTTAATTAACACAATACCTGCCACGACATCATCCTGGGCAGAAGGCTCCTCCATCTGTGAGACGAATACCCGTCCACTGGGCGCTGGCCGCTGGCCCTCCACTGGTCTCGGCGGCTGAGTACGGCCTACCGACATCACCGCGGGTGGGATGCCCGCAAGCTGTCTCGGCGGTGCAAATGCCGATGCCGACGACGGTGCTCGGCCATCATCCATCGGGCAATTGTATCGCATATGTCCCGGCTGTCCGCATTTGTAGCACCGGCCCTCACGATAATCACATTGTTGAGGGTTGTGGGGGCCGCTACAAATCGGGCACTGAGTCGAGGGTCAGTTCCGCCGGGACCCTCGCGATTGGTTTTGCGACTGCGAGTGCTTCGGGGGCCGCTTAGAGCTAGACTGCCCACCCGAGCCACCCGCCGATCGCTTCTTTCCCTTTTCTTTATCTTTTTCCTTCTCTCTTTCCCACGACTCGCGCTCCTCGCGCGCACATGCATTCCCGTGCTCCACCCAAAGAGCACGGTCCAAGACCTCCGCAAAGGTCTTTAGCTTAAGGGCGTGAACCGCCCAAAAGATCTCCGGTCGAAGTCCGCGCACGAAACAATCGACCTTGTCCAACTCTTCGCGGACAACGTGCGGTACGCAATTAATAATGTACGAGAACTCCCTCTCGTACTCGCGCACGGTGCGGTTCCCTTGCTTCAACTTTCGGAACCTTTCTTGAAGTTTTCTTTTCTCGCTCGCTATCGGGGAAGTAGGCGGCAAATACCATACTCCGAAACTCCTCCCACGTCGGTGGCGGAAGGCTAGGGAGTCGATCACGCCGGACTCCCTTCCACCACACCTTCGCCGATCGCTCTAAACAATGAGCGACGAGGTGCACTTTGTCCCTCTCCAAGTTATACAGATCCTCGAAGAGTGTCTCCATGGCATCGATCCATGTCTCTACATCCCATGGATCCACGTTCTCCCCGCTAAAGATAGGCGGGTTGAACTTCTTGAACCTCATGAGAGCCGCAAGTGCGCGCTCTCGCTCCGCATCCTCCATCTCGGAGTCGGGCATAGGAGCACCCGACCCACCGGCTACAATCGGTGATGCCGGTGGCGCCACAGTCGGCGCCGGTGTCACCTCCTCGGCCGGTGCCGAAGCAGAGGCCGGAGGTACTTCCGTTCTCTCCTCCCTAACCGCAGCCGCTTGCTGCGCCATCTCGTCTTGGAACTTTTTAATTTGCTCCTCCTGTCGCTGCATGGCTTCGGCCTGTCGCCGAACCACGCCCATCAACTCGGTCAACTCATTACGAAGACCCGAGTTCTCACCCTCCCCGAGTTGTTCGGGAGCCGCGCTCGATTCTCCGAGCCCAGCCCTCGTAGGAGGCCATCCACGTACCATTATCTCCTGAAAACACAACGACTTTGGTCATTTCATGACATTCAAAGTCATTCGCAACACTATATTTCACGAAAATAAACGTGAACCCAATCTAGGCGAAAGTCACACAAGGGTCCTTATTCCCCTCACTTGGTTTCATGTTGTCGGCCGCCAACATGAACACACTTGGCGAAGAATAAGACACACCTCGAATTTACCTCTATTTCCAACTAGAGGTATAAGGACATAACCCAATCACTTATCTTTCGCCACATCAAAGATCTCGTCACTCACGAGTCTACACTCCTAGGATCTTTTCCATCCTAGGGTTTTCTTAGGTCCACCTAGACCGTTTCTATGCTCTGATACCACCTCAGTCTGTCACGCCCCGTCGGGCCTTTAACACCAACTAGGTGGAAAGGATAACCGCACGGGCGCATGCCCCAGACCCGCCGAACGGATAGAGTCCCTTCTACCCGCCCAAGGCGTCACAACACAAGCTTATCCACAAGGTTCCAACTAGGAACGGAGTACAAGAGTTGCACAAGGAAAGCATCAACATAAAGAAGTTCTACTTCTATTACATCACATTGCACATTTATACATGCCCAAAATTTTCTTTTCATTCCATACACCATGTTCCAAAACTATGGAATACATAAGTTTCATACATGTAATGGAAATCCCCTATACTATCAAAGTCCAAGACTAGGGGTACAACTCTATGTATCACCAAAATGGAAGGGCCGCTATCTAGAGAGCTAAACCCTTGCCTCGCTCCGCCGCCTCACTCGCGGAAGGATCTGAAAAACGTGGGGTGAGAACTATAAACATAGTTCCCAGTGGGTAAGGCCACCCAAGAGAGAAGCTCGACCCACCAGGTCCAAAGAAACACCATATGCATAAGTTAGATCACAAATAACTATGCAACAATTATTTACATGCTTGTAAATAAACATAAAGGATGCAACCAAATAAAATATAACTTATCATTCTCTCCTAGGTTCATCCTATATTTCACATTGACTAAGTTCAATTACTTGTCATTTACTTATGGTTTCGGAATCGCTGTCTCACCATAAGGGTTCCAACATTCAAGGAGTGAATTCGTCACCTCCTAGTTCGAGTAGCGAACTTGTCGCATACTCGGGATAGCAAAATCGTCGCATACCCCATCTCAACACCGCCATCACATGGCATGGGTAGCGAACTTGTCGCATACCCGGGATAGCAACCTCGTCGCACATCCCATCTCGACACCGCCAACTCATGGCGTGGTAGCGAAATCGTCGCATACCCGGGATAGCAAAATCGTCGCACATCCCGTGTCAACACCGCCAACTCATGGCATGGTAGCGAAATCGTCGCCTACCCGGGATAGCAAAATCGTCGCACATCCCGTTTCTACACCGCCAACTCATGGCATGGTAGCGAAATCGTCGACTACCCGGGATAGCAAAATCGTCGCACATCCCGTTGTTCACATTTTCTTCACTTGCCAACCTAAGTCTCATGACCTTAGGTTCAAGTCACTAAGTCTCACCTATGTTCAATAACACTAGGTTTACTTTCTCATTCTCAACCTAGGTTCCATGACTCTAGGTTCCAATCTCATGTACAACCTATGTTCAATGACACTAGGTTCCATTCTCACATGTTCCAACCTATGTTCAATAACACTAGGTTCTATTCTCACATGTTCCAACCTATTACGGATTTTATATTGGCATATTTCGTGAAGTGAGTCGGAGTCTTGAAGGTTCAAAGAAGAAGAGACGAAGTTTGAAGACTCGAAGACTCAACGTATGAATTCACGATGCTTGGTAAGTTTTAAATAATCTTGATGATGATTTATATATCTAATTTAAGTGTTTGGAAGACATTAGAATAGGTTTTTAATGATTTATAATCGATTCGGAAAAATTCATGCTACGAGGTCCGGACCCTGGAACATGAGGTCCGGAACCCGTGAGCAGGTTATGCTGGTTCGCAGACCCGGTCCGGACCCTGGAAGCTGAGGTCCGGAACCCGTACGCATATCTTGCTATTTCGCAGTCCGGGTCCGGACCCTGGAAGCTGAGGTCCGGAACCCGTGAGCGTGACAGACAGTTTCACAGACCGGGTCCGGATCCTGATGGCTGAGGTCCGGACATTGAAACGCCTGAAGAGTTTCAAGGTCCGGACCCCATACCCGCGATCCGGACCCCGACTCGTCGTGAATTTTTGGAAAGTTATTTTTTCAATCCTTCTCTGATTCTAATGTCTCCCAAACCTTTAAACAAGATGGTAGATTTCTTAAAATCATTTTAGCAATCCTAATTTGATTCCAAACCTTTTTAAAATCAGTTTTTCAATCCTAGTCGAAATCGGTTTGCTTCCAAACCTTTATAAATACTGTTTTTTAATCCTAATCTATTTCAGATTGCTTCTAACCTATAAATATAGGTGTCTCTAAAACGCGGTTAAGCATAGATTATCTTTTAGAAACCCTAGAAGCTTGTAGGTAACCGTTTTCCTCATCTTCTACATCAAGCTTCTCTCAAATTGATTCATGGTGCCTTAATTTCTAATATTCTTTTAGAATCAATTTGAGAATTGCTTAGAGATTATTCCCACAGATCTTCAATGATATTCTAAGCAATAAACCATCATCTTTGTTATTGTTCTTGCTCCGGACGGAGTGCGCTCTGTCACGCCCCGCCGTGCCTTAGCACCAAGTAGGTGGAAGGACAAATCGCACGGGCGCATGACCCAGATCCGCCGAACGGACAGAGTTTCCCCTGTACGTCCAAGGCGCCACAACACAAGTATTTCCACAATGTTCCAACTAGGAACGAAGTACAAGAGTTGCACAAGGAAGAATCAACAAAAGAGGTATCTACATCTATTACATCACATTTGCACAATTATACATACCAAATTTTTTCTTTACTTTTTCATACATTCCATACCATAAGTTCCAAAACATGGAATTTACAATTTACTAGTTTTTCATTATCCCCAAACTATTCAAAATCCAAAAGTTGGGGTACTCCTAGGCACACGAGCCAAAATGGGGCGGGCCGCTATCTACTATACAACGCTCTTGCCTCGCTCCGCCGCCTCACTCGCGGATGGACCTGAAAAATGTGGGGTGAGAACTATAAACATAGTTCCCAGTGGGTAAGGCCACCCAAGGGAGAAGCTCGACCCACCAGGTCCAAAGAAAACAACACAAGCATATGTTAAATTACAATTAACTATGCTTAGATAAAATGACATGCTTGTAAATAAACATATTTGAATGCAATCTATATAATCAACCATGCAAAATTACAATTACATGCTTGAATTTAAACATGGATGGATGCAACCTTTATAAATGACATCTTTCATTTTCTCCTAGGTTCATCCCACAAGTCCATTTATCTCATTCTTTTGGCATTGGTGTCGGAATCACCGCCCCACCAATCCATTTCTCGAGGACTCGCCAAAGGTATAGTCCTAGCTTGCGCCGCGATCATGGTGGTGTCCAGCATCCATCACCCCACCCAGTCATGCTATGCATCCATAACCTGGGGTCGTGCATCGCATCCATCACCAAATCCCTCAAGGATCCGCATCAATTACAACTCTAGCTTGCGCCGCGCCTCATGGGTTGTGTCCCGCATCCATCACCCCACCCAGTCGTGCTATGCATCCATGACCTGGGGTCGTGCATCGCACTCCCACCCAATCGGCACTCAAAATAGCAAAGCGAGCGCACCCGCTTGGTTAAACCTCCGGAGGACCAATGCCCTGGGGGAGCGACCCCCACGAGCAACTGCTAATTGAGCTCATTTGGCCCTTGCAAGCTTCAGTCACATGCACGATGCATCAAAGTCTAGATGCTCATCAATGACCCACCGGTCATATACATACTAGCAGAATCGCTGCTTTAACCAATTACTTACATTCCAACAACATGCAAGTTTTCTTTCATGGTTTCATAGGGTTTAACAAGTCCACTTGTTCACTTTTCCTATCTATATTTCACAATATCATTATTGTCAACCTATGTTCAACAACACTAGGTTCATGTAATTCTTTCCAACCTATGTTCATAACACTAGGTTCATTTCCTCATTGTCAACCTATGTTCAACAACACTAGGTTCATATCACCATTGTGAACCTATGTTCAATGACACTATGTTCATATCACCATTGTCAACCTATGTTCAATAACACTAGGTTCATATCATCATTGTCAACCTATGTTCAATGACACTAGGTTCTCTAAGTTTATTTTTTTTCCTATTCTCTTTTACCTCTAGAGAACTTACCAATCACATGCAACACATGCAACATTCTCACTTGATATTTAGGCATGATACACATCATTCTACTCACATGCACTTTGAGTTTATAGCTCAATTCGCTTAATTTAAGCACTCATGTTGACATGCACAATTTATTTCCTTTCATAAAAGATGAACATGAAACACATGCTTCCTCATACATGTAAAATGAGCACATAGCTCAAATCCATTTTACAAATTCTTTATACTAACGTGCTCAATTAAATATTAGGGTAACATGCATGTACTTGTTTATCTACATGTTTATCACTTAGGCATACAAGGATTTCATACATGCAGACATTCCTTCATGATGTGTAAGTATAAGATGCATAATTCTACTTACATGCAAAATGAGCACTTTACTCTATTTCACTTCACAAGTCACTTATGTCAACATGCATAATTAAACACTAGGGTAACATGCAACTACCATTATCATTATGGTTATTTTACCCTAGACATGGAAGTGACCTAATCACTTCGGTGCAACACAAACCCACCTCACAAAGATCCCTAATTGCTTGTAGACACTTGCAATTAGGCTCTTTTCCTTGGCCTCAAGCTTAGTCTTCAAGCTCCTTGCCCTAACACACATGAATGATTCGTTAATCCGAGTCGAACTCATAACGATCCCATCT
The DNA here is from genome assembly GCA_016920855.1 of Puya raimondii. Lineage (NCBI taxonomy): Eukaryota > Viridiplantae > Streptophyta > Magnoliopsida > Poales > Bromeliaceae > Puya > Puya raimondii. The sequence goes on along the minus strand of JABWPP010000050.1, from coordinate 20,938,067 downwards.
CTTGGAATCACTCAAAATAGAGTTGTCCCACATGTTCCACTAACCCCCAACTAGGATTCTATGGGGTCAAAATATTTTTAAACCCCTCCATAAGAAAATCCTCTTTCAACCTAGGGTTTACATGCATGCATGTAAGAGCCCAAAATCACATGGTCAATCCCCACCATTTGTGGTCTAGATTGCCAAGGGTTTCCAAAAACCTCAAAGCAAGAGATCAATTCCAAGGTTTAAACCCAAATCATTAAGAACTCACCTCTTGCCCAAGCTCCTTTAGCTTATTCTTGCTCCAAGAAGCTCATTTCCCATCTTGGATTTCTTTTCCAAGCTTGAATCACTCTTTTCTCCAAGCTTTGGAGAGCTCTCTAGAGAGAGAAAGTAGAGGAGAGGGAGAGGAGAAGTAGGGGAAGAAGGGGAAAAATGAAGAAGATAAGACCCCAACCTCCCCTCATAAGCCTACCACATGAAATGACCAAAATACCCCTATTCTGGAGTTTCTGGGTCCGTGGGGTCCGGACCTTGCATCCCGGGTCCGGAACCCGTAAGCAATTTCAGCATTTTCACAGCTGGGGTCCGGATCTCAATCCCAGGGTCCGGACCCGGACACTGTGAACAGTATTTTCAACCTTTTTATTTTCTTCTCATTTTCGCTCTAAAACTTCGTTTTTCATTCCGTTTTTTCTCCAAATCAAATCCAACACAACCGAAACTCTTTTACACATAAGAACACTTCCTAAGTTGGAGAATTATAGTTATCTCTTACAGAATAATTATATTCCAACATACAATCGTAATCTCAAAATTCTCCCAACTTTCCCCTAATCATTCCAACACTTTCGGGACACAACGTGGACTCACCAAATCCACTTCTAATCGTTCCGAAACCCTCGGAACTCAATTCTAAACACGTTCAACTTACTCCTGAACTAAACTTTGTCCAACTTGGCCAAAGTTTAATATGCTTCCGAATTGCGGTTCTCTACATTCCTCCCTCCTTAAAAGGAGTTTCGTCCGCGAAACTAAGATCACACCTCAAATCTATTTATCAACTAGATGAGGGTATCATTCTTTCATCGCGTCCTCTGGTTCCTGCTCACTCAGGAGTACACTCCATAATTCACGGGGTCTTATATTCCCGACATTCCATAAGGAGTATGTCTCGTTGCTTCTCCTTACTAGGTCAACATCACATCATCTTCGCGATGTTTCCGTTCGAACACTTTGTTCGTAATCTCGATTTCACTTCACCGACAATGCCAGACTTGGCAGTTGGTGACTTCACCAATCAGGTGAAAGGTATGACCGAGCGTCTGCTCCTCAGGTCACAATCACAATTCTCTTACACACGGCTAATGCTCTTATACTCTCAGAGCCGTCGGTCAAACCGCTTATTTCGGTTTACAACAGATGGTCCACAGACCAAAGCTCTCACGTAGGCCTACTGCCTAAGCCTGTCTTAACGTCGCGTAATATCTCTTGCTCGCAAACGTAAATCCAATCGTTCCTCGGCGGAGTCCTCACTCAGGACTTGCGCACATACTCCAACCAGGAGTAACCAAGACCCCAAACCTCTACTGAGTCCTAGAGTTGGGTCACATCCACATTCTCGGTGTACTACCATTTATATGGTCTCACAGGTGGCATTCCACGTTCTCGGGTCATCGCTTGGACTACCACCCCGACCATAAGTCTCTGCCCTACCCTCAGGTCTCGGCTGCTGTCACACACAGCTGGCTGCGCCTGTCCATACGGCCCCAGGCTCCACAGTCCACATATGGTCCGGGCACGGATCGTCCCCAAGCAATACCCGATATCGTCGCTACACGTGTCCCACACGCTCTACCAAGCGACAGCAGTCTCTATGGACTCCTATGCACCCAGTGCGAGCCACTAGCTCTCAAGTGGTTCTTGGTCTTCTTCACACTTAGCAATGCTCAAGTGCTACTGCCAACAAACCCTTTCGGCTAACCAGAACCAATACTCCACGAGCACCTACACCCGAGCATCCCACGCTACTATGCTCATTCGTGCTAACCACAAGCACTAAGCTACCACGCTTATGCTCGCTCGCATTGCGAGTACCACAACCTACCTCAATTTGAGGTACAACAAGGCCCACTCGCCAAATCTTGATGATTACCTTATCAATTTCACAACCGTCATCGATCCACTATAACGATGTTCGGAATCTGCGAACTATTAACACGTTTTCAAACGTCATAACTCGACTCTTGCAATTGGCTACTCACATTGCCCTAACATCGAGAGTCAGCTCGCTTACAATCATTGTTACCTCAAGCCGCCAACTAGGCGCAACACCCGCAATTTGCCGGTATTCATCAAAATCTCTAGCCGCTCTAGCGGCAATACATGCCTCCATGACACGAGCATAGCTGGGTATCTATCCTTACCATATCCTTGGTTCCTAATATATTTCAATCCAAATAGTAGCGGTCGACTACATAATAATGAATGTATACAACACTATAAGATCATGCCATGCTTTACATATGATTTTCTCAATCACATCATACCTGCCACGACGTCGTTGATAGTAGTAGGTCCCACCACTAGGTTTGCGAATGCTTCGCTGCTCTGGGCTTGCTGTGAGACCTCAGACTGGTGTGGTGTCTGCACATGCCCAACACCACCCGCTATAAGTGGAACAATTACGATCGGCCTTGGAAGGATAGGTGCCGCTAAACCCGATGGAATCTGGCAATCGCCCAAGGGGCAGTCATACTTCGTGTGACCCGATTGTCCACACCGATAACACCTTCCTTTACGCTGTCTGCACTGCTGTGGCGCGTGAGGGCCACCACATATAGGACATATCCGATTGTGGCGCACCCCGGATCGTATCCTTGGATGCTTTGACCGCCAAGTGAAGCTCGCCTGGCCGCCCGAGCCACCCGACATTCGCTTCTTTCCCCTTTTTAAGTTACTCGCCCCACGCCTCTCCAAGGCAGTGGTTTTCATCTGCTGCGCCACCATCTCTTGGAGCTTCCTAATCTGCTCCTCCTGACGGTTAAGGGCTTCGGCTTGCTGTCGAACCGCCCCGATCAACGCGGCCATCTGGTCGCAACGTTCCCGATTATTGCCCACCTCGGGCTGTACGGGCACTTCGGCCGGCACTTCCGACAAGGACCCAGCCGGAGGTTGACCAAACGATGCCATCGTCCCCTGAAACAACACGGCCCGGGTCAAATCCTTGACCCTTAAGGTCGAACGCCAAAACAAAACCAACAATTTAAACAATGACCACAAATTAGGCAAAAGTTACACAAGGGGTGTCCATTCCCAACACTTGGTTTCATGTTGTCGCGCGCCAACATGAACACTCTCGGCGGAGAATAAACCACACCTTGAATCTACCTTTAACATCTTATTAAAGGCATAAAGAATTGACCCAATTGATTCAACTTCCGCCACAAGTCATAGATTCTCGTCTCTCACGAACCTAGATTCTTAGGTTTGTCCATCCTAGTATCTCCTAGGTCCACCTAGACCGTTTCTACGCTCTGATACCACCTCAATCTGTCACGCCCCGCCGTGCCTTAGCACCAAGTAGGTGGAAGGACAAATCGCACGGGCGCATGACCCAGATCCGCCGAACGGACAGAGTTTCCCCTGTACGTCCAAGGCGCCACAACACAAGTATTTCCACAATGTTCCAACTAGGAACAAAGTACAAGAGTTGCACAAGGAAGAATCAACAAAAGAGGTATCTACATCTATTACATCACATTTGCACAATTATACATACCAAATTTTTTCTTTACTTTTTCATACATTCCATACCATAAGTTCCAAAACATGGAATTTACAATTTACTAGTTTTTCATTATCCCCAAACTATTCAAAATCCAAAAGTTGGGGTACTCCTAGGCACACGAGCCAAAATGGGGCGGGCCGCTATCTACTATACAACGCTCTTTTCTCGCTCCGCCGCCTCACTCGCGGATGGACCTGAAAAATGTGGGGTGAGAACTATAAACATAGTTCCCAGTGGGTAAGGCCACCCAAGGGAGAAGCTCGACCCACCAGGTCCAAAGAAAACAACACAAGCATATGTTAAATTACAATTAACTATGCTTAGATAAAATGACATGCTTGTAAATAAACATATTTGAATGCAATCTATATAATCAACCATGCAAAATTACAATTACATGCTTGAATTTAAACATGGATGGATGCAACCTTTATAAATGACATCTTTCATTTTCTCCTAGGTTCATCCCACAAGTCCATTTATCTCATTCTTTTGGCATTGGTGTCGGAATCACCGCCCCACCAATCCATTTCTCGAGGACTCGCCAAAGGTACAGTCCTAGCTTGCGCCGCGATCATGGTGGTGTCCAGCATCCATCACCCCACCCAGTCATGCTATGCATCCATAACCTGGGGTCGTGCATCGCATCCATCACCAAATCCCTCAAGGATCCGCATCAATTACAACTCTAGCTTGCGCCGCGCCTCATGGGTTGTGTCCCGCATCCATCACCCCACCCAGTCGTGCTATGCATCCATGACCTGGGGTCGTGCATCGCACTCCCACCCAATCGGCACTCAAAATAGCAAAGCGAGCGCACCCGCTTGGTTAAACCTCCGGAGGACCAATGCCCTGGGGGAGCGACCCCCACGAGCAACTGCTAATTGAGCTCATTTGGCCCTTGCAAGCTTCAGTCACATGCACGATGCATCAAAGTCTAGATGCTCATCAATGACCCACCGGTCATATACATACTAGCAGAATCGCTGCTTTAACCAATTACTTACATTCCAACAACATGCAAGTTTTCTTTCATGGTTTCATAGGGTTTAACAAGTCCACTTGTTCACTTTCCCTATCTATATTTCACAATATCATTATTGTCAACCTATGTTCAACAACACTAGGTTCATGTAATTCTTTCCAACCTATGTTCATAACACTAGGTTCATTTCCTCATTGTCAACCTATGTTCAACAACACTAGGTTCATATCACCATTGTGAACCTATGTTCAATGACACTATGTTCATATCACCATTGTCAACCTATGTTCAATAACACTAGGTTCATATCATCATTGTCAACCTATGTTCAATGACACTAGGTTCTCTAAGTTTATTTTTTTCCTATTCTCTTTTACCTCTAGAGAACTTACCAATCACATGCAACACATGCAACATTCTCACTTGATATTTAGGCATGATGCACATCATTCTACTCACATGCACTTTGAGTTTATAGCTCAATTCGCTTAATTTAAGCACTCATGTTGACATGCACAATTTATTTCCTTTCATAAAAGATGAACATGAAACACATGCTTCCTCATACATGTAAAATGAGCACATAGCTCAAATCCATTTTACGAATTCTTTATACTAACGTGCTCAATTAAACATTAGGGTAACATGCATGTACTTGTTTATCTACATGTTTATCACTTAGGCATACAAGGATTTCATACATACAAACATTCCTTCATGATGTGTAAGTATAAAATGCATAATTCTACTTACATGCAAAATGAGCACTTTACTCTATTTCACTTCACAAGTCACTTATGCCAACATGCATAATTAAACACTAGGGTAACATGCAACTACCATTATCATTATGGTTATTTTACCCTAGATATGGAAGTGACCTAATCACTTCGGTGCAACACAAACCCACCTCACAAAGATCCCTAATTGCTTGTAGACACTTGCAATTAGGCTCTTTTTCTTGGCCTCAAGCTTAGTCTTCAAGCTCCTTGCCCTAACACACATGAAGGATTCGTTAATCCGAGTCGAACTCATAACGATCCCATCTCTTGGAATCACTCAAAATAGAGTTGTCCCACATGTTCCACTAACCCCCAACTAGGGTTCTATGGGGTCAAAATATTTTTAAACCCCTCCATAAGAAAATCCTCTTTCAACCTAGGGTTTACATGCATGCATATAAGAGCCCAAAATCACATGGCCAATCCCCACCATTTGTGGTCTAGATTGCCAAGGGTTTCCAAAAACCTCAAAGCAAGAGATTAATTCCAAGGTTTAAACCCAAATCATCAAGAACTCACCTCTTACCCAAGCTCCTTTAGCTTATTCTTGCTCCAAGAAGCTCATTTCCCATCTTGGATTTCTTTTCCAAGCTTGAATCACTCTTTTCTCCAAGCTTTGGAGAGCTCTCTAGAGAGAGAAAGTAGAGGAGAGGGAGAGGAGAAGTAGGGGAAGAAGGGGAAAAATGAAGAAGATAAGACCCCAACCTCCCCTCATAAGCCTACCACATGAAATGACCAAAATACCCCTATTCTGGAGTTTCTGGGTCCGTGGGGTCCGGACCTTGCATCCCGGGTCCGGAACCCGTAAGCAATTTCAGCATTTTCACAGCTGGGGTCCGGATCTCAATCCCAGGGTCCGGACCCGGACACTGTGAACAGTGTTTTCAGCCTTTTTGTTTTCTTCTCATTTTCGCTCTAAAACTCCGTTTTTCATTCCGTTTTTTTCTCCAAATCAAATCCAACACAACCGAAACTCTTTTACACATAAGAACACTTCCTAAGTTGAAGAATTATAGTTTATCCCTTACGGAATAATTATATTCCAACATACAATCGTAATCTCAAAATTCTCCCAACTTTCCCCTAATCATTCCAACACTTTCGGGACACAACGTGGACTCACCAAATCAACTTCTAATCGTTCCGAAACCCTCAGAACTCAATTCTAAACACGTTCAACTTACTCCTGAACTAAACTTTGTCCAACTTGGCCAAAGTTCAATATGCTTCCGAATTGCGGTTCTCTACACCCGCCTAGGCCGATACCTGAGCCTGAGTTTGAAGGGATGATCGAAGAAGATATTGAATTTTTCGGATGAAGATTGGTCAATGAGCTCGGCATTCAGCCGTGGCCAAGACCCTGGGAACGAAGAGAGATCCTGAAAGAACACCTCAGGACGGTGAAAGTGCCAGCCAATGTGCCAGTTGATCAGTGGCACGTTGCGAAAGTACCAAATGGCATGGGCCGGTATTGACTAAGACTCAGAAGCGTCGGCAGCAGAGAATGCAGGCTGAGGTGAAACAACATTGGGAAGAAGGAAAGGTATGAGGCCGAATGTTTGGCATCGGCTTGAAACACAGCCGTCCTTTCGGCCCATGAGGAATGATAATGAAGCAGGAGGTTCTAAGTCTATGTCTTGGCTAAAATCCAAAATTGAACAGTCGGCACCGAGTGAGCCGACAAAAAGGGTCAGCAGAAAATCCATGGAAGATAAGATCGCCTCATTAGAGACGATCATTAAGCGAGATAGATGGCCTCCTAAAGAAAGAGAGGCTCGGCCGAAAAGCGATTCATCGGCCGAGATAGCAAAAGAGTCAGAGGAGAAAAAGCAAAGAGTACAAGAGAAGTCGGCCGAAGAAAGCTCGGCCGATATAAGCATGGTGTACGCTCTGCCACAATCATTCAGAGCAGAATCCATCGAATTAGAAAAGCACATATATGATGGAGAAGAGTTATCAGTAGCTCAACTCCAGTTGGAAGAGGTGAAGACGGCCGATGTGATGGTTTTCGAAAAGCCATCGGCTCTTCCGACAAGATTTGTTAGGCCTTTGTTTATAAGGGCCTTAATAGAAGGACGACCTGTCAGCCGTGTAATGATTGACGGCGGGGCAATGGTCAACGTCATGCCCACATCTTTCTTCAAAAAGTTGGGCAAAAGCGAAGACGAACTCAAGCCCACTGACACGACTATGATCGATTTCACTAAAAATGGTCAGCAAGCTAGAGGTGTGCTAACGACGGAGCTCACAGTGAGATCTAAGACCCTCCGAACCGCTTTCTTTGTTGTGGATGCAGAGAGTGACTATAACCTATTGCTCGGGCGTGACTGGATACACGCAAACGAGTGCGTGCCATCCACTTTACATGAAAAGCTCTTCTAATGGGTCGGAGACCGTGTGGAAGAGATTAGGGCCGAAGGTCGGCCCCAAATGGTAGACATTAATGTGGAAGCAATCGGCCACACCAATTGCGCCGATACTGATCCTGATCAAATCGCGTTTGTCCGGGTCACGAAAGAAGGAGTACAGCTAGTACTCTCGAAATAAGTCAAGGTGTTTGTGGCTGCCGAAGAGCCACCGGTATGGTTGAAATGGAATGTGCAGAGTTCGGAACCGAAGCTTTAGACGAGCTTCGGCAAGACAAGCCGACCGAAGAGGTCGGCTGCTTAATTCGATCGGTTGTGCTGGCCGACGATAAGTCGTGTGTTAGATCGGCCGCGATGGCCGATGAGAAATCTCAGATTAGATGGGCTAAGACAACAGATGAAAAGCTTTATGCAAAGATGGAAGTGAAATCATGCTCAAAATCGGCTAAGGAAGTCAATGAAGAATCCCATGACGAAAGTTTAAGTTCGAGAACCGATGTAACAGATGATGTAGAGCAGAAGACGAAGGACATGGCGAAGCCTAAACAAACTTGCAAAATCGAAGCGGATCACATGGAGGAATCGTCGATCAAGGCCGGCGAAAAGAGGTTAGAAACGCAGGATCCATTGAAGGAAGTGAATCTAGGGTCGGACGAAGACAAACGACCGACTTACATCAGTGCAAAGCTTTCGGTTCAACAACAGGAGAGGCTAACAAAGTTGCTGACGAAGTACAAGGATTGCTTCGCCTGGAGCTACGAAGAGATGCCCAGATTGAGCCGAAAAATTGTAGAGCATATGCTTCCTATAAAGAAAGAATATAGGCCCTATAAACAGCCGGCTCGCAGGTTTGAGCCGAGTATTGTACTTCAAATTAAAAATAAAATCGAAAATCTTTTAAAGGCCGGATTTATTAGAGCGGCCCGTTATGTTGATTGGGTGTCTAATATTGTGCCAGTAAGAAAAAAGAATGGCAAACTTAGAGTTTGCATTGATTTTAAAATTTTGAATCTGGTTACACCTAAAGATGAATATCCAATACCCATAGTTGACATGCTAGTGGATTCAGCAGCCGGTTATGAAATTCTATCCTTTATGGATGATCATGCCGGTTATAATCAAATCTTTATTGTCGAAAAAGATGTATCAAAGACGGCTTTTAGATGCCCTGGGTCCATTGGGACTTTCGAATGGATAGTGATGCCATTCGGCTTGAAGAATGCCGGAGCCACTTATCAAAGGGCAATGAATTTTATTTTTCACGATTTGATTGGTAAAATGATGGAAGTCTATATTGATGACATAGTGGTGAAGTCTAAATCACCAACCAGTCATTGGGATGATCTAAAACTTGCTTTTAAGCGTATGAGAAAATATAACTTAAAGATGAATCCGCTGAAATGTGCTTTTGGAGTTTCAGTAGGAATTTTCTTGGATTCTTAGTACACCAAAAAGGGATCGAGATAGATAATAACAAGGCAAAAGCGATCATAGAATTGCCGCCACCTCAAAACAAGAATGAATTGCAGAGCCTCTTAGGAAAAATAAATTACCTAAAGTGATTTATATCAAATTTAGCCGGTAGAATAGGAATGTTTACTCCGTTACTTCGGCTCAAGAATCAGGAGGAGTTTTTATGGACTGAAGAGCAACAAGAAGTCTTTGAAAATATCAAAAAATATTTGGCTAACCCTCCAGTTCTCACTCCTCCCCGACCAATACAACCGATGAAATTATATATATCGGCTACAGATGAAAATCTAAGGTGCCTTCTAGCCCAAGAGAGTTCTGAGAAAGAAGAACATGCTATCTATTATCTTAGCCGACGTTTGTTAGATGCCGAACAACGGTATTCGGCAATAGAAAAATTATGCTTGGCATTGTATTATACTTGTACTAAGTTAAGGTATTACATATTGCCAGTGGAGGTGTCGGTTGTTTGTAAAACAGATTTGATTAAGTATATGTTATCTAAACCGGTGCTGAGAGGAAGAATCGAACGATGGATGTTAGCACTATCCGAATTTTCTCTTAATTATGTTCCGGGAAGGGCGGTAAGGGACAGGCTATAGCTGACTTCCTGGCTGATCACCCATGTGTTGAAATCGGAGAAGTAATACAAGGGTTAGTCGATTGTCAACTTTGGACAATTTATTTCGACGGGTCAAAAACGGCCGAGGCAGTAGGAGCCGGAGTAGTTATACGATCACCAGAAGGATACAATTATCAATTCGCCTTCGTATTAGACTTCGGCTGTTCTAACAATCAAGCCGAATATGAGGCGTTGATAATTGGCCTCGAAATCTTACAAGAGTTAGGGGCTCGATCTGTAAAAGCAATCGGTGATTCGCAGTTAGTGATAAAACAAGTGAATGGAGAATACCGATGTGAGAATCGAATTTTGCAAAATTATTTGAATCGGACAATCGAACTTAGCCCAATCGGCCTCAGGGTAAGTAGAGTTCGAGTATGTATCAAGAGAAGAAAATAAAAGAGCTAACGACTTAGCCCAATCGGCCTCAGGGTATAGGGAGCCGAAAAGGGATCAAGTCAAAATAGAAAAAAGATTGTTATCATCGGTTTTCATAAGAGAGCCGATGATCGCGCCGCTTGAAGTACAAGAGGATTGGAGAAAATCCTTAGTTGAATTCCTTAATAATCCTAATGTGCAGGTCGGTTACCAGTTACGAAGGAAGGCACTCGGCTATTGCTTATTAAATAGACAACTCTATAAGAGGACAGCCGAGGAGGTACTATTGAAGTCTTTAGGGCCCGAGGAAGCCTTGTTAGTTATGGACGAAGCTCATGAAGGCTTGTGCGGAGCACATTTAACCGAAAAAAGGCTAAGATGGATAATCCGACACTTAGGGTATTATTGGCCAACTATGCATGAAGATTGCATAAAATATGCCAGAGGATGTCAAGAGTGTCAGTTTCATAGCTCCATACAAAGGGTTCCTACTTCCAAAATGCATGCAATCATTAAACCTTGGCCTTTTCGAGGATGGGCCATGGACTTAATTGGAGAAATTCAACCGAATTCTTTGGCTGGACACAAATTTGTAATAGTGGCCGTAGATTATTTCACCAAGTGGGTAGAGGCAAAACCTACCAGATTGGTCACTCAAAAGGATATCATAGATTTTGTAGAGGACTCTATCATTCATCGTTTTGGGATTCCTGAGACGATTACAACCGATCAAGGAACAATATTCACGAGGGAACAGTTCTAGTGGTTCATAGAGTAAAGAAAAATCAAGTTGCTTCATTCATCGCCTTATTATGCTCAGACCAATGGACAAGCCGAAGTACTGAATAAGGTTGTTATAAATCTCACGAAAAGGCATATTGGAAAGCACCCGAAAAAATGGAGTCAAAAACTTTTCGAAGTGCTTTGGGCATGCCGAACGATGGTAAAAACAGCAACAGGCGTTACACCGTTTCAGTTAGTATACGGCCATGAGGCCATAGTTTCGGCCGAAATAATAATTCCTTCTTTGTGAGTCGAAAAATAGAAAGAGCTATCGGCAAATGAATACAAAAATTTAAGGGTTAATTGCATACAGGTCCCTGCAAACATAGTGAATTGCAGATATATCCCTACAAAGTTCAATTTTCATAAGTTATCCCTGCAAAAGTCCTAATGTATGCAGAAATGTCCCTCTGGTTTGTTACCGTTAGAGAACTGTTTATTTTTTAACATCAGGCTCGTGAAATGATATTTTTACCCTCACAAATATGTCCCTGCAAAAGCTGGATACGAAGAAGAAGAAGGAGGAGGCGGCGGAGGCGATCGCCCGTCGCGATCTCCTCCCTCGCCGGCGGCGGCGACGACGACCACTCCGACCTCCGCTCCGCTCTCCCCGGTGGTCGAGTTTCACCTCTCCGGCGAGATGGGGCCACGTCGACAAGCAAAAGAGAAAAAGAAAGAGGAAGAGGAAGAGGAAGAATGGCAAAATTGTCAATTCAGCTTATTAAGTAAACATGGTTAGGCATTTTAACTGTGGTTAACTAAATTTCTCTAACGGATCCTAACGGCAGGGACATTTCTGCATACATTAGGACTTTTGCAGGGATAACTAATGAAAGTTGAACTTTGCAGGGATATATCTATAATTCGCTATGTTTGCGGGGACCTATATGCAATTAACCCAAAATTTAATAAATAAAAAATTGGATGAAATAGATGAGACTCGGTTGATAGCATTTAGTCATCTACAAGCCTATCAGAACAGAGTAAGCAATGCATATAACAAAAGAGTTAAGGCTAAGTCTTTCTCTATTGGAGATTTAGTCTTAAGTTAATACTTCCAATCGGTCGAAAGGACCGAGTGTACGAAAAGTGGTCTCCGAATTGGGAAGGACCATTCCAAATTCACAAAATTGTAAGAGGTAATGCATATTTTCTAAAGACATTGAGCGGATCAGAAAGTGATAAGCCGATCAATGAAAAATATTTGAGAAAATTTTACCCATCTATGTGGGAAAATGAATAATACAAAAAAAGCGGGGGGGGGAGGGGGGATGCCAAGTCAGATGCAGAAAATTAGAATATATTACAACCGAGTCTAAAATAAAAAGGGTTAGGATAATAAATCTTTAAGTTGATCCACTCGGTCTCCAAATTGGCTTGGGCAAGGACGGCTGCTCGTTTCTTCCGTTTCATAACGGGATGAAGTTTATAGAGCTCAGCGAGCCGACTATGAAGTACCATCCCTTTATTTTTCTTAGCCCGAAGCTAAGTTTGTACAATGACTCGTTGCTCGGATGTCTGGGTCAGGGTTGACTCGGTTGCAGTAACTTGTTCTTTAAGAGCTACAATGCGTTGTTGCAGAGCCGTTTCTTGTTCTTGGAGAGAGATATCTTGTTTGCTCAAGTCAGCAATTGGAGATGCTACTTCGGGTACTTTCGCTTTGAAATGACCGACTTGAGAAAAATGATGATCCAAGGCCAAATACTCGGCAGAAAGAGTTTGTTGCCGAGTCAAAAAAGAAGAGAGACGACGAGAAGACAAAGTTTTTGCAAAATTTTTACATGCAGAAGGAAGATCAGGCTGGTCTATAAGATCAAGGAGGAGTGATCTAAGCCGATCGAATTGCTCTAAGTTTCGAGCCAGAGTAGGAAGACCACTACTGTACAATCGTAGGCATTCGTGCAACTTCTGTTGAGTTTCAGCCGAAGTAGTAGTGGGAAGATCCTCTTCTTCATTCGATTTGGGACTTGAAGCAGCTAACTCTTGAAGAGAGAGAGCCAAGGCGTCTAAAGGAGCCGAGGAAGAAACTTCGGCTGAATGTTCGGTGGGAAGGTCCGCACCGACCCTTGTTTCCATACCAGTTTCACCTTTCTCAGAAGCTTTGACTGAAGTTTCGGTGGGAAGATCTGCACCGACCCTTTCCTCTATACTGGTTTGGCCTTCTTCTTTTTCTTTCTCCTTTTCCTCATTTCTTTCTACTTCTTTTTATTTCCTCCATTCTTCTTCTTCCTTCCTTCCCTCCTCTTCTTTTTGCTTTTGTTCATGTTCTCTTTTCTTTTCTTCCCATTTCTTCTTTCCTTGAATGTCTTTCGATCTTTTCTCTTCCTTTTTTCTCCTCTTCTGTCCCTCAAGAATTATCTTCTTCTCAAAGCGAGCTTCCCGACGAGCTTGTCTTCCTACGACGTCAGAAATCGTCTTCTCCAAGGAAGAGGCAAAACTGGCACTCGAGGTCTTTTTTGAAAATGTCTGTTTGATCGAAGAGGATAGTGGAGGTGATCCGACAGAAGAATGAGAAGAAGAAGAATCAATCAATATGGGCTGAGGATTTACCTCAGTAGATATCGGGTCAACGGGAGTCGACTGAACAGGATCTACCTCCTCGGCTGCCATATTAGCCGGTGGAATCTCCGCTGAGGATATACCTTCAGTCAGCACTGGGGACCGAATTCTAATAGCAAGAGTTTTACGCCGCTTTTGACTCGGCGATTCAATCGGCTGGCTAGATTCTATCGGCCGCTTCTCGGAACGTTGAGCCGATGATGTTGAAGTCGGAATCGGCTGAAAATAAAAACATAAGTCGAATGTATTCTACGAGGAAAAAAAAGTAAAATATAGAACTTACCACAGAGGGACGAGACGAATCCCGCTGATCATCATCAGAATTCTCCCCTGATTCTTCTTGTTTGGAGGAGTCAAGAGGGACCTCTTTACTTATAAGAGGGACTGTAGAATAAAAAAAAATAAATCAAAAGAGAAAAACCAAGTGTGGGAATGAGAATAATTATGGGACAATATACCTTCTGGATGATGAATTTTACGGAGGGCACGCGAGACCATGGGAAAAAAGGTTTGCTCCCAAAAGGCATCCCAAGTACTGGTACAACGAAACCCTACTACTCCCGAGTGATTCGGCCGGAAACTCACAAGCTTGAAGAAGCGTCGGAGATGATTCCCCATGGCCGAAAGCCGGTCAGCTTCAGCCGCACTCTTCGTAGGGGGACGGTTGACAGTAGTATTAACCGTAAAGAACTTCATCGGGACAGGAATGGCCTGAACAAATCCAAACCGACGCGCCACATACTGCGGTGAGTAAACTTCTATGCTGGGCGTCAGCTTGGAGCGCGTCTTCAACCCGACATGCAGGTCCCGCACCGCCAGCAAAGAAAACCAGACTTCTGCGCATTCCCCAGCACGAGACGAAGCCAGTTGGTTCTTAACAGCTTCGTACCGAGTGAGAAGCCAGGATGGATCAGTAACTCGGTCCCCAAAAGGGGACCACTTAATAAGACGATGTTGGCGTGCCTCATAAAAGACCTTGAAATAGGTGATGAAGTCGCTTGGATGGCCCATAGTCATAGGCTCTGGACAGCCGAGAGCCAAACCATAAGTTTCAAAATTAGGAGCCGATCTACATTCAGAGGAGATCGTCATAAAGAAGGAAAATAAATCTGCAAGCACATCTGCAAAAATCACAAGATACCGCAGCCGGAACTGATCGCTATCCCTTCTCCAGACGGCAGCGGTTTGGTGGAATCAAAAATTTTCCGATAAATAAAGGCAAGAAAATAAGTGCCTAAGGCTAATCTTTCACCATTAGCCAAAGCAACAGCGATCGGGACGAAATCTCGGTTGATTTTGTGGGAGCGGGTGCAGAAAAGGTTATGACAAAGCCAATAGCGAAGAAAGGCGGTGTGCTCCCTCTTGGTGACCGGTGCCGGGGATCGGCCGGCAAAGAGACAGATGAATTTGGTGTAGGCAAGGTCCAATTTTTGATCGAGATGGGCTTCAAAATCCTCGACCCCATCAAGACTGTAAGCCATAGAGATGGTAATGCCATGAGGACGGAGACCAACAATCGCCGCCACATCCAAAAGAGTCGGCGTAAAGGGTCCCGATCTGAAATAAAAAGTATTAGAGACAGAGACCAAAAACACAAAGCTGGAGCAAGAAGAAGGTTGTCGGCTTGAGGAGGTGTTTTCGAAAGTTGAATAGCTTCATAAATCCCGACTTCTCGCCAAAGGTCGGAATAAGCTTCTTCGACCCTTTCTAGCCATTCTAAGTAAGCTTCTGAAACGCTGGGCCAAGTCCGAAGGCTTTTCCCTGACGACTTCATGGCATACCAAGAATGTAAATGATGGCGTCAGCCATTAAAGGCAAGCCTTCACTCGAGAAGGAAAACTCATCAGGGATAGGCTCCTCTGTAAATGAAGGGCCCAGTATAAATCGAGAAGAGTCTGATTCCACGTACTGCCTCAGCAAAGTATAATCAAGAGACGGAGAAGAAGGAAGAGGAGGAAGTGGCGCCATCTCAAGACGATCAAAGGGGAAAAGATGGAAACTCCTAGAAAGAGAAGGAAAGAAAGAGACAATGAAGAAGAAAAATGCGGCACAAGAAACGAAGAAGCCGTCAAGAGGGAAATTCAAAATATGGGTTTAATGATGAAAAGACTACAGCATAAATGACCTAATTAATGACTAGAAAAGACAAAAAGAATATGAGGAGATCATGACCGTCAGAAGTTGAAAAGAAGGCTAAGAGACGGTACGAAGTGAATTAAGTGCGACGGCCTCAGAAATCAGACTTTTGAAAAAGGTGACGACAGCCACCGAACGTCCGATCGGAAGCTGCCGGGGGGGCAATTGTTGGTACCACAAAAATAATGCCACGTGGTACACCCCGATACACTGCGCAATGGCTTATGGAACCAATAGAAAACAGACACGTGGTGCACTAAGAATAAAGCAAGAGAAGATAGAAAACGAAAAGCAGTTGACAACGATGCGGTTAGGATCGGCTGGTAGTGGCCCGCGAAATCAGAAAGGTGGCCGATCATGGGTCCAACTGAATAACATCAGACAAGACTATAAATAAACAAAAAATGCCTGATAGAGGGGTCTTTTTATCCTGTGAACAAGAAGACCATTTTCGATTCCACGCATTTACTGGCTTTCTAGGAGTAGTTTACTTGTAAACATCTTTCTTTTCAGCACTTACTATTTTGCTAGGAGTATATTAGAGTAGATTTCATCCTGTAGACAGTCCGATTCTGCATATAAATTTTCATTCGGCTCATCAGCCGACCGAACTGCCTTGTGTGTTTGAACGCTCGGCTCATCAGCTGACCCGATATTCTGTGTGCTTTTGAACTCGGTTGATTCGATCCATCATCGGCCGAATCGTTTGATCAGTGGGCGCGAACTTCGAGGGTCACTTTCGAAAGCCGCTTCATCTCCTCGCATGCTTCTCGAGGGAGAGTTCGGACCGGGTCAACGGTCGACGAATCCAGCTCGCAACAGTACTATATATGAAAAAAAAATTAATCTGTATTGAGCATTACTGTAGCTTTTTAAGCTGCAGGATGATAGATGGAAAGATTTATACGCGCAATAAAACACAAAGAGGACAACTTGAATTTTACCTATTTTTGTTAGGATATGATTGGTAAAGTTTTATTTAAGCGAAAGAATGATGTTTAGGGTGTGTTTGGTTCCACGTAAAATTAGCTGAAAAAAAATTTCGAGCCTGAAATTAGTTTTCCTAGCGTTTGGATCGACGTAAAATAAATTTTCACAAAAAATTATTTTACGAATTTGATGGAAAAGTAAGCTTTTTGTTTTCGCCTCAACTCTGCCAAAAACGAAAACTGTGGAGAAAACACGCGGCTCACGGCGCGTTTAAAGCAACGCGGTCCACGAGCTCTCACAAAGAGCTCGTGGACCACGTGAGTGGCCCACACCTACTCTCTCTCTCTGAGAGCTCGTGGACCACGTGAGTGTATATATATATTGTATATAAGAGAGGGTAAAAATTATTTTATATATTTTATATTTTTATTATATAGTATTATATGCATACTATTACAATATATTATATTATATACTTATCAATTTAACATATTGTATAATTTTGATATATTTATTTCATAAATATAAGTTATAATAATAATAAATATAGCTTAATAATTATTATAAATAAATAATATATAGAATATATAATAAAATTTAAAAAACTTATTTCCTTTTTTTCTCTCTCGTGTGTGTATAAAAAATTGAATAATATGTGAAAAAGTTATCATTTCATACATCAAAAGTGAATTTTTTTTCCGAAACGGACGACTTCTACGCATAGAGGACTGGGAGAGGGCTATAATGGGTAAAGAGAGGCAGTGCAGGATTTTCTTTGCAACTGTTACAATAAAAGGGAGAAAGAAAAGAGAATATTAAAAAAAACCTAATTTCTCTCTCCTTCTCCCCTTACCCCAACAGCTATCACCCCATCTTTTCCCGCCACCGGCAACCCTTCCCGGTCGGCGAGGAGCCTGACTTAGCTTTCTTTCTCTCTGTCTCCCCCTCTCTCTAGATCTCTCACTTTGTCTTCATTATCTCTCTATCTCTCTCTCGGATTGACTACAACCCCCACCGCTGCCGCCAGCTTCCCTGGCCTTCAGCGACTCTCCCCGACGCCACCTGGCTTCCCGAGCCTTCCTCAAGCATCGATCTGATCGGAGCTCTAGCTGGAACTTCCACAGCCAGATCTGGTTGGATCTTCGCTGAGGTTGAGCTGCGCCTCTGGCCGCGCTGGAACTTCCAAAGCTATTGCTGCTCCTCTGTTGTTGGCTACAAGTGGCTACAAACCCGAGCCTCCCTATTCTGGCCACTCCTGCAACCGGCAATGCTCCGATGAGGGAGCACTTTATCCCTCAACCTCCCCGGTACCCGTGCTTACCTCTATAAAAGCCCGAGTCGCTTCAGCGGGCTTGTTCGAATTGCGCACTCCCGGGGACATTTTATTCCAAAGAAAAGGTTGCTCCATATTCGTTGTTGGGAGCCGTTGGCGCTTGGAATCACGAGCATAGTATCCAGAACGTTGCTTCCCACCTACTGTGCTGTTGGTCGGGTTTCAAGTCTCGAAAGCATCGGTAACGAGATTTAAACTCTAATTTATATGCTAATTGTATAATCATATAGAAGTATTAAGTCTTTTGTGCAATTGTGCATTGCGAATTGCCTTGGGCAGCATTAATTACTAGTTGTTTGACCCTTGGACTAGTTATCCTCGTTCTTAAAATTATTTCGAAGCTCGATTGTGGCTTTAGACGCTCAAATCGTCGAAATTGATCGTAATATGTGATTTCAATTTGAAATTCACGTAAACATCTTTATGGCTGTCTTTAGACATTGCCGAGCCTTCTTAGCTGATTGATCCTTGCTATATGGTGTGTCCAATAACAGCAGTAGAGTCGTGGTGGATTTCGATGCCAAAAACGGCACTCCCGGAGCCCGTAATGGCATGTTTTCGACCAAAATTCTTTTCAGTTTGCATTGTGCGTGCGGATGCACCGGCACTTAAACAGGCATATTTCAGGATAGCATGTGGGAAGATGAGACATAGAGTATGGTTTGAGACCCTTCATGGGCAAAAATGGCTATTCAGCTGTAGTACACTGAACTTCAGTGTTGTCACGCCCCGCCGGGCCTTTAACACCAACTAGGTGGAAAGGATAACCGCACGGGCGCATACCCCAGACCCGCCGAACGGATAGAGTCTTTTCTACCCGCCCAAGGCGTCACAACACAAGCTTATCCACAATGTTCCAACTAGGAACGGAGTACAAGAGTTGCACAAGGAAAGCATCAACATAAAGAAGTCCTACTTCTATTACATCACATTGCACATTTATACATGCCCAAAATTTTCTTTTCTTTCTTTTCATTCCATACACCATGTTCCAAAACTATAGAATACATAAGTTTTATACATGTAATGGAAATTTCCTATACTATCAAAGTCCAAGACTAGGGGTACAACTCTATGTATCACCAAAATGGAAGGGCCGCTATCTAGAGAGCTAAACCCTTGCCTCGCTCCGCCACCTCACTAGCGGAAGGACCTGAAAAACGTGTGGTGAGAACTATAAACATAGTTCCCAGTGGGTAAGGCCATCCAAGAGAGAAGCTCGACCCACCAGGTCCAAAGAAACACCATATGCATAAGTTAGATCACAAATAACTATGCAAGAAATATTTACATGCTTGTAAATAAACATAAAGGATGCAACCAAATGAAATGTAAATTATCATTCTCTCCTAGGTTCATCCTATATTTCACATTGACTAAGTTCAATTACTTGTCATTTACTTATGGTTTCGGAATCGCCGTCTCACCACAAGGGTTCCAACATTCAAGGAGTGAACTCGTCACCTCCTAGTTCGAGTAGCGAACTCGTCGCATACTCGGGATAGCAAAATCGTCGCATACCCCATCTCAACACCGCCATCACATGGCAAAGGTAGCGAACTCGTCGCATACCCGGGATAGCAACCTCGTCGCACATCCCATTTAAACACCGCCATCACATGGCATGTGTAGCGAACTCGTCGCATACCCGGGATAGCAACCTCGTCGCACATCCCATTTCAACACCGCCATCACATGGCATGGGTAGCGAACTCGTCGCGTACCCGGGATAGCAACCTCGTCGCACATCCCATTTCAACACCGCCAACTCATGGCATGGTAGCGAAATCGTCGCATACCCGGGATAGCAAAATCGTCGCACATCCCGTTGTTCACATTTTACACTTGCCAACCTATGTCTCATGACCTTAGGTTCAAGTCACTAAGTCTCACCTATGTTCAATAACACTAGGTTTACTTTCTCATTCTCAACCTAGGTTCCATGACTCTAGGTTCCAATCTCATGTCCAACCTATGTTCAATGACACTAGGTTCCATTCTCACATGTTCCAACCTATGTTCAATAACACTAAGTTCTATTCTCACATGTTCCAACCTATGTTCAATAACACTAGGTTCAATCATACATGCAACCATGCAACAAGTTTAGATAATTGAATTATACTTGAATTCTATATCATGCAATAGGAGCTCGTTGCTCTACCTATCGTGATTTTACCTTTGCCAACATGCAAGTTCTAGGGTTCACAACACATACCATTTTATCTTTAAATGGATATTTACCCTAGACATGGAAGTGACCTAATCACTTCGGTAAACACAAACCCACCTCAAGAGCTTCCGAATTCTTGTATTCTTCAAGCCCCTAGGTGTCCAAGCCTTGAGTTCTTGCTTCAACCCAAGCTTCTACAAGAAAACGGTTCGTTACTCGTTACGAACCCATAATTCAACTCAATACTCGAAATCAAGTATTCTAACATGATTTTCTATGCCTCAATTGCAATTCCCGAAGGTCCAAATATTTTTAGAACCTCCCAAGGCAAAAACCCTCATTTATCCTAGGTTTCACATGCATGCATGTAAAACCTCAAAATTTCTTGGCCAATCTCCACATTTTGTGTTTTAGATTGCCAAGGGTTACCAAAAACCACATAATAAAGGATTAAATTCAAGGTTTGAACCCAAAATGTGAGGAACTAACCTTAATCACGAGTTTCCCAAGCTTCTTCTTGCACCAAGAAGCTTCTTTTCTCCTGTGGAAGCCTTTTCCAAGATCAATCCACCCTTTTCTCCAAGTTTTGGAGAGATCTCTAGAGAGAGA
Source organism: Puya raimondii (assembly GCA_016920855.1). Lineage (NCBI taxonomy): Eukaryota > Viridiplantae > Streptophyta > Magnoliopsida > Poales > Bromeliaceae > Puya > Puya raimondii. The sequence goes on along the minus strand of JABWPP010000050.1, from coordinate 20,917,169 downwards.
AAGTGAAGGAGATGGAGAGGAGAAGTAGAGAGGAAGACAATGAGAAGGGGAGAAGGTCTCAGCCCTTCATACACCCCAAATACATGTAAAAAGACCATTTTGCCCCTCTCCACAAACAACACAACAACCGGCCCAAAATTGGATTTTCGTAACACTGTATACCGGTATGTACATGTGCAAACCGGTATACGGGTGTTAGTTCCGGTATACCTCGAAGGATTCCGCAGAACCCGAGAGCTGGGTTTACTGTTTCGACCATCGCATTCCGGTATACCTCATCACATACCAATATACGGTGACAGTTCCGGTATTCCCCGGAGAATTCCGGAAAACTCGAGAACTGGGTTTTCGGTTTCAACCATGGCATTCCGGTATACCTCATCACATACCGGTACTAATCACTTCAGTATCGGTATGGAGATCCACATACCGAAATCCAGTGCAGACTTCACAAGTTCAGCAGTTTTAACTCTTCGAAGTCCGTTTTCGCGCCTCATACTTCTCACAAGTCCCAAACTTGGCTGAAGCCTCACATATAGCCTCTCTTGCTATTTTTTCACCGGAACTCCATAATTTGTAGAAGTTCGGTACGATGCACTGAAATTCAGTGTACTACATTCCTCCCCCCTTAAAGAGAGTTTCGGCCGCGAAATTGAATCATACCTCAGCTGGACTCAGCGAAGAGGTAAGGAAATCGCTCCCTCATTGAGCTTTCCATTTCCCACGTAGCTTCGCGCTCACCGTGATTCGTCCATTGTACTTTTACATAAGGAATTTCACGGTTCCTCAAATTCTTCACCTCGCGATCCATGATACACAAGAGAAATTCCTCATAAGTCATATCCTCATGAAGCTCTATAGGCACATACTCGTGAACGTTCGCCGGATCATACATGTACTTGCGGAGCGTCGATACATGGAACACATTGTGTATCCCCGCAAGTTTCGGCGGCAAAGCTAGCCGATATGCCACGGATCCCACACGCTCCAAAACCTCATAAGGTCCAATGTAACGGGGACTCAACTTACCCCGAAGACCAAATCGTTTCACCCCTCTCATGGGTGACACTTTCAAGAAGACGCGGTCTCCTACCGCGAATTCCAAATCTCGTCGACGTCGATCCACATAACTCTTTTGTCTAGATTGCGCCGTCGATAAGCGTTCGCGTGCCAAGCGGACCTTTTCCTCCGCTTCACGCAACACATCCGGTCCTAAGACCCTTCTCTCGCCGACTTCACTCCAATTAATAGGAGAGCGGCATTTTCTTCCATACAAGGCCTCAAACGGTGCCATACCGATGCTAGATTGGTAGCTATTATTGTAAGCAAATTCAGTCGTCGGCAAATAAGTAGGCCATGCACCCTTGAAGTCCAACACACACTGTAGTACTCGGAAATTTTCATGAATTAGGGTTTCTGGACTTGGCGGGATTCGGGCGCCCGGAAGTGGTGATGTGGATGCCCGAACGATGTGGACCCTGTTGCACTTTGTGGACGATCCGGTTGTGGCCGACGAGTTGTGGATCTGGGCGCAGGATCTGGACGCCCGGATTGAGGATCCGAATTGAGTTGTGACGTGGAGAGCCACGTGTCGCGACGCAGGACACGTGTCGATCGCCGGAGACACGCCGCCCCACCGCCTGCTGACCGCCGACCGACCGCTTGACCGCACGACGACACCTGTACGGCAGGGTTTCCGGACGCCCGGAAGTTGGGAAGTGGGCGCCCGAATGTGGACTTTTGGCAGCCTATAAATAGGTGAGCCCTGATGGTTTTTGGGGTTATTACCACTTCGTGATTTCGTTTCTAGAGAGAGAAAGCTAGAGTAAGGGCCATGAGTTGGCATTAGTTTGTGATCTAGCTTGTTCTCCTCTATCCTGCTGATCTGATCTGGTGCCGAGCTGTTATTCTGCTGGAGATAGCAGTTTCCTTGGAGGTTTTGACAGATCGGAGTGCTGCCGGAGTTCGTTATCCTGGAGGGTTGGATCTGAGGATATTGTCCTTTTTCCCACCGTGGTTGGATTAGCTTGTGAGGTGGGTTGATGTTTGCCAGATTCAGTGGACTTCCTCCTACGTATTTTATCTCATGTTAGCATAATATGATATGATGTGTTTGGATTACGTTAGCATGATTATGATATGTGGATATTGGATTATGTTATTGGGATTATGATAGTATGCCATGCTAAGATTATGTTAGAAATGCCATGTTAGATTGAGACTGATCTATAGACCGCATGGGCATGTTATAATCTTAGATGTGCTAATGATATATATATGAGCATGCATTTCTTTGTATCCTTGTTGCATGATTGGACCTACACCTATTCTGTTGATTCCTTGTACCAGTTGTTGTACATGTAGTGTAGGTGATCATGTTGTGGCTCGTGCTATGTTGTTGTACCTCCTCTTTGTGGTAGAGTCGAGAGCCTCCTCTTGTGATAGAGTTGAGATTGATTGTGAGCACTGGAGCATTGATTGTGCCGAGGGCACGTGGTTCTTTGTGAGAGCATTGATTGGGTCACACTTGTTGATTATCCTTTGTGGTGCCGAGGGCACAGTAGATTGGGTCTTACTTGTTGACTATTCTTTGAGGTGCCAAGGGCACATGATCCTTTGTTGACCCAGTCGTGTCGATCATATACCTGCGGGTGCTTGGCGTATACTATGGTTGTACTTTGCTCGGTTGGGTCGCTCCCACGAGTACCACTCTAGAGTTGGCATGTTCCGTACAGAGGGTTGTACGAGGGGCTAGTTACAGACGGGCTTCCTGTACTAGTCGGCTCCCTGGAGGGTTGAGCAGCTCCCTGTAGGGTTGAGCGTGATCAGGCCGCAGGTATGGTATTGTGAGGTATTATATGGCGAGAGCTAGGTACATATGGGGTTCCTGTACTAGCTGGTTCGCAGGTATTGTATTGTGTATGATAGTCCTCTTTTGGTATATTCAGTTCATTGGTATTTCATACTGACAGTTGAGCTTTGTGCATAGTAGTGGTAGTATATCTCCTACTCTTTTATTGCTCTATACATATCTCTTGAGATTGAGGACTTAGTGGGCAGACCGCTGAGGCTGGTGGCGGTACCCACTGAGGACTACTTGATTGATAGTAGTTCTCACACCCATTGGTGACATCTTTTTGCAGAGTCTTCTTCCCCAGTCGTGCATACTGAGCGCGGAAAGGAGACCGTCGGGTAGAGCTATTCCCCGGATACTTGGCTAGAGGTATACCCATTTTTGGTTAGATGGTTGAGTCTGTACATACAGTATGATTGTGATATCAGTGTTGTATATGAGAGTTATATGTGAGAGTTGTGGATGATGTATGTACAGTGATCTTTTGATATATTATATAGCAGCTCTGTTGATACCTTTAGCTCTGTGTGATTATTGTGGATGTTGTTTCGCTTCGTATACATGGTAGAGATACTGTGTATGCGGCGGATCTGGTCATGCGCCTGGGAAGAGGTAACCCGGGGCGTGACACACACGCTCGCAGCATATCCTCCAAAATCTGAATTGTCCTCTACGATTGACCGTCAGTTTGAGGATGAAATGCTGAACTGAAATCGAGCCGTGTACCCAAAGCTTCTTGCAAGCTTTTCCAAAAATGCGACGTAAAACGGGGATCTCGATCTGAAACTATCGAGGTCGGGACCCCGTGCAACCGCATAATCTCGTCCAGGTAGACTTGTGCTAACTTGTCTCCCGACCAAGTGGTGTGGATTGATAAAAAATGTGCCGACTTTGACAAACGATCCACCACCACCCAAATCGCGTCGTGGCCACCTTGCGATCGAGGTAGGCCCACAATGAAGTCCATTGCTATATTCTCCCACTTCCAAACTAGAATGGGCAACCCCTGCAATTTTCCCACCGGAAAGCGACGCTCGGCCTTCACCTGTTGGCATACTAAGCATTGTGCCACAAAGTGTCCAACATCAAGTTTCATCCCCGGCCACCAATAATGTAATTTAAGATTCTTGTACATTTTGGTGCCGCCCGGGTGAATCGCATAGGGAGAAGTATGAGCTTCTTTCAAGATCTTCCCATGAATGTTCTCAACTTTTGGCACGCACAATCGATTTCGGAATCGAATTGCGCCCTTCGAGTCTACATGAAACTCACCGGCGCGCCCGCTCTCGATAGCACCCCGTATCTTTTGGAGTTCCGGATCACCGGATTGTTTTTTCTTTATTTGCTCCAACAAGGTCGGCCACACATCGAGATTCATGAGTTTAGCGGGGACGCCCGGGGCCACGACTTCCAAGTTAATTCGGCCCATTTCCTTGATTAACGGTATTTGTCCCGTCATCTCAATTGCGAAGTTCTCCACGAATTTTCTACTGAGCGCATCGGCCAGCACATTGGCTCTACCGAGGTGGTACAAGATGGTTAAGTCGTAATCCTTTATCAACTCCAACCATCTCCGCTGCCTCAAATTCAACTCATTTTGAGTGAATAAATACTTTAAGCTTTTATGATCCGTGTACACCTCACAAAGTTTCCCGTACAAGTAGTGTCTCCACAACTTAAGTGCGAAGACCACTGCCGCAAGCTCTAGGTCGTGGGTGGGGTAATTCTGCTCATAGCTCTTCAGCTGTCGAGAGGCATATGCTATTACTTGTCCTCTTTGCATAAGCACACACCCAAGACCACGCCGTGATGCATCGCTATACACCACAAAGCCCTCCCCCGCAATCGGCAAGGCGAGAACCGGAGCCGAAGTCAACCTTTCCTTTAGCTCCTTAAAGCTTTGGTCGCATTCCTCGCTCCAAACATATTTGGCTCCCTTGCGGGTAAGACGCGTTAGTGGACCGGAGATTTTTAAAAATCCCTCCACGAACCGCCGATAGTACCCCGCAAGATCCAAAAAGCTTCGTATTTCCGTGACATTGGTCGGGCGAGGCCAATCCTTGATTGTCTCAACTTTCATAGGGTCCACCGATACTCCTCCCGCGGAGATCACATGACCCAAGAAAGCGACCTCACGAATCCAAAATTCGCACTTCTTCAACTTTGCGAATAGCTTGTTCTCTCGAAGAACTTGAAGCACAATCCTTAGGTGCTCATTATGTTCCTCTTCACTCCGAGAGTAGATAAGAATATCATCTATGAACACAACCACAAATTGATCCAATAATGGTTTGAACACACGGTTCATTAAATCCATGAACGCTGCCGGGGCATTGGTAAGCCCGAAAAGCATAACCGTGAATTCATAATGTCCATACCGCGTCCTAAACGCGGTCTTATGCACATCCTCCGATTTAATCTTCAATTGGTGATAACCGGATTGCAAATCAATCTTGGAATACACCCGAGACCCTTGCAACTGATCGAATAAGTCATCAATTCGGGGTAACGGATACTTATTCTTGACGGTTATTTTGTTCAACTCACGGTAATCCACACATAACCGTAGTGAACCGTCCTTTTTCCGCACAAATAGAACAGAGGCTCTCCAAGGTGACACACTTGGCTTTACGAAACCCTTGTCCATCAAATCTTGCAATTGTGCTTTCAATTCCTTCAGTTCCGCGAGTGCCATCCTGTACGGGGCCTTAGAGATCGGTGCCGTACCCGGGAGCAAATCGATCACAAATTCTATCTCCCGATCCGGTGGCATTCCGGGCAACTCCGTCGGAAACACATTCGGGAACTCTTGGACTATAGGAATGTCCTCGAGCCACAACACTTCCTTTCGGTCATCCACTACCGTCGCCAAGTAGGCAATGCAACCACTAGCAATAAGCTTCCTTGCTTGCGACGTGGACACCATTGACGCAAAGAGCGAACTCTTGCACCCACGGTACACAAACTCCTTGTGCCCGGGTTCTTTAAACCTCACTGTCCGGCTCTCACAATCAATAGTAGCGTGATATTTTGAGAGCCAATCCATTCCTAGGATTAAGCCATACTCATTCAGTCGACTTAACACCAGCAAATCAGCTGGCATGATCCAGTTTTCAACCCTCACTGGACAACCTACACACGCGTGATGTACACAAAAGGTGTGTTCAGGTACTTGCACAGTTCTTGCATGTGTGGCATCTACAATTTCTATTTCATGTGCAATAGCAAATGATCGAGCAATGAATGAATGCGATGCACTAGTATCAAACAAAGCTCTACATCGAATGCCTTTAATTAACACAATACCTGCCACGACGTCATCCTGGGCAGAAGGCTCCTCCACCTGTGAGGCGAATACTCGTCCACTGGGCGCTGGTCGCTGGCCCTCCACTGGTCTCGGCGGCTGTGTACGGCCTACCGACATCGCCGTGGGTGGGATGCCCGCAAGCTGCCTCGGTGGTGCAAACGCCGATGCCGACGACGGTGCTCGGCCATCATCCATCGGGCAGTTGTACCGTATGTGACCCTGCTGTCCGCACTTGTAGCACCGGCCCTCACGATAATCACATTGCTGAGGGTTGTGGGGGCCGCTACAAATCGGGCACTGGGTTGAGGGTCGGTTCCGCCGGGACCCTCGCGATTGGTTCTGCGACTGCGATTGCTTCGGGGGCCACTTAAAGCTAGACTGCCCACCCGAGCCACCCGCCGGTCGCTTCTTTCCCTTTTCTTTTTCTTTTTCTCTCTCCCACGACTCGCGCTCCTCGCGCGCACATGCATTCCCGTGCTCCACCCAAAGAGCACGGTCCAAGACCTCCGCAAAGGTCTGTAGCTTAAGGGCGTGCACCGCCAGAAAGATCTCCGGTCGAAGTTCACGCACGAAACAGTCGACCTTGTCCAACTCTCCGCGGACAACGTGCGGTACGCAATTAATAATGTACGAAAATTCCCTCTCGTACTCGCGCACGGTGCGGTTCCCTTGCTTCAACTTCCGGAACCTTTCTTGAAGTTTCCTTTTCTCGCTATCGGGGAAGTAGGCAGCGAACACCATGCCCCAAAATTCCTCCCACGTCGGTGGCAGAAGGCTAGAGAGTCGATCACGCCGGACTCCCTTCCACCACACCTTCGCCGATCGCTCTAAACAATGAACGACGAGGTGCACCTTGTCCCTCTCCAAGGTATACAAATCCTCGAAGAGCGTCTCCAATGCGTCGATACACGTTTCCACGTCCCATGGATCTACGTTCTCCCCGCTAAAGTTAGGCGGGTTGAACTTCTTGAACCTCATGAGAGCCACAAGTGCGCGCTCTCGCTCCGCATCCTCCATCTCGGAGTCGGGCATTGTAGTACTTGGGAATTTTCATGATTTAGGGTTTGCGGACCTTGAGGGATTCGGGCGCCCGGAAGTGGCGAAGTGGACGCCCGAAAGAAGTGGACCCTGTTGCACTTTGTGGACGATCCGGTTGTGGCCGACGGAGATCGGATCTGGATGCATGAACCGGACGCCCGGACGGAGGATCCGGTTTGAGTTGTGACGTGGAGGGCCACGTGTCGCGACGCAGGACACGTGTCGATCGCCGGAGACACACCGCCCCACCGCCTGCTGACCGCCGACCGACCGCTTGACCGCACGACGACACCTGTACGGCAGGATTTCCGGACGCCCGGAAGAGGTGAAGTGGGCGCCCGAATGTGGACTTTTGGCAGCCTATAAATAGGCGAGTCCCTGATGGTTTTTAGTGCATTTCCACTCCGAGATCCCTGTTTCTAGAGAGAGAAAGTGGGTTTAGGGCCATGTGTTGGCATAGTTTGTAACCCTGCTTGCTCTCCTCTACTCTGCTGATCTGATCTGGTGCCAAGCCGTTATTCTGCTGGAGATAACAGTTTCCTTGGAGGTTTTGACAGATCGGGGTGCTGCCGGAGTGCGTTATCTGGAGGGTTGGAACTGAGGATATTATCCTTTCCCCACCGTGGTTGGATTAGCTTTTCAGGTGGGTTGATGTTTGCCAGATTCAGTGGACTTCCTCCTACGTGTTTTATCTCATGTTAGCATAATATGATATGATGTTGTTTGGATTATGTTAGCATGATTGGATTATGATATGTGGATATTGGATTATGATATTGGATTATGATAGTATGCCATGCTAAGATTATGTAGAGATGCCATGTTAGGGTGAGACTGATCTATAGACTGCATGGGCATGTTATGATCTTAGATGTGCTAATGATATGTATGTGAGCATGCATGATTTCCTTGTATCCTTGTTGCATGATTGGACCTACACCTATCATGTTGATTCCTTGTACCAGTTGTTGTGCATGTAGTGTAGGTGATCATGTTGTGGCTCGTGCTATGTTGTTGTACCTCCTCTTTGTGGTAGAGTTGAGAGCCTCCTCTTGTGATAGAGTTGAGATTGATTGTGAGCACTGGAGCATTGATTGTGCCGAGGGCACGTGGTTCTTTGTGAGAGCATGGATTGGGTCATACTTGTTGATTATCCTTTGTGGTGCCAAGGGCACAGTGGATTGGGTCTTACTTGTTGACTATTCTTTGAGGTGCCGGGGGCACATGATCCTTTGTTGACCCAGTCGTGTCGATCATATACCTGCGGGTGCTTGGCGTTACTATGGTTGTACTTTGCTCGGTTGGGTCGCTCCCACGAGTACCACTCTAGAGTTGGCATGTTCCGTACAGAGGATTGTACGAGGAACTAGTGACAGATGGTGTTCCTGTCCTAGTTGGGCTCCCTATAGTGTTGAGCAGCTCCCTATTGTGTTGAGCGGGATCAGGCCGCAGGTATGGTATTGTGAGGTATGGTATTGTATTGAGAGGTATTGTATGGCGAGAGCTAGGTACATATGGGGTTCCTGTACTAGCTGGTTCGCAGGTATTGTATTGTGTATGATAGTCCTCATTTGGTATATTCAGTTCATTGGTATTCATACTGACAGTTGAGCTTTGTGCATAGTAGTGGTAGTATATCTCCTACTCTTTTATTGCTCTATTCATATCTCTTGAGATTGAGGACTTAGTGGGCAGACCGCTGAGACTGGTGGCGGTACCCACTGAGGACTACTTGATTGATAGTAGTTCTCACACCCATTGGTGACATCTTTTTGCAGAGTCTTCTTCCCCAGTTGTGCATACTGAGCGCGGAAAGGAGACCGTCGGGTAGAGCTATTCCCCGGATACTTGGCTAGAGGTATACCCTTTTTTGGTTAGATGGTTGAGTCTGTACATACAGTACGATTGTGATATCAGTGTTGTATATGAGAGTTATATGTGAGAGTTGTGGATGATGTATGTACAGTGATCTTTTGATATATTATATAGCAGCTCTGTTGATACCTTTAGCTCTGTGTGTTTAATTGTGGATGTTGTTTCGCTTCGTATACATGGTAGAGATACTGTGTATACGGCGGATCTGGTCATGCGCCTGGGAAGAGGTAACCCGGGGCGTGACAGATTTAGTTGGTATCAGAGCTTAGGAATAGGTCAAGAGGGCCTAGGAAACCTAAGATAAACAGACCTAAGAATGACGAGAGAGACGTGATTGATCGCGAAAGTCAAAGATTGGGTTGTTGAATCCTTCCTTGTGTAGGAAGAGTGATTGAGGGATTATGCCTTCTCTTATCGGATGAATTATGTTGGCTGCAGACGACATAATAATCTGAGAAGAAAAGAAGTGTCCTTCTAGACTTACGTTAGATTGGGTCGTGAGTTGTTTGTGGTCCTAAGCGGGTATTCTATTGCAGGTTGTTACTATGCCTCCTCGACGACCATCGACGCGAGCGCATCCGACGCCTTCGGATATGCCTGAACAGACGGGACCTAGTGAACGGCCCGCTCTGCAGGAGCAGCTAGCAGACATAGCTGCAGTTGGAAGGCAGCAGAGTGCCTTGTTACAGAAGATGTGTGATGCTTTCTCTACGCCTCGAGCTATGGAACCTCAGGCGACGACGACTCCAACTACATCTCAACCTGGAGAAGGAAGTACTCAGCCTAGTCAAGTGCTTTCTGAAGAGGAGCAGGAGCGGATGGCGGATAGATTGGCTCGCTTCTGTAGGTTTGATCCACCGCGATTCAATGGTAGTAGTATAGAACCGTGGGTGGTAGAAGCCTGGATTTGTGAGATGGAGAGGTTGTTTAGGATGTCCTGTGCAAGTAGGACCTTGGATCATGCCTGTTGATTTATTAGTATTGAGACAGTTGCAGGATTTTGATGTAATCCTTGGCATGGATTGGTTATCTCGATACTTTGCTACGATTGATTGTGGATCTAAGACAGTAATCTTTCGTGAGCCTGGACATGAAGAGTATGTTTATGAAGGTTGTAAGAGTTCACTGTTCGCAGTGACGATCTCTTCTTCTAAGGCCAGACAGATGTTAAATAGTGGATGTATGGCCTATTTAGCAACAGTGACTGAAGTGCCTACTGTTGTACCAGGACTCGAGGATATTTCTATTGTCCGTGAATTTCCGGACGTATTTCCTTCTGAGTTATCCTCGATGCCTCCTGATAGGGAGATTGAATTCGTGATTGATGTGGTACCAGGAACCGCGCCAATCTCGAAGACACCCTATAGAATGGCACCAGCTGAGTTGAGAGAGTTGAAGGCGCAATTGCAAGATTTGATGGATAAAGGTTTTATTAGACCCAGTGTGTCGCCCTGGGGAGCGCCTGTACTATTTGTGAAGAAGAAGGATGGTTCACTTAGGTTGTGTGTGGATTATCGAGAATTGAACAAAGTGACCATCAAGAATAGATACCCCCCTCCCACGTATCGATGACCTGTTCGATCAATTGCAGGGAGCGTGTGTCTTTTCTAAGATTGATCTTCAGTCCGGTTACCACCAGTTGAAGGTGAAGGCCGAGGATATTTCTAAGACTGCTTTTAGAACTCGGTATGGGCATTATGAGTTTACAGTCATGCCGTTTGGGTTGACTAATGCCCCTGCTGCATTTATGGATATGATGAACCGAGTCTTTAAGTCCTTCTTGGACAAGTTCGTGGTAGTTTTTATTGATGACATTTTGATTTACTCCCGTGATGATGCGGAGCATGAGGAGCATCTGAGATTAGTGCTACAACTCTTGCGAGAGAAGAAGTTGTATGCAAAGCTCAAGAAGTGTGAGTTTTGGTTGAGAGAGGTTGCCTTTTTAGGCCATGTGATTTCAGCTTCGGGAGTAGCTGTTGATCCTAAGAAGATTGAGGCAATTCGTGATTGGCCTAGACCGACGACTATATCTGAGGTTCGGAGTTTTCTTGGTCTAGCCGGGTATTATCGACGATTCGTGGAGAGTTTTGCGAAACTCTCTACGCCACTTACTCGACTAACCAGGAAGGGAATTAAGTATGTTTGGAGTGATGAGTGCCAAGAATGCTTTGATGAGCTTAAGCAGAGATTGATGACAGCCCCTATTCTTGCACTACCTGTGATGGGCGAAGGATTTGTCATCTATAGTGATGCTTCGCATAGTGGCTTGGGTTGCGTGCTGATGCAACATGGCAAAGTGATTGCATATGCTTCAAGACAACTAAAGGAATATGAGAAGAACTACCCCACTCATGATTTGGAGTTGGCGGCGGTAGTCTTTGCTCTGAAGCTATGGCGTCACTATCTTTATGGTGAGCATTGTGAAGTGTATACAGATCATAAGAGTCTTAAGTATCTGTTTACACAGAAAGAGTTGAATCTACGGCAACGGAGATGGTTAGAATTATTGAAGGATTATGACATCTCTATATTATACCATCCCGGTAAGGCGAACGTTGTTGCCGATGCTTTGAGTAGGAAGGCTGTGGCAACTTTGAGTTTGTGTATTACTCAACAGCCTGTCCTAGTGGAGGAGATGCGGAGGTTGTCCCTTGAAGTGGTTACTTCTGGGATGACAGCGAGACTGATGACTCTGATTTTGCAGCCCACTCTGTTAGATAGGATTCGAGAGAAACAGAGTGTGGATCCTTACTTGGTGAAAGTTCGAGATCAACTGAGGAGTGGAGATCTCGAAGGGTTTTCTTGTGATGATGCTGAGACTCTTCGCTATAGAGGACGATTATGTGTACCTGCAGATCAGGAGATTCGGGAGGAGATATTGAAGGAAGCACATTATTCTCCTTATTCTGTACATCCTGGAGGGACTAAGATGTACCAGGATCTGAAGACTCACTTCTGGTGGAATGGTATGAAGCGGGATATTGGTAGAGCTGTAGCTCAATGTTTGACATGTCAGCAAGTTAAGGCTGAACATCGTGTACCAGCTGGTAAGCTACAGAGTCTTCCAATACCTGAGTGGAAGTGGGATCATATTACGATGGATTTCATCGTAGGATTGCCGAGGACTTCGAGCGGCTGTGATTCTATTTGGGTGATTGTTGATAGGCTGACGAAGTCTGCTCATTTTCTGCCTATGCAGATTACTTGGTCACGTGAGCGACTTGCGCAGCTCTATATGGATGAGATATTGAGATTGCATGGAGTGCCAATCTCAATAGTATCTGATAGAGACCCAAGGTTTGTTTCTCATTTCTGGAAGAGTTTACAAACAGCTTTGGGGACTCAGCTTCGATTTAGCACTGCGTTTCATCCCCAGACTGATGGTCAGTCCGAGCGCACTATACAGACACTCGAGGATATGTTGAGAGCTTGTGTCTTGGATTTTGGTGGAGGTTGGGATCGACATCTGAGATTGGTAGAGTTTGCGTACAACAATAGCTATCAAGCGAGCATTAAGATGGCTCCGTTTGAAGCATTGTATGGACGCAAATGTCGATCACCTCTGTATTGGGATGATGTTGGTGAAAGGAAGACGTTGGGACCAGACCTTTTGCTTGAAGCCGAAGAGAAAGTTAAGTTGATACGACGGCATATTGAGACGGCTCAGAGTAGGCAAAAGAGTTATTCTGATACTCGGAGGCGAGATCTAGAGTTTCATGTTGGTGATCATGTATTCTTGAAGGTCTCACCATCGAAGGGCATACGGAGATTTGGGATTCGCGGAAAGCTTAGTCCGCGATTTATTGGTCCTTTTGAGATCTTAGAGAGAGTTGGACCCGTGGCTTATCGGTTAGCCCTTCCGCCTCGACTTGCAGGAGTACACGATGTCTTTTATGTATCTGTTCTGAGGAGATACATGCATGATCCTTCCCATGTGATTGAATTTTCTCCACTGGAGCTTACTGAGGATTTGCAGTACGAGGAGCGACCGATACGAATTCTTGCTCGTGAGACGAGGGAATTGCGTAATCGGGTCATACCTTATGTTAAGGTACAGTGGGATTTTCATGATGATAGAGAGGCGACATGGGAGTTGGAGACGATTATGCAGAGATCTTATCCCCACCTATTTATATCTTGAGGTGAATACTTTAGTTTCGAGGACGAAACTATTCTAAGGAGGGGAGAATGTAGTACTTGGGAATTTTCATGATTTAGGGTTTGCGGACCTTGAGGGATTCGGGCGCCCGGAAGTGGCGAAGTGGACGCCCGAAAGAAGTGGACCCTGTTGCACTTTGTGGACGATCCGGTTGTGGCCGACGGAGATCGGATCTGGATGCATGAACCGGACGCCCGGACGGAGGATCCGGTTTGAGTTGTGACGTGGAGGGCCACGTGTCGCGACGCAGGACACGTGTCGATCGCCGGAGACACGCCGCCCCACCGCCTGCTGACCGCCGACCGACCGCTTGACCGCACGACGACACCTGTACGGCAGGATTTCCGGACGCCCGGAAGAGGTGAAGTGGGCGCCCGAATGTGGACTTTTGGCAGCCTATAAATAGGCGAGTCCCTGATGGTTTTTAGTGCATTTCCACTCCGAGATCCCTGTTTCTAGAGAGAGAAAGTGGGTTTAGGGCCATGTGTTGGCATAGTTTGTAACCCTGCTTGCTCTCCTCTACTCTGCTGATCTGATCTGGTGCCAAGCCGTTATTCTGCTGGAAATAGCAGTTTCCTTGGAGGTTTTGACAGATCGGGGTGCTGCCGGAGTGCGTTATCTGGAGGGTTGGAACTGAGGATATTATCCTTTCCCCACCGTGGTTGGATTAGCTTTTCAGGTGGGTTGATGTTTGCCAGATTCAGTGGACTTCCTCCTACGTGTTTTATCTCATGTTAGCATAATATGATATGATGTTGTTTGGATTATGTTAGCATGATTGGATTATGATATGTGGATATTGGATTATGATATTGGGATTATGATAGTATGCCATGCTAAGATTATGTAGAGATGCCATGTTAGGATGAGACTGATCTATAGACTGCATGGGCATGTTATGATCTTAGATGTGCTAATGATATGTATGTGAGCATGCATGATTTCCTTGTATCCTTGTTGCATGATTGGACCTACACCTATCATGTTGATTCCTTGTACCAGTTGTTGTGCATGTAGTGTAGGTGATCATGTTGTGGCTCGTGCTATGTTGTTGTACCTCCTCTTTGTGGTAGAGTTGAGAGCCTCCTCTTGTGATAGAGTTGAGATTGATTGTGAGCACTGGAGCATTGATTGTGCCGAGGGCACGTGGTTCTTTGTGAGAGCATAGATTGGGTCATACTTGTTGATTATCCTTTGTGGTGCCAAGGGCACAGTGGATTGGGTCTTACTTGTTGACTATTCTTTGAGGTGCCGGGGGCACATGATCCTTTGTTGACCCAGTCGTGTCGATCATATACCTGCTGGTGCTTGGCGTTACTATGGTTGTACTTTGCTCGGTTGGGTCGCTCCCACGAGTACCACTCTAGAGTTGGCATGTTCCGTACAGAGGATTGTACGAGGAACTAGTGACAGATGGTGTTCCTGTCCTAGTTGGGCTCCCTATAGTGTTGAGCAGCTCCATATTGTGTTGAGCGGGATCAGGCCGCAGGTATGGTATTGTGAGGTATGGTATTGTATTGAGAGGTATTGTATGGCGAGAGCTAGGTACAGATGGGGTTCCTGTACTAGCTGGTTCGCAGGTATTGTATTGTGTATGATAGTCCTCATTTGGTATATTCAGTTCATTGGTATTCATACTGACAGTTGAGCTTTGTGCATAGTAGTGGTAGTATATCTCCTACTCTTTTATTGCTCTATTCATATCTCTTGAGATTGAGGACTTAGTGGGCAGACCGCTGAGGCTGGTGGCGGTACCCACTGAGGACTACTTGATTGATAGTAGTTCTCACACCCATTGGTGACATCTTTTTGCAGAGTCTTCTTCCCCAGTTGTGCATACTGAGCGCGGAAAGGAGACCGTCGGGTAGAGCTATTCCTCGGATACTTGGCTAGAGGTATACCCTTTTTTGGTTAGATGGTTGAGTCTGTACATACAGTACGATTGTGATATCAGTGTTGTATATGAGAGTTATATGTGAGAGTTGTGGATGATGTATGTACAGTGATCTTTTGATATATTATATAGCAGCTCTGTTGATACCTTTAGCTCTGTGTGTTTGATTGTGGATGTTGTTTCGCTTAGTATACATGGTAGAGATACTGTGTATACGGCGGATCTGGTCATGCGCCTGGGAAGAGGTAACCCGGGGCGTGACAGGCATAGGAGTACCCGACCCACCGGCTACAATCGGTGATGTCGGTGGCGCCACAGCCGGCGCCGGTGTCACCTCCTCGGCCGGTGCCGAAGCAGAGACCGGAGGTACTCCCAACCTCTCCTCCCTAATCGCAGCCGCTTGCTGCGCCATCTCGTCTTGGAGCTTCTTAATTTGCTCCTCCTGTCGCTGCATGGCTTCGGCCTGTCGCCGAACCACGCCCATCAACTCGGTCAACTCATTACGAAGACCCGAGTTCTCGCCCTCTCCGAGTTGTTCGGGAGCTGCGCTCGATTCTCCGAGCCCAGCCCTCGTAGGAGGCCGTCCACATACCATTATCTCCTAAAAACACAACGACTTTGGTCATTTCATGACATTCAAAGTCATTTGCAACACTATATTTCACAAAAATAAACGTGAACCCAATCTAGGCAAAAGTCACACAAGGGTCCGTATTCCCCTCACTTGGTTTCATGTTGTCGGCCGCCAACATGAACACACTTGGTGAAGAATAAGACACACCTCGAATCTACCTCTATTTCCAACTAGAGGCATAAGGACATAATCCAATCTCTTATCTTTTGCCACAATCAAAGATCTCGTCACTCACGAGCCTACACTCCTAGGATCTTTTCCATCCTAGGATTTCTTAGGTCCACCTAGATCGTTTCTATGCTCTGATACCACCTCAGTCTGTCACGCCCCGCCGGGCCTTTAACACCAACTAGGTGGAAAGGATAACCACACGGGCGCATGCCCCAGACCCGCCGAACGGATAGAGTCTTGTCTACCCGCCCAAGGCGTCACAACACAAGCATATCCACAATGTTCCAACTAGGAACGGAGTACAAGAGTTGCACAAGAAAAGTATCAACATAAAGAAGTCCTACTTCTATTACATCACATTGCACATTTATACATGCCCAAATTTTTCTTTTCTTTCTTTTCATTCCATACACCATGTTCCAAAACTATGGAATACATAAGTTTCATACATGTAATGGAAATCTCCTATACTATCAAAGTTCAAGACTAGGGGTACAACTCTATGTATCACCAAAATAGAAGGGCCGCTATCTAGAGAGCTAAACCCTTGCCTCGCTCCGCCGCCTCACTCGCGGAAGGACCTGAAAAATGTGGGGTGAGAACTATAAACATAGTTCCCAGTGGGTAAGGCCACCCAATAGAGAAGCTCGACCCACCAGGTCCAAAAAAACACCATATGCATAAGTTAGATCACAAATAACTATGCAAGAAATATTTACATGCTTGTAAATAAACATAAAGGATGCAACCAAATGAAATGTAAATTATCATTCTCTCCTAGGTTCATCCTATATTTCACATTGACTAAGTTCAATTACTTGTCATTTACTTATGGTTTCGGAGTCGCCGTCTCACCATAAGGGTTCCAACATTCAAGGAGTGAACTCGTCACCTCCTAGTTCGAGTAGCGAACTCGTCGCATACTCGGGATAGCAAAATTGTCGCATACCCCATCTCAACACCGCCATCACATAGCATGGGTAGCGAACTCGTCGCATACCCGGGATAGCAACCTCGTCGCACATCCCATTTCAACACCGCCATCACATGACATGGGTAGCGAACTCGTCGCATACCCGGGATAGCAACCTCGTCGCACATCCCATTTCAACACTGCCAACTCATGGCATGGTAGCGAAATCGTCGCATACCCGGGATAGCAAAATCGTCGCACATCCCGTTGTTCACATTTTACACTTGCCAACCTATGTCTCATGACCTTAGGTTCAAGTCACTAAGTCTCACCTATGTTCAATAACACTAGGTTTACTTTCTCATTCTCAACCTAGGTTCCATGACTCTAGGTTCCAATCTCATGTCCAACCTATGTTCAATGACACTAGGTTCCATTCTCACATGTTGCAACCTATGTTCAATAACACTAGATTCTATTCTCACATGTTCCAACCTATGTTCAATAACACTAGGTTCAATCATACATGCAACCATGCAACAAGTATAGATAATTGAATTATACTTGAATTCTAAATCATGCAATAGGAGCCCGTTGCTCTACCTATCATGATTTTACCTTTGCCAACATGCAAGTTTTAGGGTTCACAACACATATCATTTTATCTTTAAATGGATATTTACCCTAGACATGGAAGTGACCTAATCACTTCGGTAAACACAAACCTACCTCAAGAGCTTCCGAATTCTTGTATTCTTCAAGCCCCTAAGTGTCCAAGCCTTGAGTTCTTGCTTCAACCCAAGTTTCTACAAGAAAACAGTTCGTTACTCGTTACGAACCCATAATTCAACTCAATACTCGAAATCAAGTATTCTAACATAATTTTCTATGCCTCAATTGTAATTTTCGAAGGTTTAAATATTTTTAGAACCTCCCAAGGCAAAAATCCTCATTTAACCTAGATTTCACATGCATGCATGTAGAACCTCAAAATTTCTTGGCCAATCTCCACATTTTGTGTTTTAGATTGCCAAGGTTTCCCAAAAACCTCATAATAAAGGATTAAATCCAAGGTTTGAACCCAAAACGTGAGGAACTAACCTTAATCACGAGTTCCCCAAGCTTCTTCTTGCACCAAGAAGCTTCTTTTCTCTTTTCGAAGCCTTTTCCAAAATCAATCCACCCTTTTCTCCAAGTTTTGGAGAGATCTCTAGAGAGAGAAAGTGAAGGAGATGGAGAGGAGAAGTAGAGAGGAAGACAATGAGAAGGGGAGAAGTTCTCAGCCCTTCATACACCCCCAATACATATGAAAAGACTATTTTGCCCCTCTCCACAAACAACACAACAACCAGCCCAAAACTGGATTTTCGTAACACTGTATACCGGTATGTACATGTGCATACCGGTATACGGGTGTTAGTTCCGGTATACCTCGAAGGATTCCGTAGAATCCGAGAACTGGGTTTACTGTTTCGACCATCGCATTCCGGTATACCTCATCACATACCGGTATACGGTGACAGTTCCGGTATTCCCCGGAGAATTCCGCAAAACCCGAGAACTAAGTTTTCTGTTTCAACCATGGCATTCCGGTATACCTCATCACATACCGGTACAAATCACTTCAGTACCGGTATGGAGATCCACATACCGGAATCCAGTGCAGACTTCACAAGTTCAGCAGATTTAACTTTTCGAAGTTCGTTTTCGCACCTCATTTGCGCCGAAAACACTTCTCACAAGTCCCAAACTTGGCTGAAGCCTCACATATAGCCTCTCTTGCTATTTTTCCACCGGAACTCCACAATTTGTAGAAGTTCGGTACGATGCACTGAAATTCAGTGTACTACATTCCCCCCCCCCCCCCCCCCCCCCCCCCACCCCCCCCCCCCCCCCCCTTTAAAGAGAGTTTCGGCCGCGAAACTGAATCATATCTCAGCTGGACTCAGCGAAGAGGTAAGGAAATCGCTCCCTCATTGAGCTGACTCTCTTTTATTTGCCAAAAACACAATGCTCGCAGAAATTCAACTTTTCTAAACTCTCTCGCTTAAATTTATCATACCATACTCGCTCATATGGCCCAGTCGCATATGCCATAATTTAGTGCTATCCGAATCTGACATAGAGAAAGAAGTCACCGCTGCTGAACCTGTCACAGTGGAACCCTGTAGAACATATAACATGTCGGACAACTTGCCCTTCATCACTACAAGATTCCCTTTAGTGGCCTTCATTAATCCATCAGCTGAAGAATACTTAAAGCCTTTAACATCAAGTGTACCTAATGAGATCAAATTTTTCCTCATATCCGGAACATGCCGAACTTCAGATATAGTCCTCACTACTCCGTCGTACATCCGTACCTGAACAGTGCCAATTCCAATAACCGTACACTTAGAGTGATTTCCCATCAATACATCTCCACCTTCAAAAGGCTTATACGTTGAGAACCAATCTCTATGTGTACAGATATGGAAGGAACATGCGGAGTCCATAAGCCACTCATCCTGTCTGCGTGTCTTATCCGTAACTGTAAAGACGATATCATTACCATCTGATTCTCCTGCTGCAACACTTGCTTCTAGCTTAGTATTGGTGTTTTTCTGATCTTGATTCTTATCACCGTTATTCTTCCGCTGTTCTTTATTTTTCAACTAAAACAATCAGCTTTTATGTGACCCTTCTTCTTACAATAATCGCAAATCAGATTTCTGTGCTTTGACTTTGATCTAGATGTACCTCTATTATCGTAACCCTTCTCCCGAGACCTCCTTCTAGCGACTAAACCTTCTCCTAAACCTCCACCTGTCTCATTGCTTATCTGTATGTCAATCCTCTCTTTTGAAAGTAAAGAGGATTTAACATCATCTAGACATAGAGTATCTCGTCCAAACAAGAAGGTCTCAGAAAATTCTTATAAGAGGGCGGTAAAGAACATAATAATAAAATGGCTTCATCCTCCTCCTCGATTTTGACATCTATCGAGCGGAGATCCATAATAATAGAATTAAATTCATATAAACGCGACTTAATAGAGGTACCTTCCGCCATGCGCAACATGAAGAGACGTTGCTTCAAATATAATTTGTTGGTGAGAGACTTCGTCATGTAGAGAGACTCCAATTTAAACCAAAGCCCTGCAGCGGTCTTTTCATCCAAGACCTCGCGCAATACCTCATCGGATAAACATAATTGTATTGCCGTAAGAGCTTTGTCGTCAATCTCCTCCTTCTGCTCCGGCGTCAACGAATCGGCCATCTTTTCTTTTCCCAACAGTGCCTTCTGCAATTCTTGCTGCGTTAATATAGCACGCATCTTGACTTGCCATAATGCGAAACTGTTGGTTCTATCAAATTTCTGAATCTCGAATTTCGTCGTCATCTTAATCCTCAAATGGAATAGAAAGGCTCTGATACCAGTTTGTTAGAAATTCGGAACGACGAAAAATAGATCCAGAAAATAATTGATGCGGAAAATAGAAAAGATAAGAAAAGAGTACACCGAGATTACGTGGTTCGGCCAACGGCCTACGTCCACGGACGAAGACGGAGCAAATACTTTATTAATGTCGGAAAGACGGAGTACAAAGAAGATCTCTCAAAGAATCCGAAAACCAAATATATAAATCGACACGCGTTACCGCATACGGCACCTTCTTAGCGCATCCGGACAATATATCTCGGCTCGGCACCTTCTTAGCGCATCCGGACAATATATCTCGGCTCGGCTCACCCTTCAAGCAGCAACGTACGGCTCCTTCAAGATGCTCTCTTCAAGACTTAATTAATTAGCATCGCGCATTGTCGCGCCGCTGAAGCCTCATAACCGGGAGCACCAATGGCTCGGACTCAATTAATCATTGCTCCTTAATTAGCACCCAAGCCGCCGCAACGTGACCAAAACAACTTAATTAGAGCATGGCTTCTTAATTAGCCGCCGCAGCTTCGTTAATTTGGCCGTAGCATATATATATAATACATGTCTCTAAACTAGAGTCTAATTCTAATTTGATTAGAAATAATTTCCTAGTCGTAATCCATATATGCCAAATTAAATCTAATTAATATTTTATCCCAATTAGATTAGGATTTACTTAATTTAGATAACTACAAATCTAAACCAAATAATAATAAGTTCAATTGGAGCATTATTTCTCTCGGCCTTGGAGCTACGTGAGGAGAGTGGGAGTTTGGCAAGACTTCCAATTTATTGTTTCATGGTGTTCGGCACATGTCTTTAAGTGGAAAAATTATTGGATTATGTAAAGTCATGTTCTGAGTCGATATGTAGAGTTTGACTCTAATTGGATCTAATCTTGTTTTAAAAGGTTAGGGATTGTCTAGGATCACTTTAAAGAGGATTCCTAGTAGGATTCCTAAAAGGATTCCTAAGAGGATATATGGTGACTAGAGATGAATCGAACTTGGATGGAAGGCGAAAATTGTTTCCTACTAGAATTAGGATTTTAGGGCTATATAAACCCTTGTAATTAATATTTTAGATTATGAGCTTCATTGAAAAAATCCTAATTGAGAGGAAAACGTAGAGAGCTCCTGAGAGAGAGTTTCTTGTAATCCAATCTTACTCCTTTGTACTTTTGTGCCGTGAATTAATCGAAAAGCGTATTGAGGTGGTCTTGCCCGTGGACGTAGGTCGACTCATGGTTGGCCGAACCACGTAAATCTTGTATTCTTATTTTCTCTTGTTTTTTTTATTGCTTTGTTATCCTCGTGCTTATTTTTCTACGATCGTTCTCGTCTCTTACGTCTACGAAAGGTCCTGTTTCCGCTGCGCTCGTGTGCTGTGTGGGTTTGAGGTATACTTGGTAACCCCACGGCCGGTTCCCCTTCAAAAAGCCTAATTACTTCTAGTCAAGGGACGATTGTCATCCATTGTGAAAGGCATAGTGCTATGTATCCTTGTATAGAGATCAAATGATTCACGAGAGGATGAAACATATTTGATATTAGATATCATTTTGTTTGTGATGCGATAGGGCATGGTGATGTTACAATGAAAAAGGTTGATTTTACAAACAATCCAGCTGATATGTTAACTAAACCTCTCTCAATGACCAAGCTTAAGTATTATATGGACTTAGTATGTGCAGCAACACTTGAAAAAAAAACCTACTTTGAATTTTGATGGAGAAGACACAAAATTAAAAATAAGGTGGAGAATATTAGATGTGTCTTGATTTTTGGATTCAGAGATTTCCTAATTTTACTCTAATTTGATTAACCAATTTAGTTAAGTTGGGATTATTTCTAATCTCATTGAATTTTCACATTATAGGAATTATACCTAATCTTATTGTGAATCTTTCCTTTCCTATTGATGTTTTAATCAAACCAAATTATTCCTTGTCTTAGACTGAAATTAATTTAGTCTAGTTGGGACAACCACATGTAGAAATATAGCTCTTCTCTCTTGAATTTGGGTCTGTAACATAACATAACATGTTAGCATATTGGAGAAGAGAGAGCATTGAGTGTATTTTCAGGCTAGAATTTTTTGAGAGAGGTATCCTTTTGTACTCCATTTCGGCTATAATTAAAGTCTTTACTCTGTCTTTACACGCTGATGTAGACCAGTGGTTAAACCACGTAAATTATTTATGTGCTTTATTTTATCTCTCTTTCTTAATTCTTTTTTTTGCACCCAACAAACTAGATCTATTCACATTTGTCGTAACAGTTGATGTGCGAGTTTGAGTAGATCTTCGGGTGACTAAGTTTAAATTTATCTGAACAGGAGACATGCATGGCTTGGTATTTAATTTGCTTTGGATCTGACCTAAAGTATTTAACCTTCAACATATATTTGCTGTAAAAGTTTAATAGCGACGTTAAGTATTGGGGTCTTTGATTAATAAATATTGTTCCTCCTTCAGTATTTCTTCTCTATATTACTTTATTTTAATATTTTAGATTCTAAAATTTTATAATCGATATCAGTGCATACTGGTTCCAACAAGTGGTACTAGAGCTAAATTACCAAATAGCTATGTTAAAAGCTTGATAGTGAAAATTATATTCATGTAAAAATGAAGCGAAGAAATCGCTTGAAGAAATCGCTTGAAGAAGTTGACCTCCACATAGCACACGAGAGTAGATGTGATTATAACACTTGACGAAAACGAAAAGAAAATGAGGAGAGCTTGTGAAAATTGAAAAGATTTGACCAGATAAACAGGACGCTAAGCAAGCAAGCCAAAGTACAAAAAACTTGGCCAGATCTCGATAAAGTAAGAGCGTCATCCAATTGAAAGGTAACACGTCTGATATTTAATTTTCAGAACTATATTTTTTCAAGTTCTGTGATGGATTTAGATTGGTCATTCAACCAAAGTTACAAAAGTTCGATGGAACGAACTTTAAGAGATAAGGAAACATCGTTCAATGTTTGTTAGCATCTCACGATTTGTGAGGTGCAGTGAACTATTAAAAAAAAAATTAAAGAAGAATTTAGAGAAAGAGAGAAAAAGGATTTTATTATAAAATTTTCAAACAGTGGATCTATTATTGGTTGAGAAAATTTTAACGGCAAAAACAGCTCGAGAAGTATGAAAAATACTAGCAAAAATTGGAGAAGTTGCATAGAAAGAGGATGAAGTTCAAGGAGGGCATGAAGTTGAAGTCAGTATCAAAGATAGAAAAGCCCGAGTTTGAAGAGTCTAACCAAAATTACGCAAAATTGGATTGCCAAGACCATACAAATGATCAAGACAGTGCAGCTCACAACTACATGTGAGGAAGTTTCTGATAACAACGTGATTATGATCGACCGTCCCTAGCGCAAGTGGTAAAGGGCTTAGTGGTTGGTACCTGAGGTCCCGAGTTCGAATCCTAGTTAATTCATATTTCTAGCTATGTTTATTTCTAAAAAAATAAACGAAGCGGGTAGCGTGCTATCTTTCTCTATAAAAAAAAACAAAGTGATTATGGAACTTTTTGTGGATGAAAAAATTGCGCCGTAAGGTAGAAAGCTGACTCTTACTATTTTGTTTTAGTGTTTAAGATTCTGGGTTATACAAATGGTACTTCCTACAATCCTACAATCTCCATATGCTTTTGTCGATCTGTGGGCTTTCTTGCTATGCAGTATGCACACTTCATGTACTGAGCAGTACTCTCAGAATATCGCAATGTCCGGTTATCATCGTCTATTATGACTTCCGCCATTGGCCTACGATCGAGATGGCTGGCTATTGCATTATTCGATCTAATCAATACTTGCTGTTGTGATCACACCATTAGCCCCCGTCACCGCCCACGTCTAGCGACAGAAAACTTCCTGTCTGAGCTTTTATTTAGGAAGGAGATCACCATGACAATCACCCCTAAATTGACATTTTCGAAATGCAATGCTAAACCGCCAAGATTTATTAAATTAATCTTTAATTTCTCTATATTATAATGGAAGATATTTTTGTAGAATGGAACGTGATAGTTTTTTTTTTTTTAATGTCGCTTGAGTTTGAGTGTGATCACGAATTAAATTAAATAATTATTTGTTATACTATTCCAAGCGACCCATAATATACAGTTGTCAACGGGTCCGCAAGATCAAAATGAAATATTGCTTGATTTAATTATTCAACTCTTAATTAAATATTTTTTCCAAACAAATCTTACCTCATGCATTTATAATTTATTAGAATACACGAAAGGTGAGGCCACATTATGTTCCTTGTAGAGTACTCTATGCTTTAACAAATGACTTAACACTTCACTTTGATACATCAACTTTTTATTATCCTAGACGTTTATTTACTTAAGGTTAATTGCATACAGCTTCCTGTAAATATAGCGAATTACAAATATATCTCTACAAAGTTCAACTTTCTTATATTATTCCTATAAAAATCCTAATATTTTCAAATATGCTCCTGTCGTTAGAATTCGTTGAAAAAATTTAGTTAACCATAGGTAAAATACTTAACGCTGGTTAGTCAATGAGGCAAATTGATATTTTTACCTCTCTTATATTATACCTTTTACTCTCAATCAAAACCCTAGCAATGGGAACTCTTCTTCTTCTCTCTCTTCCTCTTCCTTTTCCTCTCTTTCCTTCATGCTAGCTTCGAACCTGTAACTAAATTTTCTCTGTCCCCAGTCATCCACGACGTGTCTTGCTTTACTCATGTCGAACGCATGTTGTTTCTCCATTCAATTTTTTCTATAATTTTTTCTTATTTTGCTAAAAAAAAGGTTTAGAAGAAAAAAAGTGAGAGAAGAGGTTATAATAATAGTGGATTGGGTTGAATTTTAAAGAGGAAGAAGATAAGAAAGAAAATGACCATTGAAAAATTTTTAGGAAGACATTTCTGCACGATTATAGTAGTTGGGGCTTTTACAGGGACACATTTATGATGGCAAAATTGACATTTCACTTATCTGCTGTTAAAAAATAAACTGTTCTCTAACGGTAACAAATCAGAGGGACAAATATGAATATCACTGGATTTTTACAGAAATAACATAAGAAAGTTAAACTTTGTATGGATATATTTACAATTCACTATATTTACAGGAAGCTGTATGCAATTAACCCATTTACTTAATTTACTTATAGTTTGACCAAGACAAAACTTTGGGTCCCTGCCGATCTACATCATATTGAGCTAGCTACATTATGATATATTAAATTTGTACTATTTTTTCCTCCTTGTTTTGGGCTAAGAATGATGCATGGGTTCATTTGAATATCATGTATGATGGGTCATCTCCCATAGTTTAGGAACATATTAGTTGGCCACTGGAATTTGTTATCTCCTTTCTGATTGATTAAACCAAAGAATATTACGTGAAATCAATTATTTTTACATTAAATTTTAAGAAGTCAAAGGCCGTGGCTAGCTTGAGCGTGGCGTTCAGAGGCTCGTGCCCGGCGTTCTCCGGCACGCAGTGGTACGTGTCATGCCCGTCGTTGGCTCGCATGCGTACCGTACACTGTCATTTGTTTAGCAATATCTTTGAGTTCTATTGAGTACTTAGTCAAATATTTGTATAAAAGAGGGAAAAAAGAAACAGAAGAATCATGCAAGAACGTTCAAGAGGAATAAGAGAAGTGTGCGTCATAAGTTGCTTGTATTTTCAGTGATTGTTATATATTTACTCAATTTGTTAGATCTATTAGGCCTTTTTGCATAAAAAATCCACTAATTTTGGGCTTTTGCAAAATTGAGCCGCTTTTTTCGTTTTTGCAGATTCGGTCCGAATTTTCAGCAAACTGACCAAAATACCCTTGTTACTTTTTCTCTTTCTCTCTCCTCTTTTTTTTCTCTCTCCTCTTTTTTTTCTCTCTCCTCTTTTTTTCTCTCTCCTCTTTTTTTTATCGTTCTTTTTTTTTCTCTTCGAAGAAGGCGGGCGGGGTGGTGCGAGCGCAGGCGGGCGGGCGGGGTGGTGCGAGCGCAGGCGGGCGGGCGGGGGGGGTGCGAGCGCGGGGGCGGGCATGGGGCAGGGCGCAGGGCGCAAGGGGCAGGGGGCGCAGGGGGCGCTCCCTGCGCCCCCCCTGGGGGCGCGTGCGCAGGGGGCGCACCATGCGCCCCCTACGCCCCCTGGGGGCGCGTGGCCCTGCGCCCCCTGGCCCAGGGGGCACAGGGGGCGCAGGGCCCTGCTCCCCGCGCCCGCCCGGGCCCGGGCCCCCGCCCCGGCCCGGGCCCGGGCCCCCGCCGGCCCCCCCGGGGTGGCCCGCGCCCCTGCCGGCTGCGCCCGCGCCCCCCGCGCCCCCCCGCCGGCTGCACCCGGGCCCACGCCCGTCGTCGTCCTCGTCGTCCTCCTCCTCCTCCTTTGAGGCTTCCTCCTCGTCGTCGTGCTCCTCCTCCCCGCCTCCCTCCGGATTCCGAGTGCTTCCTCCAAATCCGCCCCGCGCCGCGCGGCCCGGAGAGGGAGGTGACCGGATCGAGTTTGGTTGGAAAGAAAGAGTGCAAAGAAAGAATGCAACGAGAAGAAATAGTGCAACGAGATAGAAGAAGAAAAAAAAAAAAATTGCATTCTTTAGGCCAACGTTGCACTCTTTGGCCAACGTTGCACTATAAGAAAGAGTGCAAAGAAAGAGTGCAACGAGAAGAAATAGTGCAACGAGGTAGAAGAAGAAAAAAAAAAAAAATTACACTCTTTAGGCCAACGTTGCACTCTTTAGGCCTACGTTGCACTATAAGAAAGAGTGCAAAGAAAGAGTGCAGTATAAGAAAGAGTGCAAAGAAAAATTGCACTATAAAAAAAAAATGGTGTAAAGTTTTCTAAATAGTGCAACGTTGGCCTAAAGAGTGTAATTTTTTTTTTTTTCTTCTTCTACCTCGTTGCACTATTTCTTCTCGTTGCACTCTTTCTTTGCACTCTTTCTTATAGTGCAACGTTGGCCTAAAGAGTGCAACGTTGGCCTAAAGAGTGCAATTTTTTTTTTTCTTCTTCTACCTCGTTGCACTATTTCTTCTCGTTGCACTCTTTCTTTGCACTCTTTCTTATAGTGCAACGTTGGCCTAAAGAGTGCAACGTTGGCCTAAAGAGTGTAATTTTTTTTTTTTTTCTTCTTCTACCTCGTTGCACTATTTCTTCTCGTTGCACTCTTTCTTTGCACTCTTTCTTATAGTGCAACGTTGGCCTAAAGAGTGCAACGTTGGCCTAAAGAGTGCAATTTTTTTTTTCTTCTTCTATCTCGTTGCACTATTTCTTCTCGTTGCATTCTTTCTTTGCACTCTTTCTTTCCAACCAAACTCGATCCGGTCACCTCCCTCTCCGGGCCGCGCGGCGCGGGGCGGATTTGGAGGAAGCACTCGGAATCCGGAGGGAGGCGGGGAGGAGGAGCACGACGACGAGGAGGAAGCCTCAAAGGAGGAGGAGGAGGACGACGAGGACGACGACGGGCGTGGGCGCGGGTGCAGCAGGCGGGGGCGCGCGGGCGCGGGCGCAGCCGGCAGGGGCGCGGGCCACCCGGGGGGGCCGGCGGGGGCCCGGGCCCGGGCCCGGGCGGGCGCGGGGGAGCAGGGCCCTGCGCCCCCTGTGCCCCCTGGGCCAGGGGGCGCAGGGCCACGCGCCCCCAGGGGGCGTAGGGGGCGCATGGTGCGCCCCCTGCGCACGCGCCCCCAGGGGGCGTAGGGAGCGCCCCCTGCGCCCTGCGCCCTGCCCCCATGCCCGCCTGCGCTCGCACCACCCCGCCCGCCCGCCTGCGCTTGCACCACCCCCCGCACGCCCGCGCTCGCACCACCCCCCCCCGCCCCGCCCGCCCGCCTGCGCTCGCACTACCTCGCCCGCCCGCCTGCGCTCGCACCACCCCCCCCCGCCTTCTTCGAAGAGAAAAAAAAAGAACGATAAAAAAAAGAGGAGAGAGAAAAAAAGAGGAGAGAGAAAAAAAAGAGGAGAGAGAAAGAGAAAAAGTAACAAGGGTATTTTGGTCAGTTTGCTGAAAATCCGGATCGAATCTGCAAAAACGAAAAATGCGGCTCAATTTTGCAAAAGCCCAAAATTAGTGGATTTTTTATGCAAAAAGGCCGATCTATTATTGGCGCTCCTCAAGTTGAAAAATTTGTTCCTCAAATTACTTTTGCTTTTCCGGAATTGTGTTACAAACTTTTTAGGGCTGTCGATGGATTGGGCCAGGCCCAGTAGCTGGACCATCACTCTAAAAATAAGTAGGATTGAGTACACTCTATTACATTGTACTTTAATGTTATTTGTATTGGATATATTGTACCATATTCTTTTTTCCAAAGATACTATTGTATTACTATATTTTATCAATCTCTACATTATATTGTAGATTTATATTTGTTTCTCGATTGTGTACTATTTTTTTTCATAAATATCAGAAAACTTTTTTTCCACACCAATCTCTATATTACCATTAAGAAATATATTATTTTAGACAAAATATAATAACTTTATTTAGAGACACTAGTTAAATAGTAAAAAAAAATTATAAAATAAATTTCTATGATAGACTAATTAAAATTTTCTATCAAATTATTGTCAATTATTGTTTTGTTATTTATATATATTTTATTATTTTACATGTCAAAATGAGCTGAATATATGCTCTGACATTTTTAACTAGTATATTTTAACAGTTTTTATATAAAATTACAAATTTATTGGTTATAATGTAGGGATAAAAAAAGGAAACTTGAATGGCGTCTTTGAAAAAAATATAGTACAATATAAAAGATGAAAAATCTGTAAATTACAATGTAGTATAGTATAATTAAGCCAAAAAAATATAACAATAAAATACAATTTTCCTAGAATAGTGTATAAACTTACTTATGATAGAATACTTTTAGAAGTAAAAAGTGAACTTTTACTTGGATTCATTTCTAGTGACATGACATTTGAATTGACTATCTACACTTTTAAACATAATGGGTAATGCGTAAACATTCTAATAATCAAAATTTGCGATTTTTAGTATCATTTGGCTAGTATCCAAGTGTTCTAAAATTTGTAAATTTTCAAAGATAAATATAAGTTGTATTTGAGACTATTTTATCACCAAATAATATCATAAATTATATTTAATGATGTCTATTGTCTATTCGGATGCCCCTGTAAGAAATCGCAGACATTTAAGAAAAACACAGCAAAAATTAACTTTACATTTTAAAATTTTTGAAAACCAAAAGCATATCAAATATGAAAAGAATTAAAAATTCAAAAATCAACCCAATGCTGGCAAATCAATCTCATATTACTCTCAAAAA
Source organism: Puya raimondii (assembly GCA_016920855.1). Lineage (NCBI taxonomy): Eukaryota > Viridiplantae > Streptophyta > Magnoliopsida > Poales > Bromeliaceae > Puya > Puya raimondii. The sequence goes on along the minus strand of JABWPP010000050.1, from coordinate 20,887,624 downwards.
ATTAATTTAAACAAAATAGATTTGAGTTTAAAATATTATCATCTTGAACCAATTAAGATCTTTTGATTTATTGAATGATTGAAGCTAAATCTAAAGAGTTGGTGTTCTGGCGTAGCTGCATATCTGTCCGGTCTCCGCACGTATCCACATAAAATCGTTATAGTTCCAACGCCTTAGTTGTACCGAAAAAATAAGCCGTGTACTTTTTGGAACGGTGCTGACAGTCGCTCTGAAGTATAAGTTGCGATCATGAAGCCTAGAGAAGCCAATGAGAGATCGCTGGAAAATTCACCCAAAAAAATGGGAAGAAAAAATAGGCGAATGGGAGAATCATCTGGAGAGAGGCTATTAACATATTGAAGATCAACTCTAATATTTGTCGGTGTCTTTCTCTCTTTAATGAAAAGAGCAATCCACCTTTTTATAGTTGGCGTCTCCTCATCCGTACGGCACATTGTGCCGTACGGCTTGACTTTTCGCTTTAATATAGCATTTTTATTAGATTCTATCCTATCTAATAAAATTTTCTTCTCCTTTGTTTAAGAACTCATGATTAAATATTCATGTTCATTCTATTAGATCAAATTCAATTAAAATTTTATGTCATAAATTACTAAGAATACCTAATAATTATTCTTTAATTCAGATAGAGATAAATATTAATCTCGTTTTATTCAATTATGTAGAACGCAGCGGAAGTATTCGTTCGTACCTTTTGCGGAAACAACTCGCACTAGAACGCGATGAGCCCGAGATCATAAAGGTTGATTCACGTGTCCTCGGATCTGTCTGCCGCGAACGAACCGGTCCCGCCGCAGGCGAGTGGTCATTCATTGTACAGATTAGATTTGTTTAAGTTTTGATTTGGAATCAGGTTTATAGGTTCATGGCTTCCAGCAGATTCAAGAATATGCTGTTAATTTTTCTACATTTGCAGCGTTAAGGAACTCTAGATTAAGAGACCAAATTTAATGCTGATAATAAAAGAGACCAAGGCATGAAAATAAAATTTTATTAATATAATTTGCCTTATACATGGCTTAAATAGGGGCATACCCTCACTGTACATGAATTTTGTAAAATTGAGATGTTGGGTCGAAATTAAATTTAATTTGCTCAGTTTAACGACTTGGCGGTCAAAATGGGTTGAGTTTAAATTTAGATTGCTCAGTTTAACGACTTGGCGGTCAGTCTGAATTTGAATTCGGTTTGCGCAGTTTAACGACTTGGCGATCGATTCGAACTTGAACTTGATTTGCTCAGTTTAGCGACTTGGTGGTCGATTGAGTTGAGATGTTTAGTTTAACAACATGGCGGTCAGTTTGAGTTAAGATGCTCAGTTTAACGACAAGGCGGTCGGTTTGAGCTTGGATTTGATTTGCTCAGTTTAATGACTTGGCGGTCGATTTGAGCTTGGATTTGATTTGCTCAGTTTAATGACTTGGCGGTCAGGTTGAGCCTAGATTTGATTTGTTCAGTTTAACGACTTGGCGGTCAATTGAATTTGAATTTGGTTTCCGCAGTTTAACGACTTGGCGGTTGAATGTTCAGTTTAACGACTTGACGATTATTTGTTTAGTTTAACGACTTGACGGTCATTTGTTCAGTTTAACGACTTGACGGTCATTTGAAATAAGTTTGATTTGATTTGCTCAGTTTAACGACTTGGCGGTCATCTGAATTTGAGGTGCTTAGTTTAACGACATGGCGGTCGTTTGAATTTGAATTTGGTTAATTCATGAATAGAGGCTTATTTGGAAAGCCCATGAAACTGGTTCATGAAATTAATTTAAGATAGATGTCCATCTTTGTTGTTCATGAAATTAATTCATGAATAGAGGTCCATTTGGAAAGCCCATTTTGACTCATAAAATTTATTCATGAGAAGAGCCCATTTGGAAACTCATTTTGACTCATGAAATTAATTCATGAGAAGAGGTCCATCTTGATGGTTCATGAAATTAATTCATGAAAAGAGGCCTATTTGGAAAATTCATTTTGACTCGTGAAATTAATTCATGAGAAGAGCCCATTGGGAAAGCTCATTTTGACTCATGAAAATAATTCATGAAAATAGCCCATAGGGAAAGCCCATTTGAAAAAAATCAATTTTGGCTCATGAAATTAATTCATGAGAAGCCCATTTTTATTTAGGCTAAATTTGATTTGGGTTGGAGGCACTAGATGATGTGGGTTTGGTAGTTTTGGACTTTATGCTTTTGGGCTTTGGTGAGTTTATTTATGAAATAGATTGAGTTGGGTTTTATTTGTGAACTTTAGATTTTGAATTTTATTTGTGGACTTTGGGTTTCATGAGTTTTATTTGTGGACTTTGGATTTTATGGGTTTTATTTGTGAACTTTGGGTTTTGGGTTTCATTTATGGACTTTGGGCTTCATGAATTTTATTTATGGACTTTGGGCTTCATGAATTTTATTTGTGGACTTTGGCTTTATGGATTTTATTTGTGGACTTTGAATTTTGGGTTTCATTTATGGACTTTGGGTTTCATGGATTTTATTTGTGAACTTTGGATTTTGGGTTATATTTGTGGACTTTGGATTTTGTGTTTTATTTATGGACTTTGGGTTTCATGGGGTTTTATTTGTGAACTATGGGTTTTGAATTTTATGGGTTTTGGGCTCGAATCTGCATGTGGGTTGGATCGAGGACCTTATTCATATGAGACTCGATTTTGAGTCTTATCGATCCTGGACCCGAATCTGCATATGGGCTGGAATTGAAGCCCTTGTGCAGGCTGGGCTTTATTTTCATGTAGACTGGATTCTGAGCCCGTGAGTAAACTGGACCTGCATTTATACATAGGCTGGATTCAGGCTCATATATAGAGTGGGCCTGCGTACATGGGCTAGATTCAGGCTTTGGACTGGACTGGATTTAATTTATTTGGTGGACTGCATATGAGATTTTGTTCGTTGAGCCCATGAATAAATTATGGATTAGGCTCTTTATTAATTCCAAACCATTCTCTTTTATTTAAATAATTTGAATTAATTTGATCCGATTTAAAAATTAAATTTTGTTCTCGTAAGGCGTTGCTATGACAACCTTTCCAATCATGAAGTCCGTTTAAATCACAATACGCCTATCACGAGGATGGCGATCGATTTGATCAAATATATACCTATCACGAAGATGACAATGCGATCAAGTCGAACCGTGTCTATCGCGAAGATGGCATATGGTTCGAATATTGCCTATCACGAAGATGGCTAGTCAAAACATGTTCATCATCATTTTTTTAATTTTTTTATTTTTTTATTATTTTTTTTATTATCGTATTTTGTCCAAGTATGCGGATTCGACCATGTCGAGCCTATCGCGAAGATGGCCGCTCGGTATAGAAAATCGTGGAATGAGCTGGTTTGATCGTGTCGAGCCTATCACGAAGATGGCCGCTCGATCAACCCTTCGACCGTGTCGAGCCTATCACGAAGATGGCCGCTCGGTATATGAAATTGTGACATAAGCGGATTTAATCGTGTCGAGCCTATCACGAAGATGGCCGCTCGATCAATCCTTCGACCGTGTCGAGTCTATCGCGAAGATGGCCGCTCGTTATAGGAATTAGCAATATATACGGACGACGAAAGTGGCGATTTAATGTCGAGTTTGATCGGTTCGAACCTATCACGAAGATGGTCGGGTTGATCAAACTGACAAAACAAATCGTACTTACACCGTTCGTATGCATGTGTCACCCTTTGCTGCCGTGGAAGCCGCCGTGATCTTCGTCATCGTTGTCGGAGAAAAAAGCTAAAGCTCTTTCTCCCTTTTATTTTTGTGTGTACGGACTGAGGGAGTGGGGGAGGTGCCCCTCTCTCTGCCAGCGTGCCAGCCCCCCTCCCCCCCTCCATGCATGCATCCAATGAGAGCGGGAGAGAGAGAGTAGAAATAAAAAAGAAAAACTACTCTCTTTATTATTTTTTTTACCTTTTCTTTTTTCTTTCTCTTGCATATTTTTTTTTAGCAAAAAATCTTTCTCCAACCTCTTTTGCAAAATTTTTTTGATTATATTTTATAAGGGACCCAAAGATGACATATTTGTTTGGAAATAATTCAAACTATTAACAAAAAAAAAATCTTAGCCTATTAAGGAAGAAAACCTCAATCAATTAACCTATATTAATTTTTTCTTTTATTTATTTTTGCACACTTTCCTTCTTTTTTTTCCCTTTCTTTTTTTTTTTTTTTTACCTATTTGGAAGAAGGGGAGGTGGGCTCACCTCTAGGGCTAGCAAATGAGCGAGCCGGCTCGTGTTCGACTCGCGTTCGGCTCGATATTCGGCTCGCTCGAGCTCGGCTCGAATTAATTTCAAACAAGTTTGAGCATAAATTTAGGCTCGAAATTAATTTCAAGCCAAGCTTGAGTAATACTGGGCTCGGTCGAATTAAGCTCGAAAAGCTCGAAATATATATATATATATATATATAATATAATTATGCTACTATACTATTAATAGTATCAACTACTTGCTATTAGGTTTTTGATTCTTGGATGAAGGGATGTGCGGTTAGAATGATAGTGATCCCCTAGGGTTGAGTGGATGGTTAGTTGAATAGTATGATCTAATAGGTGAAAATGGTCAAAGTGGTAGATCTGACGACACAAATTTTGTAGCACCAAGTATTTGGTGCTATCGATAGCATAGTGGCCGAACTATATATATATATATATATATATATATATATATAAATATATATATATATATATATATATATATATAACACAAAGCGCTTGGTATTATCGATAGTATAGATAGTATAGTAGCCGGACTATATATATATATATAGAGTCCAACTATTATACTATCGATAGTACCAAGCGTTTGGTGCTATCAAGTTTTTTGCCGTTAGATCTACTGCTTTGGCCATTTCCATCCGTTAGATCATACTATTCAAACTAGCCACCCACTCAACCCTAGGGGGCTACTATCATGACCGCACATCCCTTCATCCAAGGGCCGAAAATCTAATAGCAAGCGGTTGGTACTATTAATAATATAGTAGCCTAATTTTATATATATATATATATATATATATAGAGTCCAGCTGGTATACTATCGGTAGCACGGAGCCCTCCGTGCTACCAAGTTGTTTTCAATGATGCGGTTTTCAAATCGATGATCGGCTCCGTTAGACTTGATCTACACTATTGAAAGTATTTGGAAACTAAATTTCATAATTTTTCGATATCATTTACCTATCAAACGAGTAGTCGAAAAATGAACGGCTGAAAATAAAAATCTCATAAAAAGTGATGATAAAAGATTTAAATTTAAGATCAGAGGTACTGATCTTACTCTAAATAGTTCAAAGAATTTTCTATAAAAATTTCATCAGATTTGGATTGTTTTACACCGTTAAATTTACAAACGCCTCTCATCTACCATTAAAATTATCAATTTTGAGACCTTTTGATCACTAGCCAAATGATGTCGAAAAATTATGAAATTTAGTTTCCAAATACTTTCAATAGTGTAGATCAAGTCTAGCGGAGCCGATCGTTGATTTGGAAGCCACATCATTGAAAACAACTTGGTAGCACGGAGGCCTCTGTGCTACCGATAGTATACCAGCCTAGCTCTATATATATATATACACATATATATATGCTAGGGCTATTATACTCTTATATAAGTATAGACCCTTTTATACTTATAAATTTTCGGCCGTTGGATGAAGAGATGTGCGATTAGGATGATAATGGTCCCCTAGGATTGAGTGGGTGGTTGGTTGAATAGTGCATGATTTAATGGATAAAAAATGTGAAAAGGCAGATCTAACGGTCGAAAACTTATGAATATAAAGGAGTCTATACTTATAAGAGTATAGTAGTCGAACTCTATATATATAATTATATATAATATATATTTTGTATTTTAATCATATGTATATGAGTTTGGATTATTGGGCCCACAAAATCAAACCAGCACAATCCTACTCTAATTGCTCTCTCTCTCTTTTTCACTTGCTCACAGAATTGCTTTACCTAATTTTTTTAAAGATTATAATATTGTATTTCATGCATCCATTTTTTATGTTGAACTATTAGACATTTTTTGTATCAAATTTTAGATAATATTTTATAAAAATTAGACTATAGATTACACGATGTTAAAAATTTCAAACGGCTCGTTTAGGGCTCGAGCTCACTCGACTCGAAGTTAGGCTCGCTCGAGCTCGGCTCGAATTGATTTCAAGCCGAGCTTGAGCCTAAATTTAGGCTCGAAATTAATTTCAAGTCAAGCTTGAGCTGAGGTAAGCTCGCTCGAGCTCGGCTCGTTTCCACCCCTACTCACCTCCCATTGTACGGTTCAGGGGAGGTGAGTCACCTCCCTTTTACTTTCCTTTTTTTTTTTTTTGCACGTTTCCTTTTTTTTCTTTTTTTTTAGGAAATAACAGGAATTCTTTTTTTTTTACTTTTTTCTTTTCTCTTTTTTTTAAAAAATTCACTCCAAACCTTTTGTTTTTAAAACCTTTTTTTTTACTCAAACAGGATCGACCACGAAGGTCTTCTATCGTTCCAAACCCGCGGTGGATCGAACTACAAATGAGCACGATCTCTAATCCACCGTTCAAGACCCTCTAGAACAATAGGTTAATGGAGGATGTGGTTTCTCTCTCTCACAGGACGGCTCACGAATTTCTCACGAATTTGTGAGTATTTTTCTCTAATTTTTTCTTATAGTTTTTACGAGAGAATAGCTCGTATATTTGTAAGGGATCCTAAAACCCTAATGTCCCCTTAGGCTGAATCGATTTATCATTGTTATCCTTATCCTAATATGGTTAGAATACATCTCTAATTAGCTTTTCAATTTAAAAGCGAGATTAATTCTAATCCAATTAGACAACATAATAACCGTCAGATCGAGCCCGATCATGGGCGCACCCGATCCGGTTTAACCGAATGCCAACATTTCCCACTCGCACATAATGGGATTGATGCCATCGTAACCACTTTCTCAACATTACACCACTATTGATTCCATTCATATAGGAAAATGAACAGTGTGACCGCCGAGTCAACCTGCATTTTGGGAGCTCTATACTAGAAACTGCATACGGTCAGCATAGAGATATCAACCCTCAAAAGAGAATATTAGACTCGTGATGCCCTAGACCATTGAATTACATTAGGTTCAGCATCTCTAATCCCTCAAAGAGCCATGCTAACCTTTGTTGTGCACATCATGACACTATACTCATGATTGTTTCGCTATACTAAAGCGACACAACCTGTTGACAATGAGTCAAAGTGTCTCAATATAATCCAACTAGTCTTCCTTGAGCCCTCATGCCACTAAGTTGAGAACTGATTGCTTTCCCAGCAATGTCCCGTGAAGCCGCATCACTCATAGCCGTAGGAAACATGCCAAAGTAGCAACATCAATTCTTTCACCGAATGACATAGTCAAAAGTTACTAAGGGCATCTAACATATGTGGGACATCGCTTCAAAATGATGTCCATAAGAACTCACACGATGAGGCAGCAGGGATCCATTCACTCATCTTCTTCATTTGGTCGCCTAGCACATATAGTATGAAATACATGCTATGACAGAGAATCTCAATGAGCGTATATCTTTCTCAATGTCATACAGACCTTAGCTCAATCACTCCCGGAGTGTCTAGCCTGAGTCCTCCATTTGCTCGCTATCTCAAGCGCCAAATAGTGAGCTCACATCCGGCCCTTAAATATACAGGCCATACTAATCGTGGGATTATTCGTATGCGGTCACGCTTATGACCTCATCTTGGTGCCAACCAAGGCGGCTTTCTTTAATGCCTCAATTTTTGCTCGCTCTCTACAGCGCCGAAAAGAATGAATGCCCGTGTGAGAGGGCCAATCAGCCTGCGACATACTATTAATCCGTTATACAACAATATAGAATATATATGTACGTGTGCTAATCTTAACAGCCTTCTAGTAGTCCAATCCCGGATTGGACTAAAAATGGCTAACTAAGCCCACGACATAGCATATATCAGGCCGAGTACATATCATCGCATACATCAGGCTCCCGACTGCACTAGCATATGAAATTCGATTCATCTTATTTGTCTCTTCAGAAGTTTTAAGGCACTGTTTAAGGTTAAGACTCTCACCTTTAGCAATAAGAGTGTCAATGGATTTGCAATTGTGCATATAAAATCGTTCTAAAATTTTTCTTAGGTAAGTCTCTTGAGACAAACCTAAAAGTTTCTTTGAATGATCTCGTAGGATCTTGACTCCGAGCACATAATTCGCTTCACCCATGTCCTTCATCTCAAAATTGGAGGACAGCCACGTCTGAGTGGCGACAATCATCTTCTTATTATTTCCAGCCAATAGAATGTCGTCCACATATAAGGAAAAGATTAGAAATTTTTTTTGGACCGTTTAACATATACACAGTGATCTTTTTCAATTATCGTAAGCCCATCTTCAGTGATGGCTCGATGAAATCGAATGTACCACTGGCTAGATGACTGCTTCAATCCATAGATGAATCATCGGAGCTTGCAAACTTTATGCTCCTCACCCTCTACAGCAAAGCCAGCAGGTTGATCCTATATAGATCTCCTCATCCAGTTCTCCATTGAGAAATGCAGCTTTAACGTCCATTTGGTAAAGTTTCAAATCCAAATACTCGACAATGGCCAAGATTAGGCGGATCGAACCAAACCTTACAACAGGAGAGAAAGTTTCCTCGTAATCAACGCCTTCTCGTTGGGTAAAACCCTTTGCTACTAGGTGAGCCTTATACCTATCGATCGAACCGTCTGCCTTGCGCTTAACATTTAGAACCCATTTATTCCAATAGTCTTGCGCCATGACGGTAAGTCAACCAAGTCCCAGACATGATTTGACTTCATCGATTCTATTTCCTCCACAATTGCATCCAACCATTCCTTACGAGTAGGCGATGAGAGAGCCTCTTGGAAAGATTTAGGCTCATCATCATCAAGTGTAGCAACCATGAAAGCTTCCCCTTCAATCTCAAAACGACGACGGGGAACACCCACACGTGTGCTCCTACGAAGTTGAGGCTTCAATTCTAAAGGTAAGTCGCTCCCACTATCCCCAGGAGGTATTGGAGTTGCCTCCTCTACCTCAATTGAAGGGACAGAAGTGCCTATACTGGAGTCGTCTATCTCCTGAAACTCAATTTCATTTCGGACCTCACTTCTATAAGGAAAGTCCTCCTCGAGAAATTCAACATCTCGTGATTCAATCTCAGTCAAACTTTCATTTGGCTGCTTTCCGATGAACACGTATCCCTTAGAGTGTTCAGGGTATGTTATAAAGATACACTTCTTCCCTTTAGGACCTAACTTCCTATACTTGTGAGAAGTATCGTATAAGCTGCCGAACCCCAAAGACGCAGGTGTTCCAAATTTGGTTTCCTGCTTGTCCATAATTTATAAGAGATGGAAGGTACTATTTTGGAGGGTACACGATTAAGAATGTAGGCAGCAGTTAACGATGCGTCTCCCCAAAAAGAGACAGGCAAATTTGCTTGCACCATCATTGACCTAACCATGTCAAGTAAAGTGTGATTTCTTCTCTCCTCTACGCCATTTTGCTGCAGAGTCCCAGGAATTGTCAGCTGTCTGATTATTCCCTTTCCATCACACAATTTTTTGAATTGTTCAGATAGATACTCGCGGCCTTGATCAATTCTTAAGATTTTAATTTTCATGTCTAACTGATTCTTAACCTCATTATTATAACGTATAAAGCAATCTAATGCTTTAGACTTATGGGAGATCAGATAAACATGACCGAAGCGCGTATGGTCATCTATAAATGTGATGAAATAAAAAGTACCATGTCTCGCCCTCACACTCATTGGGCCACAAATGTCGGAGTGGATCAATTATAAAGAAAATACTGCCCTAGAAGCTTTATTAAATGGCTTTCGGGTCGCTTTTTCCACTAAACAATGTTTACAAGTGGGCAGATCGACTTTAGTGAACGAGCTTAATAGCTCATCTCTAGCTAATCTAGTCATTCTATCCTGCCTAATATGATCAAGACGAGCATGCCATTTAATAGAAACATTGTGATCATTCTCAACAGAAGATAGCAAGGAAAACGAACCACTATCCTTATTATTATAATCAATGTCCAAAATCATAAAACCATCTAAAATAAAATCTCTACCATAATAAACAGTTTCAAGATGAATCTCAACAATATCATTCTCAAAACTAAAAGAAAAGCCTAACTGGAGCATAACAAGAATAGAAAACAAGTTTCGCTGGATTTCTGGAGCATAAAGTATATCATGAAGGTACAAAGTGCAACCACTTCGTATGATTAACTTGTACGTGCCAACGCCTAATACATCAACACTTGAATCGTTCCCCATGTATACTCTTCTACTCCCAGCAGGTACACGACGGTACTCCACGAATCCCATCGGATCCCTCGCTACGGGGTCTATTGCTCCTGAGTCTACAATCCACACAGGGAGAGATTCAGCAACAAACATGCTAGAAGAAACAAAAAGAGAGAGAATCAGGATAAAGCGGTACCTTCTTCTGCTCAGTGCAATCACGAGCGAAGTGTCCCAACTGGTTACAATTGAAATAGGACATCTTTGACTTGTCCTTCTTGCCACCTTATTTGCTTCTCTTTCTTTTGGTGTTCTTCGTGTTCTTAGGCGCAGATCCACTATGGCTTTGAGGCCCAGTAGTCCTCTTTCGCTTGAACCTAGGTGTTCTGCGAAAGTTTGACTCAGCAGTATTGGCAGTTGGAATTTTAACAGCCTCAAGGCGCTCCTCCTCCAACTCCAGATGTCGTGCTACATCCTCAAAGGTTTTAACACTTTTATTATGTGTCAAATTTACTCGAATATGTTTCCACGGATTAGAAAGTGAGCGAGTCATAGCTTGAATTTGCTGCTCATCAGTCAAGGTGCCGCCAGCCGACTTTAACTCGCGAATTATGTTTGGCATTGTTCTTACGTGCTGTTTCATAGTCAGATCAGCACGCTTCTTATAACTGTCAAACCGTATAGTCAGGCTGCGCAACCTTGTGGCCGAAGTCCCACCAAATTTAGTTTTGAGAGCCTCCCACATGTCATACGCAGTCGTATACTGCTCATATTCGCACAAGAGATCATTTTGCATACCTCTCAGCAACGTGATGCGAGCAATGTGATCCTTTTTAAGCCAATTATTATAGGCTTCCATATCTCGGCGAGCCTGGGTACTGTTGCCCTCTGCGGATTGGTCCATTTTATTACTCAAGTTTTCTAAAACCTCTTACTCAGCGAGAACATATTGAATTTTTCGGTGCCAAATATCATAATTGTCACCATCCAATTTCTCGCCTTTGATCAAATCCGCAACAACTTGTTTGAAGGTCATTTAATCTCACTAAGTTCACACAATGCGCAGAAAAAGATATTTTAAAAATTAGCACACGGTACATATATTTAATTTTGTCGCATCTCTAATTAAATAAACTAAAAATTGGATAATAGGTGCGTAAAGAAAAATTTCGATGTGCTCATAATCACATCACACACGCTACGTCAAAATTTTAATTATTTAATTAAGTTGCACAAAATATTTGAGAGTAAAAATATATAATTTACTCTACCAAAATAAAAAATTCCCACTTGACTTAGCATGCATAAAAAAGATCTATTATGCCAAAAATTTAATCCGAACATTATAAAGGCATAAATAAAATCATCACAATATTTAAATACATGCAACATATATCATCTAGGGTTATTAAATCGTCTAACATAATTGAAAATTTTTTTATCCTTTTATTTTATTTTATTTAAAAAAATCGTACAAAGGGCCCAAATGTATAGGGGCGGCAATCCAGCTCGCTGTTCGCGAGCCAGCTCGTGTTCGGCTTGAAATGAGCTCGAGATCGACTCGCTCGTTTAGTAAACGAGCCGAACACGAGCTGAATTTTTCAGCTCGTTTAATAAACGAGCCGAATACGAGCTGGGGTCAGCTCGCTCGTGTTCGGCTCGATAACAGCTCGAATATATATATATATATATATATGTATATATGTATGTATAAGTATATATATATATGTATAAGTATATATATATATATATATATATATATGTATACGTATATGTATATGTGTACATGTACATGTATATGTATATGTATACGTATATGTACATGTACATGTACATGTACATGTATACGTACATGTACATGTACATGTATACGTATATGTACATGTACATGTACATGTACATGTACATGTACATGTACATGTACATGTACATTACATGTACATGTACATGTACATGTATATATGTACATGTACATGTATATATGTATATGTATATATGTACATGTGTATATGTGTATGTGTATATGTGTATGTGTATGTGTATATGTATGTGTATGTGTATATGTGTATGTGTATGTGTATATATATGTATGTGTATGTGTATATATATGTATGTGTATGTGTATATATATGTATGTGTATGTGTATATATATGTATGTGTATATATATATATATATATGTATGTGTATATATATATATATATATATGTATGTGTATATATATATATATATATATATGTATGTGTATATATATATATATATATGTATATGTATGTGTATATATATATATATGTATGTGTATGTGTATATATATGTATATATATGTATATATATATATATATATATATATATATATATATATATATATATGTAACTAGGCTGGAATACTATTAATAGTACCAAGCTATTGGTGCTATCAGTTTTTTAGCTCTTAGATTGAAAAATGTGCGGTTATGATGATGTGGGCCTCCTAGGGTTGAGTGAGTGGTTGGTTGAATAGTATAATCTAACGGGTAAAAATAATCAAGGGTTAAATCTAACGGTGGAAAACTCAATAGTACCAAGCCCTTGGTGCTATCGATAGTATCCCAGTCGGACTCTATATATATATATATGTATATGTATATATATATATATAGAGTCCGGCTACTATGCTATCAATAGCACCAAGCACTTGGTGCTACCAAGTTTTCCACCGTTAGATCTACCTCTTTGACTATTTCCACCTGTTAGATCATACTATTCAACCAACCACCCATTCAACCCTAGGGGGCCCACATCATCCTAAACCCACATCCCTTAATCTAAGGGCCAAAACCAAATAGTACCAATGACTTGGTGCTATTAATAGTATAGTAGCCTAGTTCTATATACATATATATATATACATATACATATACATATACATATACATATATGTATATTATTTAATATTTATATTATTTTTATAATTTATATATATATATATATAAATATAATTTTTTATTATTTGATTTTTAGTCCAATCTAAATTAAAGCCCAACTCAATTATAAAAAAATAATTTATATGTAAAATTTTAATCATTAGATCAAAGTTTAATGGATAAGATCTCATAAATTTATTTTATATATATATTCTTTCTAATCATTTTAACTTAGTGTTTCTGAGCCAGCTCGTATTCCGCTCGTGTTCGGCTCGTTAATAAACGAGCCGAACACGAGCCGAATTTTTTGGCTCGATACTTAAACGAGCCAGCTCGTGTTCGGCTTGTTTATAAAACGAGCCGAACACGAGCCGACCCCAGCTCACGACGGGCCCGCACAGCCTACAGGCTGCGGGCCTGCGGGCCCGCACGGGCTGCCGGCCCGCGTAGCCTGCGGCAGGCTGCGCGGCCTGGGCTGCGGGCCCGCGCAGCCTTCGCGGCCTGCTGGCCCGCGTGGGCTGCGAGTCCGTGCAGCTTGCGGGCCAGCATGTGGCTTTTTTTTGTGTGTCGTCCTTGCCGCGTCGCTGCGCGCTGGACTCTGCGCGGGCCGGCCAACATGGGCCTGGGCAACTTGGGCGCGGGAGCGCCTGCATGCGCGCCCCACGTGGCTGTGGCGCGTGGAGTGCCATCCCCTCAGCCGCGTGGGGTTCCAACCCCAAGAACCCCCTTTTTTTTTTAATAAAAATCTTGTAAATTCATAACTTTAAAAATAGAACTTCAAATTTTACAAGAAATGTATCAATAGAAAATTTGTGAGGAGCTCTATCAAATCATACAAGTTTCATAATGGTATATATATTACACATCAAACAAGCCATCCTTAAATTTTTTTTTTTTTGATTAAACAGTGTTATACCCTATTTTAGAAAAAAGATACATATGGAAGACAAAGGGGCTGTTATGCCCAGTAATGAGTATCCCCAGTAGCTGAACTTACAACCAAATATGGTAATGCAATTAGAAACTCTTTTGACACACCGTGAACCTCGGCGAGAAATTTTTTAGTCGACTTTAATAATATGCATGGGATATTTTCTTTCATCATTAAGAGTATTGAATTTCTTATTATACACTCACATGCCTCTCCACATAAACCACTACTTGTTATGTAAACCCTCACTTGAGCCTAATTATTAGAATAATCAAACAATAGTGACTTATATATGGAGCAATTATCGTACCTCAGGTCCAAGAGGTAGTTCATGTTGGCTTAGTGACCATAATTTACAATTAAATTTTGATGATTACAAATAATTATGATTTTGGATCTAACTATTTACCTTGAGTTTGTCTCTAACTATTTATGATTTTAAAACTCTCAATTGGAAATTTTTTGTGAACTTAGGAGATATGGGTTTACGTTTTTATTTTATGCTTTGTGGATCAGTTGAAATGTTATATTATTGTGTGCTAGAGAAGAGTTACTAGATTGATATGAAAAAGGCTTTTTTGGTGGGTATTTAATTTCTACAAGGTGGTGTCACAAGATCATGTTTGCAACAAATGAGAATTGTCCAGAATTGAAGGTGAACATACTTTTATTAGGTTGAGTATACTGCTAGGGTTCTATCACAGTCCGTATACAGATTTGTAGTGTTTTTATAATCCAAAATGGATCAATGTGTCCTTGAATCAGTTGCTTCCCTAAAAATAGGACAACTTAGTTTCAAATCAATCTCTTTGGGAAGATAGCTGCTATATAGTTGTTTGATCTGTATATGACTATCCGCTCTGAATCTTCTTATTCTATTGAATTTACTAGATTTTGGTTGCTTATTTTGTTTTTATACCCTGTCATAGGCAACGACAGTGTAGTTGGGTAGATTTTCCAAGGCGGAGACTTGGACAACGATAAAACAAAAATATAGAAGGCAACGGAGCAGTTAAAGAATTTGAATATAGTAAATTAGACAATAAATATGGAAAAGCCTAACAGTGCTTAGATATCTTATTAGCTAAGCCGACCGATAACAGTTTTAACACATCTGCTTAGACTTAGAATTTCTATTGATGAAAACCCTCGACACATTTGAAGAAGAGGAATTGAAGTTGTAGGATTTGCCAGTAAAAAATAAAAAGGTTTGTAAATTATAATTCTAAATCTTTTTGTATTGGTAGACCATATTATTCTCTCCTTGCTATGATAAATGAATTTTAGATCCACATATCTAACTAACATATTGTAGAGCTTCCCACTATCATTTTATGCATTGAAAGAGTGGATTTTGTAAGTGCTTTAGAATTTTCTCGCGTATTCTAACGAATGCAATTGCTGAATATGATATCATTTTGTTTAATTGTTATATATATTGATTAACTTCTATAGAATTGGCCCGCCACAATATCCGGGTGCCTAAACTAGTTAATATTAAAAAGTTTAATAGTTAAGCAGCATGAAAGATGTTACAAATGATTAATTATCCATCGCTTTTTGAAAATGTCCTTCTAACCTCCTTTATACCAATATTTATCAAATGTCACTAACTATCAACATTAATTAAGCAGCAATTAATTTAAATGTTGTTAAAAGAATTACCAAAACAGGCATAGGCAACACTTGTAATTAAATGTTACTAATGGTACTAGCTGCATTTCATGGACCAACAAGAGCATTTATTTCTTTTCTTCTCTTTTTTTTTTGAGAGAAAGGTAGCACGCTACCCGCTTCGTTTATTTCTTTTAGAAATAAACTTAGCTAGAAATGTGAATCAACTAGGATTCGAACTCGGGACCTCGGGTACCAACCACCAAGCCTTTTGCCACTTGCGCTAGGGACGGTCGGTATAAGAGCATTTATTAATGTCGCTAAATCAAACTTTTCTTATAGTGATTATTGAACTGATTTGCCAATAGTTATACTTATTATTAATAATATTGTGGTATTACGTGGGCTAACTAATGAAGCAATTTCTTGTAAAAATCAGTTTATATCTATGATTTAGTGTATCATTTTCTTTCTTGTCTACTCTAGTTTAATTTTTTTTCTAAATGGAATATCATTTGATATTGCATTTGATTCTTATATTATTCTTAAGTAAAATGGTCAATTAAAATAAACAATATATATAGGAACAGGGTTAAGTGGTGAAAGTTAACACCATGAAATCGAAAGATATTTTTTGTATAATTTTTATCATGAAGGGGTAAAGTACAATGAAGGCAAATGGATCTAATGCAAAACAAAGAATCCAGATAGCTAGTGCATGACTCGATAGTAGTCCATGAAGCAGCAATCTAGCTAATGGGCCTCTCTAACTAGACCTGGTAATCTCAACCTGTACCCATAGGTACCCACGGATTGTCCAAAAATTTACGGGAGTACTAGTTTTTCATATCCAAAAAATTGTGAATAAAATAGAGTTCGGCTATTATACTCTTATGAGTATGATTACCTTCGTACTCATAAGTCGTTTTCGATGATAGAACTTTCAAATCGACGATTCATACTATTAAACATTATCTAAAGTATTTAAAACTTTTAAAAATTAAATTTCATAATTTTTTGACATCATTTACCTTACGATCAAAAGATCTCAAAATTGACAATTTTAAACGGCCGGTATGGAATACTGGCTAGTTTAACGGTATAAAAGAATCGAAATCGGTTGAATTTTGATAGAAAATTCTATTCACTTTCTAGATAAAGATCAATAACTCCGATCTTAAATTGAAGTATCCGATCATCCATTTTTAGGACGTCGTTCGATTTTGACTGTTAATTTTATGCCCGCTTGATAGATTTTATTATAATTTCGAAAAATTATGAAATTTATTTTCTAAAAGTTTCAATACTCTAGATCATATTTAACGATACGTATCGTCGATTTAGAATCTCTATCATTGAAAACAACTTATGAGTACGAAGAGCTCTATACTCATAAGAGTATAGTAGCCCTACTCGAGTAAAATAAGCAGGTACCCATTAAATTATGGGTATTTGGACAATCCGCGGGTACCCACATACATAATTTTTAAAAAAATTTAATGAACGAAATAGTGAATACCTCTTTTTATTTTACCCATCTCTAGAACCCTAACGCTAATTTCTTATAGTGTATTTTTTTTTTTTTTATCTATTATATATTGTGATTTTTTAAATAATAAGTTAGATTTTGATCTTTTAAAATTAATCTATATGTTATTTGTGTTACGAAAGTATAAAAATAGAAGGAGGAAAAAAAAAGATTATCCTGTAGATAACCTGCCCAACCATTGGTAGGTATGAATACGGGTGATGACTATCCAAAATCTCGCAAACAAATTTTATTCGCACCCGCATAAATCACGGGTATATATAATGATCTATCCGCGGATTGCCCAACCTATCCGTTTGTCACGTCTATCTCTGACCCTACTAATCAGAACACAGTGAGGAAAACAACAAGAGAGCAAGCATCATCAGGGCAAAAGCATACGATGCGGCCAAAGGGCTCCATCACCCATACTCTCCTCTCCCTCCCCTTCTCTTCTTTAGCCTTCTTCCTAAAGGCCATTTAAGTTGTCGACCCACGATGGGTGCATGTTGATGCCCCCACCTTCTTGGGGTCCACTTCGTGCCAAGCCCACGTGGATCGGCCCGTCCTCTTGCGCGTCGCAGCCCTCGCAATCCCAGGCCCCCATGGGCCCCCACCCCCCAAGTGCCCAACCAGATTTCCCTCTCCAAAACACCCGATTCTCTTGTGGATGCTTGCTGTGCTGGGATTTTTGAATGTTCTCAGCAGTGCATCATTTGATAGGAACGGGGCTACGCTTTTAATTGGACAATGCCATGCATGGATGGAATGGCCAAACCACCACCAATGTCTTATAAACCGGTGTGAACTAACCAATCGAACCAGTTGAATCGTGAATCAATGCCAAAAGAAGGTACAGGTCAATTAATTGATAAAATCGTAGAATTGATATCCACAAAAGGAATGAAAACCATGTTAATTCAAAAGGCAATAGATTCTTACTATTATGACGCATGAAGACATGCATTAGCAATCCAATCAGCAAGTAGAACCACTTGTCTACCGGCATATATACTTCGAATTCGTAACTTTTCAGATTCATTATTGATTGTCACAACCATTTGATTATTAATAAGGAGTGTATTTAGTCTTTACTGGAGCTTATGTGTAAGCGTTGTTGTATCGAAATTAGATATATATATAGAATTGGGCTAGAATACTTTTAGTATTTGAGCCTTTTTACTAGTTTATAATTTTTGGATAAAAATTACAGGGCTGAAATGATAATGGTCTTCCTATAATTTACTGGGTGATTGATAGAGTAGCATGATATAAGGGGCCGGTGAAATTGATCAAAGGATAAATATTCTAAGATGCATGCAAGTACAAGGAGGAAACCAATTATGGTGTGACTATTTATAAGCTCTTGCACTGTTACTAAGTTGCGAGCCAACCAACTGGTCAAAATAGCACTATCAAGTGGTAAGGGCTAATGATAGGGATAAAAATAATGGAATACGGTTGGATTTTTGATAAAACTATATCTGCATCTATATTTTTCTTCAAATATGAATTCGGATGCAGATATGTGCTTGATGCTAAATTTTCGTTTCACATATCCATTAAACATAGATTTGGATTCAGATATGTGTCGAATTTGTATGAAAATAATAATATATACTGATATGTGTGTGTGTGTATATATATATGAACTAAAATTAGCACGAGTAAGACATACAATATAATTAAAGCAGTGTTCAAAATTCGTATATCTATATTTTATTCAATAGAATTTAATATTTAATCAATTTAAATAAAATTTTGATATTAAACTCATAATAAAATAAACTAATAATACGATAGAAAACCATTTTATCCACTATAATATATATTAACATTTCTCTTATCTCCTAGGGATGAAAACATCAAACACTGTCAGATTTTTTTTAAGAAAACTATATTCTGTGGTGTCCCGATAGGTTAGATGTCAGAATGACTACAGTATCAGTGACCGGTCGATATATCTGTAGAGTGTCGGGATGAGTCGGAGTCGTTTTGGGCACCAAGTATCGAAATGGACGCGAAAACGAACTCGCCGCACTCAAATAAGCCAAAACTGAAGTTCTGACAGTTTTAGGCACCCAGATGTTGGATTAGGGCACCCAGATTTGGAGTGCAGTTTGGTCTTTATTAGTAGAGTCATTTTGGGCCCAGTTTCGGGCACCCAAAAGTAAGCCCAGATTGGGTTTGGCAGCCTCCCTCGTGATTAACGATTCTTTTTGACACGTGGCTGCGGTTGGTAGGTTTTGGGTGCAGTATAAGGATCCAGACCTCCACTTTGGGCACCCACTTTGCCTTTGGAGGCATTTTTGGCATTTTTCGGGCGCCCAGTTCTTGGTTTCGGGCACCCTAAACCGAATTTTTCAGCAGTGGACAGGTTAACTTATTTTGATCTGTGGGCTTATTTTATCTATCCAATTCTTCTACAAAATGAACCGCTTTGTCCCCAACTGACCCATTTCCATCTCCAACACCAGGAAGCTCCATTTTCACTCCTCCAAACCTTAAATTTCCATCAAATTCTTCTATTTTCCTTCCTGCGGGCTGAAATTGATGCACTAGCAACAGTGGGCTTGGATTTGGAGTTGATTGAAAGTTTTCTACTGCGGGATTTGGGCTTGCTCGTGGATTAGATTTTGGAGGAGAGCTTAGAATTGGATTCCATCATCTAAATTTTAGGTTAGAAGTTGGTTAAATGCTAAAATTTTCAGTTTGTAAGCTAAAATTGGAAGTTCTTGAGTTTTTCTCTTGGTTTTTGAATTTGATTCTTTCTAGCAGTGAACTGATTGAGTTCTAGCTAGTTTTTCCTCCTTTCCTCGTGATCTTGAAGCAGGTTATACCTTGTTTACAAGTTAGTTGAGATCAATTCCATTTTAATTTGAAGTTTTGGCACCGAAATGCATTTTTGTTAGATTTTTGATTTAAAATTTCATTCCAGCTGAACCCTTATTTGGAGCTGGTCTTTCTTGATTTTTCCTAGTCAATTTTGTGCTAGGGAAGGTGCTGGTGATTTGAATTGCTATTCGGAGCAGGTATGGTTAACCAATTTTGTGAAAATCTATTCTTTTACTAGAAATGGCAGATTTTAGCAATTCAGGATTTTCGATCTTTTGTACTTTCTTCGGCTGGTTGTGAGTGTTTGTTTGGAGTATTTCTGGGATTCAGTGGCTGAGAGGAGTCTTTCCTTCATTTCCTTTTAGCCGGATTGCGAGTCGAGGTGCGTTTACAGTATCGAATACAGCGAACTCTCTATTATGTCTATGTGTATTGTTAGCATCACTTGACACATCTAAAACCTGGTATTAGGTTGTTCATGTTCATTTAATTAGAGAGCTCCTGGAGTATTTGTGCTGGTTGGAATTGGTCTTAATTCCCAACTTCGTAAGTGACATTTAGCTAATGTAAATATTTCACACTATCTTGCATGCGAACTGAACCTAGGATAGTCGAACTGATGTAACTGCAGGATTGGTTCCTTTTGCTCAGGTTGTTGGGCATGGGTTAACAATAGTGTGGATCATCTTTATGTGCTCGGAGTTTGGGCAATATCGGATTATTAGACTCATTTTGATTACTCTAGCCGTGGGAATAGACGGTGGTACTAGATAGTGAGTTTATACATCGATTATAGTCTGCTTTACACTTGACCTGGTTACATCATCCTCGAGTCGGTCGCTCCCCTCGAGTGCCACTCCGGAAATAAGCGGCTTGATTTAGTATTACTATTTCCACGTCGGCGACTCACTAGTTGTAGTTGGGATTAGACGTGACACTAGCGTGGGCTTGACTGGTCCTTCGAGCTAGTCGATAGATTGGATTTTTCAACAGTATTACTAGTAGTTGAGTTTCCTCCTACATGATGCATGCATTCATTTAACATCTAGTTTAAAGGTATTGTAGTGGTAGTATCTTACTGCAGTTTTACTTTTCCTATTCTTCCAGCAGTTTTGTATTACTTTGCCTCTGGTAGACCTAGTGAGTAGGTCGCTGTCGTCGATGACGGTACCCACTGAGGACTACTGATTTTTAGTAGTTCTCACGTCCCCTGTGTTGACATTTTTTTGTAAAGCCTAGTGTACCTGTACCTGTACCTGCTGCATCCTGACCAGGGTAAGGGGATCGTTGGATAGATAGCTTTCCTATCCGTGGACTAGTTTAGAGAAGGACCCTCTATTTGCTAGTTCTTGGAGAGGCTTTCTATACATATTGTTATTTTTACTTTCCTACTGGGTTACGGATGGTACCAGCTTTTGGGTTGTACATGTACAGTTTGTTTCGGTTATGTTTTTAGTAATGTTTAGTTATTTCTAGCTCTATTACTCTCTCTAGTTGTTGCTCCTTGTTCTTTGAGCATATTTTTGTCGCTTCGTATGCACGAAGTTTCTGTGTATGCGGCGAATCTGTTGGCGAGCCCGGGTTCCGGTATAACCCGGGGCGTGATAGATTAAGTTAGTTTCAGAGTATAGGGATAGGTCGTTGGGACTTAGAAAATCCTAAACTTTTGGCTGACCCTAGGATATAGGGTGTGAGAGTCGTGACTTTTGGCGAAAGTCAAAAATTGAATTGTATAAACTCTTCAAAGGAAATTGAAAAGTGATCAACATGTCTACCGCTGTTGGGTAATTATGTTGGCTGCAGACGAGATAATTACACAGAGGCGAAGAGATGTCTTGGACTTTCGCTAGATTGGGTCGAGTGCTAAGTTACTGTGTATGACTAATATTGTGCTATTGCAGGTGATCAGAATGACGTGCAGAGATTGACCACCGACGCGGGCCACCCGCGGAGACAGAGCAGGCGGGACCGGGTGCACCACCGGATCTTCGGGAGCAGTTGGCTGTCCTGACAAAGGTTACCAGACAGCAGGGTGCACTGTTACAGAGGATGTGCGAGGTGTTGATGCAGAAGTCTAGTTCTGCAGCGCGAGCTTCAGAGCCTCAGGCGCCACCACAGACTACATCAGTAGAGATTCCCGTAGCCCCTGTACCTCCTATAATCACAGTACCGACAATGCCGTCATCCAGTAGAGAGGTGCCGAGGAAGGATGAGCTGTTGACGGAGGCAGAGCAGGAGCGGATCAGGGAGAGGTTGGCGAGCTTTCGCCGATTTTATCCACCTCGTTTTGATGGTAGCCACACAGAGCCCTGGATAGTAGAGGCTTGGGTGGGTGCCACGGAGAAGATATTTGAGGATATCTTTGTTCCAGAGCGAGATCAGGTTCACCTAGGGCCTGTTTGTTTCACCGAAAGTGGACTTTGGATTGAACTGGATTTTGGATTGAAGTGGAGTTTAGTGAAAACTACTTCTCCCCTGCCGTTTGTTTTATAGCTATGAAAGTGAAGTTTCTTCAGTTTTACTCTTTGTTTGGCAGAAAGTGAATTATGTAAAACTATAATTTATGTATAAATAATAAATAACTAGATAAATAATAAATTATAATATAACAAATAAAAATAAGGCTAAATTACAAAAAACCTCCCTGTCAATACCCGCTTTTTCACTTTCCCCCCCTATCATTTAAAAACCTACACTTTGCCCCCTTGTAAAATAAAAAATGTACACAGGGGGGTACGGTGTTAACTTTGATGGCAAAATGACCAAAATACCCCTCTGCCCTCCGCCCTTCATGCCTCACCCTCTCCCTCCCGCGCTCCCCCGACCCCTCCTCCGCCACCACCACCTCGCAGCATCCCTCCTCCTCGCCGCGGCCCTCTTCCTCCACCTCCTCTCCTTCTTCGTCGTCCTCCTCCGCCGCCGCCGCCGCCGCCGCCGCCGCCGCCTCTGCCGCGCCTCCTCCACCGCGAGCGGTGGCGCCGCCTCTGCTGTGGCGGAGGAGGAGTGGGACGGGGATGGGGACGGGGACGGGGACGGGGACGGGGAAGCCGTGCTGGCGGAGGACGCCGACGGCGAGGCGGGGGACGGTGAGGTCGGCTCCGAGGTGGAGGAAGAAGTCGGAGAGGAGGAAGGAGATGGGGACTCGAGGGTATTTTGGGTATAAAAATATATATAATAATATTTTATTAACGGAACCCTAACGGAACACTGACGGCATGGGGCAAAGTGTACATTTTTTATTTTACAAGGGGGTAAAGTGTAGGTTTTTAAATGATAGGGGGGGAAAGTGAAAAAGCGGGTATTAACAGGGGGTTTTCTGTAATTTAGCCATAAAAAT
The DNA here is from genome assembly GCA_016920855.1 of Puya raimondii. Lineage (NCBI taxonomy): Eukaryota > Viridiplantae > Streptophyta > Magnoliopsida > Poales > Bromeliaceae > Puya > Puya raimondii. The sequence goes on along the minus strand of JABWPP010000050.1, from coordinate 20,864,127 downwards.
AATATAATTATATTTTTATATTATTAAAAAGTTTAATCCAAAACAACTAAATTATTTTTTTATACAAAAATTATAATAATACAATAATAATATTATAAAATAAAAAAATACTTAACTAATCAATTTTCATCATATTTTAAATATACAAACTAAATGAAGAAGATACTAAAACTTAAGTAATCAAATTTTATCATATTTTAAATATCCAAACTAAATAAAAGAGTATTTACTGCCATAATTATATATATTTTGATATAACGAACATTATGTAATGTATCATTTTAGTATTTTTTTCCCTTCACCTCTCTTCATCGTAATTGACTTCGGCCCCGCTGTTTCAGGTAACTCGAGTTTCGACTGTATCTTTATTATGGCGAAACAAACAGCGAAACTGATCGTTTATGGCCGAAAATGACTTCACCCCTCTCCACTTTCACCCAAACAAATAGGCCCCTAGCCGTACATTGTTTGGAGGGTGATGCTAACACTTGGTGGCAGAGGATTAGACCGACTTTACCTCAGGGTGCACGGCAGATGACATGGACTGAGTTTCGAGGATTGCTGTACGGGGCCTATTTTCCGAACAGCATTAAGCATAAACTCGAAGAGGATCTGAAGAACCTGCAACAGGGCGATCAGACGGTGCAGGAGTATATGAGAGAGTTCATTCGGCTGCTGAACTGTGTACCGTTAGTCGCGAGGGATGAGGCACACAAGGTTTACTTGTTTGAGCAAGGTTTGAGGCTGGAGATCTTTGCACTTGTGCAGGCCTAGAGTCTTCAGACTCTAGATGTAGCGATCGAGCAGGCTCTTTGGGTAGAGCGGGGTGCTACAGTCATGAGGGAGAGGACTGTAGTGTCGGGGCAGAGTTCTGAGAGGAAGCGCCCAACACCTTATGATGGGGACAGACCAGTGGGAGACGACTGCCGAGACCTCCACGATCACGCTCTCAGGGTTGTAGGTCTTCGTCAAGTCTGAGAGATTTCGCTGATAGCAGTAGAGGAGACATGATGTGTGCATCTTTTGTGGAGGACCTCACCAACCCCATACATGTTCTCAGCGAGAGGGGCGCTATTGTAGATGAGGACAGGCAGGACATTTGCGAGCAGCGTATCCTGGAGCAGCATCGTCGGCACTATCGACAACTTCAGCCCCTTCTTTCCTTTAGCAGATGTCGGGGGCTCTACTGACATACCCACAGGCAGATCGAGCTCCAGCGACCCGCACGGCAGATCGCAGGCAGCAGACACAGAGCGGCAGGGTGTACGCCGCGCAGGTTCCACTGCAGTCGACAATGTGATGGTAGGTATCATTTTGATTTCTGGCATTAGAGTACGAGCATTATTTGATATCGGTGCATCGCATTCATTCATTAGCCAAGCATTTGTATCACTTCATGGACTAGAGATAGGGTCGTTACCACATGCGTGAGATGTGCAGATTCCTAATCGTGTATTGCATGTGGAGGAATGTTGTTGGTCATGTCCGGTGCAGCTGGGGCCATTTATTATGCCTGCAGACCTATTGGTCTTGAGGCAATTATAGGACTTCGATGTGGTGCTCGGAATGGATTGGCTAGCGCGGTACTTTACGACTATCGACTGTGGAGTGAGGACGGTGATCTTTCGCGAGCAAGCGTGGAGGAGTTTGTCTACAGAGGTTGCCAGAGTACCCATGTTGGCACGATGATTTCTACATCCAGGGTGAGATAGATGATGAGTAGAGGATGCGTAGCCTACCTAGCGATTATAGTGGAGGTGCCTACGGCGACACCGGAACTCGACAATATCCCTATAGTCCGTGAGTTCTCGGATGTATTTTCTTCTGAGTTGACGTGTATGTCGCCGGATAGGGAGGTTAAGTTTGTGATTGACGTGGTCTCTGGATACGCGCCAATCTCGAAGGCGCCCTACAGGATGGCACCGACTGAGCTGAGAGAATTGAAGGTGCAGCTTCAAGATTTGATGGAGAAAGATTTTGTGCAGCCCAATGTATCTTCTTCGGGAGCACCGATGTTAACACTACAAGAAAAGGCGGTCGTAGAGGCGGTTTTTAGTAATTATAGAAGCGGTTTAAACTGCCTCTACAAATCGTAGAGGCGGTTCCCGCAACCGCCTCTAGACCGCTGGCGTAAACAGCGCCTCTACAACGTAGAGGCGGTTTGAGCGACCGCCGGGGGAGCTTAGAGGCGGTATGTAGAGGCGGGTTCGACCGCCCCAATAGTTTTATTTAATTATTTTTTAATATTTTTTTATAATTATTAATAACATAAACACGTTTAAAACCGCCTCAACATACTAATTTTTTATCATAAGATCCAAAACACAATCTCATTCAATATATATCCAATAGTATATAGCAAAACACTAAGTAACAAAAAGTTTAAACAATTTTAAAGATAGTCAATAGTTGAGTTTTCTAGCTTGCAAAAATGTAAATGGTTGGATGGTTTCCTTCACTTGTAGTTTCATGACATGCATTCGATGATCGATGGTTGGGAAAGAATGCATCAATCGGATTAACATTGCCACCCGCAACCTATCAAACAATATTGAATTTGTTAATTATATGAAAATACAAAAATATTTAAGTATATTACTAGAAATAACTTGCTATCAAATTGGTATACCTGAGTATTTGATAGTAGTGTCTTTAGGCGATCCATTTCCTCTCGCATCTCTCTAAAGGTAGAATTGAGAACTTCATCCATTTTGTTATTCATACGTTCTAATTCCCCCTTTAGCTTTTCTACCTCCTCTGATTGGCTCTGGTTGGTTCCGTCATTGCAAGCGGATTAATTTGTTTCACACCATAATATGTTCTTAACGTAGGTCCCAAGCCTAAGCCTTTCACACGTCCATTATGCTCGGGACTCGTAGCGTTAAGAAAAGCCTCATCTATCAACTTGCTTGTATCAGATTCAGAATTTTGAGATAGTTCATCAAATTTTCGATGCACTGTATTCTATTAATCATTTGAGGGGAAAAAATATTAATATTCCACAAATAATATGAATATTAAACATAATGATGCGAAAGAAAATTATATTAACCATATTATTCTCCGCATCCTCATTTACAAATTCCCATTCTTTTTCTTATGGGTCACCTCCCAAAAAGCTAGTCGATCAGGTTCTTTGCCAAGAACAATTTCCTGTAATTATAAACAATAAATTGTAAAAGATAGAGAGAGATAAAATATCATATATAATCAAATAAATTTTATTATCAAGTCATTACCAATTCCTTTCGCTTTCTAGCATAACTTTTTCTGCCCGATGTGTGGGCCATCTTGACTTTCTTCGCAGAAACATAATTCACTTCAGAAAGTTTCTATGATAAAAAAAATATAAATACTTACATTAAAAGTGAACATACTAATATTAGAATAATTGGCATAAAAATCTTTTATATCTTACTCTCGTCGATGCACTAATGTGCCATTAGGCTAGTCCATTGATCCCGGATTACACTGAGTGGTACATTGTTAACTAACTCTTGAATCAGTTTATCTTCTGAGAAATATTCGTACCTTAGTTCACTATTATAGTCTCTCCACTTTTTGTTTAAAGATGCCAACACCCAATGTCTCGTTTCCTCGGGATATCTAAACTTTGACTATTCATAAAATAAAAAGCTTAATGTTAAAAATCTAGTATAATTTAAAATATAAAATGTAAAAGAAGTAAGTGCATATAAAAAAACCTCAACATGTTTTAACATTTTTTCCTTGAATGGGTTAAAAGCTTGGTTATCCCATCGCGGAATGTTTAAAGGAGCAAATGCTCCATTCTTTGCGACTACTCCCAAAAATGATCCAAGGATAGATCCAGCATAGGTACAAGGAACCCCATATTTATCTACTTCAACATCAATTCTCTCTCTTTCAGATAGGTTCCATACATCTTCCAGTGTTGTACGTCCTCGCTTCTTACGTCGACTTTTATCGGCACCTGAAAATAAGCTTAAATATATTAATTTAAATACAAGATCAAGTTGATATGCAATATAATTAACATATAGTATTGCTAACCAATGATCCAAAGAAATAGTTCGTTCTGATTATTATTTTCAAACTCAGTATTATTTAATTCTGTAGGAGGTTCCGAGGAAGATGGCGACTGCTTCTCTCTTGCTTCTTCTTGAATTTGAGACTCATTTTGAGAGGCATAATCAATTATGTTGCAATTGCGTAATCTTCTTGAGTTCGACGTCCTTTCTTAATTCCCCTACCAATGATAATAAATACTAAGAAAAGATAAAATGATACCAATAAGACGAATAATATACGTTAGGTATGAGAGTATATTGATCAAAGTAAACTTGAAAAGAAAATATATCGCATGCATGAAAAGTACTATTTTAATAGTACTATAGAAAATTATAGTTCATCATTGCTATCTTCATTTACATTTCGTCGAATCCAATTTGGAGGTTCAGTCTCATTTAAGTTTTCAGTATATGAGGACATTGCAGAAGTGTTCTCTGTCGAATCTTCACCCATGTCGAATATGTCCCTCGGCTTGGTTCTCACAACTGAAGACCAATTCTCATCTCTCGGCACTTATACATAAAAAATTTGTTCGACTTGTGATGAAAATACATAGGGATCATCTTTCAGCTCTGCACCTGTGTGTATTAGGCGAGAAAAGTTTACAAGAGTGTATCCAAATTCATCATGCTTAAGGTCCATATTGTGGTGAACATCAACCCAATCACATTTGAATAAGACAATCTTAAAAGATCCATAATAATTTAATTCAATAATTATCACGCCCCGGGGCCCCAGCGGAAGCCCACCCGGGCGCGTGCACAAACCCGCCGTGTACACAAGGTGCCCAAGTGCACACAAGGCGTCAACAACAAGTATACAATGAAAGGAATAATAGTAGCAATCCTAACATGATAATCAGAGCATAATAACAACTAGGTAAAGAAATAATAATCCACAAGGAGTTATATACAAGATACAACAACAAGGAAAGTAAACTGATAACAGGTATAAAAAGTTACTACAATAGAGGTCCAAGACATAGGGTGATCTCTACAAAATATAACCCAAGGTACGTCCACCTTTCAACACAAATACAAAAGAAAGGTGTCAACCTAAGCGACTAAGTCTCTCGAACGCTAGCTAGTCGCCACGCCCTTGCCTCGGTCCCTAGCCTCTCCCGCGGTGGAAGGCTCTGAAATAAAAACAACAAACCCCAGGAGATGAGAACTATTATTCAATAATTCCCAGTGGGTAAGCCGCCGAGAGGAGCGGAATACACCACTAGGTCAGCTGAGGCAAAAGTAAGATTAGTAAATAAAAGCATAATTATAATAAAAAAAAAGCGCTACACTACTATGCCTCTAAACATTATGTTATAAAACATGTAAATGTTCTAGTTCAAACACGTGTGTATAAGTCATCTCTAACCTACACATGTTCAAGTATTATGACCTCACTACATGTCAAGTTTTATTACTACATGTATATCTTGGTCCCAACTACAAGTATGAAATGTATGACTTGGTTACATCTACATGTATATCATGTTCACTACTTATATGAAACCATTATTTTCCAATCATCATGAGCATAGATTTACTACCACTATGGTTGCTAATACTAGTAGTGACTAATATGAACGTCCAACTACAATGAATGCATCCAAATGATGTCAAGCTAAGTAATGCCACACGACAGCAACTCACTACTATATCCATCTACTACACATATATGCATCAACCGAATGTAGTATACTATGTCAAGTTTACTTAGCTTTCACCCAATTAGCGAGGGGACTTACACGTGGTAACGTCCCGGCTTGTGCCGTGCCTAATGGCCCCGTGGTAGTCAACATTCCCCTACAAGGAATAAGCCCTACGGGCCCTACCCACGGCAGTCCACTTCGGCGCCCCAATCCCGCACGAGCGAGCATCCTGCGTCGCAAAGGCTAACTCCGGAGTGCCGGCTTGTAGGGAGCGACCCTCACAAGCATGTGCGAATGAGCACAATGACAAACAAGCGCAGATCATAAGTATCGTATACAAGGGCAACAAGTCCCAGTCATCATGTCTAAAATATGGAATCACAATATCGACTCGAGGTCGGAACCATAACACACAAGTCACATTGTTCTCAAATTACTCGTTGATATGTCTCGACCAATATGTAACATGTCTCTAACATGGAATGCCAACTCGTGACCAAAGGGTCTAGTGCTATGTCATAATATCAACTTGTTATTCACCTAAAGTAATATGCAATGTACTTAGTTTCACAAGTCAAGAGTTTGTCACAAATCATATTCATTGCTACCACTAGCCAATATACAAAGCATGATGTATGAACCTCATAGTTCACTAATCATCTAGTATCCCATATATTATTTAATCATTCATGCATGCATTTCTACATGTACATAAGGTGGAATGCCATCCTACAATAGCCATTTATAAATGCACTATGTGTATCAACAACTATGATCCCTACTACATAGGGTATATTTTACTCACATGTAATACATGCATATTATGCATTCCAAAAATTCTATCTTGTCCCTAATATCATGAAGATGCATCAATTTAAGCTTTTAAGCATAAAGAAGACATAGGGGGAGTTCACCCATTTCGGTGAGGTCAAACCCACCAGAACACCTACGAGACCTCGCAGTACCTCGAAACGAAATTGCCCAGCTGAAATCTAACACCCTAAAGATAATTTCTAGGGGATTACAAGTGTCGAACGAACACTAGATGAAAATCACCAAAAATCATGGGTTAAAAGGGTGGAAAATACCTTACAGCAATTAGAACTTATTCGAAGTCCAAATTGGGGTTAGAAAGCTTCACTTTCAACCTACATCAACATTCTACACCCATCAATTTCAAAGCCTCACAAAATGAAAACCCCAAATTGAAACCCTAGTTTCATCTATACTAGGTTTTCTCATGAAATATCTATAAAATCCACAACTAGAAATCACAAGAGAGTTACTCACCTTCTCAAGAGCTCCAAACTAAGCCCAAAGGAGCTAGGGTTGGAGATTTATCCTCAATCAAGTTCTCTTCTTCTCATCCAAGTTTTCCTCAAGGTCCAAGGTGCAAGCTTCAAGGTGGAGGAGAGGAGAAAAGAGATCAAACCCATGGATTTCATGGTTGGAAGCAAGAAATCTAGAGAGAGAAAGAGGAAGAATCCTACCTCTTCTTCTTCTAAGTCCTAGCACAAAATAGGCTGTGAGGGGGGTGCGGGCTACCATATACATGATGTAATAATTGCACCTAAACCCCTCCAACACCCAAAATTGCAATCAGCTCGAAAAGCTGATTCTGCAGCATTGCATTCCGGAATGCGTATAGACATACCGAAATCTGCCCCAAAATCCGCAAAACTCGAGCCTCGGCCAAAAATAGATTTTTATACAGCACTGAAATCCCAAAGTCCATTCCGAAATAAATTAAATCTGTTCCGGAATCCGAAAGCACATTCCGAAATACAGTGCAAAATTTGCACCTTTTGCAGATTTCGCTCTCCGGAGTCCGTTTTCGCACTCTCCGAGTCCCGAAAATACTCTCAAGCTCACCAAACTCAATCAAAAACTTCAGAATAGTATAAAGCACTATTCTCTCACTAGAACTCTGTAATTTGCTAAAGTTCAGTGTGCTACACCCTCCCCTCCTAAAGAGAAGTTTCGTCCACGAAACTAGAAATCAAATACCTCAAGAGTCCATCCGAAAAAGATGGGGGGTAACGCTCCAGCAGTGAGCTCTCCAACTCCCACGTAGCCTCGCGCTCGTCGTGGTTGCTCCAAAGCACCTTCACATAAGGAATATCACGATTCTTGAGCTTCTTCACCTCGCGAGCCAAAATCTTCATCGGATGTTCTTCAAAGCTCAAATCCTCATGCAGTTCTAATAGAGTGGAGTCCAAAACATGAGCTGGATCAAAAACATACTTTCGGAGCATGGAAACGTGAAACACATTGTGCACTCCCGATAGGTTCGGCGACAAAGCAAGCTGATAAGCTACGGGGCCTACACGCTCCAAGACTTCAAAGGGTCCAATAAAACGAGAACTCAACTTTCCTCGAATGCCAAATCTCTTAACCCCTTTCGTCGGCGACACTTTTAGGAAGACATGATCTCCAACTTGGAGTTTCAATTTCCGCCGACGCTTATCTGCATAACTCTTCTGACGACTCTGAGCTGAAATCAATCTTTGTCGTGCAATGCGAACCTTGTCTTCAGCTTCTTGTAGCACATCGGAACCCAAAATTAGCTTCTCACCAACTTCACCCCAATGAAGAGGTGATCGACACCTTCTTCCATAAAGTGCTTCGAATGGTGCCATCTTGATACTTGCTTGATAACTATTGTTATAAGCAAACTCCGCCATAGGTAGGTGTTGATGCCACCCACCTTGATAATCCACAACACAAGCTCGAAATATGTCCTCCAAAATCTGGATAGTGCGCTCAGTGTAGTACACTGAATTTCAGTGCATCGTACTGAACTTCTACAAATTGTAGAGTTCTAGTGAGAAAATGGCATAAGAAGCTATATGTGAGGCTTTGGCCAAGTTCGGGACTTGTGCGAAGTGTTTTCGGCGCAAAAGAGGCGTGAAAACGGACTTCGATAAGTTAAAACTGCAGAATTGGTAAAGTCTGCACTGGATTCCGGTATGTGAACTCTAATACCGGAATTGGAGCTTGGTATACCGGTATGTGAAATGGTATACCGGAATGCCGTGTTGAAACCGAGAAACCTAGCTCTCGGGTTTGTGGAATTTTTCGGGGTATACCGGTATGTGAAAATGGCATACCGGTATACTGTGTGCGAAACAGTGAAAGCAGCTCTCGGGTTCTGCGGAATCCCTGAGGTATACCGGAATAAACACCCGTATACCGGTATGCAAATGGGCATACCGGTATACAATGCCCAGAGTGGGCTGAGTGTTGTGTTGTGTGTGGAGAGGGGCATTTTGGTCGTTTCACATACGTGGGGGTATTTGAGAGGCTGGGAACACTCCCCTTTCACAAAGTTCTTCTTCCCCACTACTCCTCTCCCTCTCCTCTCACTTTCTCTCTCTAGAGATCTCTCCAAAAGCTTGGAGAAGTGGTGGATTGATCTTGGAAAAGGCTTCCAAAGGAGAAAAGAAGCTTCTTGGTGCAAGAAGAAGCTTGGGGATTTCGTGATTAAGGTTAGTACCTCACGTTTTGGGTTCAAACCTTGGATTTAATCCTTTGAAATGAGGTTTTTGGGAACCCTTGGCAACCTAAACCACAAATGGTGGGTGTTTGGCCATGAAATCTAGGGTTTGGCTTGCATGCATGCAAACCCTAGGTAGAATGAGGGCTTTTGCAATGTGAGGTTCTTAAAATATTTGGACCTTCGATAATTGCAATTGAGGCATAGGAAATCATGTTAGAACACTTGATTTCCCATATTGAGATGGATTTAGGGTTCGTAATGAGTAACGAACCATTTTTCTTGTAGAAGCTTGGGTTGAAGCAAGAACTCTAAGCTTGGACACTTAGGAGCTTGAAGAATACAAGGATTTGAAAGCTCTTGAGGTGGGTTTGTGTTTACCGAAGTGATTAGGTCACTTCCATGTCTAGGGTAATTATCCATTTAAAAATAAAATGGTATGTGTTGAGAACCCTAGCATTTTGCATGTTGGCAAAGGTAAAATCATGATAGGTAGAACAATGAACTCCTATTGCATGATGGATATTTCAAGTACAATTCAATTATTTATACTTGTTGCATGGTTGCATGTGAGATTTAAACCTAGTGTTATTGAACATAGGTTGGAACGTGTGAGATTTAAACCTAGTGTCATTGAACATAGGTTGAACATGTGAGATTGAAACCTAGTGTCATTGAACATAGGTTGGACATGTGATTGGAACCTAGAGTCATGAAACCTAGGTTGGCAATGAGTAAGTAAGCCTAGTGTTATCAAACATAGGCGAGACTTAGTGACTTGAACCTAAGATCATGAGATTTAGGTTGGCAAGTAATGTAAAGAATGGGATGTGCGACGATTTTGCTATCCCGGGTATGCGACGATTTCGCTACCATGCCACGAGTTGGCGGTGCCGACATGGGATAGGTGACGATTTCGCGATCCCGGGTATGCGACGATTTCGCTACCGCGTCACGTGTTGGCGGTGTCGAGGGAGATGTGCGACGATTTTGCTATCCCGGGTATGCGACGATTTCGCTACCATGCCATATGATGGCGGTGTTGAGACGGGGTATGCGACGATTTCGCTATCCCGAGTATGCGACGATTTCGCTACTCGAACTAGGAGGTGACAAGCTCACTCCTTGAATGTTGGAACAAATATGGTGAGACGGCGATTCCGAAACCATAAGTAAATGACAAGTAAAAGAACTTAGTCAATGTGGAACATAGGATGAACCTAGGAGAGAATGATAAATTATATTTCATTTGGTTGCATCCTTTATGTTTATTTACTAAGCATGTAAATAATTGTTGCATAGTTATATATGATCTAACTTATGCATATGGTGTTTCTTTGGACCTGGTGGGTCGAGCTTCTCTCTTGGGTGGCCTTACCCACTGGGAACTATGTTTATAGTTCTCACCCCCCATTTTCCAGGTCCTTCCGCGAGTGAGGCGGCGGAGCGAGGCAAGGGTTTGGCTCTTTAGATAGCGGCCCTTCCATTTTGGTGATGCATAGAGTTGTACCCCTATTTTGGACTATGGTAGCATAGGGAATTTTCATTCTTGTATGAATGTTGTATATTCCATAGTTTTGGAACATGATGTATGGAATGAAAGGAAAAGAAAAATTTGGACATGTATATTGTGCCTTGTGATGTAATAGAAGTAGAACTTCTTTATGTTGATGCTTTCCTTGTGCAACTCTTGTACTCCGTTCCTAGTTGGAACATTGTGGATAAGCTTGTATTGTGACGCCTTGGGCGGGTAGAAAGGACTCTATCCGTTCGGCGGGTCTGGGGCATGCGCCCGTGCGGTTATCCTTTCCACCTAGTTGGTGTTAAAGGACCGGCGAGGCGTGACAGACTGAGGTGGTATCAGAGCGTAGAAACGGTCTAGGTTGACCTAAGAAACCCTAGGATGGAAAAGACCCTAGGAGTGTAGGCTCGTGAGTGACGAGATCTTTGATGTGGCGAAAGATAAGTGATTGGGTTATGTCCTTATGCCTCTAGTTGGAAATAGAGGTAGATTCGAGGTGTGTCTTATTCTTCACAAAGTGTGTTCATGTTGGCGGCCGACAACATGAAAACCAAGTGAGGGGAATAAGGACCCTTGTGTAACTTTCGCCTAGATTGGGTTCACGTTTATTTTCGTGAAATATAATATCGCGAATGACCTTGAATGTCATGAAATGACCAAAGTCATTGTGTTTTCAGGATAATGGTACGTGGACGGCCTCCTAAGAGGGCTGGGCCCGGAGGATCGGGCGCGGCTCCCGAACAACTCGGGGAGGGCGAGAACTCGGCTCTTCGCAATGAGTTGATCGAGCTAATGGGCGTGGTTCGGCAACAGGCCGAAGCCATGCAGCGACAGGAGGAGCAAATTAAAAGGCTCCAAGACGAGATGGCGCGGCAGACGGCTGCGACTAGGGAGGAGAGATCGGGAGTACCTCCGGCCTCTGCTTCGGCACCGGCCGAGGAGGTGACACCGGCGCCGGCCGTGGTGCCACCTGCGCCACCGGTTGTAGCCGAGGGGTCGGGTGCCCCTATACCCGATTCCGACATGGAGGATGCGGAGCGAGAGCGCGCACTTTCGGCTCTCATGAGGTGTAAAAAGTTCAACCCGCCTATCTTTAGCGGGGAGAACGTGGATCCGTGGGACGTAGAGACATGGATCGACGCAATCGAGACGCTCTTCGAGGACCTTTATACCTTGGAGAGGGACAAGGTGCACCTCGCCGTTCATTGTCTAGAGCGGTCGGCGAAGGTGTGGTGGAAGGGGGTTCGACGTGATCGACTCTCTAGCCTTCCGCCACCATCGTGGGAAGAGTTTCGGGGTATGGTGTTCGCCACCTATTTCCCCGATAGCGAGAAAAGGAAGCTTCAAGAAAGGTTCCGCAAGTTGAAACAGGGGAACCGCTCGGTGCGCGAGTACGAGAGGGAGTTCTCGTACATCATTAATTGCGTGCCGCACGTTGTCCGCGGAGAATTGGACAAGGTCGATTGTTTCGTGCGCGGACTTCGACCGGATATCTTTCGGGCGGTGCACGCCCTCAAACTTAGGACCTTTGCGGAGGTCTTGGACCGTGCTCTTTGGGTGGAGCACGGGAATGCATGTGCGCGCGAGGAGCGCGAATCGTGGGAGAAAGAAAAAGATAAAGAGAAGGGGAAGAAGCGACCGGCGGGTGGCTCGGGGGGGCAATCTAGCTCTAAGCGGCCCCCGAAGCACTCGCAGCCGCAAAATCAGTCCCGAGGGTCCCAACGGAACCGACCCTCGACCCAATGCCCGATTTGTGGCGGCCCCCACGGCCCTCAACAATGTGACCATCGTGAGGGCCGGTGCTACAAATGCGGACAACCGGGCCATATGCGGTACAATTGCCCGATGGACGATAGCCGAGCACCGTCGTCGGCGTCGGCGTTTGCGCCACCGAGGCAGCTTGCGGGCATCCCACCCGCGGCGATGTCGGCGGGCCGTGCACAGCCGCCGAGACCATTGGAGGGCCAGCGGCCAGCACCCAGTGGACGGGTATTTGCCTCTCAGGTGGAGGAGCCTGCTACCCAGGATGACGTCGTGGCAGGTATTGTGTTAATTAAAGGCATTCGATGTAGAGCTTTGTTTGATACTGGTGCATCGCATTCATTCATTGCTCGATCATTTGCTATTGCACATGGAATAGAAATCATAGATGCCACACATGCAAGAACGGTGCAAGTACCTGAACACACTTTTTGCGTACATCACGCGTGTGTAGATTACCCCGTGAGGGTTGAAAACTGGATCATGCCAGCCGATTTGCTGGTATTAAATCGAATGAACGAATATGATTTGATTCTAGGAATGGATTGGCTCTCTAAGTATCATGCTACTATCGATTGTGAGAGCCGGATAGTGAAGTTTAAAGAACCCGGGCACAAAGAGTTTGTGTACCGTGGGTGTAAGAGTTCGCTCTTTGCTTCAATGGTGTCCACGTCGCAAGCAAGAAAGCTCATTGCTAGTGGTTGCATTGCCTACTTGGCGACGGTAGTGGATGACCGTAAGGAAGTGTTGGGGCTCGAGGACATTCCTATAGTCCAAGAGTTCCCGGATGTGTTTCCGACGGAGTTGCCCGGAATGCCACCGGATCGGGAAATAGAATTTGTGGTAGATTTGCTCCCGGGTACGGCGCCGATCTCTAAGGCCCCGTACAGGATGGCACCCGCGAAACTGAAGGAATTGAAAGCACAATTGCAAGATTTGATGGACAAGGGTTTCGTAAAGCCAAGTGTGTCACCTTGGGGAGCCCCTGTTCTATTTGTGAGGAAAAAGGACGGTTCGCTGCGGTTGTGTGTGGATTACCGCGAGTTGAACAAAGTGACCGTCAAGAATAAGTACCCGTTACCACGAATTGATGACTTGTTCGATCAGTTGCAAGGGTCTCGGGTATATTCAAAGATTGATTTGCAATTCGGTTATCACCAATTGAAGATCAAACCGGAGGATGTGCATAAGACCGCGTTTAGGACGCGGTATGGACATTATGAATTCACGGTTATGCCTTTTGGGCTTACCAATGCCCCGGCAGCGTTCATGGATTTAATGAACCGTGTGTTCAAACCACTATTGGATCAATTTGTGGTTGTGTTCATAGATGATATTCTTGTCTACTCTCGGAGTGAAGAGGAACATAGGGAGCACCTAAGGATTGTGCTTCAAGTTCTTCGAGAGAACAAGTTGTTCGCCAAATTGAAAAAGTGCGAATTTTGGATCCGTGAGGTCGCTTTCTTGGGTCACGTAATTTCCGTAGGAGGAGTAGCTGTGGACCCTATGAAAGTAGAGGCAGTCAAGGATTGGCCTCGCCCGACCAATGTCACGGAAGTACGAAGCTTTTTGGGTCTTGCGGGGTACTATCGGCGGTTCGTGGAGGGATTTTCAAAAATCTCCGGTCCACTAACGCGTCTTACCCGCAAGGGAGCCAAATATATTTGGAGCGAGGAATGCGACCAAAGCTTTAAGGAGCTAAAGAAAAGGTTGACTTCGGCTCCGGTACTCGCCTTGCCAATTGCGGGGGAGGGTTATGTGGTGTATAGTGATGCATCACGTCGTGGTCTTGGGTGTGTGCTTATGCAAAGAGGACAAGTAATAGCATACGCCTCTCGACAGCTGAAGAGCTATGAGCAGAATTATCCCACCCACGACTTAGAGCTTGCGGCGGTGGTTTTCGCACTCAAGTTGTGGAGACACTACTTATACGGGGAGCATTGTGAGGTTTACACGGATCACAAAAGTTTAAAGTATTTATTCACTCAGAAGGAGTTGAACTTGAGGCAGCGGAGGTGGTTGGAGTTGATAAAAGATTACGACTTGACCATCTTGTACCACCCCGGTAGAGCCAATGTGGTGGCCGATGCGCTCAGTAGGAAATCCGTGGAGAACTTCGCGATTGAGATGACGGGATAAATGCCGTTAATCAAGGAAATGGGCCGGTTTGACTTGGAAGTCGTGGCCCCGGGCGTCCCCGCTAAACTTATGAGTCTCGAGGTGTGGCCGACCTTGTTGGAGCAAATAAAGGAAAAGCAATCCGGTGATCCGGAGCTCCAAAAGGTGCGGGGTACTATCGAGAGCGGGCGCGCCGATGATTATCATGTAGATTCGATGGGCGCAATTCGATTTCGAAATCGATTGTGCGTGCCGAAAGTTGAGGACATTCGTAGGGAAATCTTGAAAGAAGCTCACACTTCTTCCTATGCGATTCACCCGGGCGGCACCAAAATGTATAAGGACCTCAAAGTGCATTATTGGTGGCCGGGGATGAAACTTGATGTGGGACGCTTTGTGGCACAATGCTTAGTATGCCAACAAGTAAAGGCCGAGCGTCGCTTTCCGGCGGGAAAATTGCAAGGATTGCCCATTCCAGTTTGGAAGTGGGAAAATATCGCGATGGATTTTGTTGTGGGCTTACCTCGATCGCTAGGTGGCCACGATGCGATATGGGTGGTGGTGGATCGTTTGTCAAAGTCGGCACACTTTTTGCCAATCCACACCACTTGGTCGGGAGACAAGTTAGCCCAAGTCTACCTGGACGAGATTGTGCGGTTGCACGGGGTTCCGACCTCGATTGTTTCAGATCGAGATCCCCGTTTCACATCGCATTTTTTGAAAAGCTTGCAAGAAGCTTTGGGTACACGACTCGATTTCAGTTCAGCATTTCATCCTCAAACTGACGGTCAATCGGAAAGGACAATTCAGATTTTGGAGGATATGCTACGAGCGTGTGTGTTGGACTTCAAAGGAGTGTGGCCTACTCATTTGCCGATGGCTGAATTTGCTTACAATAATAGCTATCAAGCTAGCATCGGTATGGCACCTTTTGAGGTTTTGTATGGAAGAAAATGCCGCTCTCCTATTCATTGGAGTGAAGTCGGCGAGAGAAGGGTCTTAGGACCGGACGTGTTGCGTGAAGCGGAGGAAAAGGTCCGCTTGGCACGCGAACGCTTATCGACGACGCAATCTAGACAAAAGAGTTATGCGGATCGACGTCGACGAGATTTGGAGTTCGCGGTAGGAGACCGCGTCTTCTTGAAGGTCTCACCCATGAGAGGGGTGAAGCGATTTGGTGTGCGGGGTAAATTGAGTCCCCGTTACATTGGACCTTATGAGGTTTTGGAGCGTGTGGGATCCGTGGCATATCGGCTAGCTTTGCCGCCAAAACTTGCGGGGGTACACAATGTGTTCCATGTATCGACCCTCCGCAAGTATGTATATGATCCGGCGCACGTCCTCGAGTATGTAAAGTCTGCACTGGATTCCGGTATGTGAACTCTAATACCGGAATTGGAGCTTGGTATACCGGTATGTGAAATGGTATACCGGAATGCCGTGTTGAAACCGAGAAACCTAGCTCTCGGGTTTGTGGAATTTTTCGGGGTATACCGGTATGTGAAAATGGCATACCGGTATACTGTGTGCGAAACAGTGAAAGCAGCTCTCGGGTTCTGCGGAATCCCTGAGGTATACCGGAATAAACACCCGTATACCGGTATGCAAATGGGCATACCGGTATACAATGCCCAGAGTGGGCTGAGTGTTGTGTTGTGTGTGGAGAGGGGCATTTTGGTCTTTTCACATACGTGGGGGTATTTGAGAGGCTGGGAACACTCCCCTTTCACAGAGTTCTTCTTCCCCACTACTCCTCTCCCTCTCCTCTCACTTTCTCTCACTAGAGATCTCTCCAAAAGCTTGGAGAAGTGGTGGATTGATCTTGGAAAAGGCTTCCAAAGGAGAAAAGAAGCTTCTTGGTGCAAGAAGAAGCTTGGGGATTTCGTGATTAAGGTTAGTACCTCACGTTTTGGGTTCAAACCTTGGATTTAATCCTTTGAAATGAGGTTTTTGGGAACCCTTGGCAACCTAAACCACAAATGGTGGGTGTTTGGCCATGAAATCTAGGGTTTGGCTTGCATGCATGCAAACCCTAGGTAGAATGAGGGCTTTTGCAATGTGAGGTTCTAAAAATATTTGGACCTTCGATAATTGCAATTGAGGCATAGGAAATCATGTTAGAACACTTGATTTCCCATATTGAGATGGATTTAGGGTTCGTAATGTGTAACGAACCATTTTTCTTGTAGAAGCTTGGGTTGAAGCAAGAACTCTAAGCTTGGACACTTAGGAGCTTGATGAATACAAGGATTTGAAAGCTCTTGAGGTGGGTTTGTGTTTACCGAAGTGATTAGGTCACTTCCATGTCTAGGGTAATTATCCATTTAAAAATAAAATGGTATGTGTTGAGAACCCTAGCATTTTGCATGTTGGCAAAGGTAAAATCATGATAGGTAGAACAATGAACTCCTATTGCATGATGGATATTTCAAGTACAATTCAATTATTTATACTTGTTGCATGGTTGCATGTGAGATTTAAACCTAGTGTTATTGAACATAGGTTGGAACGTGTGAGATTTAAACCCAGTGTCATTGAACATAGGTTGAACATGTGAGATTGAAACCTAGTGTCATTGAACATAGGTTGGACATGTGATTGGAACCTAGAGTCATGGAACCTAGGTTGGCAATGAGTAAGTAAGCCTAGTGTTATCAAACATAGGCGAGACTTAGTGACTTGAACCTAAGATCATGAGATTTAGGTTGGCAAGTAATGTAAAGAATGGGATGTGCGACGATTTTGCTATCCCGGGTATGCGACGATTTCGCTACCATGCCACGAGTTGGCGGTGCCGACATGGGATAGGTGACGATTTCGCGATCCCGGGTATGCGACGATTTCGCTACCGCGCCACGTGTTGGCGGTGTCGAGGGGGATGTGCGACGATTTTGCTATCCCGGGTATGCGACTATTTCGCTACCATGCCATATGATGGCGGTGTTGAGACGGGGTATGCGACGATTTCGCTATCCCGAGTATGCGACGATTTCGCTACTCGAACTAGGAGGTGACAAGCTCACTCCTTGAATGTTGGAACAAATATGGTGAGACGGCGATTCCGAAACCATAAGTAAATGACAAGTAAAAGAACTTAGTCAATGTGGAACATAGGATGAACCTAGGAGAGAATGATAAATTATATTTCATTTGGTTGCATCCTTTATGTTTATTTACTAAGCATGTAAATAATTGTTGCATAGTTATATATGATCTAACTTATGCATATGGTGTTTCTTTGGACCTGGTGGGTCGAGCTTCTCTCTTGGGTGGCCTTACCCACTGGGAACTATGTTTATAGTTCTCACCTCCCATTTTCCAGGTCCTTCCGCGAGTGAAGCGGCGGAGCGAGGCAAGGGTTTGGCTCTTTAGATAGCGGCCCTTCCATTTTGGTGATGCATAGAGTTGTACCCCTATTTTGGACTATGGTAGCATAGGGGATTTTCATTCTTGTATGAATGTTGTATATTCCATAGTTTTGGAACATGATGTATGGAATGAAAGGAAAAGAAAAATTTGGACATGTATATTGTGCCTTGTGATGTAATAGAAGTAGAACTTCTTTATGTTGATGCTTTCCTTGTGCAACTCTTGTACTCCGTTCCTAGTTGGAACATTGTGGATAAGCTTGTGTTGTGACGCCTTGGGCGGGTAGAAAGGACTCTATCCGTTCGGCGGGTCTGGGGCATGCGCCCGTGCGGTTATCCTTTCCACCTAGTTGGTGTTAAAGGACCGGCGGGGCGTGACACTCAGATTGCCCGTTGCTCTGAGGATGGAACGCGGTGCTAAAATCCAGTCAGTGCCCAACGCCTCAAGTAGAATTTTCCAAAAGTACAATACAAATCTAGTATCCCGATCTGATACAATGGATGTGGGCACACCATGAAGTCGCACAATTTCGTCAAGGTACACTTGTGCGAGTCTCTCTCCAGTCCAAGTAGTGTGAATAGGGATAAATGAGCCGATTTAATCAACCTATCCACAATCACCCACACGGCGTCGTGCCCGGCTTGTGAGCGAGGCAACCCGTGACAAAATCCATAGTGATCCGCTCCCATTTCCCAACAGGTATAGGCAAACCTTGCAATTTTCCCGCGGGGAGCCTATGCTCGGCCTTCACTTGTTGACAAGTCAAACATCGAGCCACAAACTCGCCAACATCTTTCTTCACTCCAGGCCACCAATAAAGTAGTTTCAAATCTTTGTACATCTTCGTGCCACCCCGATGCACGGTGTAAGGCGCTCGATGAGCTTCCGTCCAGATCTTCTCTTTAATCCAATCTAGTAAGGTAGGTTGCACAATCAATGACTTCAACCTCAAAGGTGTGTCGGGAGCTACCACTTCCAATTCCATTCGTCTCAAATCCGTCAACAGCGGTAGTTGAGAAACAGGCAATATAGCCAAATTTTCCATTGACTTGCGGCTTAAAGAATCCGCCACCACATTAGCTTTTCCAGGGTGGTAGAGAATCGTCAGATCATAATCTTTAAGTAGCTCCAACCATCTTCGCTGCCTTAAGTTCAACTCTTTCTGCGTGAAAAGGTACTTTAGGCTCTGGTGGTCGATGTAGACTTCGCATCGCTCGCCATAAAGATAATGACGCCATAGCTTCAAGGCAAACACTACGGCTGCCAATTTCAAATCATGGGTTGGGTAAATATTTTCATAATCCTTAAGTTGACGGGAAGCATAAGCTATCACCTTTTCGTCCTGCATCAGAACACAACCCAAACAGTTAAGTGAAGCATCACTATAAGCCACATACCCTGCTCCTGCGATAGGCAATGTCAAAATCGGGGCGGTGGTCAAACGCTCCTTCAGCTCCAAAAAAGCTTCTATTACACATACCATTCCAAATGAACTTGGTCCCTTTATGTGTGAGCCGAGTGAGGGGCGTAGATAACTTAGCAAATCCCTCAACAAATCTCCGGTAGTACCCAGCCAAACCGAGCGAGCTTCGAACCTCAGTTACATTGGTCGGTCTAGGCCAATCCTTGATCGCCTCAATCTTCTTAGGATCCACAGCTATACCGGCTCCCGATACCACATGTCCCAAAAAAAAATGACACTTCGTGGAGCCAGAACTCACACTTCTTCAACTTAGCAAAAAGCTTCTTCTCCAGAAGTACTTGCACACTTGCCTCAAGTGATCTTCATGCTCCTTGTTGCTTCGGGAATACACCAAGATGTCGTCGATGAACACCACGATAAACCTGTCGTGTTCGAAAAGTCGTCAAAGGTACATCCTCCGCCTTGACCTTGAGCTGGTGATATCCAGATTGCAAATCTATCTTGGAATACACCATAGATCCTTGCAATTGATCAAATAGATTATCAATCCTTGGCAATGGATACCTATTCTTAATCGTGACTTTATTGAGCTCACGATAATCCACACATAATCAGAGGGATCCATCTTTCATCTTCAAAAATAAAACTGGCGCTCCCCAAGGTGAAACACTTGGTCTGATGAACCCTTTGTCCAACAGATCTTGCAGCTGCTCCTTCAGCTCCTTAAGCTCAGCGGGTGCCATCCTATAGTGTGCCTTTGAGATCGGGGTAGTTCCAGGAATGAGATCTACCACGAACTCAATCTCCCTATCAGGCAGCATGCCCGGCAATTCAGCCGGGAACACATCTCCAAACTCTCGCACAACTGGTATGTCCTCAACCTGAGGGGTATCTCCATCTCTCATGGTGATGCTAGCCAAGTAGGCTACACAACCACTCCGAAGCAACTGCTTAGCTCGTGTCGAAGAGATAATCATCGCAAACAGCGAACTCTTGCACCCTTGGAAAAAAATAACTTTATCTTGTCCAGGTTCTCGAAAGATCACAACTCGATTCTTGCAATCGATAGTGGCGTAGTACCTTGTAAGCCAATTCATGCCCAGCACCACGTCGAATTCTCCAAGCTTCCGTAGAGCTAGCAAATCGATCGGCATAACCCAATCCCCTACTCTAACGGGGCAACTAGGGCAAAACTCCCGAATGTCCAAAACATGATCGGGGACAACAACTCGACCCAAATACAAGGTCGGTACAAACTCGATGCCATGCAACTCGGCAGACAGCCGATCGATGAATGAATGCGATGCACCGATATCAAACAATGCTCTAACTCTTATACCAGTAATTAAAATGATACCTGCAACGACCTCCCCTGCTGCTGCTGCCTCCTCAGTCTGGGCCGCAAACATGCGCCCACTCGGTGCCTGCCGCGACCCCTCAGTCTGCCGCTGAACGGGCAGTCGCACACCCTGACAGTGATTAGGTGGAATCCCACGACTCTGACCCGGTGCTGCTAGTGCTGATGCCGATGACGGGGCTGGGGAAGAACCTCTCGGACACTCCGAGCGAAAGTGACCCTCCTGGCCACACTGAAAACACTTGCCCCCACGCCGCGGGCACTGC
This sequence comes from Puya raimondii, assembly GCA_016920855.1. Taxonomy (NCBI): domain Eukaryota; kingdom Viridiplantae; phylum Streptophyta; class Magnoliopsida; order Poales; family Bromeliaceae; genus Puya; species Puya raimondii. The sequence goes on along the minus strand of JABWPP010000050.1, from coordinate 20,843,117 downwards.
GGTGGAAAATGAGAACCACCACAGATCACGCAACGCGGTGACCGGCGGCAACCCGGCACTCCACGCGATGAAGTAGAGCCACGTCCACGAGGTTGGCTCCTAGGATGCTTCAGTGGCCTCCTAGAGTTAGTCTTTCCACCACCCTCAGCCGCTGATCTCTTGCCTCTAGCTCTATCCCGCGCTTCACTTCATTCCCTTGGCTCCGTACTTGGGACTATACAGAAAGTACCTAGTGCTGGTGATTGTGCTCTTGCAGCCACACCTCCTGTCGGCGCGGGAGGCGAAGGACCCTGTGTCGTCCAGGTGGAAACTCGCTGCAGTAGTAAATCTTCCAATCGCTTCATCCTCGTTTCCTGTCGGCGTAAGGTATCCGCCTGCTGTAGGGCCGCAGTTGATTGTTGCGCCACCAAATCCATCAACAAAGCTAGCTGATCTCTCAGCTCCCGGACATCACTAGGTCCGAAGGTAGCGGAAGTCTCCACTTCCTCAGCATCGACTGCCGCAGCCACCCCAGCTGACTGAGAGCGAGTGGTCGGCATCCCAAGCTACAACAAACATAAAATGCGCAAGTTAGGACATTTGCAAGCAGCGTATCCTGGAGCAGCATCGTCGGCACTATCGACAACTTCAGCCCCTTCTTTCCTTTAGCAGATGTCGGGGGCTCCACCGACATACCCACAGGCAGATCGCGCTCAAGCGACCCGCACGGCAGATCGCAGGCAGCAGACACAGAGCGGCAGGGTGTACGCCGCGCAGGTTCCACTGCAGTCGACACTGTGATGGTAGGTATCATTTTGATTTCTGGCATTAGAGTACGAGCATTATTTGATATCGGTGCATCGCATTCATTCATTAGCCAAGTATTTGTATCACTGCATGGACTAGAGATAGGGTCGTTACCACATGCGTGAGATGTGCAGATTCCTAATCGTGTATTGCATGTGGAGGAATGTTGTTGGTCATGTCCGGTGCAGCTGGGGCCATTTATTATGTCTGCAGACCTGTTGGTCTTGAGGCAATTACAGGACTTCGATGTGGTGCTCGGAATGGATTGGCTAGCGTGGTACTTTACGACTATCGACTGTGGAGTGAGGACGGTGATCTTTCGCGAGCAAGCGCAGAGGAGTTTGTCTACAGAGGTTGCCGGAGTACCCATGTTGGCACGATGATTTCTACATCCAGGGTGAGATAGATGATGAGCAGAGGATGCGTAGCCTACCTAGCGATTGTAGTGGAGGTGCCTACGGCGACACCGGAACTCGACAATATTTCTATAGTCCGTGAGTTCTCGGATGTATTTTCTTCTGAGTTGACGTGTATGTCACCGGATAGGGAGGTTAAGTTTGTGATTGACGTGGTCTCTGGATACGCGCCAATCTCGAAAGCGCCCTAAAGGATGGCACCGGCTGAGCTGAGAGAATTGAAAGTGCAGCTTCAAGATTTGATGGAGAAAGATTTTGTGCAGCCCAATGTATCTTCTTCGGGAGCACCGATGTTAACACTACAAGAAAAGGCGGTCGTAGAGGCGGTTTTTAGTAATTATAGAAGCGGTTTAAACTGCCTCTACAAATCGTAGAGGCGGTTCCCGCAACTGCCTCTAGACCGCTGACGTAAACAGCGCCTCTACAACGTAGAGGCGGTTTGAGCGACCGCCGGGGGAGCTTAGACGCGGTATGTAGAGGCGGGTTCGACCGCCCCAATAGTTTTATTTAATTATTTTTTAATATTTTTTATAATTATTAATAACATAAACACGTTTAAAACCGCCTCAACATACTAATTTTTTATCATAAGATCCAAAACACAATCTCATTCAATATATATCCAATAGTATATAGCAAAACACTAAGTAACAAAAAGTTTAAACAATTTTAAAGATAGTCAACAGTTGAGTTTTCTAGTTTACAAAAATGTAAATGGTTCGATGGTTTCCTTCACTTGTAGGTTCATGACTTGCATTCGATGATCGATGGTTGGGAAAGAATGCATCAATCGGATTAACATTGCCACCCGCAACCTATCAAACAATATAAAATTTGTTAATTATATGAAAATACAAAAATATTTAAGTATATTATTAGTAATAACTTGCTATCAAATTGGTATACCTCAATATTTGATAGTAGTGTTGTGAGAATTCGAATTTTGGAAATTTGGAATTCTGTGTTCCTCTCCCCTGATACTGTGTTTTTGATCCATATACGTATATATATACAGGTATTTATATATATATATATGTATATAAGTGAGTTTAGTGGTTTTGTTAGTTGTTGGTTTTTCGTCGCGGAGAGAGAGCGGCTTAACGGCGCGATCCGGAGTCCGATTCTGACGATCCAAAATGCTAGATTCGATGTCTCGGCAGTGCTGAACGCGATGGCGCAATCCGTGTCGCCGTGCGACGGACGGATGGAAAGATATTGCATCTTCTTCGCTGAGTGCTCGAATGGCACGTTTATTGTTTCGCGCTTTGGACCCCGTTTTTCGCACCGTTTCGCGCGAATTTGATTTGGAGGGGTGAAATGGGTTTTTTTCCCTGCTGTGGGAGGGGGAACAATGGCTGAGAGGGTAGGTGAGTGCATTTATGGAACCTCACCCACCCCCTCTCTTTGTCCCTCTCACACTCAACCTCTCCCTCTCTCTCCCTCTCTCTCCCTTCTCTCCCCCTTGCTCCCAGAGGTGAGCCCGAGCTCCCCCTGCCCCTTGGCCTCCTCCCCGAGCTCTGCCGGCCGCCGCCAGCCACCACCTGGCCGGAGCAACCCCGGCCACCCCTCTCTCTCCATTTCCTCTTTTTCTTCTTCTTCCTCTTCTTCCCGAAGGTGGGCACTCAGGGGTTACCCATGCCGGAGCCCCCTGTGGTGGCACGACCCTCTGCCGCCGTCGCCCTGCCGCCGGGAGTCGCCGGGAGCCGCCGCCAGCCCCTGCGGCCACTGCAGGAGCTTCAGTGGGCCGAGGTTGGTGAGCCCGGAGCGCCGCCGCCTCCCGCAGCTCAGGTGGGTGAGCACCGTCACCCCTGTGACCTCCGGCGCCGCCACCTTCTTCCCCGGCCGTCGACGTGCCGCCGGAGCGCCGCCGCAGCCGCCGCTTGCTTCGGGGAGCCGCTAGGGCATCCGCTGCCGCGCCAGCTCCGCCGCCGCCGCTTCCCGCCGCCGGCTAAGGTGAGCTCCCCCTTCCTTGTGACCCTCTCGGCCAACCTTGCCCGCCGCCGGCCTCGCTTTCCCGTCGGCAGCCGGCCGGAGCTAGTTGCTCCGGCCGGGGGGCTATTTTTCTGTGATTTTGGCCGCGCCGAGATTTTTGGAGCCCCTGCTGGTCCCCGAGGTCCAGGAAGGTGAGCACGATGATCACGGCATCATGCTGATCATCATGCTCACCTCCGTTTTGATTTTGCTCGAGCCGTTTGTCGTTCGGCCTTTGTCGAGCCGTTTGTGTGGTTGTGGCGCTGTTTTTATGCAATTTCCCGGCCTGCGACTTGCCCTGTCGCAGTGGGGCTGCGAGCACGGCCTCCGTTGCGTCGTTGCCTATCCGCTGGTGCTTGCGAGAGGTTGTGCGGACGAACGGAGTGCTCGAACGGCCTAAATTATGTTTGTTTAGTATGTATGTCTCGCTGTTTTTATGCTTTTTCCCGGCTCGCGACTTGTCCTGTCGCAGCGGGGCTGCGAGCACGGTTTCTGTGACGTCGTTACCTATCCGCTGGTGCTTGCGGAAGGTCGTGCGGACGTACGGTTTGCTCTAGCGGCTCCGTTCATTGCTTGTATGTATGGAATTGTGCTTGTTTTGGGACTTTGGCGTTTGTGGCAGCATTGCGACGCTGTGGGCAGCAAGGGTTTGGTCCTCGGGACCCTGTGGACTAGTTGTCCAACTCCCTCGCCCTTCGTGGAGTTTCGGATTCGTTTCCGACGCGTTTTTCGATGAAATAATCGGCGAAACGCGCGTTTCTAGTCGTGCGACTCACTCACTATTTTCGCGAGCGACTTGGCTTCATCGTGTAGCCTCGTTGGCTGTTCCTCATCGCTGTCCCGAAGTTCCGAGGACAGCGGATGAGTGATGTGGGGTTCCGGTGCCAAATCGGCACTTTTCGGGAACCCGGGAAGCCTTTACGGGTGCGTTTGATGTTCGTGGCACCCCGAGCTTGTGCTCTCTGTCCCGTTACTTGGTTTAGTGTGTTCGGGGACAGCGAGGGACCTTGTTGGCTGTTTGGTACCCCTCTGGGGCTTTGTGTGGTTTCGGGATCGTCCCGGTGGGTTTCCCGGGCGATCCGTCGGTTTCGGGATATGAGAGCTTTGTGTTTAGCGTCGACTTGGTGGACCTTGACCCTGTGAGTCTTTCGTAGGTCCTGTCGCGGTTCCCGAGAGCCGTCGGTGTTAGATTGGATCTTACCTACAGGTGGGTGCTTCGATCCGGAGTCGGTTCAGTGGACTACGGTGATACCTTTCTATCCCTTCTTTTGCATTACAGTTTTTAGTTCACTTGACTCCCGTAGACTCTACTTATGCGTGCTTGGATAGTAGAGTAGTTGTGGTTTGCATGGTTCTTGAGACGACCCAGTTGGTCGGAGGTGATCGCCTGTTGTTCCGAGCGATCCTAGTTGTAGTTTGCATGGTTCTTGAGACGACCCAGTTGGTCGGTGGTGATCGCCTGTTGTTCCGAGCGATCCTAGTTGAGGTTTATTGGTTGCTTCTCGGCTTATTGCCGTTCTGTGGATTGAGCATACGCATCGATCGTCACAGCTCCCTAGCACCTCACGTATGCCTACGGTCTGATCCACCGTTTGAGCTTCTTTTCCGGAAAAGGGTTGTGGAGAGCGGTCCCGACCCGTGAGCCTTACTGCGTTGCGTGCAGAAGGTTTGTGCCAGTTGGTTGAGCAAGTTGTGACAGTGCCCGGGGTGCGTCCCGGTGGTTTCAGATTGGGTTTACTTTGTGGTTATCTCCTTTGATGCATACTAGTTGCTTACAGTAGCATAGTTGTTTCAGTTGTATGTTAGCCTCATACCTATTTGTGCTACTGTATACCATATCTATCTTTTGTTGACCCTCGTGCCGGTGTGTACACCTCGCCTTCGTCGGCTTGCGGTACCCACTGGGAGGGGAGACATGTGTACATGTTCTCACCCCCCGCCCTCATTGCAGGTTTCAGGTGAGCAGGGTGGTGAGTGTCGGGACGCTGCGAGGCACGCCTAGATAGTAGCTCTAGAGGTTCCGACTCGTGAGGCTACTTCCCCAGATTTGGTTATCACCCTACCTTCGCCTATTAGATGTGATTTGTGGTTCAGTTATTCTTTGGGCTTATTCTAGCATGTTTGTGTTGTTGAATCATTCATTATCATTATGTGATGATTGCATGCTTGGACTAGTTGGTTATATAACTGTTTTTAGATGGTTTCATTATCGAGTATTTTGGCTTTCTACCCCTCGTGGTAGCGTCGTGAAATAAAGGTTTCCGTGTGGGAAACAGTTTTCAAATAGATTTCTGATTGTTCGGTTTTTGTGATCTCAAAAGAGAGTTCTCGTGTGGAGAACAGTTTTCAAATGATTCTGGAATGATTGAAATTAGGGTTTCAAATAAAGCTTCTGGGTAAGAAGCAGTTTTCTAGAATGACTGTTGCTTGTGCATTGCATCATCCTTCGCCTAAGGATTTGCTTAGATTCATACAGGTTTAAGGACGGTTAGCTGTATGAACCTCTCTGAGTTGTTGTGCTGTTGTGATGAATGAATGGTGATTGTGATCCTGTTGTAAGTTGTGGACGCCGTGCAAATACAGGGGAGGTTCTGTCCGTGTGTACAGTGGACCCTGTATTTGTGGCGGGTCTGTACGTGGCGCGGGCTAGGCTTTCAAAAAAAAAAAAAAAAAATTGGCACGTTTTTCCGCATCTAGAACTAGCCCGGGGCGTGACAAGTGTCTTTAGGCGATCCATTTCCTCTCGCATCTCTCTAAAGGTAGAATTGAGAACTTCATCCATTTTGTTATTCATACGTTCTAATTCCCCCTTTAGCTTTTCTACCTCCTCTGATTGGCTCCGGTTGGTTCCGTCATTGCAAGCGGATTAATTTGTTTCACACCATAATATGTTCTTAACGTAGGTCCCAAGCCTAAGCCTTTCACACGTCCATTATGCTCGGGACTCGTAGCGTTAAGAAAAGCCTCATCTATCAACTTGCTTGTATCAGATTCAGAATTTTGAGATAGTTCATCAAATTTTCGACGCGCTGTATTCTATTAATCATTTGAGGGGAAAAAATATTAATATTCCACAAATAATATGAATATTAAACATAATGATGCGAAAGAAAGTTATATTTACCATATTATTCTCCGCATCCTCATTTACAAATTCTCATTCTTTTTCTTATGGGTCACCTCCCAAAAAGCTAGTCGATCAGGTTCTTTGCCAAGAACAATTTCCTGTAATTATAAACAATAAATTGTAAAAGATAGAGAGAGATAAAATATCATATATAATCAAATAAATTTTATTATCAAGTCATTACCAATTCCTTTCGCTTTCTAGCATAACTTTTTCTGCCCGATGTGTGGGCCATCTTGACTTTTTTCGCAAAAACAGAATTCACTTCAGAAAGTTTCTATGATAAGAAAATATAAATTCTTACATTAAAAGTGAACATACTAATATTAGAATAATTGGCATAAAAATCTTTTATATCTTACTCTCGTCGATGCACTAATGTGCCATTAGGCTAGTCCATTGATCCCGGATTACACTGAGTGGTACATTGTTAACTAACTCTTGAATCGGTTTATCTTCTGAGAAATATTCGTACCTCAGTTCACTCTTATAGTCTCTCCACTTTTTGTTTAAAGATGCCAACACCTAATGTCTCGTTTCCTCGGGATATCTAAACTTTGACTATTCATAAAATAAAAAGCTTAACGTTAAAAATCTAGTATAATTTAAAATATAAAATGTAAAAGAAGTAAGTGCATATAAAAAAAACCTCAACATGTTTTAACATTTTTTCCTTGAATGGGTTAAAAGCATGGTTATCCCATCGCGGAATGTTTAAAGGAGCAAATGCTCCATTCTTTGCGACTACTCCCAAAAATGATCCAAGGATAGATCCAGCATAGGTACAAAGAATCCCATATTTATCTACTTCAACATCAATTCTCTCTCTTTCAGATAGGTTCCATGCATCTTCCAGTGTTGTACGTCCTCGCTTCTTACGTCGACTTTTATCGGCACCTGAAAATAAGCTTAAATATATTAATTTAAATACAAGATCAAGTTGATATGCAATATAATTAACATATAGTATTGCTAACCAATGATCCAAAGAAATAGTTCGTTCTGATTATTATTTTCAAACTCAGTATTATTTAATTCTGTAGGAGGTTCCGAGGAAGATGGCGACTGCTTCTCTCTTGCTTCTTCTTGAATTTGAGACTCATTTTGAGAGGCATAATCAATTATGTTGCAATTGCGTAATCTTCTTGAGTTCGACGTCTTTTCTTAATTCCCCTACCAATGATAATAAATACTAAGAAAAGATAAAATGATACCAATAAGACAAATAATATACGTCAGGTATGAGAGTATATTGATCAAAGTAAACTTAAAAAGAAAATATATCGCATGCATGAAAAGTACTATTTTAATAGTACTATAGAAAATTATAGTTCATCATTGCTATCTTCATTTACATTTCGTCGAATCCAATTTGGAGGTTCATTCTCATTTAAGTTTTCAATATATGAGGACATTGCAGAAGTGTTCTCTGTCGAATCTTCACCCATGTCGAATAAGTCCCTCGGCTTGGTTCTCACAACTGAAGACCAATTCTCATCTCTCGGCACTTGTACATAAAAAATTTGTTCGACTTGTGATGAAAATACATAGGGATCATCTTTCAGCTCTGCACCTGTGTGTATTAGGCGAGAAAAGTTTACAAGAGTGTATCCTGTAAGATAGGGGGTGCCCTAGGATCTATCTAAATACTATCAATCACCTAGAGGGGGGGTGAATAGGTGTATAAACAAAAATCACAAATCTCAATGCAATAAAGTAATGCGGAAAATAAAATCAGCACACCGAGATTTACGTGGGAAACTCCAATTTGGAGAAAAACCCACGGGACCAACACGCGAAAAACAATCCACTAAGATTAAAGAATTACAAGGTGATTACCGACTCCACAGACTTAACCTCTCCTTCGTCTTCAGCGGATCTCGCGCACCAACGGCTGCCCACGCCTTACGTTCGAATCCACGAACGCCACGCCTCGAATCCACGAGACACCTCGCTTCGAATCCACGAAGCCTTCACGATCCGAATCCACGAACCGTCTTTGACACGTCGAATCCACGACGCCAATGGGAACAGGAACTCAGGTTTATACTGGTGATTCCTTGCTTAGAATTTCATTAAGAACCAGAAGAAAAAAGTTCTAAACAAGAAGGAGATCAATTCGACATATGAAATAGAAATTAAAACTATCTCGAATTGACCTCGGAGGCTATTTTGTGGGAAAAAGGTTTAGAACGAAAATCCTAGCCTCTAGGGTTTCTTTCTCACGAATTCTGAGTTGTTCCATGTCAAGAGAACCCCCATAGGTTATTTATAGGTGTTGGAATCAAATAGAGTCGGATTAGATCGAAACATACCAAATCTGGCACTGTATACCGGTATACGAAGGTAGATACCGGAATGCGATGACGGAACAGAAACATTACGCAACGACATTCCGGTACTAAACACTTCAGTACCGGTATACTTTGAATCAGTACCGGTACTAAAGTGTTTTTCAACAATCTGTTTTGAGGAACTTCAACTTGGATTCCGGAATACAATTGTAAAAATCAATTTTTTCAAAACGGAAAAACTTTAGACTCCGGAATTCAAAACAAAGAGTTTTAACAAAGATACTAAAGTTCCCAAAAACTCGTCTAATCCAATTTTAAACATAAACATGATTCCAATACCATAATTAACAATGAATCACCATATAAACAGTAAAACTTACCTTCACGTCGTGATTCAACATGTGAGTCGATGGTTCACTATGCTTGAAGTCTCGGATTCTTCTACATGTTCAAGTAGCACTCGACCTTCAAGACTCCGACTCAACAACTCACGAAATATGCCAATACAAAATCCGTAACAATCTCCCCCTTTGGCAATTTCGTGACAAAACCTAAAATACAAGTTCTACCCGAACCAAAATAAAAGAAATTCATTGCCATCACCAAAACAATGAACTTCACGCGTGTATGATCCAAAACATAAAACCAAAAATTACAAATGGTTCAACCTCCTAAGACAAACTCTATGACTTAGGACTTGGAGTCTTGAAGTCTTAAAAGAAATCCCGCAAAAACAACTTCAGACACACATAGGTAGAAACAAGCAAGTTAAGTTAGTAAAATTGTAAAAACTTCAACCTCTCCCCCTTTGTATGACACACTGTTTTTAAGTTAGTAAAATTGTAAAAACTTCAAACTCTCCCCCTTTGTATGACACACTGTTTTCATCTTCATCTCTCCCCCTCTATATGGTTCTCTCCCCCTTTTTGTCAAAAATTGCCAATCAAAAAATAGAAAGAGATAACAATGAAAACAACTAAGCAAGTAGAGTTAGTCCATAGTGACAAGGCCAAAACAGAGAGAAAATATCGAAAGCAAGCAGATAACTAAGAGCAACATAGAATAAAGACACGAAAAGTGAAAAGAAGATGAGCAGTAGAAAACATCACTCTCCGTCGTCACTGTTGTCATCATCATTGTCGTCTTCTTCACCTTCAGTGCCCGGGAGGTGCTGCTCAAAAGAGGAAGGAGCAGGTGGATGTGAAGTACTTGGACCTACACCACCGGCAATGTCATCATGGCGACAACTAAGAATTTCCAGAATTTTCTTCACGCCGTCCTCCAAATTCTTAAGTCTGTCGTCTAGTGCTCGGAAGCCCCGCTCAACCCTCTTCTTGAAAGACCGTACTTCATGATGAAGAGATACCTCGGGAGCTGCTCCCCCTGAACTAGATGACCCACCACGCTCAGCAGGACGGGGCGCGGTACTTGGAGTAGTCGTAGAATATCCTTTAACTTGTTGAAACGTCTTCAAAGTACTGACGAACTTAGCCAAGGTAACTCCATCAATAGGTCCTAAGCCATAGTCATACTTGTTGCAAGACGTATCTACTCCATGTACTTCCAGAATACGAGTGATCAAGATAGAAAACGGAAGAAGCTCACGACGTCCGGAAGCATGAATCACATTCGCCATTCGCTGCCACATCAAAAACGGGATGTTGATGTTGAGGCCATATCCTTGCTCCGGATGACCAAGTAAATATAGCAGCACCAACCTATCCCACTGGATGCGTTTTGTACCAACAGTTGGCACAATGTTGTAGCAGACAATCAGAGAAAGAATGTGATACTCTGGCTTTAATTCCCTTGATTCCACAAACAACCTGTTTGTATATGTGCCCGGTTTGCAAAGAGCATCTGTCATGATTTCCCAATGTGATGCCGGCTGTACATGCCCTTGTATATACGGTAAACCCGTGGTACTCACATTTAAACCAAAAATCTCTCCAACTGTGTGAGGAGTAACTACCACGCGTATTCCCCGGACAGACATTTCAAAACGATAAGTCCCCGTCTCAGAATCTTCATGAGTAACATGCCCATGCATGTAGAATTCCCGAATCAACTCCACGCAGAAAGGGGCACGAGAAGGGATGCGACCGACAGGTTCGATCGGAGCTCGTAGAAGTAGGCGAGCGAAGTCTGGAACTTCACGTGACAACTCACTGAAATTCACATGGCGCTCTGCGTGACATGCCTTGCCTGCATAAGCCTTTTGTCGTTTGGAGGAAACAACTTCAGCTTATGTAGCTCGTTTTGTACGACGCTCCGCTGAACTTGGTTCGCGTATAACCGGACCACCGGTGCTCCGACGAGGTGGAGAATGAGCTCTCCCCCTATGAGTGGAACCCTCAGGAGCTTTCCCCTTGCCACGATCAGTTTGCTCTTCCGGAGCATATTCCGAACCCTCCGATTCGGTGCTTGTAGTGTCTTCCTCAAGACGTGTCCTTTTGGTGACACGTTTCTTGCCACGACCACGACCCCGGCTTCCACCGGCAGCCATTAGCATCATGAGAACAAGAATAATGGAAAATGCCATGTTTCCTATGCAACAAAGCACAAAAAAAAAATGAAGATCAAGATCACATTGTTATGGAACATCTGAAGAGCTTACCAATCATTAAAACATGCATCAAAACATCATATACATTAATTTCAGTAGTTTTGTTTCAACAAAAATGATGTTCTAACAAAAACCCTAAAAATACCTCAAAAACATGCTATAGAACATAGATCAAAGATAAAAATCATGTTATTCTCGGATCTAAGTATACTAGAACAAAGCTTGCATGTATCTAAACTCATTTCAAGCATAAACCCTCAAGAAATTTCAGTAAAAACAGAGATCAAGCTTCAACCCATCACAAACAATGTAAAAACATGTAAAAACTAGGGTTTCGAGAGTAAAACCAGATTAAAGATGATAGACTTACAAATCCAAGGTGAAAAATCACAGATCTGGAGGAGAATCACGGTAGGAAGCTCTTAGAGAGAGAAAGAGAGAGTTTTGAAAAACTTTGATTGTGTTTTAGAAAAACCACATACCGGAATATAAAACAAATTCCGCAGGCGCATACCGGTATGCGATACCGTATACCGGTATCCAATGAATTTTTTTTTAAAAAAAACAGTTCTCGGTTTTGAAACGCAGAAAACCATTGTATACCGGTATTCCTTACACGTACAGGTATACAGAGAGAAAAAAAACACTGTTTATGCCCTTTTTCATAAAAAATTCACATATAAAAGATTCATCCCTTGATAATTTCACGAAAATTAAACATTTTTAACCCAAAATTATCACGATGCAAATACAATAGTGTAAGATTTCATTAATCACATATAAATCAAAATCAAGTCATCACTAATAGTCTGTAGACTTAAATTCTATCAAGATGTAACCGGTTCTTGAAAGTGACTTAAGACATTCATCAAAAAGACAATTGTTTGTCGCACAAACATTCAAATTTTGAGATAAACTTTAATCATAGGGGGGTGGCTCTTTGAGCATCTTACTTGTATGAGGACCACCTTATAGCTCCAAAAAAAAAGTAAACAAGTTTCCATTGCAAGCTTTTGCAATTATATATATATATATATTTTTTCGGATATGCAATTCAATTCATGTGGTAGCTGCACACACTAACCGGACGACCGGGGTGGTAGCTCTTTCCTCCATGTGGTGGTAGTTTTCACACTCCTTTAAAGAATGTAACTCTTTCCACATCTTACAAGCATATTAGTAATATTTATATTATAATACTCCCCCTTACATTAGCAATCTCTTAATTGAAAGTGCATGTGACAAATTAGAGTCTGTAAGAGAATGACTATCCATCAAATTTAACACCCACAACCGAGATAGATTAAGCTTCTAGAGATTATACATGATTACTCAAATTTGATGAATATAATATTATGAAATCTCACAATATAGTATTTCCAAAGATAATAAAGATGGAGTAAAATAGATAATTAATGTGAGATTAAAAGGAGTGAATGAATGTGAATCAATTAACATCAAGGGCAATGATTAATGTTGAATAAAACACAAGTCGTCAAAAACCTTGAAGCATTAAAACCAACAATAGCAAATTATGTCAAAAAGCAATGATCAAATAAGATATGCAATTAATATGGATCAATGCAATATTTCAAAAATATTAATGCTTAAGACATGGAAAGATATCACCTTTCCGAACCCAAACTTGTCGGATTCTCGGTTGACTTGGTTTGTTAGAATTGAACACCGTTTGCTTCGATTCTTGTTCAACCCTTGGTCTCCACATTAAATTCCCCTTTTGTTGTGGTTTAGACTTTAGGTTGATCTTCGCATTTTGACCCGTTTGAATTTGCTTTTGAGTCCTCGGAAGTTGTCGGATTGTTGATGATGCCATTTTCTTTTCACTTCTAGAACAAAACCTTTTGATGTGTCCTTGAATCCCACATTGATGGCATACTTTCTCCTTTAATTTTGATGGAGTTTTAAATGCTGAAATTCCACTCTTCTTAACATGAGTTCTTTCATATCCGACTCCAATTTTGTTTGTTTGACCAAGTCCTAGCATGTTATCAAGCTTCTTTGATCCGGAGGAGAATTTTTGAATATCGGATTTAAGTTGATGGACTTGTTTGGTCAAAACTTGGTTGGAAGCAAAAATTTTCTTGTATTGTAGTTCGAGAAACCCAACCTTTTCTTGATTCGTTTTGATCGATACCTCCGCTTGGTCTAGCTTCTCTTGGAGGATCTTATTGTTAGTCAACATATGTTCCCTTTCCTCCGCAAGAGCTTTAGATGACTCTTTCAATTTATTATTTTCTCCTTCAAGCTCAAGTAAACGTCTTCTTAGCTTCTTGTTAAGTTTAGCCATCTTTTTCGATTCCACAAATAATTGATTATAGGCTTCGGCCAAACTTTCATCACCCGACTCCCCCTCACTTGTGCCATTGTCGCTCGATGTATCTTGCACAGAAGAAGAGTCAAAGGGGTTAGTTATAATAGATGATAAACAAAAAGTAGAGGGAGAAGGAGAAACATGTGAAGAAAATGCAATCGCATCATTGGTTTCTTTTTCATTAGAACTCGAGTCATTTGAGGTAGAATCATCCCAAGTTTTAGCTTGTAAGGCCTTCTTATCATAGGATTTCTTCGAGGGACAATTCGTGGCGATATGACCATAGCCTCGGCATTTGTAGCACCGGATTTCTCCCTCAAACTCATCATTTTCCTTAGACGATTATCCAAGCTTCTTCTCTTTAGAGGATTTGGAATGTGAAAATCCGTTAGAAGAAGGCTTTCGATTGGAGGATGAAGCTTGAATGTTGTGGTTCTTCCTAAACTTCCGACGAAACTTCTTAGTAAGAAGTGCCAGTTGACGTTCAAAGTTTTCAAGAGAGACTTCATCGTCAGATTCGGTATCCTCGTCTTCCTCTTTTGTTGAATTAAGTGCAACACCTGTACTTTTAGAGAAAGACTTGGAAGAAGATTGATTAGTAGGAAAAGTCATTTCATAAGTTTGTAAAGCACCTACTAATTCATCAACTTTCATATCATCCGGATGATGATCGTTTTAATAGCCGCGACTTTCGCCCTAAAGCGCTCCGGAAGTGTTCGAAGGATTTTTTCTAACGACTTTAGATTCGGGAATTTTCTCTCCCAAGTTAGCACAAGTATTAATGATATCTTGGAGTCTAGTAAAATAATCAGTAAAAGATTCATGCTCCTCCATTCGAATAGAATCGAATTGACTCGTAAGCATCTGGAGCTTTTGAACTTTTACTAGACTTGTACCCTCATGTGTAACTTGTAGGGTATCCCAAATCTCTTTTGCCGTTTCACACGCCGAAACGCGTGAAAACTCAGTTTGAGTTAGGGCATTAAATAAAGCATTTATTCCCTTACCATTAAAAGAGGATAAATCAATTTCATCCTTCGACCACTTATTCCGTGGCTTAGGTACAGTCGCGTTATTAACCACTTCGGTTGGATGTTTCCATCCAAGTTCAATGGTTTGCCATACTCGCTCATCAATTACGATGAGGAAGGCTCTCATCCGGACTTTCCAATAGGCGTAGTTGGTTCCATCAAATAAAGGTGGCCTAAATATATTACCTCCTTCACCCATTATGAAAGATATGGCCTAGATCCCTCTCTGATACCAATTGTAAGATAGGGGGTGCCCTAGGATCTATCTAGATACTATCAATCACCTAGAGGGGGGGTGAATAGGTGTATAAATAAAAATCACAAATCTCAATGCAATAAAGTAATGCGGAAAATAAAATCAGCACACCGAGATTTACGTGGGAAACTCCACTTTGGAGAAAAACCCACGGGACCAACACGCGAAAAACAATCCACTAAGATTAAAGAATTACAAGGTGATTACCGACTCCACGGACTTAACCTCTCCTTCGTCTTTAGCGGATCTCGCGCACCAACGGCTGCCCACGCCTTATGTTCGAATCCACGAACGCCACGCCTCGAATCCACGAGACGCCTCGCTTCGAATCCACGAAGCCTTCACGATCCGAATCCACGAACCGTCTTTGACACGTCGAATCCACGACGCCAATGGGAACAGGAACTCAGGTTTATACTGGTGATTCCTTGCTTAGAATTTCATTAAGAACCAGAAGAAAAAAGTTCTAAGCAAGAAGGAGATCAATTCGACATATGAAATAGAAATTAAAACTATCTCGAATTGACCTCGGAGGCTATTTTGTGGGAAAAAGGTTTAGAACGAAAATCCTAGCCTCTAGGGTTTCTCTCTCACGAATTCTGAGTTGTTCCATGTCAAAGAGAACCCCCATAGGTTATTTATAGGTGTTGGAATCAAATAGAGTCGGATTAGATCGAAACATACCAAATCTGGCACTGTATACCGGTATACGAAGGTAGATACCGGAATGCGATGACGGAACAGAAACATTACGCAACGACATTCCGGTACTAAACACTTCAGTACCGGTATACTTTGAATCAGTACCGGTACTAAATGGACATACCGGTATACAGTTCAAAAACCAGTTTTTCAACAATCTGTTTTGAGGAACTTCAACTTGGATTCCGGAATACAATTGTAAAAATCAATTTTTTCAAAAAGGAAAAACTTTAGACTCCGGAATTCAAAACAAAGAGTTTTAACAAAGATACTAAAGTTCCCAAAAACTCGTCTAATCCAATTTTAAATATAAACATGATTCCAATACCATAATTAACAATGAATCACCATATAAACAGTAAAACTTACCTTCACGTCGTGATTCAACATGTGAGTCAATGGTTCACTATGCTTGAAGTCTCGGATTCTTCTACATGTTCAAGTAGCACTCGACCTTCAAGACTCCGACTCAACAACTCACGAAATATGTCAATACAAAATCCGTAACATATCCAAATTCATCATGCTTAAGGTCCATTTTGTGGTGAACATCAACCCAATCACATTTGAATAAGACAATCTTAAAAGATCCATAATAATTTAATTCAATAATTGTCACGCCCCGGGGCCCCAGCGGAAGCCCACCCGGGCGCGTGCACAGACCCCGCCGTGTACACAAGGTGCCCAAGTGCACACAAGGCGTCAACAACAAGTATACAATAAAAGGAATAATAGTAGCAATCCTAACATTGTAATCAGAGCATAATAACAACTAGGTAAAGAAATAGTAATCCACAAGGAGTTATATACAAGATACAACAACAAGGAAAGTAAACTGATAACAGGTATAAAAAGTTACTACAATAGAGGTCCAAGACATAGGGGATCTCTACAAAATATAACCCAAGGAACGTCCACCTTTCAACACAAATACAAAAGAAAGGTGTCAACCTAAGCGACTAAGTCCCTCGAACGCTAGCTAGTCGCCACGCCCTTGCCTCGGTCCCTAGCCTCTCCCGCGGTGGAAGGCTCTGAAATAAAAACAACAAACCCCAGGGGATGAGAACTATTATTCAACAGTTCCCAGTGGGTAAGCCGCCGAGAGGAGCGGAATACACCACTAGGTCAGCTGAGGCAAAAGTAGGATTAGTAAATAAAAGCATAATTATAATAAAAAAAAGCGCTACACTACTATGCCTCTAAACATTATGTTATAAAACATGTAAATGTTCTAGTTCAAACACATGTGTGTATAAGTCATCTCTAACCTACACATGTTCAAGTATTATGACCTCACTACATGTCAAGTTTTATTACTACATGTATATCTTGGTCCCAACTACAAGTATGAAACGTATGACTTGGTTACATCTACATGTATATCATGTTCACTACTTATATGAAACCGTTATTTTCCAATCATCATGAGCATAGGTTTACTACCACTATGGTTGCTAATACTAGTAGTGACTAATATGAACGTCCAACTACAATGAATGCATCCAAATGATGTCAAGCTAAGTAATGCCACACGACATCAACTCACTACTATATCCATCTACTACACATATATGCATCAACCGAATGTAGTGTACTATGTCAAGTTTACTTAGCTTTCACCCAATTAGCGAGGGGACTTACACGTGGTAACGTCCCGGCTTGTGCCGTGCCTAATGGCCCCGTGGTAGTCAACATTCCCCTACAAGGAATAAGCCCTACGGGCCCTACCCACGGCAGTCCACTTCGGCGCCCCAATCCCGCACGAGCGAGCATCCTGCGTCGCAAAGGCTAACTACGGAGTGCCGGCTTGTAGGGAGCGACCTTCAAGAGCATGTGCGAATAAGCACAATGACAAACAAGCGCAGATCATAAGTATCGTATCCAAGGACAACAAGTCCCAGTCATCATGTCTAAAATATGGAATCACAACATCGGCTCGAGGTCGGAACCATAACACACAAGTCGCATTGTTCTCAAATTACTCGTTGATATGTCTCGACCAATATGTAACATGTCTCTAACATGGAATGCCAACTCGTGACCAAAGGGTCTAGTGCTATGTCATAATATCAACTTGTTATTCGCCTAAGTAATATGCAATGTACTTAGTTTCACAAGTCAAGAGTTTGTCACAAATCATATTCATTGCTACCACTAGCCAATATACAAAGCATGATGTATGAACCTCATAGTTCACTAATCATCTAGTACCCCATATGTTATTTAATCATTCATGCATGCATTTCTACATGTACATAAGGTGGAATGCCATCCTACAATAGCCATTTATAAATGCACTATGTGTATAAACAACTATGATCCCTACTACATAGGGTATATTTTACTCACATGTAATACATGCATATTATTCATTCCAAAAATTCTATCATGTCCCTAATATCATGAATATGCATCAATTTAAGCTTTTAAGCATAAAGAAGACATAGGGGGAGTTCACCCATTTCGGTGAGGTCAAACCCACCAGAACACCTTCGAGACCTCGCAGTACCTCGAAACGAAATTGCCCAGCTAAAATCTAACACCCTAAAGACAATTTCTAGGGGGTTACAAGTGTCGAACGAACACTAGACGAAAATCACCAAAAATTATGGGTTAAAAGTGTGGAAAATACCTTAGAGCAATTAGATCTTGTTCTAAGTTCAAATTGGGGTTAGAAAGCTTCACTTCCAACCTACATCAACATTCTACACCCATCAATTTAACCCCAAAGCCTCACAAAAGGAAAACCCCAAATTGAAACCCTAGTTTCATCTATACTAGGTTTTCTCATGAAATATCTATAAAATCCACAACTAGAAATCACAAGAGAGTTACTCACCTTCTCAAGAGCTCCAAACTAAGCCCAAAGGAGCTAGGGTTGGAGATTTATCCTCAATCAAGTTCTCTTCTTCTCATCCAAGTTTCCCTCAAGGTCCAAGGTGCAAGCTTCAAGGTGGAGGAGAGGAGAAAAGAGATCAAACCCATGGATTTCATGGTTGGAAGTTGGAAATCTAGAGAGAGAAAGAGGAAGAATCCTACCTCTTCTTCTTCTAAGTCCCAGCACAAAAGAGGCTGTGAGGGGGGTGAGGGCTACCATATACATGATGTAACAATTGCACCTAAACCCCTCCAACACCCAAAATTGCAATCAGCTCGAAAAACTGATTCTGCAGCACTGCATTCCGGAATCAGCCCCAAAATCCGCAAAACCCGAGCCTCAGTCAAAAACAGATTTTTATACAGCATTCCGGAATCCCAAAGTCCATTACGGAATAAATTAAATCTGTTCCGGAATCCGAAAGCACATTCCGGAATACAGTGCAAAATCTGCACCTTTTGCAGATTTCGCTCTCCAGAGTCCGTTTTCGCACTCTCCGAGTCCCGAAAACACTCCCAAGCTCACCAAACTCAATCCAAAACTCCAGAATAGTATAAAGCACTGTTCTCTCACTAGAACTCCGCAATTTGCTAAAGTTCAGTGTGCTACAATAATATCCTTCAACCACCGATAATAGTTTATGTCGTCTGCTTCTGAAGTACTAACAACACCGCTATTTTGGGTCTTTCTATTTTCTTCACGAGCTTTTGTATGAAATCTGAAACCGTTAATAATAAATCCACTAAATCTTCCTGCAAATTTGTTAGGGCCTCTAGCAAGGGCTAAAATTTCTTCTGAAATGGTTGAATCATCCATCATCATAACCTATAGCATAAAAAAATATTATTATATATTTTATTATTTTAAATAATATAACATATTTTGTGATATAAAATATATATACCTTGCCTTGTAACCATTCATGAAATCTCTCATTCACTAGCTTTTCTATCTCGGCTCCAGTGAGACGTGCATGACGGCGTCGTTTTCTTTTCTCCGAATCAATGAATTGTCTATATTTATATAAAATTACATTTTTCAATGGATATACAAGTTTTAAATATTAACAATGTAATAAGATAATTATGACTTACTGGCGAAAAGGCTCAAGGTCATCATAATAGCGAAGTACATAACGATGTGCTTTGACCCATGATTTTTCATCTAATAAATATTTCCAATCTTTCCAAAAGGAATACCAGCAGTAGAAAATAAATATCATCCTTCCGTTCCGTTTTTAGGTGGATCAGGATTCCGTATGGGTCGATTAAATCTTGTTTCAACGACATCTAAATATCATGAACAGAATGTTAAACATTCTTCAGCTATATAACCTTCAGCTATTGACCCTTCAGGATGAGATCTATTTCGAACATATGATTTCATTCGTAAAAGTTCCTACAATATTAAAAAATAGGCTAAATTACAGAAAACTCCCATGTCAAAACTCGATTTTTCACTTTCCCCCCTATCATTCAAGAACCTACATTTTGCCCCCTCGAAAAATGAGAAATGTTCACAGGGGGGTACAGTGTGACAAAATGACGAAATTACCCTCATCTTCTTCGTCTTCTCCCCCAGCCTACAGAACCCGCACCTTTGCCGGCGCCTTTCTCGACCCCAGCCGCGGTACCATTTCCTCACATGCTCCTCCAGCATACTTGCGGCCCTTTTATTTCGCCGACTCTAGGGGGGAAATCGTGGTGGTATGGGTGGAGAGGTGGGCGAGAGCAAGGGTAAGGCGGCAGAGGAAGCCAAGGACGTGAATCTGGGCACGGATAGCGCGAAGGCGAGGCCGAGAGCGAGGCGGCGGAGTCGGGCGAGGCGGTGCAGCCGAAGATATTGGAGAGGAAGGAGGAGGAAGGAGAAAGAAGATGAGGATTTTCAGGGTTATTTTGGGTATAAAAAATATGAGATAAAAGGAACCCTAACAGAATGATGACGGCGGGGTCCAAAGTGAACATTTTTTTATTTTTTGAGGGGGCAAAGTGTAGGTTTTTGAATGACATGGGGAAAGTGAAAAAGCGGGTATTGATAGGGGCTTTTCTGTAATTTAGCCTAAAAAATAAGAACGTAAAGGTAGGGTATAGTTTTGCAAGTCATAAGTAGATAGAAAATAAATAGTAAATTATCATTTACCTCTCCGATGAATACATCCATCTATATTGTACCGGTCCACCGAGTTTTGTCTCCTCTACTAAATGAACCATTAAGTGAACCATAATGGTAAAAAATGAGGGTAAAAAGATTCTTTCCATCTGGCAAAGTGTAAATATAATACGAGATTGTATGTTGTTAAGCTCATTCACATCCAACACCTTCGAACATAATGATTTAAAAAAATTGGCCGAATCAATTGCTATTAAGGTCACTTCCTTTGATGGACTACAACCTTTTAATGCCAATGGTAGTAGATCCTCAATCAAAATATGGCAATCATGACTCTTAAGACCACTAATTTTACACTCACCAACATTCACACATCGTGAAATATTAGAGGCATAACCATCAGATGTTTTAATATCCTTGAAAACTTGACAAAGAATTCTTTTTTTTTTTTTGGACATCATGAAGCAAGCTGGAGGTAATCTTGTCTTCCCATTTGCGAGCAACTCAGGATGCAGTTCAGGTCTAATGCCCATTTCTACTAAATCAAGTCGCGCTTTTGGATTGTCTTTTGTTTTTTTTATCAAAATTCAACAAAGTGCCAATAAAATTATCAAACTCATTTTTTTCAATGTGCATCACATCTAGATTATGACGCAATAAGTTATATTGCCAATATAATAATTCAAAAAAAATACTTTTCTTTTTCCACCACCTCAAAGCACCGCTAGGTTCTGACATAGAAATGAAATCGTTCGATGTTGCGTTGTCATTTCTCATTTGCCTCTTCTTTTTGAATCTTTTACTATTTGTTCCTTGATTATTTCCTTTTGGTGGTTTACCAAATTTGAATTGCATGCCATCCATTTGTCTCAATATATCAACTCCATTTATCTAAACAGGTGCATAACTTACTTCCTCGGTACCGTCAAAGAAATCTTTCTGAGAACGAAATATATGCCCCTCAGGTAACCAACGACGATGACCCATATAACAATACTTCCCTCCATGGCGTAACCACTTAGAATGTGTTTGCTCGGCACAACAAGGACATGCAAACTTTCCTTTTGTACTCCAACCAGACAAAATTTCGTATGTAGGAAAGTCATTTATGGTCCACAGTAATGCAGCTCGCATATGAAAAAAAAAATTGTTTGAAGCGTGATATGTTTCTACGCCCTCCCACAATTCTTGTAACTCCTCAATTAGAGGCTGCATAAAAACATCAATATCATTTCCAGTACACTTTTCACCTAGAATAATCATTGATAAGATAAAAGAGGATTGTTTCATACAAATACAAGGAGGTAAATTATATATAATCAACACAACCGGCCATGTACTATAAGTGGTACTCATTGTTCTAAATGGGTTGAACCCGTCGCTACAAAGAGCAAGCCTTACATTGCGAGAATCAGAGGAGAAATCTACAAATCGTTCATCGAATGCCTTCCACGCTTCACCATCTGCAGGATGTCTTAACAACCCATCCTTCTTACGACCCTCCTCATGCCATCTCATATCTTTTGATATTTTTGTAGAGGCATAAAGCTTTTGTAGTCTTGGTATAAGAGGAAAATATTGTAAAACTTTTGCTAGAATCTTTCTACTTTATTTTGGTATGGTAGATATGCCAGAAGTGTTTTCTTCATTGTTTGAAATATGTTCCTTTTCCATATAATTTTTTTTCCAACGAGAAGATCCACGAACATCGCACACTTCCTGATTTCCTTTATCACCGGGAAACAACATACAATCATTTGGACAACAATGAATTTTCTCATAATTTAGACCTAAGATCTTAATAATTTTTTTTGTTTCATATGATGAACGAGGTAATGAAGTACCTTCAGAAAATGCATCAACTAGTAACTCAAGTAACATGCTAAACGACTCTCTTGACCACCTATTTAGACACTTTAAGTGGAACAAATGGAGTATAAACGATAGTTTTGAAAATATCTTGCATCCAGGATATAATTCTTCATTTGCATCTTTTAACAACTTATGAAATTTATGATTATGACAATTAGCTTCTTGACTAGGCTGTTCCACATGAGGTTCTACTGTCGCTTGTTGTGGGTCCACCATTTCATCAAATTCATTCATGGGTATTTCTGTTTCATTGCTTGTTGCACCAATAAGACCAACAGTATCACGTAAAAGTCCATGTACATCATCAAACCTTCCAAAATTTTGGGTTATAGGATTATACTCTTGCACATGCGACACTTCTTGCATAGGTTGAGAAATTGAAGTACTATCGACGTTATTAATTGAGGAAGTTAATGATAAAGATTCCTCTCCGTGGCAAACCCATCTTGTATATTCTCTTAGAAAGTCATCACATATCAAGTGTATTTTTGCATCCTCATAAGTTTGTAACGAACAATTAACACAACGTATGCAAGGGTACAATATCTTGCCACTATATGATGCATTACAAAATGCAAATTCAAGAAATTGTGAGACTCCATTTTTATAATCATCACTATTTCTATGTTTTGTCACCCAACTCTTATCCATTATAGGAAAACAACTGAAAAAAAACAACAAAAGCTTTATTTAATACCAATGCATAGTTATGAAGCTAACGATTAACTTAGTGATAATAATTAACTTAATGATAATAAAACTAAAATATTAACAAAAGCTAAGAATAAAAAAGGGGTCGGATATAGTATAACTTACCTAATCTTCAAACAGAAGAAGAAGTAGAAGATGACCTCAACCGCAGCAGTCCCACAAGTGACTTCTTTCCTCACTTTTTCTTCATAATAGAAAACAAAACGTTTGCCCTGTAAATAAGAAGATCAATTCCATTGCATTAATTCAACTGAGTTGCATGAATATTGAATATAATCTACGTGTCTACAACGTGTTTTTCCAGGGGCTTCCTTTTGCTTTATTTCTATTGCCATCGACTTATTTCTTTGCACGAAAATACTTTTGAATTCAGCAGCTTGATCTAATTAATGGGCATGTGTCGTTTTGGTATTATCAGCAAATAAGAAATTACAGCCATGCAACATCAATGCATCTTTTCACTAAATAGACTCGGGACTCACTGGAGGTTAATTAAACGATCAAAGCAAAAGAACCAATTAATTGAATGAGATAAGAGTAACAAAATTTATCATACACAATACAATGAACAGAATGGGTAGCCGAATGTTAAGACATTGATGTCACGCCCCGTCGGGCCTTTAACACCAACTAGGTGGAAAGGATAACCGCATGGGCGCATGCCCCAGACCCGCCGAACGGATAGAGTTTCTTCTACCCGCCCAAGGCGTCACAACACAAGCATATCCATAAGGTTCCAACTAGGAACGGAGTACAAGAGTTGCACAAGAAAAGCATCAACATAAAGAAGATCTACTTCTATTACATCACATTTGCACATTTATACATGCCCAAATTTTCTTTTCTTTCATTTCCATTCCATACATCATGTTTCAAAATTATGGAATATACAAGTTACATATATTTAATGAAAACCCCTACACTATCAATGTCCAAGACTAGGGGTACAACTCTATATATCACCAAAATGAAAGGGCCGCTATCTAGAGAGCCAAACCCTTGCCTCGCTCCGCCGCCTCACTCGCGGAAGGACCTGAAAAACGTGGGGTGAGAACTATAAACATAGTTCCTAGTGGGTAAGGCCACCCAAGAGAGAAGCTCGACCCACCAGGTCCAAAGAAACACCATATGCATAAGTTAGATCACAAATAACTATGCAACAAATATTTACATGCTTGTAAATAAACATAAAGGATGCAACCAAATAAAATGTCCATTTTTATTTTCTCCTAGGTTCATCCTATATTTCACATTGACCAAGTTCAACTACTTGTCATTAACTTATGGTTTCAGAATCGCCGCATCACCATAATAATTCCAACGTCCAAGGAGTAAAATCGTCACCTCCGTCTTCGGGTAGTGAAATCGTCGCATACCCGGGATAGCGAAATCGTCGCATACCCCATTTCAACACCGCCATCACGTGGCACGGGTAGCGAAATCGTCGCATACCCAGGATAGCGAAATCGTCGCACATCTTACTTTGTCACCGCCAACTCATGGCACGGGTAGCGAAATCGTCGCATACCCGGGATAGCGAAATCGTCGCACATCCCAAACCGTCACCGCCAACTCCTGGCACGGATAGCAAAATCGTCGCATACCCGGGATAGCGAAATCGTCGCACATCCCAATCCGTCACCGCCAACTCATGGCACGGGTAGCGAAATCGTCGCATACCCGGGATAGCGAAATCGTCGCACATCCCAATCCGTCACCGCCAACTCATGGCACGGGTAGCGAAATCGTCGCATACCCGGGATAGCGAAATCGTCGCATACCCCATTGTTCACATTTTGCACTTACCAACCCAAGCCCAATGGCCCTAGGTTCAAGTCACTAAGTCCCACCTATGTTCAATAACACTAGGTTTACTTTACATTCTCAACCTAGGTTCCATGACTCTAGGTTTCAATTCTCATGTCCAACCTATGTTCCATGACACTAGGTTCCAATTCTCCTGTCCAACCTATGTTCCATGACACTAGGTTCCAATTCTCATGTCCAATCTATGTTCAATGACACTAGATTCCGATTCATACATGAAATCACATAACAAGTATAGATAATAGAAATATACTTGAATTCTTTAACATGCAAGAGGAGCTTATGGCTCTATCTATCATGATTCTCATTTTGCCAACATGCAAGTTCTAGGGTTCACATTACACACCATTTTATCTTTAAATGGTTATTTACCCTAGACATGGAAGTGACCTAATCACTTCGGTAAACACAAACCCACCTCAAGAGCTTCCAAATTCTCGAATTCTTTGAGCTCCTAGGTCTCCAAGCCTTAAGTTCTTGCTTCAACCCAAGCTTCTACAAGAAAATGGTTCGTTACTCATTACGAACCCATAAATCAACTCAATACTTGAAATCATTTGTTCCAACATGATTTCCTATGCCTCAATTGTAATTCCCGAAGGTTCAAATATTTTTAGAACTTCACATGGCAAAAACTCTCATTTCACCTAGGTTTCACATGCATGGATGTAGAACCTCAAAATCTCTTGGCCAATCTCCACGTTTTGTGGTTTAGATTGCCTAGGATTTCAAAAAACCTCAAAATACTAGATCAATTCCAAGGTTTGA
Source organism: Puya raimondii (assembly GCA_016920855.1). Taxonomy (NCBI): domain Eukaryota; kingdom Viridiplantae; phylum Streptophyta; class Magnoliopsida; order Poales; family Bromeliaceae; genus Puya; species Puya raimondii. Next base: position 20,817,471 of record JABWPP010000050.1, on the reverse strand, counting down.
ACCCAAAACATGAGGAACTCACCTTAGCCACGAGTTCCCCAAGCTTCTACTTGCACCAAGAAGCCTCTTCTCCCATTTGGAAGTCTTTTCCAAGCTCAATCCACTCCTTTCTCCAAGTTTTGGAGAGATCTCTAGAGAGAGAAAGTGAGAGAGGTGGAGAGGAGAAGTAGAAGAGGAAGAAGACTGAGGAAGGAAGGTGTCCCTGCCTTTCTAACACTCCCTCGTATGTGAAAAGACCATTTTGCCCCTCTCACTATTCAACACTAACAACCATCCAAAGCTGGCATTTCGCAACATTGCATACCGGTATTCGCATTGGCATACCGGTATACGGGTGTTAGTTCCGGTATACTACGGGGAATTCCGTAAAACTCGAGAGCTGGGTTCTAGGATTCAGCCCTCACATTCCGGTATACCACACTCCATACCGGTACTAATCACTTCAGTACCGGTATGGACATCTTCATACCGGAATCCACTGCAGACTTCACAAGTTCAGCAGTTTTAACTTTTTGAAGTCCGTTTTCGCGCCTCATTTGCGCCGAAAATACTTCGCACAAGCCCCAAACTTGGCCGAAGCCACACACATAGCCTCTCATGCTATTTTTCCACCGAAACTCCACAATTTGTAGAAGTTCGGTACGACGCACTGAAATTCAGTGTACTACATTCCTTCCCTCTTAAAGAGAGTTTCGGTCGCGAAACTAAATCATACCTCAACTGGACTCAGCGAAGAGGTAAGGGAACCGCTCCCTCATTGAGCTTTCCAATTCCCACGTAGCTTCGCGCTCACCGTGATTTGTCCATTGTACCTTTACATAAGGAATTTCACGGTTCCTCAAATTTTTCGCCTCGTGATCCATGATACACAAGGGAAATTCCTCATAAGTCATATCCTCATGAAGCTCCATAGGCACATACTCGAGGACGTGCGTTGGATCATACAGATACTTGCGGAGCGTCGATACATGGAACACATTGTGTATCCCCGCAAGTTTTGGCGGCAATGCTAGCCGATATGCCAAAGATCCCACATGCTCCAAAACCTCATACGATCCAATGTAACGGGGACTCAACTTATCCCGAACACCAAATCGCTTTACCCCTCTCATGGGCGATACCTTCAAGAAGACGCGATCTCCTACCGCGAATTCCAAATCTCGTCGACGCCTATCCGCATAGCTCTTTTGCCTGGATTGCGCCGTCGATAAACGTTCCCGTGCCAAGCGGACCTTTTCCTCTGCTTCACGCAACACATCCGGTCCTAAGACCCTTCTTTCGCCGACCTCGCTCCAATGGATAGGAGAGCGGCATTTTCTTCCATACAAGGCCTCAAACGGTGCCATACCAATGCTAGATTGATAGCTATTATTATAAGCGAATTCAGCTATCGGCAAATGAGTAGGCCATGCACCCTTGAAGTCCAATACGCACGCTCGTAGCATATTCTCCAAAATCTGAATTGTCCTTTCCGATTGACCGTCAGTTTGAGGATGAAATGCTGAACTAAAATCGAGCCGTGTACCCAAAGCTTCTTGCAAGCTTTTCCAAAAATGCGACGTAAAACCGGGATCTCGATCTGAAACTATCGAGGTCGGGACCCCGTGCAACCGCATAATCTCGTCCAGGTAGACTTGTGCTAACTTGTCTCCCGACCAAGTGGTGTGGATTGGCAAAAAGTGTGCCGACTTGGTTAATCGATCCACCACCACCCATATCGCGTCGTTGCCACCAAGCGATCGAGGTAAGCCCACAATAAAGTCCATTGCGATATTCTCCCACTTCCAAACTGGAATGGGCAACCCTTGCAACTTCCCGGCTGGAAAGCGACGCTCGGTCTTCACCTGTTGGCATACTAGACATTGTGCCACGAAGTGTCCAACATCAAGTTTCATTCCCGGCCACCAATAATGCAATTTAAGATCCTTGTACATTTTGGTGCCGCCCGGGTGAATCGCATAGGGAGAAGTGCGAGCTTATTTCAAGATCTCCCTACGAATGTCCTCGACTTTAGGCACGCACAATCGATTTCGGAATCGAATGGCACCCTTCGAGTCCACATGAAAATCACCGGCGCGCCCGCTCTCGATAGCACTCCGCACCCTTTGGAGCTCCGGATCACCGGATTGCTTTTCTTTTATTTGCTCCAATAAGGTCGGCCACACCTCGAGATTCATGAGTCTAGCGGGGACGCCCGGGGCCACGACTTCCAAGTCAAATCGGCGCATTTTCTTGATCAACGGCATTTGTCCCGTCATCTCAATTGCGAAGTTGTCCACGGATTTCCTACTGAGCGCATCGGCCACCACATTGGCTCTACCGGGGTGGTACAAGATGGTTAAGTCGTAATCCTTTATCAACTCCAACCATCTCCGCTGCCTCAAGTTCAACTCCTTTTGAGTGAATAAATACGTTAAGCTTTTATGATCCGTGTACACCTCACAATGTTCCCCGTACAAGTAGTATCTCCATAACTTAAACGCGAAGACCACCGCTGCAAGCTCTAGGTCGTGGGTGGGGTAATTTTGTTCATAGCTCTTCAGCTGACGAGAGGCATATGCTATCACCTGTCCTCTTTGCATAAGCACACACCCAAGACCACGCCGTGATGCATCACTATACACCACAAAGCCCTCCCCCGCAATCGGCAAGGCGAGAACCGGAGCCGAAGTCAACCTTTTCTTTAGCTCCTTAAAGCTTTGGTCGCATTCCTCGCTCTAAACATATTTGGCTCCCTTGCGGGTAAGACGCGTTAGTGGACCGGAGATTTTTGAAAATCCCTCCATGAACCGCCGATAGTACCCCGCAAGACCCAAAAAGCTTCGTACTTCCATGACATTGGTCGGGCGAGGCCAATCCTTGATTGCCTCAACTTTCATAGGGTCCACCGATACTCCTCCCGCGGAAATCACATGACCCAAGAAAGCGACCTCACGAATCCAAAATTCGCACTTCTTTAACTTGGCGAACAACTTGTTCTTTCGAAGAACTTGAAGCACAATCCTTAGGTGCTCTTTATGTTCCTCTTCACTCCGAGAGTAGATAAGAATATCATCTATGAACACCACCACAAATCGATCTAATAGTGGTTGGAACACACGGTTCATTAAATCCATGAACGCCGCCGAGGCATTGGTAAGCTCGAAAGGCATAACCGTGAATTCATAATGTCCATACCGCGTCCTAAACGCGGTCTTGTGCACATCATCCGGTTTAATCTTCAATTGGTGGTAACCGGATTGCAAATCAATCTTTGAATACACCCGAGACCCTTGCAACTGATCGAATAAGTCATCAATTCCGGGTAACGGGTACTTATTCTTGACGGTCACTTTATTCAACTCGCGGTAATCCACACATAACCGCAGCGAACCGTCATTTTTCCGCACAAATAGAACAGGGGCTCCCCAAGGTGACACACTTGGCTTTACGAAACCCTTGTCCATCAAATCTTGTAATTGTGCTTTCAATTCCTTTAGCTCCGCGGGTGCCATCCTGTACGGGGCCTTAGAAATCGGCGCCGTACCCGGGAGCAAATCGATCACGAATTCTATTTCCCGATCCGGTGGCATTCCGGGTAACTCCGCCGGAAATACATCAGGAAACTCTTGGACTACAGGAATGTCCTCGAGTCCCAATACCTCCTTTCGGTTATCCACTACCATCGCTAAGTAAGCGATGCAACCACTAGCAATGAGCTTTCTTGCTTGCGACGTGGACACTATTGACGCAAAGAGCGAACTCTTGCACCCACGGTACACAAACTTCTTGTGCCCGGGTTCTTTAAACCTCACTATCCGGCTCTCACAATCAATAGTAGCGTGATATCTCGAGAGCCAATCCATTCCTAGGATCAAATCATACTCATTCATTCGATTTAACACCAGCAAATCAGCTGGCATGATCCAGTTTTCAACCCTCACTGGACAATCTACACACGCGTGATGTACACAAAAGGTGTGTTCAGGTACTTGCACAGTTCTTGCATGCGTGGCTTCTATAATTTTTATTCCGTGTGCAATAGCAAATGATCGAGCAATGGATGAATGCGATGCTCCAGTATCAAACAAAGCTCTACATCGAATGCCTTTAATTAATACGATACATGCCACGATATCCTCCTGGGCAGAAGGCTCCTCCACCTGTGAGACGAACACCCGTCCATTGGGTGCCGGCCGCTGTCCGGTCGTAGCCCGCGCACGAAGCAGTCGACCTTGTCCAACTCTCCACGGACAACGTGCGGTATACAATTAATGATGTACGAGAACTCCCTCTCGTACTCACGCACGGTGCGGTTCCCTTGCTTCAACTTCCGGAACCTTTCTTGGAGTTTCCTTTTCTCACTATCGGGGAAGTAGGCGGCAAACACCATACCCCGAAACTCCTCCCACGTCGGTGGCGGAAGGCTAGAGAGTCGATCACGCCTGACTCCCTTCCACCACACCTTCGCCGATCGCTCTAAACAATAAACGGCGAGGTGCACCTTGTCCCTCTCCAAGGTATATAGGTCCTCGAAGAGCGTCTCCATTGCGTCGATCCACGTCTCCACATCCCATGGATCCACATTCTCCCCGTTGAAGATAGGCGGGTTGAACTTCTTGAACCTCATGAGAGCCGAAAGTGCGCGCTCTCGTTCCGCATCCTCCGCCGCGGAGTCGGGCATAGGAGCACCCGACCCATCGGCTACAGTCGGTGGTGCCGGTGGCGCCACAGCCGGCGCCGGTGTCACCTCCTCGGCCGGTGTCGAAGCAGAGGCCGGAGGCGCTCCTAATCTCTCCTCCCTAATCGCAGCCGCTTGCTGCGCCATCTCGTCTTGGAGCTTTTTAATTTGCTCCTCCTGTCGCTGCATGGTCTCGGCCTGTCGCCGAACCACGCCCATCAACTCGGTCAACTGATTATGAAGACCCGAGTTCTCACCCTCCCCGAGTTGTTCGAGAGCCGCGCTCGATCCTCCGAGCCCAGCCCTCGTAGGAGGCCGTCCACATACCATTATCTCCTGAAAACACTACGACTTTGGTCATTTCATGACATTCAAAGTCATTTGCAACATAACATTTTACGAAAATAAACGTGAACCCAATCTAGGCGAAAGTCACACAAGGGTTCTTATTCCCCTCACTTGATTTCATGTTGTCGGCCGCCAACATGAACACTCTTGGTGAAGAATAAGGCACACCTCGAATCTACCTCTATTTCCAACTAGAGGTATAAGGACATAACCCAATCACTTATCTTTCGCCACATCAAAGATCTCGTCACTCACGAGCCTACACTCCTAGGGTCTTTTCCATCCTAGGGTTTCTTAGGTCCACCTAGACCGTTTCTACGCTCTGATACCACCTCAGTCTGTCACGCCCCGTCGGGCCTTTAACACCAACTAGGTGGAAAGGATAACCGCACGGGCGCATGCCCCAGACCCGCCGAACGGATAGAGTTTCTTCTACCCGCCCAAGGCGTCACAACACAAGCATATCCACAAGGTTCCAACTAGGAACGGAGTACAAGAGTTGCACAAGAAAAGCATCAACATAAAGAAGATCTACTTCTATTACATCACATTTGCACATTTATACATGCCCAAATTTTTTTTCTTTCATTTCCATTCCATACATCATGTTCTAAAATTATGGAATATAAATGTTACATACATTTAATGAAAATCCCTATACTATCAATGTCCAAGGCTAGGGGTACAACTCTATGTACCACCAAAATGAAAGGGCCGCTATCTAGAGAGCCAAACCCTTGCCTCGCTCCGCCGCCTCACTCGCGGAAGGACCTGAAAAATGTGGGGTGAGAACTATAAACATAGTTCCCAGTGGGTAAGGCCACCCAAGAGAGAAGCTCGACCCACCAGGTCCAAAGAAACACCATATGCATAAGTTAGATCACAAATAACTATGCAACAAATATTTACATGCTTGTAAATAAACATAAAGGATGCAACCAAATAAAATGTCCATTTTTATTTTCTCCTAGGTTCATCCTATATTTCACATTGACCAAGTTCAACTACTTGTCATTAACTTATGGTTTCGAAATCGCCGCATCACCATAATAATTCCAACGTCCAAGGAGTGAAATCGTCACTTCCGTCTTCGAGTAGCGAAATCGTCGCATACCCGGGATAGCGAAATCGTCGCATACCCCATTTCAACACCGCCATCACGTGGCATGGGTAGCAAAATCGTCGCATACCCGGGATAGCGAAATCGTCGCACATCCCACTTTGTCACCGCCAACTCATGGCACGAGTAGCGAAATCGTCGCATACCCGGGATAGCGATATCGTCGCACATCCCAATTCGTCACCGCCAACTCATGGCACGGGTAGCGAAATCGTCGCATACCCGGGATAGCGAAATCGTCGCACATCCCAATCCGTCACCGCCAACTCATGGCACGGGTAGCGAAATCGTCGCATACTCGGGATAGCGGAATCGTCGCACATCCCAATCCGTCACCGCCAACTCATGGCACGGGTAGCGAAATCGTCGCATACCCGGGATAGCGAAATCGTCGCATACCCCATTGTTCACATTTTACACTTGCCAACCCAAGTCCAATGGCCCTAGGTTCAAGTCACTAAGTCCCACCTATGTTCAATAACACTAGGTTTACTTTACATTCTCAACCTAGGTTCCATGACTCTAGGTTTTAATTCTCATGTCCAACCTATGTTCCATGACACTAGGTTCCAATTCTCATGTCCAACCTATGTTCCATGACACTAGGTTCCAATTCTCATGTCCAACCTATGCTCAATGACACTAGATTCCGATTCATACATGAAATCACATAACAAGTATAGATAATAGAAATATACTTGAATTATTTAACATGCAAGAGGAGCTCATGGCTCTATCTATCATGATTCTCATTTTGCCAACATGCAAGTTCTAGGGTTCACATTACACACCATTTTATCTTTAAATGGTTATTTACCCTAGACATGGAAGTGACCTAATCACTTCGGTAAATACAAACCCACCTCAAGAGCTTCCAAATTCTCGAATTCTTTGAGCTCCTAGGACTCCAAGCCTTGAGTTCTTGCTTCAACCCAAGCTTCTACAAGAAAATGGTTCGTTACTCATTACGAACCCATAAATCAACTCAATATTTGAAATCATTTGTTCCAACATGATTTCCTATGCCTCAATTGCAATTCCCGAAGGTTCAAATATTTTTAGAACTTCCCATGGCAAAAACCCTCATTTCACCTAGGTTTCACATGCATGCATGTAGAACCTCAAAATCTCTTCGCCAATCTTCACGTTTTGTGGTTTAGATTGCCTAGGATTTTCAAAAACCTCAAAATACTAGATCAATTCCAAGGTTTGAATCCAAAACATGAGGAACTCACCTTAGCCACGAGTTCCCCAAGCTTCTACTTGCACCAAGAAGCCTCTTCTCCCCTTTGGAAGTCTTTTCCAAGCTCAATCCACTCATTTCTCCAAGTTTTGGAGAGATCTCTAGAGAGAGAAAGTGAGAGAGGTGGAGAGGAGAAGTAGAGGAGGAAGAAGACTGAGGAAGGAGGGTGTCCCTGCCTTTCTAACACTCCCTCGCATGTGAAAAGACCATTTTGCCCCTCTCACTATTCAACACTAACAACCAGCCAAAGCTAGCATTTCGCAACACTACATACCGGTATTCGCATTGGCATACCGGTATACGGGTGTTAGTTCCGGTATACCACGAGGAATTCCGCAAAACCCGAGAGCTGGGTTCTCGGATTCAGCCCTCACATTCCGGTATACCACACTCCATACCGGTACTAATCACTTCAGTACCGGTATGGACATCTTCATACCGGAATCCACTGCAGACTTCACAAGTTCAGCAGTTTTAACTTTTCAAAGTCTGTTTTCGCGCCTCATTTGCGCCGAAAACACTTCGCACAAGTCCCAAACTTGGCCGAAGCCTCACACATAGCCTCTCATGCTATTTTTCCACCGAAACTCCACAATTTGTAGAAGATCGGTACGACGCACTGAAATTCATTGTACTACAATTGATCTACATAACAATCAACTGATCGCTTGCGATCATTCAAAGCCAACCATATATAGCTTAAACGGAGCACATTTCTTAGTTAAACCACTGTATGCAGCATAAATGAAGTAAGTTGCCATAATATAAGTGAATACGATAATTCCAAACTAATTCGTAACGAAAACGAATACGACAACTCGAAACATTCAGGCAGTGGATTATATCATTTTTGCATCAAAGAGAAGTTATAAATAGAAAAAAGCAATCAAACAAAGTCACATAGATTGCGAATCAAAGGAAAAAAGGAAACAAAACACAACTCGATCTACCGCCTTCGTGAAGTAACAGATCAAGAAACTTGAAACATACAACTCCAAATCAAATTAGAGAATAAAAAGTAATAAATAGGATCTCATACAGCCATAGATTTGAGAGTGGCTTTTAAACCGTTCAATCTCTATTATCATCAACTTGAACTACAATTTTTGGCGAAATTGATGCTCCTAATATGTAAGAGTATTACTTCAACACAAAAAAACCATCCAAGTAAAACATCAGCTTATATGAGCATATAATTTACAAATTCAACTTCATGAAAAGAATTAGAACGAATAATAAGAAGCTACTAACTAAATCACAGAAACTTTTTTGGAGAAAGAGAAACAACCAGAAAAATTTGTGGCAAAATATATAACTTATACTACACAATGCAGATTCATAACATGTAAGGCCTTAGTATCACAGCTTCAAGATCAAAACAAAGGAAAATACAAGCAGAAAACAAATCCTTCCAATAATTTCATTGAATAACTTTGAATCAAATTAAAGAGAGACAGAGAGAGAAAGAGAGAGACCACCAAACTATAAGAACATACAAAGAAATCTAGAAAACTACATTACACACATAACAATATCGTTCCTTTTTCACCCTTTTAACCCAAGTGGTCCATTGCCATATGTTGTACTAGGTAAAGACAAAATATGGTTATACTCGGATTTTCAATTCATATACTTTATTTTATTTTTTTTATCTGCAAGCAAAAACTCGGATTGTTTAAAGCATCTCCTTATGCAGATATATTTACTCCGACTTCTGTTGATAGTGACAATGTCTGAACCCACACTAGATTCCAACCATGCTAACTAAACCAATAGACTAGATATAAAGCACCTATATTCATGATGTGCAATCAGATAAGAAAGAACAAAGCAAAAAAGAAAAATCCAAGTATAACCATCACACAAGAGAGCTTACCTGGTTCTCCCACTATTGGGCTACAACCGCAGCCGTAGAAAATAAATAGCATACAACATGCAAATAAAGAAAACCCTATTTCCTTAAAGCCCCTCCAATCTTGTGAATTAGGCCTCAAAAACTTCGGGAACGCCTCCGATCACCATTGCAAGTTTTGAACTAAGCAAGAAGAAAAAGAAAGCAGACCTTTCCGAACCTTCTCTTCACCTCTCTTCTCTATCACAAATAACAAAAAAAGAGATCTTATAAGAGAAGTTAAGACTTTCAAATTATACATGAGAAGCCCTCTCATGATAAAACCTATTAGCCCAATTTTGCTAATGGGACTGAGTGTGCTAGGTTTGGTTTTGGTTTGGCTTACCTATAATTTTCTAATCAAACCAAAAAATTTAGTCTGATAAAAAGTTCCCAAAATATAGTGGGGGGATCCGGCTGGGATGGGGGTTGGTTGGGGGGCAGGCTTGATGGGGGGCGCGTTGGTTGGGGGGGGCGAGTGGAGGGTGAGGAAGGCTTGAGCGCCGAGGGGTGGGAGGGGGTCGGCGGGGGGTGGGGGGAGGGGGTCCGGGGGGGGGGTTTGGTTTGGGGGGGGGTTGGTTTGTGGGGGGGGGGGGGGGGGGGGGGGGGGGGGGGGGGGGGGGAGTGGAGGGTGAGGAAGGCCTGAGCGCTGCGGGGTGAGAGAGGATCGGGGGGGGGGGGGGGGGGGGGGTCCGGTTGGGGCGGGCCTGGGAAGGGAAGGGGTGGGGGGGGGGGTCCGGTTCGGGCGGGCCTGGGGGGGCGAGTGGGTTGCGGGGGGCGAGTGGAAGGTGGGGAAGGCCTCAGAGCCGTGGGGTGGGAGGGGGTCCGCGGCGGGGGCTGGTGAGGCGGCGGCCGCGGGGTGGGGGGGCGCGGGTCTGAGCGCGGGGTCCGGAGCTCACCTGATATTTGGGAGGGACGCCGGAGCAGACTTGCGCGGGTGGGAGGGGGGTCACCTCGGTAGAGAGGGCCCGGGAGCGGAAGGAGCGCGGCAGCCGGCGGGGGAAGAGCACGTGGCCGCCGAGAAGGAGGAGGAGGAGCCACCTAAGGGAGGGGTGGGGTTTTTTGGGAGGAGGGGGTTGGGGGGGATGATCTATTTTGGGGGGAAAGTAACTTAGGGTTTTTTTGGGGAGGGAGGGGAGGGGGAGAGTTGGGGGGAAAGAGAAAAATTTAAATTTTTTTTTAGATATAAAGGCGATTGTATTAAACCGCCTCTAATGTGTCTCTAGCGTATAGCGTAGAGGCGGTTACAACAACCGCCTCTTGACAACCGCCTTTATGAGCGGTTTTTCCTGTAGTGTTATTTGTGAAGAAAAAGGATAGTTCACTTAGGCTGTGTGTCGACTATAGAGAATTGAATAAAGTGACATTCTTAAGACAACTTTTAGAATTCGGTATGGGCATTATGAGTTTGTAGTGATGCCTTTTGGATTGATTAATGCCCCTGCCGCATTCATGAATTTGATGAACATAGTGTTTAAGCCGTACTTGGATAGATTTGTGGTGGTGTTCATCGATGACATTCTGATTTACTCCCGGAGTGATGCCGAGCACGAGGAGCACTTGAGGATAGTGCTACAATTTCTGCGAGAGAAGAAGTTGTATGCCAAGTTTAAGAAGTGCGACTTTTGGTTTCGGGAGGTTGCTTTCTTGGGCTGCATGATTTCAGCCGCAGGTGTGGCAGTTGACCCGAAGAAGGTTGATGCGATTTGAAATTTGCCCAGACCGACGACAATCACTGAGGTGAGGAGCTTCTTCGGATTAGCTGGATATTACCATCAGTTTGTGGAAGGCTTTGCAAAGCTTTCCACACCTCTCACTCGATTGACGCGAAAGAGAATTAAGTTTATCTGGAGTGAGGAATGCTAGAGAAGCTTTGAGAATTTGAAGCAGAGGTTGATGTCAGCTCTTATCCTTTCCCTTTTAGTTATGGGGGAAGGATTTGTGATCTATAGTGATTCATCGCACAGTGGACTTGGGTGCGTGCTGATGCAGCACAGTAGGGTGATTGCTTCTGCTTCATGGCAGTTAAAGGATTATGAAAAAAATTACCCTATGCATGACTTGGAGCTTGCTGCCGCCGTGTTTGCACTGAAGCTTTGGCGACATTATCTGTACGGGGAGCACGTTAGATATTTACTGACAACAAGAGCCTCAAGTATTTGTTCACCCAGAAGAAATTTTATCTGAGACAGCGCCGGTGGTTGGAGTTGTTGAACGATTATAATGTGAGCATCCAGTATCATTCAGGCAAGGCTAATATGGTATCAGATACTTTGAGCAGGAAAACAGTGCAGAGTTTGAGCATGATGGTTATGTGTCAGACGTCATTGCTTGAGGAGATGAGGCGATTTGGATTGGAGGTTGTATCCCTTGGGGTTACTGCAAGACTTATATCTATGATCTTGCAGCCCACTCTGTTGGACAAGATTAGGAAGAAGCAGAGTGTGGACCCCTATTTGATGAGGATTCGAGATCAAGTTGTGAGCGACAAGATAGGGGACTTTAGTGTTCACAGCTCGAGAGTACTACGGTACAGGACCGACTGTGTGTGCTTATGGATTTAGTGCTTTGCGAGGAGATCTTGAAAGAGGCTCATTGTTCTCCTTACACTATTCATCCTGGTGGGACCAAGATGTACCTTGAGCTCAGGGTAGATTTGATGCGGTATAGGTGATAGAGGACAGACTGACCAAGTCTGCTCACTTTCTACAAGTGCAGATGACTTGGTCCAGGGATCGACCCACACAGTTGTATTTGGAAGAGGTGGTGAGGTAATATAGAGTACCTATCTCGATAGTATCAGATCGAGAATCGAGGTATGTCTCGTATTTCTGGAGGAGCTTACAGGCAGCCTTGGGTACTCAGTTGCACTTCAATACAGCCTTTTACCCATAGACCGATGGACAATCGCAGCGGACTATTTAAATTCTGAAAGATATATTGAGATCCTGTGTCCTGAACTTTGAAGGAGGATGGCATCAGCACTTGAGATTAGCTGAGTTTGCGTATAACAACAGCTATCAAGCAAGCATTCAGATGGCTCCGTTTGAAGCATTGTATGGACGCAAGTGTCGATCACCCCTATATTAGAATGAAATAGGTGAAAGAAAGACTTTGGGGCCAGATATTCTGTTGGAGACTGAAGAAAAGGTCAGAGTTGCATGGTGACATCTTGAGACAGCTCAGAGTCGACAGAGGAGTTATGCTGATACTAGGCGACGAGACTTGGAATTTCATATTGGTGACCATGTGTTTTTTAAAGTATCGCCGTCTAGGGGGATCCGCAGATTCAGAGTTCGTGGAAAGCTAAGTCCGCGTTATATTGGTCCCTTTGAGGTTTTGGAGCGAGTTGGACTAGTGGCCTACAGGATTGCTCTACCGCCGCGGTTAGCTGGTGTCCATGACGTTTTTCATGTCTCGGCTTTGAAAAAAAATGTTTTCAATTCTTCGCACATGATTGACTTCACTCCACTGCTGCTGAGTGAGGACTTGAGATACAAGGTGAGACCAGTGCGAATTCTTGCTCGGGAGGTGAAAGAATTGTGCAATCGGATTATTCCCTACGTACAAGTGGTGTGGAGCAATCACGAGGAGTACAAGGCGACTTGGGAGCTAGAGACTGTGATGCTAGAGTCCTACTCCTACTTGTTTGAGAGTTCTTCTTGAGGTATGGTTAAAGTTTCAAGAACGAAACTTTTTGTATTGGGAAAAGATGTGGTGTCCCGAAAGGTTAGCTATCGGAATGACAACAGTATCAGTGACCGATCGACACATTTGTAGAGTGTCGGGATGAGTTGAAGTCATTTTGGCGCGAAATGGACGCGAAAACGGACTCAACAAAGTCAAATAAGTGAAAACTGAAGTTTTGGCAGTTTTGGGTGCCCAGATGTTGAAGGGCGCCTAAATTCGGAGTGCAGTTTGGTCTTTGTTACTAGAGTCATTTCGGACATAGTTTCGGGCGCATAGAAGTGAGCACAGATTGGGTTTGGCAGTCTCCTCGTGATTAACGATCCTTTTTGATACGTGGCTGTGGTTGGTAGTTTTGGGTGCAGGATACGGATCTCGACCTCCGCGTTGGGCGCCCACTTTGGCTTTGGAGGCATTTTGGGCATTTTCGAGCGCCCAGTTCTTGGTTTCGGGCGCCTTAACCAGGTTTTTCAGCAGTTGACAGATTAACTTTTTTTTATCTGTGGGCTCATTTTCTATCCAATTCTTCTATAAAATGAGCCCTTTCGTCCCCAACTGACCTTTTCGGTCTTCAACACCAGGAAGCTCCATTTCCACTCCTCCAAACCTTAAATTTTCATCAAATTCTTCCATTTTCCTCCCTGCAGGCTGCAATTGATGCACTAGCAGCAGTGGGCTTGGATTTGGAGTTGATTGCGAGTTCTCTACTGCGGGATTGGGGCTTGCTTGTGGATTAGATGTTGGAGGAGAGCTTAGAATTAGATTCCATCATCTAAATTTCAGGTTAGAAGTTGGTTAAATGCTGAAATTTAAATTTGTGAGCTAAAATAGGAAGTTATTGAGTTTTTCTCATAATTTTTTAATCTGATTCTTTCTAGCAGTGAATTGTTTGAGTTCTAGCTAGTTTTTCCTCCTTTTCTCGTGGTCTTGAAGCTTGTTATAGCTTGTTTAAAGGTTAGTTGAGATCAATTCCATTTTAATTTGATGTTTTGGCACCAAAATGCATTTTCGTTAGATTTTTTATTCAAAATTTCATTCCAGCTGAACCCTTACTTGCAGCTAGTCTTTCTTGATTTTTCCTAGTCGATTTCATGCTAGGGAAGGTGCTGGTGATTTGAATTGCTATTCAGAGCAGATATGGTTAACCAATTTTGTAAAAAATCTATTTTTTTTCGAAATGACAGATTTTAATTAGCAATTCAGGATTTTCGATTGTAGTTCCTTGGGCTAGTTGTGAGAGATTGTTTAGAGTATTCCTGAGATTCAGTGGCTGAGAGGAGGCTTTCCTTTATTTCGTTTTAGCCGGATTGCGAGTCGAGGTGGGTTTAAAGCATCGCAGACATCGACCTCTCTATTATGTTTATATGTATTGTTAGCATCACTTGACCCATCTAAAACCTGGTATTAGGTTGTTCATGTTCATTTAGTTAGAGAGCTCCTAGAGTATTTGTGCTGGTTGGAATTGGTCTTAATTTCCAACTTCATAAGTGACATTTAACTAATGTAAATATTTTGCACTATCTTGCACGTGAATTGAACCTAGGATAGTCGAACTGTTGTAACTGTTGGGTTGGTTCCTTTTGCTCGGGTTGTTGGACATGGGTTAATAATAGTGTGGATCATCTTTGTGTGCCCGGAGTTTGGGTAGTACCAAATTATTAGACTCATTTTGATTACTCTAGCCATGGGAGTAGACGGCGGTACTAGATAGTGAGTTTATACATCGATTATAGCCTGCTTTACACTTGACCTGGTGTCATGATCCTCGAGCGGGTCTGTGACGCCTCACTTCTCAGGGGGTCACCCATCCTAGGACTACTCTAGTCCTAGCACGTTTAACTCTCTTAACCTCCTAGGCCTAACCACCGCTCAAAATGCTATAGTCGGATTAAGAGATTTAGCCCTATTATATCTTATATCTATGACTACTTGGGGTCTCACATTCTCTCCCCATTTAAGTCCAGACGTTCTCGTCAGGCTCAGACTCACAAGTACTAGGCGATGTGAGACTCATCTCGCTAGCGTTAACCGATCTTGTGGGGAGCCGCGCTCTACCCACAACAGTCATCAGCATGAGAGCATCGCTCTCCTGCTGTATAATCCTGGCTCAATCGATATTCATCTCACATTTTCGGCTGATAATTAGCTTTGATACCAATTGTGACGCTCCACTTTTCAGAGGGTCACCCATCCTAGGACTACTCTAGTCATAGCATGCTTAACTCTCTTAACCTCTTGAACCTAGCCACCGCCCAAAATGCTATAACAAGGTTAAGAGATTTAGCCCTATTATATCTTATATATAGGACTATCTGGGGTCTCACAGGGTCGCTCCCCTCGAGTGCCACTCCGAAGATAGGCGGCTTGATTTAGTATTACTATTTTCACGTCGGCCACCCACTGGTTGTAGTTGGGATTAAACGTGAGGCTAGCGTGGGCTCGACTGGTCCTTCGAGCCAGTCGGTATTTTAGATTTTTCGGCAGTATTATCAATAGTTGAGTTTCCTCGTACATGATGCATGCATTCATTTGACATCTAGTTCAGAGGTATATATAGTAGTGGTAGTATCTTACTGTAGTTTTACTTTTCCTGTTCTTCCAGTAATTTTGTATTACTTTGCCTCTGGTAGACCTAGTGGGTAGGTGGTTTGTCGTCGATGACGGTACCCTGTAGTGTTCCGGCAAAATATTAAATTGAATCTTTCCGGAATGATCGTAGTTCGTGATTAATCGACATATTGAGAAAGTGTCGGGGCGAGTCGGATTTGAATTGGACGCGAAATTAACATCAAATTAAGTCCGAAATGCCAAATTAACTTTCAGCTGTGACAACTTTACTAATTTGTGCCTAAGGCACATAGCACTATGATCCCAACCACCCCAAACTCAGGAAGTTGGACTGTAGCTGGTGGTTGAGTGTGGATGTTCTCCTCTTCCTTACAACTCACATTTTTTCCCTATTTTCACTCTTATTCTTCTTCTCCCTCACTTCTACTTCTTGCTGTGAGCTCCCTCTGCGCAGGAAAGGCCAGCTGCAGCCAGCAGCAATGCACAACCAGCAGCCACTTCAGAATGACCAGAGCTTTTAGTGCTGCAGGTATGTGAGCTCTACCTCTACTTCTTTCTTTTTCTTCTTCTCCTTCTCTTTGCTTTTCCCTTCATTTCCTTTTCCATCACTGCTGGACCCTCCCTGCGCAGCTTGCTGGCAGCAGCACACCAACAACAACAGCAGGTTTGATTGCTCAAAACAATTACTGCAGGGAGTGGCATTGTAGCTGAGTGCTAGCCCTTTTTCTCCTTGTTCTTTACTTCTTCTTCTTCATTATGTTGCTGCAGTTGGTGGAGTGAGCTGGAGCTGGAGTCTTGCTGCCAGCAGCATTAGCCACAAACTGCAGCAGCTGGGCTGCCAGCAACCAATGCTGCAAGCTGGCAGCAAGTGTTGTGGAGAGAGGGAGCCAATTTGGAGGGGTCTTGTTGTTCCAAATTCGAAATTGAACACTTGTAGTTGTGTGGGAGGAGGTTGGGAATCATTTTATACTTTCGTTGAGCCGGATTTGTAGGTTAGTAGCTCTAGTTTTAAAGTTGATCATAGATGGTGCACATGCTGATTTTCTGGACTGAACTGGACCAACTTCGGGTTTTGATGAAATCCGTTTGAATTTCTTCTAGGATCTGAGCTTTGGAAGGGTTGTGAGTGATCTTGACTTCATCCTCTAGTGGTTAGAATTTTGTTTGGACCAATTTGGAGGAAAGATGAGTGAGAATTTCAGTTTTCATTGAGGTCGAAAACCGCAAAACAGTTTTTACTTCGAAGCTGAATTCTTGACCTCTATTTCTTAGTTGTGATGGAATATCATGATGAATTATGAATTTCTCTTGTAGTATAGAAGTCAAAGATCACTCATGGACTGCTCCCTAACCTCATCTTGCCCTGGAGTTCCTTGTGGAGCAAGGAATTGGCAGCACCAAGGTGCAGTCCAGCAGCAGCTACGGCAGTGCATCCCAGCGGTGGCCACTGAACTTGAGGGTTTAATTGATAGATTTTGACATTTCAAGATGACAAATTGGAACCTACTCTTGGACTACTTGATTGTGAGGAGCTAGGGAGCAAGTTATTTAGCCGAATTGTTGTGGAATTGAGATTCAATTGAGGTAAATGCGGTCACAATGTTGATTTTCAATATTGAAGCTCCATCTTTGCAATTTGTGACTTCAACTTTCTTGTGAGTGACTTTTAGGAGATTCTTGCTAATCCATGCCTAAATTGTAGCTGATTCAAAGTTGCTCCAAGCTGAATTGTAAGGTACATTGGCTCCGAATTATGTAAATTTGATTCTGAAGTCGAATTCATTTGTATTATTGACTTTCGTTCGAAATTTCATTCGACTTTTAAATTCGTTAACTTCGACAGGGATTTTTGGATTTCATCTTTCACTTCCCTTTTAATTGGAGCTAGGGAAGGTGCCTGTGGAGTTTCAGTTCGATCCGTGATTGGATTAGCTCTTCAGGTGGGTTAATGTCTACCGAAGTCTTCGGAATTCCTCCTAAGTTGTAAAGATTTCAGCATGCATAGTTTTATTTTGATTATCCTGTTAGTGGCTCGAATTCATGAATTTGCATGTTATTAGTTGAAATCTGAATTCGGAACTTGAGTTATGATTTTATATGATTACTACATGCTGAACATGGGATTTGACTTAGGAGAAAACTCATAAAACCTACACACTTTATTTTTTAAAAAAATTTATCAGATTTAGCTTCAGGAGCTGATTTCACCTTTATATCACCGTTGTTAGTGCGTCGTGGATACTTAGAGTAGTGTAGGTTGAGATTACACTCGTGCTGAGATGCCGAGCTCGTTTTTACAACAGAGTTTAGGCTATTCCGTATTGTCGGGTGCCGTCGGGGTTGACGGTGGACCCAGATTTATACTTGTTGCATCAGATTGTGCCGAGCGCACGTGAGCTTTGGTTCCTTGACCCGTTTGACCATCTGCATTGATCATAGCCTGTGGGCCTACTTGAGCTTGACAGAGACACGCTTGCATATTCGGTTGGGTCGCGCCCACGAGTGCCGCTCCAGAGCCTGGCTTTCTTGCGTTGATGTCGCAACCGTCCTGTTTGGACATGTTACTTGCGCCGGCTACCCTCGAGGTGGTGTACGGTGTAGCTTAGGCACAGGCTGGACGGGCCGTATCGGTAGTCCCTTTTTGGATTGGGTCAGAGATTGCTATTTCTTGATTAGTGATGCATATGTACACAGAGAGCATGACATGGCTAGAGGTAGTATAGTGACATAGTAGCTGTAGAGTTTCTTCCAGCTTATCTTACTATTTTTTTTTACCTGCTAGCTATACTGTTGTCTCGTAGACTTAGTGGGTAGGCCGTTGAGGTCGGTGATAGTACCCACTGAGGACTACTTGTTTTACAGTAGTTCTCACACCCACTGTTTATCATCTTTTTACAGAGCCTTCTGTTGCCGCTGCCGCTTCTGATCGAGGTAAGGGAGTCGCGAGTTAGATCCCTATCCACCCCGGTCATCGTGCTAGAGGAGCACCCTTTTGGAGATAGTTTCTTTTTGATAGCCATGTACATACATTTGTGGATGTTCTATAGTGAGGAGATGAGTTGTACCTATTATATTTAGGATACTGTGATGTATTTTGGTGTTATGTATGTACAGTTGGCTTCATATAGTTATATTTCAGTTTTAGCAGCTCTGTTACTTTCTTGTAGTTGTACTTACATGTTTGCAATTTCAGCTATCGCTTCGTATACACGAAAAAATCCTGTGTATACGGCGGATCTGTTGGCAAACCCGGAAAGCTGGAACCCGGAGCGTGACAAATTAGGTTGGTATCAGAGCCAATTACCAGCCGGAAGTGTGAGATGAGTCTCGGCTAAGCCGAGATTATACAGCGGGGAGAGCGAGGCTCTCATGCTGTTGACTATTGTGGGTGGAGCGCGGTTTACCACAAGATCGGTTTAGGCTAGCGAGACGAGTCTCACATCGCCTGGTACTTGTGAGTTTGAGCCTGAGGAGGACGTCAGGGCTTAAAGGGGGGGAGAATGTGAGACCCCAGATAGTCCTATATATGAGATATAATAGGGCTAAACTCTCAACTCGGCTTAAGCATTTTGAGCGGTGGCTAGGTCCAAGAGGTTGAGAGAGTTAAGCATACTAGAACGGGAGTAGTCCTAGGATGGGTGACCCCCTGGGAAGTTGGGGCGTCACATACCCACTGAGAACTACTGGTTTTTTGTAGTTATCACGCCCCCTATGTTGACATTTTCTTATAGAGCCTAGTGTACTTGTACCTGCTACATCTGACCGAGGTAAAAGGATTGGTGGATAGATAGCTCTCCTACCCGTGGACTAGTTTAGAGGAGGACCCTATATTTGCTAGTTTTTGCGGAGACTTACTATACATATTGTTATTTTAATTTCCTACTGGGTTATGGATGGTACCAGTTTTTAGGTGTATATGAACAGTTTGTTTTGGTTATATTTTTTATGATGTTTAGTTAATTTGAGTAGGTATTTGTCGTTTCGTGTGCACGGTATTTTTTTTGTATGCGGCGGATCTGTTGGCGAGCCCGGGTTCCGGTATAACCCGGGGCATGACATATTCGCATCCATATTCTTTTTTTATGCAAATTCGGATACGAGTATGTGTCAAATGCTAAATATTTTACTTCTATATCGCATCCTATCGAATTCGGTATCGGATTTGATCGGAGTCTATCCTAACCTACGATGTTTGGAGGAAAGTTAGGGAGTTGGACAAGAAGAACTATCTAATCAAGCGGTGTACATAAATGTGACCATGCCTTTCTCTTGATTTGAAAAGAAAGGGTGAGGAAACGATAAGTAATGGTGCATAGAATGCCAGATCTTTGGGAGGTAGAGCATGGAGAAGAGCTTATTAGTCACCTCAAAGTATATCTAATGCTTTCTGTCTCTCCTGTAGGATCATGTACGTATTACTAGTTTTTAAGGTTTGGTTTGTCTGCTGCATAATATAAGGTCATAGAGAAAGTGAACCCTAGCCCTAACGTTTCTTTCTATAATTGAAAGTGCACTATCGTTTTTTCTTCTTACGTAAAAGATCATATCTTAAATGCTCTTAAAAACTTCAAAAATATTTAATATGTTTCTGATGGGCCAAAATATCTTTATGATTTTCAAAATTTCCGTCAATTAAATTGCTAACCGTAGTGCTTACTAATGAAATTTAAGATTTAGAAAAATATTTTGGAAATAGAGGAGTATGAGGATCAAAATGGCAACCTAAGAGGGGGGTGAATTAGGTTTCTAAAATAAAATACTAAATAATCAAGTAATTTAAAAAAACTCGAAACAAATAAAGTGAGAGAAAGTGAAGAGTTAGAGAAATGCAAACTCAAGAAGCACACAATCGATTTGTTTCGAGGTTCGGCACTTTGCCAACGTCCCCGCCAACTTCTCAACACAAGAGAACGTTGGATCTCCACTAGACGATGCTTTTGCGGGCAAGCACCAAGCCTTCACACCAACACCTTCTTCTCTCAAGAAGGTTACACTTTCAAGCTTCAACTCTTTTCTGTTTCTCTATTTTACAAGATTATATCTCACTACAAATTACACTCAAGTTTAGAGAGAATTGAGAGCTAAGAGTATTAAGAACACTGAAGTATTAAGCTCAAAGGGACTTTGAAATCCTTGCTGAGAAAGGCCTCAACATCATCTATTTATAGCCTCAGCCAGCTTCAGGTGGTTGCACTTTCGGGCGCCCTAAACAGGAATTTGGGCGCCCAGAAGTTGAGCACGCGCACTGCTCTTCCAGCGGCCTGTCTGACCCCGTGCGCCACTTTACTGGATCCGTAAATTCGGGCCTCCAGAAATTGTGGGCGCCCAGATCACGCGCGTCAGCTTTTCTGACACAGCAAGACCACGCGCGCCGCTTTTCTGGATCCGTACATTCGGGGCTCCAGAAACTTGTGGGCGCCCAGAACATGTGCGTCGGCTTTTCTGACACTGTCACACCATGCGCGCCGTTTTCTCTGAGCAGAACTTTCGGGCCTCCCGAAGTTGTGGGCGCCCAGATCATGCGCGTCGACTTTTCTGACACTGTCAGACCACGCGCGCCGAAGTTTCTGAGCAGGAACTTTTGGGCCTCCAGAAGTCAACTTGTGGGCGCCCACTTTCCCAGGCACGCGCGCCCTGCCTGCGCAGCGCCGTTATCAGAACTTTCGAACCGTTGCGCCGTACTGTCCGGAACACGCAACCTGTCAAGTCAAATATTTCGGACGCCCTAAACAGACAATTCGGGTGCCCAAATCATGTGTAGACAATTCTGGACCACCCAAACAGCAAACAGTCAGGATCCAAAATCAACCGAGATTCGGATCCACTTTTAGGGCGCCCAGATCAGAGTCCAAAACACAAACTTGACAGAAAATAGATTTTGAGAAGATTTTGAATATAGTTTGAAGTCCCATGTGCTTTAGATGATAAAAAGAGTAAGTTAAAAAATGCTCGACATTTCTTACTCTAATCTTTAAAGCACAATGTTAAAAAGAGAAATAGAGAGAGATTTTATCTACTTGACAAGGTAGCTTCAAGTGGTGAAGCTTAGTGCTAGGGGATTGCCCATCTTGAGTCCTTTTGAAGATAGAGAAGTCTAAACACAAAACTCAAGATAAAAGATTAGATCAATAATTGTAATTATTTGTTATCATCAAAATCTAAAGAATGATTAGGGTCACTAGGCCAACAATCTCCCCCTTTTTGATGATGATAAATAATGTGATATAAGATTCAAATAAGTAGAGAGCAAAAGAATAGAATACTCCCCCTAAATATATGCATATATTTAACAATTAAATTTTAGCATATATCATAATCATAGGCATAGCATATATCACAATCATAAGTGAAAGCTACCGAATAAGCATATATCAAAGCATCAAAACATAAGCATATCACATATCACAAATTAGTACCAAAACATAAACATATCACATATCACAAGTTCTCCCCCTTTGTCATCATAAAAATAAGCATAATGGAGACTTAGTAAAAGTAGCAAAAAACATAAAAGAAAGCATAAAAGAGTAACAAAAGGAGCTAGTCATCATCGTCATCCTCTTGATCATCGTCCTCTTGACCCGCAGGAGAAACCGGCGGAGGCACGGCGGAGGATGAAGGTTGATCAACATAAGGCCCATATGCGGCATAGAAGGCACTAGAAGGTCCAAAGATAGAGTCCATGTAATCCTTGATGCCGAAAACTTCCGTCTTGATCTCATGCATACGTTCGTCCATCCTATCAAGTCTTTGATAAACTTGGTTTTGAAAATCCATAGGAGGAGGATCATGAGGCGGAGGAACATAGGGCGGTGGCTCAACCGGTGGAGAAGGCTCGTGTGGAGGCGACTCGTAGTGCATAGGCTCATCCTCGGTGTCGTCGCCATCGTTGTCATCACCTTGATCAATCACATGCTTTCTCACCCAATTTCCATAACAATTTTTCTTAAATCCAAGGGTTGAGAAGGTATTCGTATTGATGGCGGAGGGGAACTTTACCGGCCTTTCATCATGAAGATCAAATGCAATAAAGTGAAGGACGGCGGAGAGCAAAGAGCCATAAGGAAGCGAGCGCGAGGTATGAGATGCGGCGGTGGCCATGTGGCGAATAATTATGTACCCCAAATTGACCCGGATTCCCTCAAAGAGATGATAAAGGAGAAAAAGATCCATCTTTTGAATGGCGGTGTGGTGACCGTCTCGGGGAAGAATTAACTTAGTGAGAAGAAAATGGGCGAGGCGATGTGGAAAAGAAAGGTGAGAGCTATCTTCCCTAGAAGTAGAATACTCACTAAGAAAGCGAGTGCGAAGTTGAGCCTCGGTGAAGGTGGGAAAGTTCCAAACATTGGTTTGGTAGTAGCGAACGCCGTCACTAGAAATGTTTAAAACGGTGTGAAGAAGTGTAGGTGTAATGGAAAAATCACGTCCTCGGATACGGGAAGTGATAGTAAAATAATCGGGATTATAGGAAGCATTAGCATAGAAGATTATAATTAGGTCCGGATAAAAAGGTCGATGATTTTGAACAAATTGGTCCCAACCTAATTGGGTGAGCCTATCTAAGAGTTCATAGCAATCAAAATTTAAATGATGAATGCTACGACAAGGTTGAACCGGACGACCTAAAAGATATTTATCTTGAGCTTCCCTAGAGACAAAATTAAAAGCATCAAAATCATCATTTAAATGATCTCTAGTAGGTCCATGTGAGGAGGGGCCACTAGATGCACGTTTAGTTCTAGGCATTTTTTTTTTAAAATATAGGGTTTATGCAAATGATGAACAAAAGCAAGATCTAAGATGAAAAAGGGTGTTAATCTTGGTGGAGAATGAGAATAAGATGCAAAAAGTAAAAAAAATGGAAGATGGATCTAAGGTTAGGGTTAGAAAGTGAAGAAGAAGCAAAAAAAAATACCACAAAAAGAGGAGAAATCCGAGTCTCTTAGGAAGATCTGGGCGCAGGAAGAGGGCGGCCGGAGGTGGACGCGGGTGCGGCGCAGGAAGAGGGCGGTCGGAGGTGGGCGCTCGGGAGGATCCGGGCCGGCCGATCTGTGCTCGGGAAGATCCGGGCCGGAGGCGGAGCGGAAGTGGTCGACCGAAGTGGGAGGAAGAAGAAGAGAGAAAAAAAAGAAAAGAAAAGAAAAGGGTTTCGGTCGGTCGGGGAGGAAGAAGAAGAGAAACGGGTTTCGGGCGCGGGTCGGGTTAAAGTGGACGCCCAGATAGTGGATCCGGAACCCGTTTAGCCCTGACAGCCCAGTGGGTAGGTCAGTACGGTGGTCAAGGCAGAAGACCAGATAAATTTCGGTCGCCCATAAAATTTTCGGGCGTCCGAAAAATTTTATCGGGCATCCGATTGTGACGGGTACTTCGAACTAGAATTTGGGTGTCCACAAGACCAACCGGGCGACCGAACCTCAGATAAAACAGCAAAAATAAAAAAAATTAAAAAAATTAAAGATACAATTATCAATCATTCAATATAATCAACATAGAAGAATTAAGCATTTAAATCAATTATTCCTAATTCTCTTCTAAGTTGAGTGAACTTATCCTCACTAAGTGGTTTAGTAAAAATGTCCGCTAATTGATGATGGGTGTCGACAAAATCTATGGTGACATCTCCTTTTTAAATATGATCTCTAATGAAATGATGTCTAATTTCAATGTGTTTAGTTCTAGAATGTTGAATAGAATTTCTAGATAGGTTGATGGCACTAGTATTATCACATTTGATTGGAACTTGTTTTAGATGCACTCCAAAGTCCTCAAGGGTTTGTTTCATCCATAAAACTTGTGCACAACAACAGCCCGCCGCAATATATTCGGTTTCGGCGGTTGAAAGTGCAACCGAGTTCTGCTTTTTCGAAGACCATGAGACTAAGGAGTGACCAAGAAACTAACAAGTTCCACTAGTACTTTTTCGATCAACTTTGCACCCGGCAAAGTCGGCATCCGAAAAGCCAATGAGATTAAAACTAGTGCCCTTGGGATACCATAATCCTAAGTTGAGAGTTCCCTTAACATATCTAAGAATTCTCTTTGCGGCCACTAGGTGTGACTCCTTAGGTTGAGCTTGAAACCGAGCACACAAGCAAACACTAAACATGATGTCCGGCCTACTAGCGGTAAGATAAAGTAAACTACCAATCATACCTCGGTAGAGCTTGATATCAATATTCTTGCCTTTTTCGTCCTTATCAAGTTTAGTTGAAGCGCTCATGGGAGTATTTGTCTCTTTTGAGCTTTCTAAGCCAAATCTTTTGATTAGATCCTTTGCGTATTTGGCTTGATTGATGAATATTCCATCATTTGTTTGCTTGACTTGGAGTCCAAGGAAGAAGGAGAGTTCGCCCATCATGCTCATTTCAAACTCATCTTGCATTAACTTTAGAGAATTCTTTGCAAAGAGATTCGTTAGTAGCACCAAATATGATATCATCAACATAAATTTGTACAATGAGAAAATCTTTATCCTTAATTTTGATAAATAATGTAGTGTCAACTTTTTCTCTTGAAAAATTATTTGAAATAAGAAAAGTGCTAAGTCTTTCATACCAAGCTCTAGGAGCTTGTTTTAAACCATAAAGTGCTTTTGAAAGTTTAAAGACATGATTGAGAAAATCGTGTTTTTCAAAACCGGGTGGTTGCTCAACATAGACTTCTTCGGATATATATCTATTTAAGAAAGCATTTTTTACGTCCATTTGAAATAACTTGAAGTTCATGTAAGAGGCAAAAGCCAAAAGAATTTGAATAGCTTCAAGTCGAGCAACCGGTGCAAAAGTTTTATCAAAATCAATCCCTTCAATTTGGTTGAAACCTTGGGCCACTAGTCTAGCCTTGTTTCGAACCACAACACCGGATTCATCTCGCTTGTTTCGGAAGATCCATTTAGTGCCAATAACGGTATGATCACTTGGTCTTTCCACAAGCGTCCAAACTTGGTTTCGCTCAAATTGATTGAGTTCTTCTTGCATCGCAATGAGCCAATTTTCGTCATTACTAGCCTCAACGAAATTTTTAGGTTCAATTTGAGATAAGAAAGCCAAGTGGTCACAAAGTAATCTAAGAGAGGATCTAGTCTTGACCTTTTGACTAGGATCTCCAATGATGGAGTCTTTGGGATGATAAGTAGCAAATTTTCACACTTTAGGTAGAGGAGTGGGTTCATTATCTTTAGAAATGAACTCCTCAACTTCCTTGGATTGTACAACCTCTATGAAATTTATATTTAACTTATCAAAGTCAAGAAAATCATCTTCAAAAAAAGTATCCTTTCCCTTAGATTCTTCAAAGAAAACATGCATGCTTTCCTCTATTACCAAAGTTCGTCGATTATAGACTCGATAAGCTTTGCTAGTAGAGGTATATCCCAAGAATATTGCTTCATCGGATTTAGCATCAAACTTTCCCAACTTGTCTTTTGTGTTCAAGATGAAACATTTACAACCAATAATTTTAAAATAACCAATATTGGGAATTGTTGTCACGCCCCGGGGTCCATTCTATAAGCCAAAATTCTCGGGCTGCATTTTTAAAACTCAGAGTTCAGCAGAAAGTGCCCATTTTTTTTTTTTTTTTTTGAAATCTTGACCCCAAGAACGTACAACAGACCGCCACAAATACAGGGATACTCCGTGACACACGGACGGAGTCTCCCCTGTATCTGCACGGCGTCGCCCAACATACAATGTACAAACATTTCATCCACTCACAACCATACACATTATAATGCATAAACAATTACATCATCAGTTGAAACGTTCCCCACACAGGAACCTCAGATTTGAAACACTAAGAATCTTAATGCATGAAAATCCCTTTTCTTTTTGAAAACAGCTACCTCGATGGGTAGGAGACATTATTTTTCCAAAAATCTACATAAAACCATGTCAAGTCACTTATTACAGTAATCATACGAAATCAGGTTTCCAAAAATCCAACTCCACTGAACCACGAAATCTAATGCAAGTAATAATAGGGTAAGAAGACTAGACCGCTAGCTAGTCGGGCTCCAAGAGTCACTCGCCCGTCGTGCCTCGCGCACCGTCCCAATCCTCTCCTCTCAAGTCACCTGTAAATGATAGTGGGGGGTGAGAACATGTAAACATGTCTCCCCCTCCCAGTGGGTACTGCACTGGAAACAGGAAGCTGAAAGGAGTAGAGTAATACAGCAGCTATGCAAGTAGGCGGAGAACAGGTAAATAAACTACAGCTACTGTATGAATAATGCATCAATGGAAGAACAACACAAATATACCCAATCCAACCGCCGTATTGGTCTAAAGACCTCAGGCAATGCCACATAAGGCTCTCCCTGGCATACGTCCCTGGCGAAAACCACCACCGGGTCCACGGGTCGGCGACCGACCACTTTTTTCGAAAAAGTACACCCTCTTGCGGTGGCCAAACCGCTGGTGTACGTGAAGATGCACCTAAGCCGTGGCGATCAATGCAAGTATGATCAATAACTGTCTGTCGTCAACAAACCAGCAATCCTGCCCCGCAGGGCAACCCGACCACATGGGTCATCCAGTCACAAGGACCACAGAACCGACCAAATAGGTCACAATAGTCAAACCGCTCTACTTCTAGATCATGATAATAAATACTGGAATATAAACAAGTAGAGCAATAATCATAGGTCAATAGGTGTCAAGCTCACAAGTAGAATATGCAGAGAATATAAAAGAGAGTGGAGAGGACGTCACCGAGCATACACCACGAGGTCAATATCGAATCAAAGTACCCACCTCTAAACAACCGCGTCGGAATCCGGGACGCTCCGCAAATCGATCGGACCTACAATAGGCCCACCGAGTCAAGGACAAATCTCACTTGACTCAATACATGACTCATGCACACATCCCACAATCCCGAGACTCGGTTTCCCAAACCGATCTCCGTAAATCACCGAAAATCCCGAAACGGTATCGGGATGTCCTCGGGACCCACGAGAAGTCCCGAAAGGTGCCAACTCGCTTTGCGAGTCAACCGCTGCTCCGAGACACACCTATTTGGGTGTTCCGGCAGCAAACCACAGTTAAATGATTATCGTCGGATAATCTTTCCGATCCGGGTTCCCGGAAGCGTCAATTTCGACACCGGAACCCACCGTCGCTCACCGGACGTCTCCGAACACTCGAGACAGTCCCCAAGACCAGCCAACAAGGCTCAGCGACCATTCTATGACAATCGACCGGCATCGGATAATTCTCGAGCCGTAACAGCGTTCCGACGATAACCTTTATCCGAAAAAAAAACGCATCGTAACTGACATTTACTCTCCGCGAGTGGTATCGGACCTTGGACAATCAGTCCAGAGGTCACACGCCACTCACAGCACTGCCCGCAGTAGCCCCGAAGTGCACATTTGCACATAAGCCCCTTAAGTTACGTAAAATTACATTATTTATGTGAAATTTAGGATTTAACGGCCCGATCTTTTAATCGGGTGGGCTTCGGAGCCAACTGAGACACGTGCTGCAAGGTTTCGACATGCTGGAGGCCGTGCTCACAGTTCGGGGCACATCTGGACACTGTGGTGCGCGCGGGTGCGACGCGAACTTCAGTGAACCACGCGCACAGCACGATGATCGCGCTTGTTTCGCAGATCCGGGAGGCCCTGATCGTAATGGAGGTGAGCATCGCGTTCGGCACTGACAGACGATCGCCGTGCTCACCTCCGGAGGCATCAGAACAGCCTCCGGATCATCGGAATATTGACCCGAACTCAGATCCATGCACAGACTGTAGCAATTAGGGCTTACCGGGCAGAGGGAGCTAGGGCACGGCCGGCGGCAGTTCTGCGGCGAGATCACCGGCGGCAGAGGGTTGCTTCCGGTCAGGGGAGGTCGGCGCGTGCGGTGGCCCGACGGCGGGGAGGCGGCCAGAGGCGGCGGCGGTGATGCCCTAGCTCGGGTGGTTCCCTAGGCCGAGCCTTCGTCTCCCGGCGATCGGCGGCTCCGGCGGCGGTCCCGTCGGCAGACGACGGATGCGGGAGGGCTAGGGAGACCGGCGCTCCGGTTGGTCGACGGCGGAGGGCGGCGGTGGCGATGCTAGTCCAACCCGCACCCGCACAGGTTTCGGGCTCGAGCTCGGGTGGTTCCAGCGGTCACAGCCGACGTCGGGGCACCTCGAGGCGGCGACGGCGGGTCGCCTGAGGTAGGAGGAGGGTGGTCCGACAGGTCCCGAGCGGCGGCGACGCGCGGGGAGGAGACCGAGCCCCCCACGGCCAGATCTGCACCAAGGTTGGTGCAGATCGGCTCCAGCGGTCGCGGCGGCGGCGGTCCGGCAGGGGTCGCCGGACGTCGGGACACCGCAGGGAGGAAGTCTCGAGGGTCCTGCTTCCCTCAGGTGACTCCCGGGCAGAGATGGAGAGAAAGAGAGAGAGAGAGGTTGTGGAGGTGGTTGGTTGTCTTGGCCGGCCGGAGCTTGATCGCCGGCGTTGGCGGCTGGAGTGGTGCGCGGCGCGCAGAGAAGGGAGGGGAGGCTGCTGGGTTCAGTTTGGAGGGGATAGATGCTAGGGTTAGGGTTCGTGGAGGAGGAAACCCTAGTTACCTATATATACCAAGGTGTCATTTGCAGCAAACACCCCCAAACTTCAGAATTTACAGCCAAGCTCTCCACAGCATGTGTAAAACACGCGTACGCACCTCCATGTGCGGTCTCATGCGATTCGGTACATACAATATAAGGGGTTTGTACGAATTTCGAAAACACCACTTCGACCCCTCCTCGATAGTCATGCAAAATCTCGAGATCCGTCCGTCAGATTTCCGAACGGATTGCACCAGCGCGTTCAGCACTACCGAGACATCGAGCTCACAATTTTGTTTCATTCGATTTGATTGCCGATTCGCAGATCCATAAACCCCTTTTTACCGTTCACATGTATAATTACAATTTGGTCCCTCAACATAAAGTAGGCTTTTCTCGGAAACCGTGCGTCAAATCCAAATTCCGTCAGTGCCATCGAGTCCAGAATAATCGGACAGTTGAAAACGAGCTATTGGATCACTATGAACAGAGTTCGACACACTCCAGAAGCCATCTCTAATCATTGGCCTATCCGAAAAAAAACCAGAGTTACTATTCACTTAAGTGAATTTTCGAAATCGCGTAACTCTTTCATTTTAAATCATTTTCTCCCGAAACTTGACGAGTGTTTATGTAATTAAAATACACACATAAACATCATCAACGGAGGGTTAAATTGTATAGTAAAATTCTCGGTCTTTACATCATTCCCCCCTTAAAAGAAGTTTCGTCCCCGAAACTTGAATACATTTACCCCTCAAGTAAATGTGGCTAACATTCCCGCATAATCGATTCAAGCTCCTACAACGCTTCGCGTTCTTCATGATTAGCCTATTGAACTTTAACATACGGAATGCTCCGGTTCCGTAGTTGTTTCTCCTCACGTGCCAATATCCGCGTCGGAGCCTCATCGTAAGTCAGATCCTCCCGAAGCTGAATAGTCGTCGGACTGCTGACATGGGATGGATCAGAACTACACTTCCGAAGTATGGACACGTGGAAGCCATCATGTACTTGGGCGAGACTCGGAGGTAGAGCCAATCTGTACGCCACCGGACCAACGCGCTCCCAGATCTCAAACGGTCCCACAAATCTCGGGCTAAGCTTGCCCCTCAAACCGAACCGTTTGATCCCTCTGGATGGTGAAACCTTGAGCAGAACATGCTCGCCGACCTGAAACTCCAGGTCACGACGCCGATGGTCCGCGTAGCTCTTCTGCCGACTCTGTGCAGTCAATAATCGCTCTCTAGCAATGCGAATCTTTGTCTCTGCATCCACCACCAAGTCCGGCCCGATCATCTGGCGTTCTCCGATGTCGTCCTAACTGATAGGGGACCGACATCGACGCCCATATAAAGTCTCGTACGGTGTCATCCCAATGCTCGCCTGATGACTGTTGTTATAGGCGAACTCCACCAGTGACAGGTACCTGAACCACCCATCACCATAATTCAGGACGCATGCACGTAGCATATCTTCAAGAGTCTGAATAACTCGCTCAGACTGTCCGTCGCTCTGGGGATGGAAAGCAGTACTGAAGTTCAGCTTCGTACCCAAAGCTTGCTGTACACTCTTCCAAAACTAGGACAATAACTCCCTACTCAGAAATTCAAGGTCCACCCCACACCGGTCCACGTAGCAATAGCTAACTCAACTACGTCAAAGGTTCACGCAGGAAAGTCTCTCAACATCACAAGTCGGGGTATATTTTCGGAGACCGAAACGACGCACTCCGATTAGCTCACTTCGTCAATCAGTTCGCCACGAGCGAAATGCATCGTTGTCCTAACTCCTGCGTCAATAACACTCAACTCGGAGACCACAGTCTCCCACCAGTTTTGTAATACAAACGGATCGAAGTCAAATCTTTAGCATCGATACCCACTTGCGGTATCCGACACTCCTATGTCGAAGATCTAAACCGTCCGCCTAGACCAAAAGGTCTAAGGCTACCTCAATCAGTTGAGCTTGACCATTTAGTCAACTACAGGTACATGCGATTCAACATAAAAATCCACGCGTGTCCGTAACAGGGTTGCCAATCGCAACAAACAATCAAGCCACCAGAGATGCTCTACATCTGTCTCCACGAAACCCGGTCGCTGAAATCCACATGGGACCAGCGATTCAATGTTCCATACCACATCCGATGCCTGTCTCAACGAGACCCAGATGCATCAATCATCAAGTGACCAGAAGAGCAATCCGCTCCAATAAAATTCGTGTTTAACCATGTCATGTACCTTGTATTCAAACACCTGCATATACTTCTGAGCCAAAGGCCAGGCTCAGTCCATGTGCCTAACGTCGTTCACATCTTCTAGCAATGCAATATAGATTGCAACTGAGAACGTATTATCTAACTCGTCCCTTAACTATGCGAGACCTGGCTACTGGCTTGTATACCACCAGACCAACACCAAAATACGTACCATTGATGAGGTTAATTCATCATTTTACATAACCTTGCCTAGGGCTAACCCATAATATACTGCGTGGTCGGAGATGACCACGATTCTAACCTTCGCATGATCATCCATAAAGGTTATCTACACGGGAAAACACAATATCCCAATCCAAATACTCCCAAAAGAGGGGTAGGGCATTTCATCCTAACTTTTGACAATACGTTGTCTGCAGCCAACGCATTTATCAAAAGAAAAGTAAAATACCGTAGATCCATCTCCAACGTCATGTTGGAGAAGTGACACTAGCACGAAATCACCCAATCTCACGATGTTGCACCAGAGTGCACCACAACATTAATAAATATCGACTACGGGAGTCGATATTCGAGATTGGACCAGCCATCGAGCCGACTCCCTAGGAGTTCTATGGCTCCAACAACAGGAATATGAACTATCTACGACATAGAGTCGCCAATTACGCAAGCCAAATACGATCAACAGCTCGATTTTCGAGCCTCATCCAACACCACAACTTATCCTTAGGGGTTTCTTATCTTTTCCAATTATCCTATATGCCATAAGCATACATAAACTAGGTGTCATCCCATACCACACTAATTTAGGTGTTGGGACTGCCCTACACAACGTGTGCACCACAAAGACCTAACATCGAAGCTAAGTCATATCCAATCCTGGCTTACGCCAATAGGCGCAAAGATCACGGAAGATCAAAACAGCTATACTGACAAATCCACCAACATGATATTTAAACATCACTCAAGCGAAAAAGATCTTCTAAGCTCGCTTCGCATCACGAACATCCTTCAGTTCCATGAGTCAGGCGAATTCTCACTGGTATATCCACACGGGATCTAATACCTTGCCTGAAGCTCTATAAGGAGCCCTATAACCTCGATACACACTAACCAATCTTAAGATCAGGGTCAAGCCAACAACTTATCCGAAGAAAGAGAAAAATCTCGTAAGCTATCGCCAGCTTACTTTAACTATCAATACTTGGGTTCGTTCCTCTTTCGGTGACACATGCCACCATTAGAGGGTAGAGAAATAGGGTAGGCACCACGGTCCTACCCACCAAAGCTCAAGAAGCGCTATTCATAATGCAACCGCACGAGCGGTCGATAAACAAACCTCGGGCCGCACACCAGCAGCCCACGCAATACTCGTGGTCAAAGCTACACAAATCATCATCTCCACAGAGATGCCTGTAATTGTACATAAGCTCTAAAGAGGGAGGAGTAGGCACTAAAGCCATACTCACAGAGCCTGAGGAAATAATATCCGCATTGCAGTCGCCCAAGCGATCGCACTTCAATCCTCGAGCTATACTCGCACAGCCCCATCAACAGTCGCGACTGTAACCGCGCACGGTATCGCCTCCATAGAGATGCCCACGGTGGACCTCGTGCTCTACATAGAAAGTGGGGCCAAGTAATCACAGCTCAGCCGTCAACTAAGGCCCAGCAGATGCCACTGCCTGGAACCTTAATATCAACATCTGCCCCGAGTGGTTTTACCAGGTGCACATCACCCTACCACTCGATATCTGTCTAGTAATCCGCCACCACTCCCAGTAGAGACACAAGTCTGCACCGCAACTGCAAAACAAATACGGGGTAACGAAACGACAATAAATCTCGAGTTAATAAAACTCGACCAACTTACCGGGACCCAATCCCACAACCCCGTGCTCTCACGTGCTTATAAACCTTAGGTCTTCCTAGGGTCAATCTAACCAGTGGTTCAGTTCTGTTTTCACAAGTCCGTGAATGATGTCGTGTTTGTAACATTGTCTCTGATACCACTTTATCTGTCACGCCCCGGGGTCCCTTTCTATAAGCCAAAATTATCGGGCTGTTTTGAAAATTCAGAGTTCAGCGATAAGTGCCCATTTTTTTTTTTTTTTAATAATAAATCTTGACCCAAGGACGTGCAACAGACCCGCCACAAATACAGAGATTCTTCGTGACAAACGGACAGAGTCTCCCCTGTATTTGCACGGCGTCGCACAATATACAATATACAAACATTTCCATCCACTCACAACCATTCATAATTACGATACATAAACAATTACATCTATCAGTTGAAACGTTCCCCACACAGGGACCTCAGATTTGAAACACTAAGAATCTTAATGCGTGAAAACCTTTTCTTTTTGAAAACAGCTACCTCGATGGGTAGGAGACATCATTTTTCTAAAAATCCACATAAAACCATGTCAAGTTACTTATTACAGTAATCATACGAAATCAAGTTCCAAAAATCCAACTCCACTGAACCACAAAGTCTAATGCAAGTAATAGGAGGGTAGGAAAGCTAGACCGCTAGCTAGTCGGGCTCCAAGAGTCACTCGCCCGTCGTGCCTCGCGCACCGTCCCAACCCTCTCCTCCCAAGTCACCTGTAAATGATAATGGGGGTGAGAACATGAACACATGTCTCCCCCTCCCAGTGGGTACTGCACTGGTAGACAAGAAACAGAAAGGAATAGAGTAATACAGTAGCTATGCAAGTAAGTGGAGGAGAAGATAAATAAACTACAGCTACTGTATAAATAATGCATCAATGGAAGAACAGCACAAATATACCCAATCCAACCGCCGTGTCGGTCTAAAGACCTCAGGCAATGCCACATAAGGCTCTCCCTGGCATACGTCCCTGGCGAAAACCACCACCGGGTCCACGGGTCGGCGACCGACCACTTTTCCGGAAAAGTACACCCTCTTGCGGTGGCCAAACCGCTGGTGTACGTGAAGATGCACCTAAGCCGTGGCGATCAATGCAAGTATGATCAATAACTGTCTGTCGTCAACAAACCAGCAATCCTGCCCCGCAGGGCAACCCGACCACATGGGTCATCCAGTCACAAGGACCACAGAACCGACCGAATAGGTCACAATAGTCAAAACCGCTCTACTTCTAGATCACGATAATAAATACTGGAATATAAGTAAGTAGAGCAATAATCATAAGTCAATGGGTGTCATGCTCACAAGTAGAATATGCAGAGAATATAAAAGAGAGTGGAGAGGACGTCACCGAGCATACACCACGAGGTCAATCTCGAATCAAAGTACCCACCTCTAAACAACCGCGTCGGAATCCGGGACGCTCCGCAAATCGACCGGACCTACAATAGGCCCACCGAGTCAAGGACAAATCTCACCTGACTCAATACATGACTCATGCACACATCCCACAATCCCGAGACTCGGTTTCCCAAACCGATCTCCGTAAATCGCCGAAAATCCCGAAATCATGTCGGGACGTTCCCGGGACCCACAAGATGTCCCGATCGGTACCGACTCGCTCTACAAGTCAACCGCTGCCTCGAAACACACCCATTTGGATGTTTCGGCAGCAACCACTAGATCCCACGTCTAAACGATTATCGTCGGATAGTCCTTCCGATCCGGGTTTCCGAAAATGTCAAGTTTCGGGAGAAGATGATTTAAAATGAAAGAGTTACGCGATTTCGAAAATTCACTTAAGTGAATAGTAACTCTGGTTTTTCGGATAGGCCAATGATTAGAGATGGCTTCTGGAGTGTGTCGGACTCTGTTCATAGTGGTCCAATAGCCCGTTTTCAAATGTTCGACTATTCTGGACTCAATGGCACTGACGGATTTTGGATTTGACGCACGGTTTCTGAGAAAAGCCTACTTTATATTGAGGGACCAAATTGTAATTATACATGTGAACGGTAAAGGGGTTTATGGATCTGCGAATCGGCAATCAAATCGAACGAAAGAAAATCGTGATCTTGATGTCTCGGTAGTGAATGTAACGACCCAGCCCACTAGCAACAATAACTCGTTGGGCCCAATCAACAACCCAAAATGCTTAAGCCCAGTTATTGTTACTAGTGGCCCAAGTCTATTATAAACCCAATGACAACCCCATTCCCATCCGATGTGGGACTATTGGGGTGTCACAGACTCCCCCCCTTTAGGCCCTGACGTCCCAGTCAGTCCTAAACACACACAGCCCAAGATCACCAGGCGATGTGAGACTCGTCTCGCTAGCCTAAACCGACTTTGTAGTGAGCCGTGCTCCACCCACAACAGTCAACAGCATGAGAGCCTCGCTCTCTCCGCTGCACAACCTGGCTCAGCCGAGACTCACCTCACACTTCCGGCTGGTGAACTGGCTCTGATACCAAATGTAACAACCCAGTCCACTAGGGAGTCGGCTCGATGGCTGGTCCAATCTCGAATATCGACTCCCGTAGTCGATATTTATTAATGTTGTGGTGCACTCTGGTGCAACATCGTGAGATTGGGTGATTTCGTGCTAGTGTCACTTCTCCAACATGACGTTAGAGATGGATCTACGGTTTCACTTTTCTTTTGAT
The DNA here is from genome assembly GCA_016920855.1 of Puya raimondii. Taxonomy (NCBI): domain Eukaryota; kingdom Viridiplantae; phylum Streptophyta; class Magnoliopsida; order Poales; family Bromeliaceae; genus Puya; species Puya raimondii. The sequence goes on along the minus strand of JABWPP010000050.1, from coordinate 20,781,631 downwards.
AAATGCGTTGGCTGCAGACAACGTATTGTCAAAAGTTAGGATGAAATGCCCTACCCCTCTTTTGGGAGTATTTGGATTGGGATATTGTGTTTTCCCGTGTAGATAACCTTTATGGATGATCATGCGAAGGTTAGAATCGTGGTCATCTTCGACCACGCAATATATTATGGGTTAGCCCTAGGCAAGGTTATGTAAAATGATGAATTAACCTCATCAATGGTACGTATTTCGGTGTTGGTCTGGTGGTATACTAGACAGTAGCCAGGTCTCGCATAGTTAAGGGACGAGTTAGATAATACGTTCTCAGTTGCAATCTATATTGCATTGCTAGAAGATGTGAACGACGTTAGGCACATGGACTGAGCCTGGCCTTTGGCTCAGAAGTATATGCAGGTGTTTGTATACAAGGTACATGACATGGTTAAACACGAATTTTATTGGAGCGGATTGCTCTTCTGGTCACTTGATGATTGATGCATCTGGGTCTCGTTGAGACAGGCATCGGATGTGGTATGGAACATTGAATCGCTGGTCCCATGTGGATTTCAGCGACCGGGTTTCGTGGAGACAGATGTAGAGCATCTCTGGTGGCTTGATTGTTTGTTGCGATTGGCAACCCTGTTACGGACACGCGTGGATTTTTATGTTGAATCGCATGTACCTGTAGTTGACTAAATGGTCAAGCTCAACTGATTGAGGTAGCCTTAGACCTTTTGGTCTAGGCGGACGGTTTAGATCTTCGACATAGGAGTGTCGGATACCGCAAGTGGGTATCGATGCTAAAGATTTGACTTCGATCCGTTTGTATTACAAACTGGTGGGAGACTGTGGTCTCCGAGTTGAGTGTTATTGACGCAGGAGTTAGGACAACGATGCATTTCGCTCGTGGCGAACTGATTGACGAAGTGAGCTAATCGGAGTGCGTCGTTTCGGTCTCCGAAAATATACCCCGACTTGTGATGTTGAGAGACTTTCCTGCGTGAACCTTTGACGTAGTTGAGTTAGCTATTGCTACGTGGACCGGTGTGGGGTGGACCTTGAATTTCTGAGTAGGGAGTTATTGTCCTAGTTTTGGAAGAGTGTACAGCAAGCTTTGGGTACGAAGCTGAACTTCAGTACTGCTTTCCATCCCCAGAGCGACGGACAGTCTGAGCGAGTTATTCAGACTCTTGAAGATATGCTACGTGCATGCGTCCTGAATTATGGTGATGGGTGGTTCAGGTACCTGTCACTGGTGGAGTTCGCCTATAACAACAGTCATCAGGCGAGCATTGGGATGACACCGTACGAGACTTTATATGGGCGTCGATGTCGGTCCCCTATCAGTTAGGACGACATCGGAGAACGCCAGATGATCGGGCCGGACTTGGTGGTGGATGCAGAGACAAAGATTCGCATTGCTAGAGAGCGATTATTGACTGCACAGAGTCGGCAGAAGAGCTACGCGGACCATCGGCGTCGTGACCTGGAGTTTCAGGTCGGCGAGCATGTTCTGCTCAAGGTTTCACCATCCAGAGGGATCAAACGGTTCGGTTTGAGGGGCAAGCTTAGCCCGAGATTTGTGGGACCGTTTGAGATCTGGGAGCGCGTTGGTCCGGTGGCGTACAGATTGGCTCTACCTCCGAGTCTCGCCCAAGTACATGATGGCTTCCACGTGTCCATACTTCGGAAGTGTAGTTCTGATCCATCCCATGTCAGCAGTCCGACGACTATTCAGCTTCGGGAGGATCTGACTTACGATGAGGCTCCGACGCGGATATTGGCACGTGAGGAGAAACAACTACGGAACCGGAGCATTCCGTATGTTAAAGTTCAATAGGCTAATCATGAAGAACGCGAAGCGTTGTAGGAGCTTGAATCGATTATGCGGGAATGTTAGCCACATTTACTTGAGGGGTAAATGTATTCAAGTTTCGGGGACGAAACTTCTTTTAAGGGGGGAATGATGTAAAGACCGAGAATTTTACTATACAATTTAACCCTCCGTTGATGATGTTTATGTGTGTATTTTAATTACATAAACACTCGTCAAGTTTCGGGAGAAAATGATTTAAAATGAAAGAGTTACGCGATTTCGAAAATTCACTTAAGTGAATAGTAACTCTGGTTTTTCGGATAGGCCAATGATTAGAGATGGCTTCTGGAGTGTGTCGAACTCTGTTCATAGTGATCCAATAGCTCGTTTTCAACTGTCCGATTATTCTGGACTCGATGGCACTGACGGAATTTGGATTTGACGCACGGTTTCCGAGAAAAGCCTACTTTATGTTGAGGGACCAAATTGTAATTATACATGTGAACGGTAAAGGGGTTTATGGATCTGCGAATCGGCAATCAAATCGAATGAAACAAAATTGTGAGCTCGATGTCTCGGTAGTGCTGAACGCGCTGGTGCAATCCGTTCGGAAATCTGACGGACGGATCTCGAGATTTTGCATGACTATCGAGGAGGGGTCGAAGTGGTGTTTTCGAAATTCGTACAAACCCCTTATATTGTATGTACCGAATCGCATGAGACCGCACATGGAGGTGCGTACGCGTGTTTTACACATGCTGTGGAGAGCTTGGCTGTAAATTCTGAAGTTTGGGGGTGTTTGCTGCAAATGACACCTTGGTATATATAGGTAACTAGGGTTTCCTCCTCTACGAACCCTAACCCTAGCATCTATCCCCTCCAAACTGAACCCAGCAGCCTCCCCTCCCTCCTCTGCGCGCCGCGCACCACTCCAGCCGCCAACGCCGGCGATCAAGCTCCGGCCGGCCAAGACAACCAACCACCTCCACAACCTCTCTCTCTCTTTCTCTCCATCTCTGCCCGGGAGTCACCTGAGGGAAGCAGGACCCTCGAGACTTCCTCCCTGCGGTGTCCCGACGTCCGGCGACCCCTGCCGGACCGCCGCCGCCGCGACCGCTGGAGCCGATCTGCACCAACCTTGGTGCAGATCTGGCCGTGGGGGGCTCGGTCTCCTCCCCGCGCGTCGCCGCCGCTCGGGACCTGTCGGACCACCCTCCTCCTACCTCAGGCGACCCGCCGTCGCCGCCTCGAGGTGCCCCGACGTCGGCTGTGACCGCTGGAACCACCCGAGCTCGAGCCCGAAACCTGTGCGGGTGCGGGTTGGACTAGCATCGCCACCGCCGCCCTCCGCCGTCGACCAACCGGAGCGCCGGTCTCCCTAGCCCTCCCGCATCCGTCGTCTGCCGACGGGACCGCCGCCGGAGCCGCCGATCGCCGGGAGACGAAGGCTCGGCCTAGGGAACCACCCGAGCTAGGGCATCACCGCCGCCGCCTCTGGCCGCCTCCCGCCGTCGGCCACCGCACGCGCCGACCTCCCCTGACCGGAAGCAACCCTCTGCCGCCGGTGATCTCGCCGCAGAACTGCCGCCGGCCGTGCCCTAGCTCCCTCTGCCCGGTAAGCCCTAATTGCTACAGTCTGTGCATGGATCTGAGTTCGGGTCAATATTCCGATGATCCGGAGGCTGTTCTGATGCCTCCGGAGGTGAGCACGGCGATCGTCTGTCAGTGCCGAACGCGATGCTCACCTCCATTACGATCAGGGCCTCCCGGATCTGCGAAACAAGCGCGATCATCGTGCTGTGCGCGTGGTTCACTGAAGTTCGCGTCGCACCCGCGCGCACCACAGTGTCCAGATGTGCCCCGAACTGTGAGCACGGCCTCCAGCATGTCGAAACCTTGCAGCACGTGTCTCAGTTGGCTCCGAAGCCCACCCGATTAAAAGATCGGGCCGTTAAATCCTAAATTTCACATAAATAATGTAATTTTACGTAACTTAAGGGGCTTATGTGCAAATGTGCACTTCGGGGCTACTGCGGGCAGTGCTGTGAGTGGCGTGTGACCTCTGGACTGATTGTCCAAGGTCCGATACCACTCGCGGAGAGTAAATGTCAGTTACGATGCGTTTTTTCGGATAAAGGTTATCGTCGGAACGCTGTTACGGCTCGAGAATTATCCGATGCCGGTCGATTGTCATAGAATGGTCGCTGAGCCTTGTTGGCTGGTCTTGGGGACTGTCTCGAGTGTTCGGAGACGTCCGGTGAGCGACGGTGGGTTCCGGTGTCGAAATTGACGCTTCCGGGAACCCGGATCGGAAAGATTATCCGACGATAATCATTTAACTGTGGTTTGCTGCCGGAACACCCAAATAGGTGTGTCTCGGAGCAGCGGTTGACTCGTAAAGCGAGTTGGCACCTTTCGGGACTTCTCGTGGGTCCCGAGGACATCCCGATACCGTTTCGGGATTTTCGGTGATTTACGGAGATCGGTTTGGGAAACCGAGTCTCGGGATTGTGGGATGTGTGCATGAGTCATGTATTGAGTCAAGTGAGATTTGTCCTTGACTCGGTGGGCCTATTGTAGGTCCGATCGATTTGCGGAGCGTCCCGGATTCCGACGCGGTTGTTTAGAGGTGGGTACTTTGATTCGATATTGACCTCGTGGTGTATGCTCGGTGACGTCCTCTCCACTCTCTTTTATATTCTCTGCATATTCTACTTGTGAGCTTGACACCTATTGACCTATGATTATTGCTCTACTTGTTTATATTCCAGTATTTATTATCATGATCTAGAAGTAGAGCGGTTTGACTATTGTGACCTATTTGGTCGGTTCTGTGGTCCTTGTGACTGGATGACCCATGTGGTCGGGTTGCCCTGCGGGGCAGGATTGCTGGTTTGTTGACGACAGACAGTTATTGATCATACTTGCATTGATCGCCACGGCTTAGGTGCATCTTCACGTACACCAGCGGTTTGGCCACCGCAAGAGGGTGTACTTTTTCGGAAAAGTGGTCGGTCGCCGACCCGTGGACCCGGTGGTGGTTTTTGCCAGGGACGTATGCCAGGGAGAGCCTTATGTGGCATTGCCTGAGGTCTTTAGACCAATACGGCGGTTGGATTGGGTATATTTGTGTTGTTCTTCCATTGATGCATTATTCATACAGTAGCTGTAGTTTATTTACCTGTTCTTCGCCTACTTGCATAGCTGCTGTATTACTCTACTCCTTTCAGCTTCCTGTTTCCAGTGCAGTACCCACTGGGAGGGGGAGACATGTTTACATGTTCTCACCCCCCACTATCATTTACAGGTGACTTGAGAGGAGAGGATTGGGACGGTGCGCGAGGCACGACGGGCGAGTGACTCTTGGAGCCCGACTAGCTAGCGGTCTAGTCTTCTTACCCTATTATTACTTGCATTAGATTTCGTGGTTCAGTGGAGTTGGATTTTTGGAAACCTGATTTCGTATGATTACTGTAATAAGTGACTTGACATGGTTTTATGTAGATTTTTGAAAAAATAATGTCTCCTACCCATCGAGGTAGCTGTTTTCAAAAAGAAAAGGGATTTTCATGCATTAAGATTCTTAGTGTTTCAAATCTGAGGTTCCTGTGTGGGGAACGTTTCAACTGATAGATGTAATTGTTTATGCATTATAATGTGTATGGTTGTGAGTGGATGAAATGTTTGTACATTGTATGTTGGGCGACGCCGTGCAGATACAGGGGAGACTCCGTCCGTGTGTCACGGAGTATCCCTGTATTTGTGGCGGTCTGTTGTACGTTCTTGGGGTCAAGATTTCAAAAAAAAAAAAAAAAAAATGGGCACTTTCTGCTGAACTCTGAGTTTTAAAAATGCAGCCCGAGAATTTTGGCTTATAGAATGGACCCCGAGGCGTGACAGATAAAGTTGGTATCAGAGCCAATTACCAGCCGGAAGTGTGAGATGGGTCTCGGCTGAGCCGGGTCTGAATGACAGGCTAGCGAGACGTCTCACATCGCCTGGTACTTGTGAGTCTGAGCCTGACGAGGACGTCAGGGCTTAAAGGGGGAGAGATTGTGAGACCCCAGATTAGTCCTATATATGAGATATAATAGGGCTAAACTCTCAACCCGGCTTAAGCATTTTCGGCGGTGGCTAGGCCGAAGAGGTTGAGAGAGTTAAGCGTGCTAGGACGGGAGTAGTCCTAGGATGGGTGACCCCCTGGGAAGTTGGGGCGTCACAATTGTACAATACCATAACTCAAAGGGGATTTTCTCAAGAATTGGTCGAATTAGAACACGGTTCATAATGTAACAAGCCGTGTTTACGGCTTCGGCCCAAAAATACTTTGGCAATTCCCCCTCAATTAACATAGATCTAGCCATCTCTTGGAGAGATCTATTTTTGCGTTCAACAACCCCATTTTGTTGAGGTGTACGAGGGGTGGCAAACTGATGTTCTATTCCCAATTCATTGCAAAACTCTTCAAAGTTACGGTTTTCGAATTCACAACCATGATCACTTCTAATTTTAGAAATTATACAATATTTTTTATTTTGAACACAAAAGACAAAGTCTTTGAAGGATTTAAAAGTGTCATACTTGTGTCTCAAAAATAAGGTCCAAGTATATCTTGAGTAATCATCAACAATTACAAAAATATAGTTACTTCCACCAAAGCTAGAGACATCAATTGGACCAAAGAGATCCATATGGATTAACTCCAAAGGCCTAGATGTAGAAATAATATTTTTGGATTTAAAAGAAGATTTTACTTGTTTTGCTTGAGCACAAGCACTACAAACCTCATCTTTGGCATAATTTATTTTAGGTAAACCTTTTACAAGTGTTTCCTTTGAAAGTTTTGAAAGAGAATCCATACTAGCATGAGCTAGCCTTTTATGCCAAAGCCAAGATTCGTTAATTTGAACCGAAAAATATTTTTCACCTTCATGAGAAAGTTTGCTTAGATCAACGGTGTAGACATTCTTGGATCTAAAGCCCATAAAAGCTACCTTATTTGTAGAAGGATCAATGATGCTACAATGAGATGTTTCGAACTTTACAAAATAGCCTTTGTCACACAATTGACTAATGCTCAATAAATTGTGCTTAAGGCCATCAACTAAAAGGACATTTGAAATATTAACCTTCTCATTTCCGATTATGCCGGTTCCAATGATCTTTCCTCGAGTGTTGTCTCCAAATGTGACAAAGCCTCCATCTTTCTTTTCAAGTGAATTAAACTTGGTTTGATCCCAAGTCATATGTCTTGAGCATCCGCTATTTAAGTACCATTTGTCACTTGCACCTTTTGATTGGAGACACACCTACAAGAACAAATCAAGTTTTTAACTTTGGTACCCAAGTGAGATTGGGTCCTTTTGAGTTAGATGAGTCTTTCACAACCCAAATTTGGTTAAGTTTAGGATTTTTCTTGTATTTACACGAGGATATATGATGTCTTTTAATATTACAATAAGAGCAATGCAAAGTTGGGTCTTGATAGGAAATTTTAACAAATACTTTTCTTTTAGTTTTTGTTAACTTAACATTGTTTGGATTAGGAACATATCCTATCCCAAACTTTTTGAAGTTCATAACTTGACTTCCAAGCATCATATTTAAGTACTTGGTTCCACCAACAAATTTCTCAAGAGTTTTCTTAGATTCACCTAAGCTAACTTTGAGTTGTTGGTTTTCAACTTGAAGTTTTTCAAGTTGTTTGTCATGATGAAGAATTGGCTTAAAATTTTGACCTTCAATTTTTTTTTTTAATGCCTCGTTTTCACAAATGAGATTACAACATGTCTCATTAGCTTGTTTAAGTTCTTTCATGAGTGAGGAGACCTCATTTTCAAGTATTAAAGAAGGATTTGAAGTCGAAGATTTTAGGTCATTTACTTCCATCTCTAATGAGGCATTTTGCTTCTTGAGAGATGTATACTTGGGACCCAAACTTTGTAGATCACCATATAAAGAAAAGAAGGCTTCTTAAAGTTCATCATAACTTAAATTATTTACCTCATCTTCAAGAGCCATGAGACATAGAATTGAGCTTTGCTCCTCAAGGCAAATTTGGGCAACTTCGTTTTCCGATTCGTCACTGCTAAACTCGTCGGGGGCGTCCCAATTTAGAGCATTGAAGGCTTTCTTTTTCTTATCTTTCTTAAAGGCCTTGCTTGGAAGAGTGCATTCACTTTTCAAATGCCCTGGTTTGTTGCAATTGTAGCAAATGATCCCCTTCTTGAATCCCTTACCTTTGAACCCGTCTCGTTAAGGTCTTCTCAAGTTGCGCTTCTTAATTAGTCGGTCGAGCCTTTTTGAAATCATAGCGATTTCTTCGCTCGAACCTTCTTCGCCATCTTCACTATCGGAGGCTATGACTCCCTTAAATGCAAGACTCTTCTTTTTCTCGGGAGCCTCTTCGTTGTCATATTCTTTGAGGCGTTGTTCATGCGCCATGAGTGATCCGACAAGTTCGTCAATCTTTACTTTGTCCAAGTCGTGAGCTTCTTGGATAGCCGTAACCTTAGGTATCCAACTTCTTGGTAGCACACGAAGGAGTTTTCGCACCAAGTCCGATTGAAAAAAATCTTTACCTAAGGCTTTCAAGCTATTTATAATGTTAGTGAATCTTGTGAACATATTTGAAATGGATTCACTTTCTTCCATTTTAAATAGTTCATAACTTGACATAAGCATGCTTATTTTAGATTCCTTCACCCTAGAAGTTCTTTCATGAGTGACTTCTAATTTATCCCAAATCTCTTTAGCCGTTGTGCATGTAGAGATTCGATGAAACTCATCTCTACTAAGAGCGCAAAGGAATGAATTAATTGCTTTAGTATTCAATTGAAAGCGAAATTTTTCCGCTTCATTCCATTCCACTCTTGATTTTGATGGAGTGACATAACCACTTTCGATTATATCCCAAATATCAAAATCTAGAGATTGAAATAATATCTTCATTCTAATCTTCCAAAAAGGATAATCGGTCCCATCAAAATATGGTGGCCGAACAATAGATTGTCCTTCGATATTCTTTCCCATGGATGCCATTCTCACTTAGATTTTAATCTAAATAATGTGAGACCTCGCTCTGATACCAATTGAGGATCAAAATGGAAACCTAAGAGGGGGGGTGAATTAGGTTTCTAAAATAAAATGCTAAATAATCAAGTAATTTAAAAAAAACTCGAAACAAATAAAGTAAGAGAAAGTGAAGAGTTAGAGAAATGCAAACTCAAGAAGCACACAATGATTTGTTTCGAGGTTCGGCACTTTGCCTACGTCCCCGCCAACTTCTCAACACAAGAGAACGTTGGATCTCCACTAGACGATGTTTTTGCGGGCAAGCACCAAGCCTTCACACCAACACCTTCTTCTCTCAAGAAGGTTACACTTTCAAGCTTCAACTCTTTTCTTTTTCTCTATTTTACAAGATTATATCTCACTACAAATTACACTCAAGTTTAGAGAGAATTGAGAGCTAAGAGTATTAAGAACACTGAAGTATTAAGCTCAAAGGGACTTTGAAATCCATGCTAAGAAAGGCCTCAACACCATCTATTTATAGCCTCAGCCAGCTTCAGGTCGTTGCACTTTCGGGCGCCCTAAACAGAAATTCGGGCGCCCAGAAGTTGAGCACGCGCACTGCTCTTCCAGCGGCCTGTCAGACCCCGTGCGCCGCTTTTCTGGATTCGTACATTCGAGCCTCCAGAAATTGTGGGCGCCCAGATCACGCGCGTCAGCTTTTCTGACACAGCAAGACCATGCGCGCCGCTTTTCTGGATCCATACATTTGGCGCTCCAGAAACTTGTGGGCGCCCAGAACATGTGCGTCGGCTTTTCTGACACTGTCAGACCATTCGCGCCGTTTTCTCTGAGCAGAACTTTCGAGCCTCCAGAAGTTGTGGGCGCCCAGATCATGCGCGTCGACTTTTCTGACACTGTCAGACCACGCGCGCTGAAGTTTCTGAGTAGAAACTTTTGGGCCTTCAGAAGTCAACTTGTGGGCGCCCACTTTCCCAGGCACGCGAGCCGCCTGCGCAGCGCCACTGTCAGAACTTTCGGACCGTTGCGTCGTACTGTCCGAAACACGCAACCTATCAAGTCAAATATTTTGGACGCCCTAAACAGACAATTCGGGCGCCCAGATCATGTGTAGACAATTCTGGACCACCCAAACAGCAAACAGTCAGGATCCAAAATCAACCGAGATTCGGATCCACTTTTAGGGCACCCAGATCAGAGTCCAAAACACAAACTTGACAGAAAATAGATTTTGAGAAGATTTTGAATATAGGTTGAAGTCCTATGTGCTATGATAAAAAAGAGTAAGTTAAAAAATGCTCAAAATTTCTTACTCTAATCTTTAAAGCACAATGTTAAATAGATGAATAGAGAGAGATTTTATCTACTTGACAAGGTAGCTTCAAGTGGTGAAGCTTAGTGCTAGGGGATTGCCCATCTTGAGTCCTTTTGAAGATAGAGAAGTCTAAACACAAAACTCAAGATAAAAGATTAGATCAATAATTGTAATTATTTGTTATCATCAAAATCTAAAGAATGATTAGGGCCACTAGGCCAACAGAGTAAACTTGAAATTTTTTAATATATAGTAGTAAGGGATATAAAAGTGGAAAAAAAAAATCCTTTTTACTAATTTTATTGTAGGCGCAAGAGAAATTCAACTCTGTAATGGGTAACTGTGGATTTGAGTTATTTGGGGGTGCTTGTGATTGTGAATCTTTTCTCAGCAACTCTGTTTATTCCCTATAAATATTCAATAAAACGTAAAATTGAAGATTTAATAGCATCATTTTGTTCGCTTTATTTAGTAATAGAAATGAGTATGAGGGAGGAGTGAGAAGGACTTCTCAAGAATTTTAATAGGAAAGTTTAAAGATGACCGAATTGAAAATAAAGTCTGATAAGACAATTAACATAGAAAATAGGAATACTATATTACTATATTTAGGTGGGACACGGCCCGACTAGACCCGTAGGCTAAATCCTAGAATGTGTTTGGTTTGTGCTATTTTTATTTAATTACTATATACATTATAGTGTTTGGATAATATTAATTAATTACTAATTTGGCTGAAAAAAATTTATTTCGAAAGGAATAAATTTTTTTCCCCAAAAAGAGAGAATCCTATAAAGGAGGGGGGTAGGTATCCCTTATTCCCCAGTGCGAGAAATCTAAATAGTTTTTCAAAATTTTCAAACTATCCTTTATTTCAATTTCAATCATAAAATTTAGAGTTAAATTTATTTTTTTAAACTCAAATCTCAAATTTAAATTTATATTTTGAATTTAATTTCAAATTTAAATTTTGATTTTGAATTAAATTTTAAATTTAAATTTAAATTTAATTTTGAAGTTAAATTTAAATATAAATTTCAATTTGAATTTTTAATTCAAATTTTGATTTTGGATATTCTAGTTTTGCATTCAAATTCAGATTTTTTTTATTCGAAATTTGAATGTAGATTCAAAATTTGAAAACAAACTTAGATTTTCAATTCACTTTTAAATTCAAATTTAGATGTAGAATTTCAATTTCATATTTCGATATTGAATTTCTGTCACGCCCCGGGCTAGTTTTAGAAACGGAAATACGTGCCAAATTTTTTTTTTAAAGCCTACCCCGTGCCACGTACAGACCCGCCACAAATACAGGGTCCACTGTACACACGGACAGAGCCTCCCCTGTATTTGCACGATGTACACAACATACAAATATGATCACAACCACCATTCATTCATCACACAAACCACAACAACACAATAAGATTCATACAGCTAACAGTCCTTAAACATGTATGAATCTAAGCAAGTCCTTAGGCGAAGGATGATGCGATGCACAAACAACAGATCATTCTATAAAACTGCTCCTTACCCAGAAGCTTCATTTTGAAACCCTAATCTCAATCATACAAAGATCCTTTGAAAACATTCTCCACACGAGAACTCTCTTTTGAAACCACAAAAGTCGATCGATCGAAAATCCATTTGAAAACTGTTTCCTACACGGAAACCTTTATTTGAAAACGCTACCACAAGAGGTAGAAATCCAAGATATGCGATATAAAGCCATAATGAAAGATCTAAAAGCATCGACATCCAAAAAGTCTAAGCATGCAATCCACATATAAAAGCTAAACCAAATCCACGAGATCTAATCATGCTAGACAGAACATCCAAAATGTAACTGAACCACATCCACAACTAGCTGATAAAAGGATAAGGGTGATAACCAAATCTGGAGAGAGAAACCTCACAGGTCGGGACCTCTAGTACCACTAACTAGGCGTGCCTCGCTGCGTCCCGACTCCCACCACCCTACTCACCTGAAAACAACAACGATGGCGGGGGGTGAGAACATGTAAATATGTCTCCCCTCCCAGTGGGTACCGCAAGCCGACGAAGGCGAGGTGTACACACCGGCACGAGGGTCAACAAAGAGATAGATAGGGTAAATAGTAGCACAAATAAGTATGAGACTGACATACAACTGAACAACTATGCTACTATAAGTAAGGTAATCATATGCATCAACGGAGATAGCCACAAAATATACCCAATCCATAGCCACCGGGACGTATCCATGATACTGTCACAACCTGCTCAACCATCGGCACATAACCTCCGCAGATGCACGTGCTAAGAGGCTCACGGGTCGGATGCACGCGACCCTTTTCCGAAAAAGAACACCCCCAGGCGGTGGATCAGACCGCTGGCATACGTGAAGTGCTAGAAGAGCTGTGACGATCGATGCGAATGCTCAATCCACAGAACGGCAACGAGCCGTGAAACAACTTATAAGCCAATATACGAGGATCGCTCGGAACAACAGGCGATCAACACCGACCAACGAGGTCGTCTAAAAAATCATGCAAACCACAACTACTCTACTAAGGTAAACACACATAAGTAGAGTCAACGGGAGTCAAGTGAACTAATAACTGAAATACAAGAGAATGGATAGAAAGGTATCACCGTAGTCCACTGAACCGACTCCGGATCGAGTACCCACCTGTCGAAACGATAGAGCCTAACACCGACGGCTCTCGGGAACCACGACAGGACCTACGAAAGACTCACAGGGTCAAGGTCCACCAAGTCGACACTAAACACATAGCGCTCACAACCCGAAACTGACGGATCGTCCGGAAAACCCACCGGGACGATCCCGAAACCACACTAAGCCCCACAGGGGTACCAACAACCAAACCAGGTCCTCCGCTATCCCAAAACACACCACAACAAGGTGACAGGACAGCGAGCACAAGCTCGGGGTGCCACGAACACAAACGCACCCGAAACGGCTTCCTGGGTTCCCGAAAAATGCTGATTTGGCACCGGAACCCTTCGTCACTCATCCACTGTCCTCGAAACTTCGGGACAGCGATGAGGAACAGCCAACGAGGCTAAACGACGAAGCCAAGTCACTCACAAAACCAGCAAGTGAGTCGCAAGACTAAAAACACGCGTTTCGTCGACTATTTCATCAAAAAACGCATCGGAAATAAATCCGGATCTCCGCGAAGGGCGAAGGGGTTGGACAACCAGTCCACAGGGCCTCAAGGGTCATGCCCGCAGCGTCGCAACGCTGCCACAATCACAAAGAACCCTAAACAAGCAACATAAACACAAAAAGTAAGCATAATTAAGGCCGTTTGAGCACTCCGTTCGTCCGCACAACCTTCCGCAAGCACCAGCGGATAGGTAACGACGTAACGGAGGCCGTGCTCACAGCCCCACTGCGACAGGACCAGTCGCAAGCACAAAAACTCCATAAAAATAGCTCTACATGCGATAACATTACTCGACAAAGGCCGAACAGCGAAACGGCTCACCAAAATAGCCAAATAAGGTGAGCATGATGATCAGCGCGTCGCTGCGATCATCGTGCTCACCTTCCCGAGCTTCGGGAGGCAACAGAAAGCAAGATCCCAAGCATGCGGCCCAACCAAGCTAAAAACAAACCCTGGCCGGAGCAACTAGCTCCGGCCGGCTGCCGGCCGATGTGCAAGGCGCGCGGCGGCCAGGGTTGGATGCGGGGAAGGTGAGGAAGAGGATGCTCACCTCAACCGGCGGCAGGAAGCGGCGGCGGCGGCCCGGGGAGAAAGCTCACTCTCGGGTGGCTAGGGCACGGCGGCGCCGGCAACAAACGGCAACGGCGGCTGGCGGCTGGCGGCGACGCGAGAACCGGCAAGAGGGGGTCGCCGGATGTCACGCCCCGTCGGGCCTTTAACACCAACTAGGTAGAAAGGATAACCGCACGGGCGCATGCCCCAGACCCGCCGAACGGATAGAGTCCCTTCTACCCGCCCAAGGCGTCACAACACAAGCTTATCCACGAGGTTCCAACTAAGAACGGAGTACAAGAGTTGCACAAGGAAAGCATCAACATAAAGAAGTTCTACTTCTATTACATCACATTGCATAATTATACATGCCCAAATTTTTCTTTTCATTCCATACACCATGTTCCAAAACTATGGAATACATAAGTTTCATACATATAATGGAAATCCCCTATACTATCAAAGTCCAAGACTAGGGGTACAACTCTATGTATCACCAAAATGGAAGGGCCGCTATCTAGAGAGCTAAACCCTTGCCTCGCTCCGCCGCCTCACTCGCGGAAGGACCTGAAAAACGTGGGGTGAGAACTATAAACATAGTTCCCAGGGGGTAAGGCCACCCAAGAGAGAAGCTCGACCCACTAGGTCCAAAGAAACACCATATGCATAAGTTAGATCACAAATAACTATGCAACAATTATTTACATGCTTGTAAATAAACATAAAGGATGCAACCAAATGAAATATAACTTATCATTCTCTCCTAGGTTCATCCTATATCTCACATTGACTAAGTTCAATTACTTGTCATTTACTTATGGTTTCGGAATCGCCGTCTCACCATAAGGGTTCCAACATTCAAGGAGTGAACTCGTCACCTCCTAGTTCGAGTAGCGAACTCGTCGCATACTCGGGATAGCAAAATCGTCGCATACCCCATCTCAACACCGCCATCACATGGCATGGGTAGCGAACTCGTCGCATACCCGGGATAGCAACCTCGTCGCACATCCCATCTCGACACCGCCAACTCATGGCGTGTTAGCGAAATCGTCGCATACCCGGGATAGCAAAATCGTCGCACATCCCGCGTCAACACCGCCAACTCATGGCATGGTAGCGAAATTGTCGCCTACCCGGGATAGTAAAATCGTCGCACATCCCGTTTCAACACCGCCAACTCATGGCATGGTAGCGAAATCGTCGCCTACCCGGGATAGCAAAATCGTCGCACATCCCGTTGTTCACATTTTCTTCACTTGCCAACCTAAGTCTCGCGACCTTAGGTTCAAGTCACTAAGTCTCACCTATGTTCAATAACACTAGGTTTACTTTCTCATTCTCAACCTAGGTCCCATGACTCTAAGTTCCAATCTCATGTCCAACCTATGTTCAATGACACTAGGTTCCATTCTCACATGTTCCAACCTATGTTCAATAACACTAGGTTCTATTCTCACATGTTCCAACCTATGTTCAATAACACTAGGTTCTATTCTCACATGTTCCAACCTATGTTCAATAACACTAGGTTCTATTCTCACATGTTCCAACCTATGTTCAATAACACTAGGTTCTATTCTCACATGTTCCAACCTATGTTCAATAACACTAGGTTCTATTCATACATGCAACCATGCAACAAGTATAGATAATTAAATTATACTTGAATTCTATATCATGCAATAGGAGCTCATTGTTCTACCTATCATGATTTTACCTTTGCCAACATGCAAGTTCTAGGATTCACAACACATACCATTTTATCTTTAAATGGATATTTACCCTAGACATGGAAGTGACCTAATCACTTCGGTAAACACAAACCCACCTCAAGAGCTTCCGAATTCTTGTATTCTTCAAGCCCCTAAGTGTTCAAGCCTTGAGTTCTTGCTTCAACCCAAGCTTCTACAAGAAAACGGTTCGTTACTCGTTACGAACCCTTAACTCAACTCAATACATGAAATCAAGTGTTCTAACATGATTTTCTATGCCTCAATTGCAATTCCCGAAGGTCCAAATATTTTTAGAACCTCCCAAGGCAAAAACCCTCATTTCACCTAGGTTTCACATGTATGCATGTAGAACCTCAAAATTTCTTGGCCAATCTCTACATTTTGTGTTTTAGATTGCCTAGGGTTCCCAAAAACCTCATTTCAAAGGATTAAATCCAAGATTTGAACCCAAAACGTGAGGAACTAACCTTAATCACGAGTTCCCCAAGCTTCTTCTTGCACCAAGAAGCCTCTTTTCTCCTTTGGAAGCCTTTTCCAAGATCAATCCACCATTTTCTCCAAGTTTTGGAGAGATCTCTAGAGAGAGAAAATGAAGGAGATGGAGAGGAGAAGTGGAGGAGGAAGATGACTGAGAAAGGGGGGTGTTCCCTGCCTTTCTAACACTCCCTCGAGTGTGAAAAGACCCATTTGCCCCTCTCCACACTTAACACCTTCAACCAGCCAAAACTGGAATTTCGTAACACTGTATACCGGTATGTGCATTGCATACCGGTATACGGGTGCTAGTTCTGGTATACCCCGGAGGATTCCGCAGAACCCGATGAGTTGGGTTTACTGTTTCGACCATCGCATTCCGGTATACCTCATCACATACCGGTATATGGTGACAGTTCCGGTATTCCCCGGAGAATTTCGCAAAACTCGAGAGCTGGGTTTTCGGTTTCAACCATGGCATTCCGGTATACCTCATCACATACCGGTACTAATCACTTCAGTACCGGTATGGAGATCCACATACCGGAATCCAGTGCAGACTTCACAAGTTTAGCAGTTTTAACTTTTCGAAGTCCGTTTTCGCGCCTCGCTTGCGCCGAAAACACTTCACAAAAGTTCCAAACTTGGCCGAAGCCTCACATATAGCCTCTCATGCCATTTTTCCACCGGAACTCCACAATTTGTGGAAGTTCGGTACGATGCACTGAAATTCAGTGTACTACATTCCTCCCTCCTTAAAGAGAGTTTCGGCCGCGAAAACTGAACCATACCTCAGCTGGACTCAGCGAAGAGGTAAGAAAACCGCTCCCTCATTGAGCTTTCCAATTCCTACGTAGCTTCGCGCTCACCATGATTCGTCCATTGTACTTTTACATAAGGAATTTCACGGTTCCTCAAATTTTTCACCTCGCGATCCATGATACACAAGGAAAATTCCTCATAAGTCATATCCTCATGTAGCTCTATAGGTACATACTCGAGGACGTGCGCCGGGTCATACATATACTTGCGGAGCGTCGATACATGGAACACATTGTGTATCCCCGCAAGATTTGACGGCAAAGCTAGCCGATATGCCACGGATCCCACATGCTCCAAAACCTCATAAGGTCCAATATAACGGGGACTCAACTTACCCCAAACACCAAATCGTTTCACCCCTCTCATGGGTGACACTTTCAAGAAGACGCGGTCTCCTACCGCGAATTCCAAATCTCGTCGACGTCGATCCGCATAACTCTTTTGTCGAGATTGCGCCGTCGATAAGCGTTTGCGTGCCAAGCGGACCTTTTCCTCCGCTTCACGCAACACATCAGGTCCTAAGACCCTTCTCTCGCCGACTTCGCTCCAATGAATAGGAGAGCGGCATTTCCTTCCATACAAGGCCTCAAAAGGTGTCATACCGATGCTAGATTGATAGCTATTATTGTAAGCAAATTCAGCCATCGGCAAATAAGTAGGCCATGCACCCTTGAAGTCCAACACGCACGCTCGCAGCATATCCTCCAAAATCTGAATTGTCCTTTCCGATTGACCGTCAGTTTGAGGATGAAATGCTGAACTGAAATCGAGCCGTGTACCCAAAGCTTCTTGCAAGCTTTTCCAAAAATGCGATGTGAAACGGGGATCTCGATCTTAGACTATCGAGGTCGGGACCCCGTGCAATCGCATAATCTCGTCCAGGTAGACTTGTGCTAACTTGTCTCCCGACCAAGTGGTGTAGGTTGGCAAAAAGTGTGCCGACTTTGACAAACGATCCACCACCACCCAAATCGCGTCGTGGCCACCTTGTGATCGAGGTAAACCCACAACGAAGTCCATTGCTATGTTCTTGTGAGACCCCAGATTAGTCCTATATATGAGATATAATAGGGCTAAACTCTCAACCCGGCTTAAGCATTTTCGGCGGTGGCTAGGCCGAAGAGGTTGAGAGAGTTAAGCATGCTAGGACGGGAGTAGTCCTAGGATGGGTGACCCCCTAGGAAGTGCGGGGCGTCACAGTTGGTATCAGAGCCAATTACCAGCCGGAAGTGTGAGATGGGTCTCGGCTGAGCCGGGTCTGAATGACAGGCTAGCGAGACGTCTCACATCGCCTGGTACTTGTGAGTCTGAGCCTGACGAGGACGTCAGGGCTTAAAAGGGGGGAAGATTGTGAGACCCCAGATTAGTCCTATATATGAGATATAATAGGGCTAAACTCTCAACCTGGCTTAAGCATTTTCGGCGGTGGCTAGGCCGAAGAGGTTGAGAGAGTTAAGCGTGCTAGGACGGGAGTAGTCCTAGGATGGGTGACCCCCTGGGAAGTGCGGGGCGTCACAGTTCTCCCACTTCCAAACTGGAATGGGCAACCCTTGCAATTTTCCCGCCGGAAAGCGACGCTCGGCTTTCACCTGTTGGCATACTAAGCATCGTGCCACAAAGCGTCCAACATCAAGTTTCATCCTCGGCCACCAATAATGTAATTTAAGATCCTTGTACATTTTGGTGCCGCCCGGGTGAATCGCATAGGGAGAAGTATGAGCTTCTTTCAAGATCTCCCCACGAATATCCTCGACTTTTGGCACGCACAATCGATTTCGGAATCGAATTGCGCCCTTCGAGTCTACATGAAAATCACCGCGTGCCCGCTCTCGATAGCACTTCGCACCTTTTGGAGTTCCTGATCACCGGATTGCTTTTCTTTTATTTGCTCCAACAAAGTTAGCCAAAATCTCGAGATTCATAAGTCTAGCGGGGACGCCCGGGGCCACGACTTTCAAGTCAAACCGGCCCATTTCCTTGATTAACGGCATTTGTCCCGTCATCTCAATTGCGAAGTTCTCCACGGATTTTCTACTGAGCGCATCGGCCACCACATTGGCTCTACCGGGGTGGTACAAGATGGTTAAGTCGTAATCCTTTATCAACTCCAACCACCTCCACTGCCTCAAATTTAACTCCTTTTGAGTGAATAAATACTTTAAGATTTTATGATCCGTGTAAACCTCACAGTGTTCCCCGTACAAATAGTGTCTCCACAACTTAAGTGCGAAGACCACCGCCGCAAGCTCTAAGTCGTGGGTGGGATAATTTTGCTCATAACTCTTTAGCTGTCGAGAGGCATATGCTATTACTTGTCCTCTTTGCATAAGCACACACCCAAGACCACGCCGTGATGCATCACTATACACCACAAAGCCCTCCCCCGCAATCGGCAAGGTGAGAACCGGAGCCGAAGTCAACCTTTCCTTTAGCTCCTTAAAGCTTTGGTCGCATTCCTCGCTCCAAACATATTTGGCTCCCTTGCGGGTAAGACGCGTTAGTGGAACGGAGATTTTTGAAAATCCCTCCACGAACCGCCGATAGTACCCCGCAAGACCCAAAAAGCTTCGTACATTGGTCGGACGAGGCCAATCCTTGATTGTCTCAACTTTCATAGAGTCCACCGATACTCCTTCCGCGGAGATCACATGACCTAAGAAAGCGACCTCACGAATCCAAAATTCGCACTTTTTCATCTTAGCGAACAACTTGTTCTCTCGAAGAACTTGAAGCACAATCCTTAGGTGCTCTTTATGTTCCTCTTCACTCCGAGAGTAGACAAGAATATCATCTATGAACACAACCACAAATTGATCCAATAGTGGTTTGAACACACGGTTCATTAAATCCATGAACGCCGCCGGGGCATTGGTAAGCCCGAAAGGCATAACAGTGAATTCATAGTGTCCATACCGCGTCCTAAATGCGGTCTTATGCACATCCTCCGGTTTGATCTTCAATTGGTGATAACCGGATTGCAAATCAATCTTTGAATACACCCGAGGCCCTTGCAACTGATCGAACAAGTCATCAATTCGGGGTAACGGGTACTTATTCTTGACGGTCACTTTATTCAACTCGCGGTAATCTACACATAACCGCAGCGAACCGTCCTTTTTCTGCACAAATAGAACAGGGGCTCCCCAAGGTGACACACTTGGCTTTACGAAACCCTTGTCCATCAAATCTTACAATTGTGCTTTCAATTTCTTCAGTTCCGTGGGTGCCATCCTGTACGGGGCCTTAGAGATCGGCGCCGTACCCGGGAGCAAATCGATCAGGAATTCTATTTTTCGGTCCGGTAGCATTCCGGGCAACTCCGTCGGAAATACATCCGGGAACTCTTGGACTATAGGAATGTCCTCGAGCCCCAACACTTCCTTTCGGTCATCCACTACCGTCGCCAAGTAGGCAATGCAACCACTAGCAATAATCTTCCTTGCTTGCGACGTGGACACCATTGACGCAAAGAGCGAACTCTTGCAACCACGGTACACAAACTCTTTGTGCCCGGGTTCTCTAAACCTCACTATCCGGTTCTCACAATCAATAGTAGCGTGATATTTCGAGAGCCAATCCATTCCTAGGATTAAGTCATACTCGTTCATTCGACTTAACACCAGCAAGTCAGCTGGCATGATCCAGTTTTCAACCCTCACTGGACAGTCTACACACGCGTGATGTACGCAAAAGGTGTGTTCAGGTACTTGCACAGTTCTTGCATGTGTGGCATCTATAATTTCTATTCCGTGTGCAATAGCAAATGATCGAGCAATGAATGAATGCGATGCACCAGTATCAAACAAAGCTCTACATTGAATGCCTTTAATTAACACAATACCTGCCACGACATCATCCTGGGCAGAAGGCTCCTCCACCTGTGAGGCGAATACCCGTCCACTGGGCGCTGGTCGCTGGCCCTCGGCTGGTCTCGGCGGCTGAGTACGGCCTGCCGACATCGCCGCGGGTGGGATGCTCGCGAGCTGTCTCGGCGATGCAAATGCCAATGCCGATGCCGATGACGGTGCTCGGCCATCATCCATCGGGCAATTGTATCGCATATGTCCCGGCTGTCCGCACTTGTAGCACCTGCCCTCACGGTAATCACACTGCTGAGGGCCGTGGGGGCCGCTACAAATCGGGCACTGGGTTGAGGGTCGGTTCCGCCGGGACCTTCGCGATTGGTTTTGCGACTGCAAGTGCTTCGGGGGCCGCTTAGAGCTAAACTGCCCACCCGAGCCACCCGCCGGTCGCTTCTTTCCCTTTTCTTTTTCTTTTTCTCTCTCCCACGACTCGCGCTCCTCGCACGCACATGCATTCCCGTGCTCCACCCAAAGAGCACGGTCCAAGACCTCCGCAAAGGTCTTTAGCTTGAGGGCGTGAACCGCCCGAAAGATCTCCGGTCGAAGTCCGCGCACGAAACAATCGACCTTGTCCAACTCTCCGCGGACAACGTGCGGTACGCAATTAATAATGTACGAGAACTTCCTCTCGTACTCGCGCACGGTGCGGTTCCCTTGCTTCAACTTTCGGAACCTTTCTTGAAGTTTTCTTTTCTCGCTATCGGGGAAGTAGGCGGCAAATACCATACCCCGAAACTCCTCCCACGTCGGTGGCGGAAGGCTAGAAAGTCGATCACGCTGGACTCCCTTCTACCACACCTTCGCCGATCGCTCTAAACAATGAGCGGCGAGATGCACTTTGTCCATCTCCAAGGTATATAGATCCTCGAAGAGTGTCTCCATGGCATCGATCCATGTCTCTACATCCCATGGATCCACGTTCTCCCCGTTGAAGATAGGCGGGTTGAACTTCTTGAACCTCATGAGAGCCGCAAGTGCGCGCTCTCGCTCCGCATCCTCCATCTCGGAGTCGGGCATAGGAGTACCCAACCCACCGGCTACAATCGGTGATGCCGGTGGCGCCACAGCCGGCGCTGGTGTCACCTCCTCGGCCGGTGCCGAAGCAGAGGCCGGAGGTACTCCCGTTCTCTCCTCCCTAACCGCAGCCTCTTGCTGCGCCATCTCGTCTTGGAGCTTTTTAATTTGCTCCTCCTGTCGCTGCATGGCTTCGGCCTGTCGCCGAACCACGCCCATCAACTCGGTCAACTCATTACAAAGACCCGAGTTCTCGCTATCCCCGAGTTGTTCGGGAGCCGCGCTCGATCCTCCGAGCCCAGCCCTCGTAGGAGGCCGTCCACGTACCATTTTCTTCTGAAAACACAACGACTTTGGTCATTTCATGACCTTCAAAGTCATTCGCAACACTATATTTCACGAAAATAAACATGAACCCAATCTAGGCGAAAGTCACACTAGGGTCCTTATTCCCCTCACTTGGTTTCATGTTGTCGGCCGCCAACACGAACACACTTGGCGAAGAATAAGACACACCTCGAATCTACCTCTATTTCCAACTAGAGGCATAAGGACATAACCCAATCACTTATCTTTCGCCACATCAAAGATCTCGTCACTCACGAGCCTACACTCCTAGGGTCTTTTCCATCCTAGGGTTTTCTTAGGTCCATCTAGACCGTTTCTATGCTCTGATACCACCTCAGTCTGTCACGCCCCGTCGGGCCTTTAACACCAACTAGGTGGAAAGGATAACTGCACGGGCGCATGCGCCAGACCCGCCGAACATAGAGTCCCTTCTACCCGCCCAAGGCGTCACAACACAAGCTTATCCACGAGGTTCCAACTAGGAACGGAGTACAAGAGTTGCACAAGGAAAGCATCAACATAAAGAAGTTCTACTTCTATTACATCACATTGCACAATTATACATGCCCAAATTTTTTTTTTCATTCCATACACCATGTTCCAAAACTATGGAATACATAAGTTTCATACATATAATGGAAATCTCCTATACTATCAAAGTCCAAGACTAGGGGTACAACTCTATGTATCACGAAAATGGAAGGGCCGCTATCTAGAGAGCTAAACCCTTGCCTCGCTCCGCCGCCTCACTCGCGGAAGGACCTGAAAAACGTGCGGTGAGAACTATAAACATAATTCCCAGTGGGTAAGGCCACCCAAGAGAGAAGCTCGACCCACCAGGTCCAAAGAAACACCATATGCATAAGTTAGATCACAAATAACTATGCAACAATTATTTACATGCTTGTAAATAAACATAAAGGATGCAACCAAATGAAATATAACTTATCATTCTCTCCTAGGTTCATCCTATATCTCACATTGACTAAGTTCAATTACTTGTCATTTACTTATGGTTTCGGAATCGTCGTCTCACCATAAGGGTTCCAACATTCAAGGAGTGAACTCGTTCACCTCCTAGTTCGAGTAGCGAACTCGTCGCTTACTCGGGATAGCAAAATCGTCGCATACCCCATCTCAACACCGCCATCACATGGCATGGGTAGCAAACTCGACGCATACCCGGGATAGCAACCTCGTCGCACATCCCATCTCGACACCGCCAACTCATGGCGTGGTAGCGAAATCGTCGTATACCCGGGATAGCAAAATCGTCGCACATCCCCTGTCAACACCGCCAACTCATGGCATGGTAGCGAAATCGTTGCCTATCCGGGATAGCAAAATCGACGCACATCCCGTTTCAACACCGCCAACTCATGGCATGGTAGCGAAATCGTCGCCTACCCGGGATAGCAAAATCGTCGCACATCCCGTTGTTCACATTTTCTTCACTTGCCAACCTAAGTCTCGCGACCTTAGGTTCAAGTCACTAAGTCTCACCTATGTTCAATAACACTAGGTTTACTTTCTCATTCTCAACCTAGGTCCCATGACTCTAGGTTCCAATCTCATTTCCAACCTATGTTCAATGACACTAGGTTCCATTCTCACATGTTCCAACCTATGTTCAATAACACTAGGTTCTATTCTCACATGTTCCAACCTATGTTCAATAACACTAGATTCTATTCTCACATGTTCCAACCTATGTTCAATAACACTAGGTTCTATTCTCACATGATCCAACCTATGTTCAATAACACTAGGTTCTATTCATACATGCAACCATGCAACAAGTATAGATAATTGAATTATACTTGAATTTTATATCATGCAATATGAGCTCATTGTTCTACCTATCATGATTTTACCTTTGCCAACATGCAAGTTCTAGGGTTTACAACACATACCATTTTATCTTTAAATGGATATTTACCCTAGAAATGGAAGTGACCTAATCACTTCGGTAAACACAAACCCACCTCAAGAGCTTCCGAATTCTTGTAATCTTCAAGCCCCTAAGTGTCCAAGCCTTGAGTTCTTGCTTCAACCCAAGCTTTTATAAGAAAACGGTTCGTTACTCGTTACGAACCCTTAACTCAACTCAATACATGAAATCAAGTGTTCTAACATGATTTCCTATGCCTCAATTGTAATTCCCGAGAGTCCAAATATTTTTAGAACCTCCCAGGGCAAAAACCCTCATTTCACCTAGGTT
This sequence comes from Puya raimondii, assembly GCA_016920855.1. Lineage (NCBI taxonomy): Eukaryota > Viridiplantae > Streptophyta > Magnoliopsida > Poales > Bromeliaceae > Puya > Puya raimondii. Next base: position 20,757,280 of record JABWPP010000050.1, on the reverse strand, counting down.
TCACATGCATGCATGTAGAACCTCAAAATTTTTTGGCCAATCTCCACATTTTGTGTTTTAGATTGCCTAGGGTTCCCAAAAACCTCATTTCAAAGGATTAAATCCAAGGTTTGAACCCAAAATGTGAGGAACTAACCTTAATCACGAGTTCCCCAAGCTTCTTCTTGCACCAAGAAGCCTATTTTCTCCTTTGGAAGCCTTTTTCAAGATCAATCCACCCTTTTCTTCAAGTTTTGGAGAGATCTCTAGAGAGAGAAAATGAAGAAGATGGAGAGGAGAAGTGGAGGAGGAAGATGACTGAGAAAGGGGGGTGTTCTTTGCCTTTCTAACACTCTCTCGAGTGTGAAAAGACCCATTTGCCCCTCTCCACACTTAACACCTTCAACCAGCCAAAACTGGAATTTCGTAACACTGTATACCGGTATGTGCATTGCATACCGGTATACGGGTGCTAGTTCCGGTATACCCCGGAGGATTTCGCAGAACCCGAGAGCTGGGTTTACTGTTTCGACCATCGCATTCCGGTATACCTCATCACATACCGGTATATGGTGACAGTTCCGATATTCCCCGGAGAATTTCGCAAAACTCGAGAGCTGGGTTTTCGGTTTCAACCATGGCATTCCGGTATACCTCATCACATACCGGTACTAATCACTTCAGTACCGGTATGGAAACCCACATACCGGAATCCAGTGCAGACTTCACAAGATTAGCAGTTTTAACTTTTCGAAGTCCGTTTTCGCGCCTCGCTTGCGCTGAAAATACTTCACACAAGTCCCAAACTTGGCCGAAGCCTCACATATAGCCTCTCATGCCATTTTTCCACCGGAACTCCACAATTTATAGAAGTTCGGTACGATGCACTGAAATTCAGTGTACTACACCGGACGTCGGGTGGGAGGTGACCGCGACAACAAAACCCGACGGCGACGGCGGCGGAGGGTGCTCGGCCGCGGCTGCCCTAGCGGCCCAGGCTGAGCCCGCGGCGGCTGCGGCGGCGCACCGACGGCACGGGGGGCAGCCGGGGAGGAAGGCGACGGCGCCGGAGGTCCTCCCGGAGCTGGCCGGAGGGTGCTGCGCCGGCGGGAAGCGGCGGCGGCTCGGGTCCAGCAACCTCGGCCCGCAGCTACCCTAGCAGCAGCTGGCAGCAGCTCGGCGGCGGCACCCGTCGGCGGGGCTGGTCGCCGGCAGTAGTGCCACCTCAGGGGGACCCGAGGTGTGGGTTTACCTTGGGTGCACTCTGCAGGGAAGGAGAAGAAGAAGAAGAAGAAGAAGGAGAAGAAGAAGAAAAGGGAGAGAGGGAGAGTGGCCGGAGATTGCGCCGGCCAGGGGAGGTCGGCGGCGGCCGGCGGCGCTCGGGGAGAGGGCAGGGGAGCTGAGGAGAAGGGTGGCTCAGTGCTGGGAGCTGAGGGAGGAGAGAAGAAGAGAAGAGCTCACTCTCTCTCCACTCTCTCACACACACACACATATACACACATGTATAAATGCAAAAAGGCCCCTCAAACACTACAATTTAGCCCCAAGTCCCTCACAGCAGGAACAAAATGCCCAGACACCCCTCCACATTCGATCTTACACAAAACGGTGTGTGAAACAGGGTCCAGATCGCGAAACAATCAAAATGCAAAACGACCTCTCAGCGAAGATCTCACGATATCTCACGATCCGACCGTCGCATGTCAGAATGGATTGCGCCATCGCGTTCAGCACTGCCAAGACATCGAATCTATCATTTTGGATTGTCAGAAACGGAGTCCGAATTGCGCCAGAAACCATCCTCTCTTCTCCAACAAAAACCTAAAACAATATAAATACATAAAATACTATATATATATATATATACACCTATACATATATATATATATATATATACGTATACAGATCCCAATACACAGCAGAGGGGGAGAAACATAGAATTCAAATTCAAATTAAAATTTTAAAATTTGAATTCTCACAATTTCAAATTTAAAATTTGAATTTGGATTCAAATTTCAAATGCAAATTTAGATTTGAAATCAAATTTAAAATTCAAATTTAAAATTTGAAGTTGAATTTAAATTCAAATCTAGATTATGAATTCTAATTGAAATTGAAATTAAATCAAATTTTAAATTTGAATTTAAAGTTTAAATTTAAATTTTAAAGTCAATTCAGATTATTGAATTTGATAACAAATTTGAATTAAAATTTTAAATTTCAAAATAAAATTCAGATTTGGAATTGAAATTTTAAATTCAAATGATAAATATGTAAGAATGGGGACAAATTTGGAAAATTGTATATATTACTGTCTACACTACTAGAATTTTACTGTTAAATCAAATACAATAATTTCGTAATTCTAAAAATTTTCGACGAGATAGCTGTGCAAAGTAAGTGCAGAAATCATTTCCAAATAATCTCATTACTACGAATGAAAATTTTCCTAAACTTTTAATACCCAGAAATCTTAGATAACGCCATCCAAATGCCCCCATAAAGTTTTGAATTGGCCAGCCAAACTAGTCAATCATGTTTCATTTTCAAACTATAATTTACGTAAGTTGGTTAAAACTAGTTGTATCACACTTCGGATCCAATTACTCGGATTCGAATCTCAACAATCGGCCGAATCCAAAGAGAGAACTCTCAGCGGTTGTAATCTTACAGTCCTTTTATTCAAGAGCCAATTTTTCTCCACGGACAACACACCTGATTGGATAAATGTACGTGCCCAGGTTTCGAGCACATCGAATAAGGTAGCAACAAGACAACTTGTGACAGATTGTGGTTGGAAGTTCTGACTAGACCACCATAACATCCCATAATGTGGGATCCACGCAGATCTATTCATATCCCTGATCACTTTAAATATAGGGATAATTACTTATATACCCTCAAAATTTCAAAAATATCTTATTTATTCTTACTTTTTACTTTCCAATATACTCCTCATATGTTCCTCCGTTATTCAAAAATATCTCTACAGTTACCATCTGTAAAATTAACTTGGGTTAAAATATCTACTAGAGTTAAAAAAAATAAAAATACCTCTTTTGTCCTTAACTTAAGAAGAAATAAGAAATGTTGGTAATGGTAGAAGAATATATTTGAAAAGACCAAAATAAAATACTTCTTGTGCCCCTAACTTAAGGGCAAATAAGAAAAGTCGGTGATGGTAGAAGGATATATTTGAAAGGGCAAAATAGTAATTTCACAGAGATAACAACTATTGCTAACAGTTCGCTAACAGAATTTAACTCCAGGGGTATATTTAAAATAGGTTGGAACGTAAAACAATGTATTTTTAATATTAGCCTTCTAAGAGGGATAAATTAGAAAGTCGAAAACTTTTCAAGCGTATATAAGCAATTGCCCCTTAAATATATGTATGGTCACTAAAAATAATAGTAAACGATATAAATTTTATATCAAATTGTTGATCTTGTTCTAAATAGATCAAAATTTTACTAGATTTCGATTGTTCTACAAAGTTAAATTGAAAATGTCTCACATCGGCCTTTAAAATTATCAATTTTGAGACATTTTGATCATTATTCAAATGATGTAAAAAATATATAAATTCTGATTTCTAAATACTTTCAATAGTACCGATCATGTAAAAAACAACCGATCGTTGACTCGGATGTCTCATAATCGAAAACAGATAGTTAGCACAGAGGGCTGGCTCTGTACTAACAAAAACATTCTAGTTGGACTATATATATATGGTACGTCTCCTGTGCTTTCGAAAGTATGGAGGCCTCCGTGCTTGTAAGTTATTTTCGATGATAGGACATTCGATTTGACGATCAGCTCCGTTAGACATAATCTACGCTATTGGAACTATCTAGAAACCAATTTCATAATTTTTCGACATCATTTACCAAGTGATCAAAAGGTCTAAAAAATAACTTTTTAACGATCGATGTGACACGTTTTTAAGTTCAACGGTGTAGAACAATCCAAATTATATGAAATTTTAATAAAAAATTTTAGTTAACATCTATAGCAAGATCAATATTTCTGATTTGAAATTTGAGTCTTTTATTATTATTTTTTATGAGATTTTTATTTTCAGCCATTCATTTTGAGGCTATTCGTTCACTAGGCAAATGAAGTCAAAAAATTATGAAATTTGATTTCTAAATAGTTCCAATAGCGTAGATTATGTCTAACGAAACTGATCTCCAAATCGAATATCCCATCATCGAAAACAACTTACAAGCACGGAGGCCTCCGTACTTTCGAAAATATAGGAGCCTAGCTCTCCCTCTCTCTATATATATATATATATACACACACTAATTGAGTGTTACGTGCAAATGTACATAATAATTATTTTAATTTATTTCAAATTAATATAAATTTGTACATCATATTTATCCAAAATTTACAATAAAAATTATATTTTATAAATTCATATGTTATATTTTATTAGAAAAAATATTAGTAATATTCTATATTGTTCTTTTTTTATATACATTGAATACTTTTATATATTTTTCAATTTTTGATTAATCTAAAATTTATGTATGTATTTTAAACTAAAAAGTATCAAAATTTAATTTACATTTACTTTAAAATTTAAAATTTAATTTCGATCCACTATATATAAAAAAATTTAATTGTTAATTCAAATTTAATATCAAAAATTAAATTAGTTCACGATTTAAACTCAAATTTTAATTTTAATATAAAATAGATGGATAGAAATGCTATTTTTTAACAAATTGATAATAACTGTTCATTTTTATTTGAGATATTTTTAACAAATTGATCATAACCGTTCGTAGAATTAGATTTATAGATGAATAAGAATGCTATGTTTTAACAGATTGATCATACCTTTCGTTCTTACTTGAGATATTTTTTAACAAATTGATCATAACCGTTCGTAAGGAATATTATTTTACTCTTTTTTTTATTTTGTCTATCATTGTAAGAATTTCCACGCTTTTATAGTGTAGAGCTACTATGCTATCGAAAGCTTAAGAGAGTTGGTGCTTTCGACTTTTTTGCTCTTGGATCAAGGATTATAGGGTCGGGATGATAGTGGACCCCCTTAGGGTTGAGTGGTCCCCCAAGGGTAATAATATTAATCCAAAAGTCAGAAATGGTCAAAGAGGTTGATCCAAGGGCCAAAAAGTTGGAAACACGAACTCTCTTATGCTTCCGAAAGCATAGTAGCTCTACTCCGCTTTTATATACATATATATATATACATATATAACTAGGCTGGAATACTATCAATAGCACCAAGCTATTGGTACTTTTAGTTTTTTAGCCCTTGGATTGAGAAATGTGCGGTTAGGATGATGTGGGCCCCCTAGAGTTGAGTGGGTGGTTGGTTGAATAGTATAATATAACGGGTAAAAATAATCAAAGGGTTAAATCTAACGGTGGAAAACTCGATAGCACCAAGCCCTTAGTGCTATCGATATATATATAGCGAGAGAGAGAGAGAGTGGTTACTATACCTTTATTCATACATAGGTCTTCGTACTCATAAGTCATTATTGATGATGGAGTTTTTGAATCGACAATCTATACTATTATACAAGATCTAGAGCATTTGAAATATTTAGAAACCGAATTTTCTGATTTTTTTCGAACTTATAGTAAAGTCCATCAAGTGGGTATGGAATGAACGGTCAAAATCAAACGATCTCCTAAACGTAGCAGATAGAGTTCTTAAATTCAAGATTGGAGCTATTGATCTTGATCTATATAGTGAATAGAATATTATATATAAATTCATTCAGTTTGGATTCTTTGTACATCCTAACTAGGAAATGCATCACACTGGCCATTTAAAATATCAGTTTGAAATATCAATTTTGAGGCTATTTGATCTAAAAGTATATAATGTTAAAAAATTATGAACAGTTCTAGATTGTTTAAACATTTTAAATTATATTTAACGGTATGGATCATCGATTTAGAAGCTTCATCATCAGATATGACACTTATAAGTACGAAGGCGACCGTATTCATAATAATATAGTAGTCACTCCTCCCCCTCTCTCTTTCTCTCTCGCTCTCTCTCTATATATACACTAGTCGAGTACACGTGCAATACACGTAAATATTTAAATTTACAATTCAAACCAAAATCTAGTTAAGACCCAACATGAAACAAACCTAAATTTAAACGTAAAGTATCAATGTTTTAATTATAATTTAAAAAGCAAACTTCAATTTTGATTCACTTATAATTAAAAATTTTAATATTTTAAATCAAACTTCATATCCAAAATCAAATTTAAAATTTTGTTTTTATTTAATATGCACAGATTTCTTTTATAGTGTACAACATTTAAATTAAATTTTAGATAAGTTAAAATTAAAACTTAAAATTAAAACTCTATTTTTTTTTAATGCGCATGGATTCCTTGAATTAAATTTTAGACGAAACAAACTTATATTTCAAAAAGAAAAAGGGACACCTTTTTCTTACAACTCAAACCATGACTATTTCTCTATTATATATAAAAGAAGATAGGATGTAGTACCACTACAATAAATTAGATCTATAACGACAAATTTTCAACGACGGGCGCAATAAGTGGTCGCTAACGATAAATATGCAACGACGGACGCAATAAGTGGTCGCTAATAATAGACAATTCTCATTTGGTAACAAATATATAACGAAGGATTTTTTTTCTCGTCGCTGTTAATAGGCCGCTCCGTCGTTAATTAGAAAAAATTTAAGTAGGCCTGAAACTTTTAGCGATAAAATATTTTTTACGTCGTTGTTAATACCGAAATTATTTAATTTGCAACGACAGACGCAATAAATGGTCGCTAAAAGCAACGAAATTATTTAGTATTTCAATTTAGTAACGAATATTTAGCGGCGGCATATTTTTTTCTGTCGTTGTTATTAATTAAAAAAATTTCAGCCGGTTTGAATTTTTTGACGATGAAATATTTTTTTCTGTCGTTGTTAATAGTTTATGAAATTTTTTGGCGGGAGCACAAAATTTTCATGGATCTTTTTTTAAAAAAAACCTTAAAAGGCCAAAAATATAGGATTCCTAATTAATTTGCCCGCTCAACACCTTCTGAACCCGGTCTCAAATTAATTAAGGGCTCTTCCAATTACAACGCCGCCCGAATCCCTCTCGTGAACCCGGCCCGATCCCGTAGTTAATTAAGGCTCTCTCCAAACAGTGCCGCTCCATGGATGCCCTAGCTAATTAATTAAGCTCCGCTCATTGTCGCTGCCGTTCTTACCTCGCTCGCGCCGGCCATCTTTGCCCTAATTAATTAAGCTCCACCCTCCTCTTTGTCGCTACCGTCCTCATCCCTCGCTCGTGCCGGCCTCAAACCTCCCACGTGTCGCTGATATTGTGCTCGCCGGCGTCGCCCCAAAACTCCCCGACATCGCTGCCGCCGTAGCCCCGAAACTCGCTGAGTTCTCGCTGTTGCTTTCGCCCTAGAACTCGCAACACCCTCGCCCCCGCATTATTGCCTATTTGGTTGGTTTCTCTCTGACTTTTACTTTTATTTTATTATAAATTTTATTTTTCTATTTTTAGTTGACTCTTAAAAAGAACCATGTACAACTACGCTGATCTGCGCTGGATTAGTTGGATGAATGAGAGGCTGGGTCTCAATTTTTGTACATGATGATAAGAAAAAGGGTTGTTTATGCAGAGTTGTATGTATTGCTCTGCTACGGAGCCTGACCATCAGAACCAATGTTTTGTTATAAGCTTGTATATTGTAGGCTGAAGGGTACAATGGCTTACATTTATATATTATTGCATCTTGTATATCATTTGCTGTCATGGGATCAATCTTTTGATCATATCAATGTCAACATGAATGTACATATCACCCTTGAAAACTGCTCTCTCTCTTTATCTTGCTTTCACTTTTATTTTTTATAGATTTTCTTTTTCTTTTTTTAGTGGACTCTTAAAAAGAAAGGGTAAAGTGCACAGAGAAGATATAGTTGATTTTAAAAAAAAATTCTAATAAGAATGGGTAGAAATTTTATAAATTTTTTATTATTAATTAAGCTTCTTTTTGAAGAGAGAGAAGAATGCTATAAATATAGGGTCATGTTGGGGTAGTACTTTTTAGTTAATTTATTAAAGAACCTTTTGTCTCCTTGTATCACCGCTGTTAGTGCGAGGTGGATACTTAGTTTGTTGTAAGATGAGTTTACGCTCGTACTGGGATGCCGAGCTTGTATTTACAGCAGGGTTAGGCTGTTTTGTATTTTCGGGTGCCGTCGGGGTTGACGGTGGACCCAGACTCTTGTTTTAGCTTCTGTTTGTGCTGAGGGCACGTGAGCTTGGAGTCTTTGACCCATTTGACCCCTTTCCATTTGATTATAGCCTGCCGGAGCCTGATTGTGCTCGACAGAGATACGCGTACTAACTCGGTTGGGTAGCTCCCCCGAGTGCCGCTCCGGAGTGAGGCCTCTTTTGCGTTGCTGTCGCTACAGATTAGTTGGATCTGGTATTTGGACCGGCTACCCTTTTTGGTAGTGTGCGGTGTGGCTAGGCAGTTGGCTGGACGAGCCTGTTTGGGCGATTTCGTTAGATTAGGTCAGGGGTGACTTCTCACTTTGGTGATACTTACTTGAGAGTTTGACTGGGATAGTGGTAGGGTAGTGGCATTACAGCTGTAGAGTTTATTCCAGCTTATTTTATTGTTCTTTACCTACCAGCTATACTGATAGTCTCGTAGACTTAGTGGGTGGACCGTTGAGGTCGGTAGTGGTACCCACTGAGGACTACTTCTTTTGATAGTAGTTCTCACACCCTTTGTTGCCACTTTTTCTTACAGAGCCTTCTTCTGTTGCGGCTGCTGCGCCTGTTTCTGCGGATCGAGGTAAGGGAGTCGCGAGCTAGATCCCTACCTGTCCCTGTTGTTCCTAGAGGAGGATCCTACTGGAGATAGTTTATTTTTGAGTTGAGCCATGTACATATACTGTGGACTTGTTCCTATTTTGGTTCTGGAGGAACTGTTGTATTTTGGATCCTATATGTACATGTGGCTTCTGTTATTTGTATATTTTATTTCAGCTCTATATCTAATGTAGTTGCTTGTATGTTTGTTTACAGGTTAGCTATCACTTCGTATACATAGAAATGTCTATGTATACGGCGAATCTGTTGGCGAGCCCGGGGAACGAGTAATCCGGGGCGTGACAGATTAAGTTGGTATCAGAGCTTAGGAATAGGTCGTTGGGACTTAGTAAACCCTAGGCTTTGGCAGACCTTAGGAATGCAAGACGTGAGAGACGTGACTTGCTGCGAAAGTCATCGATTTGACTTTTGAACTCAACCTTAAGTGGAGGGAGTGATCGAAGGCGTGTGTCCTTTCCTGTCGCGAACTTGCGTTGGCTGCAGACGACGTCAAGCAGCGAGGGAAAAGATGCAACCTTCTAGACTTTCGCTTGCTTGGTTCTTGAGTTGTTTGTGTTCGCTGACTGATCTGTGTGTTGCGCAGGTGAGCATGACGCCTCCCCGACACCGAGGTCGACCACCGACGCGGGCTACCCCCGTGCCTACTGAGGTGCCTGACCAGGCGGGGCCTAGTGCCCCCCCTGATTTGAGTGAGCAGTTGACTGCGCTAGCCGAGTCAGCTAGGCAGCAGAGTGCACTATTGCGGAGGATGTGTGATACCATTACTCACACGTGGAGTGCAGCACCTAGAGCGACGGAGTCGCAGGAGCCACCCCCTGCTGTTCCAGCTGACGTTCCAGCTGCAGCCGTACCCCCAGCAGCGGCAGTTCCGGCCGCACCGGTTGGCGACATTTCCCGGTCAGGTGGACAGATGTCGGAGGCCGAGCAGGAGCGGATGACTGAGAGACTGGCTCATTTTTGCCGATTTGACCCACCCCGTTTTGATGGTAGCTACACCGAGCCATGGGTGGTGGAGGCCTGGGTAGGTGAGATGGAGAAGTTATTCGAGGATCTCTTCGTACCAAAGCGGGAGCAGGTTCACTTGGCTGTTCATTGCTTGACGGGTGATGCACACATCTGGTGGACGAGGACGAGATCGAGCAGGTCGCTGGATGCGCTGCGATTGAGTTGGGCCGAGTTCTGCGGGATGATGTATGGGTCCTATTTCCCTAACAGCGTGAAGCAGAAACTCGAGGAGGATCTGAAGAATCTACTCCAGGGTGATCGCACAGTGCAGGAGTATACTCGTGAGTTTACCAGACTCCTGAACTGTGTTCCTTTTGCTGCGAGAGATGAGGCTCACAGAGTTTACTTGTTCGAGCGAGGATTGAGACAGGAGATCTTTGTCCTTGTACAGGCGCAGAGGTTGCAGACCTTGGATGCGTCGATCGAGCAGGCGCTATGGGTGGAGCGAGGAGCTTTGACGGTGAGTGAGCGGGCGGCCACACTAAGACAGGGTTTGGATAGGAAGTGTCTGACTCAAGAGGACGGAGGACAGACCAGCGGCAGACGCCCGCCGAGACCTCCACGATCACGTTCTCAGGGTCGTGGGTTTTCGGGGCGACAGAGGTCTGGTGGATCCCGTCAGCAGGGACGGCAGCAGAGGGGAGCACCGAGATGTGTCATCTACGGAGGACCACATTGGCCTAGGCAGTGCGAGCAGCGAGAGGGCCGGTGTTTTGGGTGTGGTCAGTCCGGACATCTGCGGGCAGCTTGTCCCCGAGCAGCGTCGCCTGTACCATCGATCGTATCGGCACCCCATGTTCATCAGCAGACTTATGGAGCTCCACCGACTCACAGCTAGATGGATAGGACTTCTGTACCACGCCCAGGTGAGCGGCGACAGCAGGCGCAGAGCGGCAGAGTCTTTGCGGCTCAACTGGAGGACTCCACGGCGGCTGATCATGTGGTGGCAGGTATTATTTTAATTTCTGGTATTAGAGCTCGTGCATTATTTGATACCAGTGCATCACATTCTTTTGTTAGTCGAGCATTTGCATCCTTGCATGGGCTAGTGTTAGGGCCGTTACCCTATGCACAATAGGTGCAGATTTCCGAGCACGTGTTGCTTGTGGAGGAGTGTTGTCGAGCTTGCCCAGTGCAGCTTGGACCTTGGGTGATGCCCGCAAACCTGTTGGTCTTGGGGCGATTGCAGAATTTTGATGTGGTGCTCGGCATGGATTGGCTGGCACGCTACTTAGCGACGATCGACTGCGGCGAGAGGACCATGACGTTTCGCGAGCCAGGCCAGGTGGAGTACGTGTATCGAGGCTGCAGGAGCACTTTGTTCGCGACGTGGATTTTGTCGGCACGAGCGAGACAGATGATGAGTCGAGAATGTACCGCATTTTTTGCGACTGTTGTTGAGGTATCTGCTGTGGCACCGGAGCTCGAGGACATCTCTGTAGTCCGCGAGTTCCCGAACGTGTTTCCCCCGGAGTTGACTACGATGCCACCAGACAGGGAGGTTGAGTTTGTGATTGACGTAGTCCCAGGAACTGCGCCAATCTCAAAGACACCCTACCGAATGGCACCGACTGAGCTGAGAGAGCTTAAGGCGCAGCTTCAGGATTTGATGGATAAGGGGTTTGTGAGACCCAGTGTATCGTCTTGGGGAGCGCCGGTGTTATTCGTGAAGAAGAAGGATGGTTCACTTAGACTTTGTGTGGATTATCGAGAGTTGAATAAAGTGACCATCAAGAACAGGTATCCTTTGCCGCGCATTGATGATCTGTTTGATCAGCTGCAAGGATCTTGTGTCTTCTCGAAGATTGACTTGCAGTCTGGTTACCACCAATTGAAGGTGAAGGCCGAGGATATTCCCAAGACGGCTTTTAGGACTCGGTACGGGCATTATGAGTTTACGGTGGTGCCGTTTGGATTGACTAATGCCCCTGCCACGTTTATGGATTTGATGAATCGAGTGTTTAAGCCGTTCTTGGACTGGTTTGTGGTGGTGTTTATTGATGATATCCTGATCTACTCTCGGAGTGATACAGAGCATGAGGAGCACTTGAGGATTGTGCTGCAACTTCTGAGGGAGAAGAAGTTGTATGCCAAGTTGAAGAAGTGCGAGTTCTGGCTTCGAGAGGTAGCTTTCTTGGGCCATGTGATTTCAGCCACTGGAGTGGCGGTGGACCCGCAGAAGATTGAGACTGTGCGGGATTGGCCCAGACCGACGACGGTTACCGAGGTGAGGAGTTTTCTCGGGTTAGCTGGATATTACCGTCGATTTGTGGAAGGCTTTGCGAAGCTCTCCACACCCCTCACTCGTCTGACGAGGAGGGGATTAGATTTGTTTGGAGCGCTGAGTGTCAGCGTAGCTTTGAGGAGCTGAAGGAGAGACTGATGTCTGCTCCCATCCTTACCCTTCCAGTGATGGGGGAAGGATTTGTGATTTATAGTGATGCATCACACAGTGGCTTGGGATGTGTGTTGATGCAGCATGGTAGGGTAATTGCCTATGCCTCGCGGCAATTGAAGGATTATGAGAAAAATTACCCTACGCATGATTTGGAGCTGGCAGCTGTAGTGTTTGCATGGAAGCTGTGGCGGCATTACTTGTATGGTGAGCACTGTGAGATTTTCACAGATCACAAAAGTCTCAAGTATCTGTTCACTCAGAAGGAATTGAATCTGAGGCAACGCTGGTGGTTAGAGTTGTTGAAAGATTATGATATTACCATCCAGTATCACCCCGGCAAGGCGAATGTAGTGGCAGATGCGTTGAGCAGGAGATCAGTGCAGAGCCTTAGTATGATGATCACTCAGCAGACGCCATTACTTAAGGAGTTGAGGCGACTTGAGCTTGAGGTGGTATCCCCTGGGGTTACTGCAAAACTTATGTCTTTAGTTTTGCAACCCACTCTGTTGGATAGGATCCGAGAGAAACAGAGTGTGGACCCCTATTTGATGAGGATTCGAGATCAGATTGCCAGCGGGCAGACAGGGGATTTTGGTGTTGACAGTTCGGGAGTACTACGGTACAGGGACCGACTGTGTGTGCCTACGGATTCTGAGATCCGAGAGGAGATTTTGAGAGAGGCTCATTATTCGCCTTATACGGTTCACCCCGGTGGAACCAACATGTATAACGACTTGAAGGCACATTTCTGGTGGAATGGAATGAAGCGACATATTGAGAGATTTGTGGCTCAGTGTTTGACTTGTCAACAGGTAAAGGCGGAGCACCGAGTACCTGCTGGCAAGCTTCAGAGTCTCCCAATACCCGAGTGGAAGTGGGACCAGATCGCCATGGACTTTGTCGTGGGATTACCGAGGACGCAGGCTGGTTTCGACGCCATTTGGGTGATAGTGGACAGACTGACCAAATCTGCCCACTTCTTACCAGTGCAGACTACTTGGTCCAGGGACAGACTCGCTCAGTTATATTTGGACGAGATAGTGAGACTGCATGGAGTGCCTACCTCGATTGTGTCTGATCGAGACACACGATTCGTCTCACAGTTTTGGAGGAGTCTACAGACAGCACTGGGTACTCAGCTGCGGTTTAGCACGGCTTTTCATCCACAGACAGATGGTCAGTCTGAGCGGACCATTCAGACTCTGGAGGACATGTTGAGGGCATGTGTCCTAGACTTTGGTGGAGGGTGGCATCGACACTTAGGACTGGTTGAGTTTGCGTACAACAATAGCTATCAAACGAGCATCCAGATGGCTCCGTTTGAGGCATTGTAGGGACGCAAGTGTCGTTCGCCCTTGCATTGGAGTGATGTGAGTGAGAGGAAGACTTTGGGTCCCGATATCCTGTTGGAAGCGGAAGAGAAGGTCAAGATGGTTCGACGACGTCTTGAGACCGCCCAGAGTCGACAGAGGAGCTATGCGGATTCTAGGAGACGAGACTTGGAGTTCCAGATTGGAGATCATGTGTTTCTGAAAGTCTCGCCGTCCAGAGGAATTCGCCGTTTTGGAGTTCGTGGAAAGCTCAGTCCACGATTTGTTGGCCCGTTCGAGGTGTTAGACCGAGTGGGGCCGGTAGCGTACAGGATTGCCCTACCACCGTGACTTGCTGGAGTCCATGATGTATTTCATGTCTCGGCCCTGAGGAGATATGTGTTTGACCCCTCCCACGTGATTGACTTCACTCCACTTGAGTTGGCTGAGGACCTGCAGTACGAGGAGCGACCGGTGCTGATTCTTGCTCGCGAGACGAAAGAATTGTGCAACCGAGTCATACCGTACGTGAAAGTGCAGTGGAGTAATCACGAGGAGCGTGAGGCGACTTGGGAGCCGGAGGCGGTGATGCGGGAATCCTACCCCTACCTTTTCGAGATGCCTTCTTGAGGTATGAGTTTAAGTTTCGAGGACGAAACTTTTCGTAGGGGGGAAGGATGTAGTACCCCTGGAGCCTAACTGACGGAATGACTGCAGTATCCTAGACTGTTCGACGCTTCTGGAGAAGGTCGAGACAAGTCGGAGTCGTTTCTGCGTCAAATAGACGCGAAAACGGACTCGGAGCATCGAAGTAAGCCAAAACTGAAGTTTTGGGCGTATGGACTTTAGGGCGCCCGGAAGCTATGTTTTGGGCGCCCAGATGTTGAGTGCTCGTTTTCTGAATACTGCTAAGTCATTTCGGATTCAGTATCGGGCGCCCGGAAAGTGGATCCGGAAATCCTACCTCGTGAGTATCGATCCGCTTGACACGTGTTGATTGGTTGGTGAACTCCGCCGGACCAGGTTAGGGCGCACCGGACCGCGGCAGAGAGTCCGATGCTCGAGTCTGTGCAGGCTGAAGAACCGGGCGCCCACTTCTTGAGATTCGGGCGCCCGAATGTGTGGATTTCTGCTGAGGACAGGTTAGTAGCAATTCTGTTATTGAGGCTTATTGCACCGAAACCTTTGGTCTATATAAGAAGTGGACGACCTCCCCTGAGGCTTTTTCTCCCCTCTTCATGGTGAAGCTGGAATTTTACAAGGATAGCCTCCATTTCCTCTCAAATTCCACCTTTCTCCATTGAAGACCTTGGTTTTCTGCTGAAACTACAACGTCGACCGGTGGTGTTCGTGCTCGTGTGCAGTGTGGGAGTATCCAAATCCAACGAAACTTAGTTTTTTGGATAGAGGACTCGTAGAGAAAGACGTGGAACCCTTCCAACCACAATTTGGATAGGTATATAAGCTACAGTTGATGTTTCACTGGACCCCTTGTGTTCTTTAGCTGAAACTTGAGTTTTCCTTTGATCTTATGGATCCAAATCTTTTGGGAGCTGGAATTTCGAAGTGAAGATTGGTCCTTCCACTTTCCTTGCTGGTTTGGAGGTTCTTCCCACCTGAATTGAGGATTCAAAGGTGAGTGCTAGCTCAGGTTTTGAGTATATTGCTTAAGTGCTGAATTTTGGGTCATTTGATGAATTTTTTGGATTTTTGAATCCAGATCTTTGTGAGAATCTTTGGAGATGTTTTGGATTGCTCCATCACTGTATTTGTGAGGTTTGTGACCCTTTTCCATGGGCTAGATTCGTTGGAATTTCAGAATTCTTGCTTAATGTGATTTTTGCTTAGTTGCTGGAACTTCTGGATCCATGTGCAGGAGGGTCCAGTAGTGAATCCGAATCTGTGTGGGGACCTTTTGGACATCGAGTCGAACTCCGTTTTGGCTGAATTTTGGAGGGTGTGTTCTTGAGCCCCTACTGGTGAGTTCTGGGCTGATGTTCTGGGCACCCAGAACTTGAGTGTGTTCTTGAGCCCCTTAGGATTTGAATTTTATCGCATGTTGAATCCATGTTGGTCATACTGTCAGGCTGCAGTTCTGGGCTGATGTTCTGGGCGCCCAGAACTTGAGCAAGTGGGTCCGAATCTCGAGGTTGCAGATTTGAGCTCGATTTCAGCCAGTGTTGTTTGGAGGCCTTCCACTCGACTCCTAGCCGTTGTTGGATAGCTTTTGAGGTGGGTTAATGTACCGAAATTGCCAGATTTCCTCCTAAGTTGTAGAGAGTGCAGCATGCTGTTTTATTATCTGTTAAATCATGTTAGTAGCTCGAATTCATGAATTTACATGTATTATTATGAAATCTGAATTTGGAGCATAAATTAATAATTTATAGACATGACTTTACATGCTGAACTGGAAATTGACTTAGCAGAAAACTCGCGAAACTACAACCGTCACTTTTCGAATATTATCAGATTTAGCTCTAGGAGCCGTTTCTGTACTTGTATCACCGCTGTTAGTGCGAGGTGGATACTTAGTTTGTTGTAGGACGAGTTTACGCTCGTGCTGGGATGCCGAGCTTGTATTTACAGCAGGGTTAGGCTGTTTTGTATTTTCGGGTGCCGTCGGGGTTGACGGTGGACCCAGACTCTTGTTTTAGCTTCTGTTTGTGCTGAGGGCACGTGAGTTTGGAGTCTTTGACCCATTTGACCCCTTTCCATTTGATTATAGCCTGCCGGAGCCTGATTGTGCTCGACAGAGATACGCGTACTAACTCGGTTGGGTAGCTCCCCCGAGTGCCGCTCCGGAGTGAGGCCTCTTTTGCGTTGCTGTCGCTACAGATTAGTTGGATCTGGTATTTGGACCGGCTACCCTTTTTGGTAGTGTGCGGTGTGGCTAGGCAGTTGGCTGGACGAGCCTGTTTGGGCGGTTCCGTTAGATTGGGTCAGGGGTGACTTCTCACTTTGGTGATGCTTACTTGAGAGTTTGCCTGGGATAGTGGTAGGGTAGTGGCATTACAGCTGTAGAGTTTATTCCAGCTTATTTTATTGTTCTTTACCTACCAGCTATACTGATAGTCTCGTAGACTTAGTGGGTAGACCGTTGAGGTCGGTAGTGGTACCCACTGAGGACTACTTCTTTTGATAGTAGTTCTCACACCCATTGTTGCCACTTTTTCTTGCAGAGCCTTGTTCTGTTGCGGCTGCTGCGCCTGTTTCTGCGGATCGAGGTAAGGAAGTCGCGAGCTAGATCCCTACCTGTCCCTGTTGTTCCTAGAGGAGGACCCTACTGGAGATAGTTTATTTTTGAGTTGAGCCATGTACATATACTGTGGACTTGTTTCTATTTTGGTTCTGGAGGAACTGTTGTATTTTGGATCCTATATGTACATGTGGCTTCTGTTATTTGTATGTTTTATTTCAGCTCTATATCTCTTGTAGTTGCTTGTATGTTTGTTTACAGGTTAGCTATCGCTTCGTATACATAGAAATGTCTATGTATACGGCGGATCTGTTGGCGAGCCCGGGGAACGAGTAATCCGGGGCGTGACAACAACCTACCTCAATTTGAGGTACAGCAAGGCCCACTCGCCACGTCTTGGCGATCACCTTATCAATTCACAATCGTCATCGATCCACTATAACGATGTTCGGGATCTGCGAACTATTAACACGTTCTCAAACGTCATAACTCGACTCTTGCAATTGGCTACTCATATTGCCCTAATATCGAGAGTCAGCTCGCTTACAATCATTGTTGCCTCAAGCCATCAACTAGGCGCAACACCCGCAATTTGCCGGTATCATCAAAATTTCTAGCCGCTCCAGCGGCAATACATGTCTCCATGACACGAGCATAGCTGGGTATCTATCCTTACCCATAACTTTGGTCCTGGCTACAATTACACTTGCATCGTAGTAACAGACCACAACAATTACATGTAATGCTCTAGTTTCACATTATGCTCTACATATGTTTTCAGCAATCAAAACATACCTGCTATGACGCCGTCGACAGCAGTAGATTCCATCACCTGAGTCACGTACCCATGGCCACTTGGCGCCCGACGCGAACCCTCAGGTTGCCTCAACATCAATGCATGCTCACCAGACCTTACCGCAGGTGGTACACCCGTGAACTGTCTTGGAGCAGAAGAGGCCGTCGCAAGTGTCAGGGCTCGACTATCCTCCTACAGGCACTCATCCCGCGTATGGCCCGGTTGCCCACACCTAAAGCACTTGCCCTCCCGCTGATCACA
Source organism: Puya raimondii (assembly GCA_016920855.1). Taxonomy (NCBI): domain Eukaryota; kingdom Viridiplantae; phylum Streptophyta; class Magnoliopsida; order Poales; family Bromeliaceae; genus Puya; species Puya raimondii. The sequence goes on along the minus strand of JABWPP010000050.1, from coordinate 20,739,438 downwards.
CTGTTGTGGGTGATGAGGGCCCCCACAAATAACACAACTCGTCGAGGACCGAGTATGGTAGGTCCCCGGGGCACGAGATCGTCGACGCGAACGTGTTGGGACTTGTCTGGAACTCGACTGTCCACCAGATTTACTCGATGGTCGTCCCATCACTATTTCCTTGTCATAAAACTCACGCTCCTCTTGCACGAATGCATTGCCCTGCTCCACCCACAGGGCCTGGTCCAGCACCTCGACAAAGGTTTGCAGTTTGAAGGGATGCACAACCTTAAAAATCTCAGGCCGAAGTTCGCGCACGAAACAATCAGCCTTGTCCTTGTCATCCCGTATCACATAAGGGACACAATTTACAATGCGAGAGAACTCTCTCTCGTACTCTCTCACCGAGCGATCACCTTGTTTCAGCTTCCTGAATTTTTCCTGAAGCTTTCTCTTCTCACTATCAGGGAAGTAGGCAGAGAACACCAGTCCTCGAAATTCCTCCCAAGTCGCCGGAGGGAGACTAGAAGGTCGGTCTCGCCGGACTCCCTTCCACCACGCCTTTGCCGACCCTTGCAAGCAGTGTGCGGCAAAATGCACCTTGTCTCGCTCCAAGGTGTACAAGTCCTCAAACAGGGACTCCATAGAATCGATCCACGTTTTTACGGTCCACGGGTCCATTTCTTCCCCGTCGAAGGTAAGCGGATTGAATTCCTTGAACGTCATGAGGGCAGCTAAAGCCCGCTCCCTCTCCGCCTCCAATTCCACAGAATCAGGGGCCCAGGCACCAGCATTTACTTGCGAGGTACCCGCCGCGGCTCCTGATGGTACACGACGTGCTAATCGCTCCACGGTCTCATGGAGTCTCCTGATCCGTTCCTCCTGGCGCACGGCAGCCTCCTGCTGTCGCTGTGCTATCTCATCTTGTTGTTGCACCACTCCAACGAGTGTGGCCAACTGTTCACGAAGCTCCGGGTCTCCACTTGCCCCAGATTGCACAGGGACCCCACTAGGTCCATCCCGTGTTGATCTCGTCGGAGATCGCCCACGTGACGCCATCGTATCCTGAAACACGACAACTTCCGTCAATATCCTCGACCTTCTAGGCCAAGTATAAACATGATTCCAATTACGGACACAAATTAGGAAAAAGTCACGCAAGGGCGCCTATTCTCATCCTTTGGGTTCATGTTGTCGCGCGCCAACATGAACACACTTAGCTGAGAATAAACCACGCCTTAAATCCACCTCTAACATCCTATTAGAGGCATAACCAATACACGACCCAATCGATTACCCTTTCGCCGCACATCACAAGTCCTCGTCTCTCACGAGTTTACACTCCTAGGGTCTTTTTCCATCCTAGGATTTCTTAGGTCCACCAAGACCGTTTTTACGCTCTGATACCACCTCAATCTGTCATGCCCCGTCGTGCCTTAGCACCAAGTAGGTGGAAGGACAAAACGCACCGGCGCATGACCCAGATCCGCCGAACGGACAGAGTTTCCCTTGTACGTCCAAGGCGTCACAACCAGTATAATTCAAGAGGTTCCAAACAGGAACAGAATTCATACAAAGATTGCATAAGAAAAGCATCATAAACTACTATGCTATTAAAAGCATTCACAATACAACCACATATTACATTTTTTCTGTCTTTGTTCTTTCTTTCCAAATACAATCGAATTATTATTACATTTCCATTCATTCCAATACCCCTAAAGTACGCAGTAGAAGGTACTTCTATTCTGGTCACAGTGGTAGGACGCTAACTACTGATTTACGCCTTTCCCTCGCGCCGCCGCGCCGCTCACGTGTGGACCTGAAAAACAGTGGAATAAGAACTATATAAAATAGTTTCCAGTGGGTAAGGCCACCCAAGAGAGGAGCTCGACCCACCAGGTCCAAAGAAAGCATACAAGCATGGGTTAGTACATATACATAACCAATAAGCATATAACTTTACAATATACGAAAGTAAACATGCTATGCTTCAACAAATGCGATAATGAAATCCATGCAATATATTTTCGACTGCTATTCCACTACCCATTTCATAACCAATCTGCTCCTAAGGTTCACTTACCTTAGCTAAGCCGTACTCGACTCGCTCTCGAGTCCATCATTAACGGGTTACCACCCTCCTAAGGTTTACTAACTTTAGTCAAACCTTACCCGACTCACTCTAGAGTCAACATCCTTGGGCCACCGCCCAACTAAGGTTTACTTATTTAGTCAAACCCTCACCGACTCACTCTTGAGTAATATATCCTTGGGCCACCGCCCAGCTAAGGTTTTCTTATTTAGTCAAACCTTCACCGACTCACTCTTGAGTCAAATATCCTTGGGCCACAGCCCCAGCTAAGGTTTACTTATTTAGTCAAACCTTCACCGACTCACTCTTGAGTCAAATATCCTTGGGCCACAGCCCAGCTAAGGTTTACTTATTTAGTCAAACCTTCACCGACTCACTCTTTAGTCAAATATCCTTGGGCCACAGCCCAGCTAAGGTTTACTTATTTAGTCAAACCTTCACCGACTCACTCTTGAGTCAAATAGTGGGCCACCACCCAACCTGACTTTACCACCTGGCGGCGAAATAGTCGCACTCGCCGAACGATGGCTTCAGTCAACCGGCGGCGAACTGTCGCACTCGCCGAACAATGGCCTCGATCACCGGGCGGCGAACCGTCGCACTCGCCACTGGTATCTAGCCCCTTGGCGGCGAAATAGTCGCACCCACCACAAGTATCCAGCCCCCTTGGCGGTGAATAAGTCGCACCCACCAGCTGATACCAAGATTACAAGTCACCAGATCTGGGATTCCGGAATCCACTTTCACATCTCAAGGGTTCATCATTACCCTATGTTGCAAACCTCTTCTGGGTTCATATTGACGTGTCCAAGTGGTCAACCTACCACTATATTTTCCAACCTATGTTCAATAACACTAGGTTCGATAGTCCTGTTTAAGTGATCTTTCTATCACTATGTTGTCTCAACCTAGGTTCAATAACTCTAGGTTCACATACATTCCAACCTATGTTCAATAACACTAGGTTCATTTCACATTCCAACCTATGTTTAATAACACTAGGTTATGTACTATCACATTCCAACCTATGTTTAATAACACTAGGTTATGTACTATCACATTCCAACATATGTTTAATAACACTAGGTTTAACATGCATACATCATCTCTCAAGTATATATATTATTATGAAATACTTAGATTCTTTTACATGCATGGTGAGCCCATGGCTCAAATCATCTTGATATATATATATATATATATATATATATATATATATATATATATATATATATATATATATATATATATATATATATATATATATATATATCTTATGCCAACATGCACATTATAGTTCTTTTTTATCCTAGTTGTCCACCGCTAAGATTTCCAATTTACGTGGCCTCTAGTCCTTGTTTAACCACATGTCAAGTTCTCTATCATGTAGAGAAAACTAGCTCACCGCTAGGGGTGTAATGTGGGCCGTGCCGGACCGGCACGTCCCACATTACCCGGGCCGAAACGGGCCACGGGTCGGCCTGGCCCAGCCCGGATTCACATCCGGGCCGTGCCGTGCCGGGCCGGATGTTTAATAACATCCGGCCCAGCACGGCCCCCAGGCCCGGAAGGTTCGGGCCGGGCCGGGCCGTGCCGGGCTTCGGGCCGGCCCGTTTAAATTTTTATTTTTTATAAAAAATAAAAAATAAAAAATTTTAAATTATAATATATTAAATATTTTTAATTTAATCTATATTTTGACTGAAAATTTTTATATTTATAAATATTTTAACTTTTTAAAATATTTATAAATTTTTTTAAATTTTTTTTTAAATGAATTAGGTGAACTTTTGGTCCATCGGACCAAACAATTTGGTTCGATGGACCAAAAGTCCCCCTCCCAAGGTCTGCCACTGCAGACCTTGGGAGGGAAGCTCCTGGGGAGAAGGGCCCCAGGAGCTCAGGACCCAAGCCCCAAGGCAAAATTGCCTTGGGGCTTGGGGTATGGGCCGTGCCGGCCCGGCTGGAACGGCCCATTCGGGCCGTGCCGTGCCGGGCCTGCGGGCCACAGATCCTCGGCCCAGCACGGCCCGGAGAGTCGGGCCGGCCCGGCCCGGCACTGATGCTACAGTAACCGTGCCGGGCCACGGCCCGGCCCGTAGCCGTGCCGGGTCGGGCGGGCCACGGGCCGCCCGGCCCGTTTTACACCCCTACTCACCGCTATGTTCTCACCTAGGCATACACACGTCCATTTATAACAATGTGTTCCACATGCCTACAATTTCAATCTATGGTAGGTATGGTATTAACATCATATGATCTACACATTTATATATATATACCACTTGCCAATTAACCTACCATTACATGCATCAAGTAAAATAAAATATACTTTACTCTTTCGACATGGAAGTGACCTAATCACTTCGGTAAACACAAACCCACCTCACACTCTTCCGATTGCTTGTAGACACTTGCAATCGGGCTCTTTTCTTGGCCTCAAGCTTGATCTTCAAGCTCCTAGCCCTAACACACATGAAGGATTCGTTAATCCGAGTCGAACTCATAACGATCTCATCTCTTGGAATCATTCGAAATGGAGTTGTCCCACATGTTCTACTAACCCCCAACTAGGGTTCTAAAGGGTTAAAATATTTTTAAAACCCTCCACAAGAAAATCTCTCTTTCAACCTAGGATTTTTCAAAACTCATGACAAAACCCAAAATCTCTTGCTAATCTCTACAATTTGTAGTCTAGATTAGCCAAGGATCTTCAAAATCTCATTTCTTAGTCCCAAATTCGAAACCCTAACTACCAAATCCAAGGACTCACCTCGGATCCGCGAGCTCACCAAGCCACCATGCATGCACGAGCTCGAATCTTCACTCCTCCAAGCTTCCCAAGCTTGATCTCCACCAAGATCTCCAATTTGGAGGAGAAGAAGAAGAAGTGGTAGTGAGAGAGAGGAGTTTCTCTCTCCCTCTCTCCCTCTCTCCCTATATGTGTTGGTATGTTTTCAGAGGAGAAAGGGGAAGGGTTCCCCTTTATGTAAGCCCCCCTCAGTGAAATTACCAAATTACCCTTCGAAATCAGCATTCTGCACACTGTATTCCGGTATACGGGTTGGCGTACCGATATACGGGTTGGCGTACCGATATACCACGAGAAATTCTGCAGAACCCGAGAGCTGGATTTTCGGATTCTGCCATTGCATTCCGGTATACCACATCGCATACCGGTACTAATCACTTCAGTACCGGTATGAAATTCCTCATACCGGAATCCCACTGCAGACTTCACAAGTTCAGCAGTTTTAACTTTCCGAAGTCCGTTTTCGCGCCTCATTTGCACCGAAAACACTTCGCACAAGTCCCAAACTTGGCCGAAGCCTCACATATAGCCTCTCATGCTATTTTTTTCACCGGAACTCCACAATTTGTAGAAGTTCGGTGTACTACATATAGAGTAGAAAATAACTATAAATAAGAGGGAGAAAATATAGAGAGATCACCCATTCCGCAGACAACCCACTGATTTCCGGGAAAGGATCGTCGTAAACCTAAATGAGTTGTCGTGTCCACCAACGAATCCTACAAAAGTTTCTAATCCATCACTTCCATCTAAAAGCCTCTAAATTGAAAACCCCCAAATCTAAACCCAAAAATTCATATTCTACAAAATCCTCCAAAAAATTCTAAAATCACACTAATTAAACTGTAGGGATCAAGGACTCACCTCTTCCAAGCTATATTTCCTAGATCAAGCCTTTGGACCTAGGTTTGGGCTCTCCATGAACTCTTCCTCCTTTTATCTTACTCCAACTCTAAGCTTGGGGTGAGATTGAGCTTCCAAAGTGAGTAGAAGTGAGGGCTTTGGAGGAGAACAAGTAGTGGAGCGAGAGAGGAAGAAAAAGGTGATGGTGGAGAGGGAGAGGAGATTCTCTTAAGGGCTAAGAGAGATGAGGGAGTGAGAGACTAATGGAGAGGTATTTATAGTTGTTGCGATGAGAAATTCTACTTGTACACCCCAAAAGGGGGGTGTAGATCTTTCACCCCGGCCCTATTCTAGGGTTTACAAAATCCAAATGGTTTTTAGTAAAAACGAAAAGAGGTTGATGTGATAAGTAGAGAATTAATGGCCCTTGGATGGAGTGGGTGTAAAATATACACCCCACTTTGGAGTGTACCTGTAGCATTGCTCTTGCTGCAATACCCCTTCCAATACACAGCCTGCGTATAGGTGAGTACCGGTACTCGAACTTGAGTACCGGTACTCCCTAACTTAATATCGATACATCCCTAAAGTTTTGTAAAATTTGAGAGTTTCAATAGTAAAAATAGCTCAAAGGGTACCAGTACTCCACCTCGAGTATTGGTACACGGCAATCAGTACAAGTACTCAGCCAGAGTTCCGCAGAACCAGAACGTTCCTTTGCTGGGATTTCTATTGAGTACTGGTACACCGAAACTTCAATATTGGTTTTGAAGTTGGAAAATGTCTAGTTTGTAGGTTGGTTCAGAAATTTTATTTTTTGCATTATTTTCGCACTAAAATAGTTCTAACTCAACTCAAACTCTCCCAAAACCTCTCAAATGGCACTATAAGTCATTTTACACTAGACCTTAGTAATTTGTGAAGTTAATTAAGTATACTACAGACACTACTAAAAAATCCATTATTTCCTAATAAATATTATTAAACTCGGTAACTATTAGATGTAATAATAATTTTTTACAACAAAAAGAATTGTTACAAATTGTTGCTATAAATCTTGTGGCAATCAATGACTAAATAATATGATTTGCATTATCACAGCGGTACAAACTTTTACAATAAATATATTTTATAATAATTTAATTTTCAATGCAATTTAATTAATACAATAAAATTAAATTGAGAAGAATATATTTATAACCTTTAACATGTATGCCACATCTATTAAGTGGTGATCAATCGGTTGAAATGATATATGGTATGAAACCCAGTATATATACATGACCTTTAAATATCTCTCATCTACATTACTTATTTGCGCGTGCACCAAGATATTGAAGAAGAACATCTTCTTTTTGTAAGAGGTATTCCACATCACTACAAACGAAGTTGCTGTGACATATAGTTAGTGTTCTTCTTTTTGTAACAGGTATTCCACATACGTAGAAAATATTTTTTTTTTTTGAGAGAAAGATAGCACGCTACCCGCTTCGTTTATTTCTTTTAGAAATAAACTTAGCTGGAAATATAAATCAACTAGGATTCGAACTCGGAACCTCGGGCAACCATCAAGCCCTTTGCCACTTGCGCTAGGGACGGTCGGTTTTACGTAGAAAATATTGAAAGAATATTATTGTGTACTTGTATATATCCATACCGAATAATTAAGCAGGATGGGCTGAAATAGACCACTCAGACCAATCCAAAGGAAAGTATAATGCGGAGGGGCTGAGTAAAGTTATATTCTCTGGCTCATTGGAAACATGCAGTGTTGTTTCGGTATCAAGAAAACGAGATTAAAAGAACGACAAGAGAGGGAAAAAAACAGAAGAGAGTAAGAAAGAAAAGGAGGGAATAAGAGAGGGGGATAAAAGGAAGTGATGGTGACATAAATAATCTTATTGCGACATTCAAATTACCAAATAGTCCTCTCTTTAAACATTAATTTGAAACATTACAAAGTGATTCATGAAACCATACAGTAGGTATCTTTACTGTTAATATTCTTTGTACTCGTCAGGCCTCTTTGTCCAACTCGAGAGCTTCAGCAAGTGTATGTATCTGTTGGCTCTTCAGAACAGCACTACTAATAGTTGTTTAGCTAAAACCTTTTTTATTGCTTTTTATTAGAAATATTAATAGGATTTGAATAAGGGTTCGTTTTTTTGGTTTAGCAGCTTAAAATTTTGGGTAAACTTCAATTTGCTCTCCTGTGATTTAGTTCAGTTTTATTCTGTCACCCCAAATGAAGCCAACAGAAATTCTATCCACCGTATAGTAAAAATAAAAGACAATTTCATTATAGTGGTATACCATCCGCTGGTTCTAAAACTTTCAGTTCCAATCGGAGCATATAGATCCATTAATGGATTTGTATGTATAGCCACTTCAGCCTGTGCGCTCCTCCTTTCTCGAATGAAAAAAATATATATATTTATCTTCTTTTCGGGAATATGATAAACCAGAAATTCTTATGTTTGTGATTCTTTAAAATGCTACACTTAATTACTCTATGATTTTATCGTTATTTTTACCAAAAATATTTATTATCAAATAGGGTAGGAAAGTAAATTTTTTTAATAATCACAGAGTAGTTAAGTATAATTTTTTGAGTTATACGGTGGCAAGTGAATATTAGCTAAACCATTAGGTGGCAAAATAAAAACAAAGCACAGCAGGGAAAATTGAAGTTTATCCTAATTTTTTTTTTTTCAGTTTTCACAAAAACTACTTAAGAAGTAGGCCAAATAGGCACATAATTTAACAATTTTAGTATTTTTAGTCTGGTGACTTGTAAATACATTTTTGATCTAGTTACGAATCTTCCAAAGCATAACATTAATCATTTAGTATTTTTAGTCTGGTGACTTGTAAATACATTTTTGATCTAGTTACGAATCTTCCAAAGCATAACATTAATCATTTAGTAGAGCGGAACTTATAAAAAAATTTACAAGCTAATAAACCCGATTAAGAGGTTATAGGCTTTTCTCATAATACTTCGTTTTTTTTCAAAAAAAAAAGAAAAGGTTTTTCTTATAATAAATTAGTGGACTATCATGTGATCGACTTTTAATTACTAGATATGGAGAAAGAACTATCTTGCAACAATTACCAAATATGGAGAGACCTCTTTCTCTAAATTTGTATGTGTAGGAAAAAGGGACTACTTTGGAATTAGAGGTTGAAAGAGGCATATTACGCTAATCCATTCATCAATGTATGTGTGTCATTGCATGGGGAATGTACGAATTAATGAATAGAGAACACCTTTACGACCACCAAATACAGGAGAAGTAATATTTTAGGTAAAGTTAAACCAGGCGCTCACTCGTCTCAGCTTTTGGCTTCCTCTCACACATGATTCCAAACCCCCTCTTCGACCTCTCCAATGGGCCTCCTTTGGCCTCTCTCTCTCTCTCTCTCTCTCTCTCTCTCTCTCTCTCTCTCTCTCTCTCTCTCTCTCTCTCTCTCTCTCTCTCTCTCTCTATATATATAGATATATATTATATATATATATATATATACACAAAATACACACAATACACACAACCTTAATGCCAATTAATTTGGCATGGCCTCTCTTATTTTTAGTGCTTTTAGCTACAACTGCATCTAATTATAAAGTATTTAGTTAATAAAAATACTCACAAGTTCTATTTTTATAGAAAGTTAAAATGGCATACATATTTTGATCTTAAAAAATAAAAGCTCTAATTCAAAACTGTTGTTTAAAAATTAGTCTTATAGAAAACTATCATTAATTAATTATTTTCAAGATTTTCGCTCATATGTGTGTATATATATATATATATATATATAGTGAAGGTCAGATAAGCACTACAAACAAGAAACAATTAAAATAACTAGATATCTCTCTCCCTATCCACATTAATTCGCAAGAGTCCAATATTACACTCCGCACATACATCAAGTAAATGGGACCGACCCCCACTCCCTCCTCCCTTCACCCCTTCCTTTGTCCCTTTGTTGCCCTCCTCCCCCTTACAAATACCCTCCCTTCTTGTCCCCCTTCCTCTCACTCCACCTCATCACACCCCCAACACCTTTATAAACAAATTAAGTTAAACAAGAGATAATTATGGAGTGCTCAAACCCCAGTACTCCTCTTCTGCTTTGCCCTCCTCCTTTAGACAACCTCGACAAAGAGAAGAGCACGACAGACGCCAACGGCGGCGTCGACCGAGCAATTGCGTTCGACCCCTCCGCGCTTCGCCACCGACGCAAGATCCCCGAGGCCTTCATCTGGCCGTCCGTCGACGCATCGACGGCCGGCGACGACCTCACCGTACCCGTAGTGGACCTCACCGGCTTCGCCGGCGGGGACGCGGCGGCGACGGCGCGCGCGGCGGCGCAGGTGCGCGCGGCGTGCGGGGCCCACGGGTTCTTCCACGTCATTGGCCACGGCGTGGACGCGCGCCTGGCGCGTGACGCGCTGTCGTGCATGGCGGGCTTCTTCGCGCTCCCGCGCGCGCGCAAGTTGAGCGGGAGCGGGAGCCGGCGCGCGGGGGGCGCCATGTGGGGCTACGCTGGGGCCCACGCGGAGCGCTTCAAGTGCATGCTCCCGTGGAAGGAGACGCTCTCGTTCGGGTACCGGGAAGTGGGCGGCGACCGCGGCGTCGTTGACTACTTCACGTCGAACCTGGGCGAAGAGTTTGAGAGCATGGGGTACGTATATATATATGGTAGTATTATATAAGTGTACGTACGTACGTACCTAGTCATCATAGCATACACGAGGGTACAAATGGAATAGAAATATAATTAAGATTCACCTCGCACGAGAGGTGGACAAATGTAGTAGGCGTAGTGTACGGCTACAGGTTCGTATAGCAATGTCGCCTTCACATGTAGTTGGTGTGTTGGCATATACGAAGTGAAAGTTAATTTCTAACTGGTTCAAGACCACGGATTTAAAAAATAATGATATACATTTGAGAACATATATATCAATTCAACTATATATATTGATCTAAAGCATTACTTTTTCATTGTCAAATTAATAGTCTAATCCATCTATATATATATATATATATATATTCAAGATGTTGAATAAACTAGAGGTCGACTATAGATTAAACTATATATGTACGTATCTCTCGTGCATGGGAGGGTCCTCATTAATTTAATCTGTTTCTAACTTAACCTCATGATGAGCAGGTGGATTTACCAAAAGTACTGCAAAGCCATGAAGGACTTGTCCCTCACAGTCATGGAACTACTAGCAGTAAGTTTGGGGGTGGAAAAATCACACTATAGAGATTTCTTTGAGGATAGCAGTTCCATAATGAGATTGAACTATTACCCGCCATGTCAAGAGCCCGAGCTCACCTTAGGGACCGGACCGCATTGCGACCCCACCGCGTTGACTATCCTGCACCAAGACGACGTCCGCGGGCTCGAGGTGTTCGCCGACGGGAGGTGGCGCCCAGTCCGGCCCGTTCACGGTGCGCTGGTCGTCAACATCGGGGACACATTCATGGTATGTGATCAACGTTTCTTTTTCTCTCTTGTCTCACTCTTTTTGGTAGATTAAGTACTCGTATATACCTCAACAGAATGGCGTATGGAGTATAGGTCGATTTTATACATGCATAAAAGCCATTGTAAGAGATGAATTTAGAGTTGCTGCGCCCCCCTTAGTGCGTTAATATCCTATTTATTTGAAAACTAATTACATAATTATGATATATATATATATATATATATATATATATATATATATATATATATATATATATATATATATATATATATATATATATATATATATATATATATATATATATATATATATAATTCGGCTGGAATACTTCTAATAGCAATAAATACTTAGTGCTACTAACTTTTCTTCCAGTAAATCTAAAAAGGCTTAGGAACATGAAGACCTTTGTCGTCTTAAAAGCACAGTACACTTATTTTATATATAGAGTCGGGCTAGAATACTCTTAAGAGTATTTAACCCTTTTTGCTATCAAGTGTCTTAAGATTAGTCTGTTGACCATTTCTAATCATTGGATTAGATATTATAACCCAGTGGAGACCACTCAATCATAGGGGGACCACTCAAACCTAACAAACTACTATTATCTCAACCCTACGATTTTTCATCCAAGAGTTAAAAACTTAATAGCAAAAAGGGTCAAATACTCTTAAGAATATTCCAGCCCAACAATATATATATATATATATAGTGTAAGAATTTTCAGATTAATTAGTCTTTCTCCGTATCCAAGGGGTATGTGTTGGGATGCTTCTCTTGATTGGTAGGATACACAAAAGGACTTGGTAGACCGTGTCCACATAATAAATATCTTGAGAGGTAAGACAATAGGTAGTAGAACGAGGTAGCCCATGTGAAAGGGACAAGAACTGAGGTTTTCTTTTTTTTTCTTTTCTTTTTTCCTTTTTTTTACTTTTGGAAAGTACAAGAATGTTGAGTTTTATGCATGGGTGGACCATTTAGTTTCATTGGTTGGTTGCCTTGGAAAGATAATTGAAAGGGTAAATTTTATACACTTCTCGCTCTCAAACTATGAGTCACGTGATATTTTAATTTTTAAATTTTAATTTATTATAATTTTTGATTCAAAAATTTTAAATTATTACAATCAAGTTTTACAATTCAATTTAGTTGGCTAAATATTGACAAATTGTTGATATAAAAGTGATGTGAAAATATTGTAATTAATGATACGATAATAATCAAGATGCAATATTACTTCTTCATTAATAATTTGTTAATATTTAACTAATTAAATTAGGTTGTGAGATTTGATTATAATAATTCAAAAAATTTGAGCCAAAATTATAATAAATTAAAGTTTGAGGACCACAGTATCAAGCGGCTCATAGTTTGAGGAGCAAAAGCGTAATTTACCCTAATTAAAAAGATGAGTAATTAAAAATTAGATGGTAAATGCATTGATAGTCCCTTAATTTAAACAGTAGATTTTCCTCTCAATCTTATATTTTTATTTCCAATTTGGGTATATTTGTTTTACCAAAATTGGACTTTTCGATTAAAGTGGGTTATAGGTTTAACTAAAATTCAGGTCAAAATGACTTCTTCTCATTGTTTGTTTTTATGGTTGTGAAACTAAAGTTCTCCTAATTCTGCTATTTGTTTAGTAAAAAATAAATGACACAAAATAATATTATTGCTTCTTATATGACTTGATAAATAATAAATTACAATATAATAAATAAAAAATAATATAATTATATAGTAATAAATTATAATATAATAAAAATATAATATAATATAATATAATATAATATATTATATTATATAAATTATAAATTATAATTTAATAAATAAATAAAAATTTCTCTTATTTTTATTATATTTTTTCCATTAATTATATTTTCTTTCTAATTGACTTTGTCCCACCCTCGGGCGTAGTCAAATTACAGTGCTTTAGAAAACTCAAGTTTCGACCGTAATTATATTACGGTGAATCAAATACTGAAAGTGCCCGTTTACGATCTAAAATCACTTTCTCCTTCCTACTTTCACCCAAATAAATCGGCCTAGTATGTTGAATTATCTTAAGACGCTCATCTTATATGAAAGATTCACGTGCTCTGCACAAGACATAAGTTTAATGATCCGAAAAATAGTAGTGATACAATTGCAAAATATAAATTAAATTAAGTTCAGGAATGAAGAGCTCGTTTGGGATTGGAAGTACAGCACAGTACATGCAGTAAAAAATATGATAGAAAAATATTTTGTTTGTTAATTTATACGTAGTAACTTATCACATAGATCACATCAATTTGATTAAGATACAATTTCGACAATTTCATCTAAAAATGAAGATACATATATTTATAGAGGTAAAAGTGTATAAAAATTATCTAAAATATAGACCATTTTGATTTGACTATTCGATCTTTCAAAATTTTAATTTCAGTATCAAATCTTTTAATTTATTTAATTTGAGCCAATTAGTGATCCTTTGGCATCAAAATTTGAACGCGTCGTTTAGCTCTATAAATTTAGTTAATATACCTACATGCACCTACATAATTTGAAATTATAGTATTTTTTAGTAAAATTATTTTGATCTGAATTAAAATTATTATTCTCATAAAATTATATTGTAACAAATGCAGGAAAAGTTAAGTATTTTTATTGTAACAAAATCTTCACGCGCGCTCCTTCTCATGGGCCGTTCACTAGTCATTAAATAAAGTAAAACAATAGACATTGTTCTTTTTCATAGGCCCCATGACACATGTTGAAAGGAAAATAATTATGCTAGAAGTTTGGCGGGAATTGAGCTCAAGGCCTCTTGCTATTATACAGTATTAAATACTAAAAAGAATTATTTTTCTTTGAAAGATTAAGATAATAGAGAATAATATTTTTATATGTTAAATTCAGCGTCAATAAATTAAATATAAAACAGTATAAAATAGAAATACAAGTGGACTATTTTTTTTCAGAAAGAATGCCAGCAGATATATAATATTTTATTTAACACTGGTGAAGATACCTGCGCATTGTAGCAGGTTGATTTCGTAGAGATAAATGAATAAAAGAAGCTAATGAAAGAAGAAACGGTAAAAACATAAAAAATAAAAATAAAACAAGAGCTGAAGAATAAAAAAAGAATAAAAATATAAAAAACTAAAGAAGAAGCAGCAACTGCTGCAATAAAAGTATAGGAATAAAAGTATAAAAAAGATAATATAAGAATAAAGATAAAATCATAAGAAGAATAAATTATATTTATACCAGCAGTAAAAGCATAAGAAGAATAAAAGGCGAAGCTAAAAAAAAAGAACCAACAGAAGCAACAGCAGTAGTAAAGTCAATAGGAGAAAAAACAAAAATAACAACAACAATAGAAGAAATAGAATCAGTATACTAATAGAAGAAAAGGTATATTTGCTGTCTCATATAACTAGCCATCGGCCACTGCCATTTTTTAAACAACTGTAGAGAGAAAGAGAGATGGGGAAGCCTCCAACGCAGGAGGAGTGAGTATTTATAAATGTAGCGATTGATAAACATGTGAGGTGAGAAAGGGGGGGCGAGAGAAGGAGAGGGAGGAAAATCGAAAATCGCGGCTCCATTAGAAATGAAGAAATAAGGAAAGAGAAAGCTGGCAAATCTCATGATCAGCTAGTTTCGTTCTCCTACGACGAGATGTAATAGTGACGGGTCATAGTGGCGGGATACGCGGGGAGATCAGCGGGTTCGAAATTGTTCCATGCACCGGATGTATAAATACATCTTATACGCCGTAGTTAGAATCTTATTATAAAATTTTAATCTCTATTCTAAATTTTTATATATAGACTTTTTATTTAGTATAGACTGCATCTTTCTGATTTGATTTTAATTTTATGATATTAATTTTTAAAAAATAAGTGGTCTATGTGGTACACCAATACACCGAGTACTAGCAATAATTTGTTATAGTTGAGAAGAAAAAATAGAATGGTGGGGAAGAAATATTATGTGCATCGGGTGTAAAAGTTAATTTTATATACTACATTCTTAAAATCTCATTATAAAAATTTAAATTCTAATTTTTTTTACATATAATCTTTTTATATGATTTAGATCACATGTATTAAATAAAATTTAAATTTGAAAATTTAAAATTTATAATTTATAATTTAAAATTTAAAATTTATAATTTATAATTTATAATTTAAAATTTGAATATTCAAAATTTAAACTTAATATATAAAATTCAAAATTAAAATTAAAATTTTTTAAATTTTAAATTTTGAATTCTAAAATTTGTAATTTGTAATTTGAAAATTAAAACTTATAATTTTAAATTTTAAATTTCAAAATTTTAAATTTTAAAATTTAAATTCTAAAATTTCAAAATTTTAAATTTTTTATCTTAACTTTTAAATTTGAAATTTAAAGTTTTGAATTTTGAAATTTAAATTTGAGATTTGAAATTTACTTTCTAAATTTAAAATTTAAAATTTAAAATTAAAAGTTAAAATTTCAAATTTAAAATTTAAAAGTTAAAATTTCAAATTTAAAATTTAAAAGTTAAAATTTCAAATTTAAATTTTAAAAGTTAAAATTTCAAATTTCAAATTTAAAATTATAATTTGAATTTAAAATTATAATTTGAATTTAAATTTAAAATTTAAATCTAAAATCAAAATAAAAATTTTAAATTTGAGTTCAAAATCAGAATCAGATTTCAAGAAACAAGTTTTAGCTGCTTCTAATTTTAGGCCTCCAAAATCAGAAAACTGATTCTAAAAATCAAAATCAGATTTTGAAAACAAGATTGCCAAACGCTCTATTGAGCCAAAAATTACTTTTGGGCCCCAAATTACTTTTCAAAAACTAGGCCAAACACCCACATATTCACAACTTTGGTAACTTACAGTGATATACATAAAATTGTCCTTGTCAATTAAGGATACGTTTGATTGAAGTGAACTCTCAGCATAAGTAATAACTTCTCATGTTTTTTTTTTAGCAATTCTATCGGTACACTCCAAAGTATGATGTACATCTTATATCCAATTTATTTCAAAATATTAACTTTTTTTTATTTTTACTAAAAACTATTTGAGTTTTTATCAACCCTAAAATGGAGGGTGTAAGATCTGCACCTTCTTTTTGGGTCTACAAGAAGTATTTTTTTATTTTTTTTGGCGTAAGTGTGTAACTACAACTGCAGTTACGAATTCCCCTTGCCACTTACATTACTAACATTGGTCTGAAGTTGTTTCTCAACTCTTTAATGAACCATTGAAACATTATTTGCGTAAATTATTTGTGTAAAATTTATCTAAATATTAGAAGTATGAGAATTGGATGATTTATGACAAAATATATATACTAACGAAATTAAAAAAACAACAATATAGCATAATTAAATTTCTGTAAAATCTATAAATCTATATTAATTCCCGTATTATATAGCCACATGTCATGTTTGCCTTATTTTTGGGCTTAAGGAGTGGAACCCAGCTGTCAGTATTTTCTTCCTCATTTTATAAATAATGAAAATGTAAAACCATATTTTCGGACTAATGACTTACATCATCAAGTCAAACAACTACTAGCTAGAAATGTTGACTCTAGAGAAACTTAAGCTTCACTTTGCTTAAGTTCCATCCTCTTTAAATTTCGCCAAGTCAAACATATCCTATACAGTTTAATTCTTAAACTTTTGCCAGATAACTCAAATTATTATATATATATATATTTTTTTTTGTGTACAAATGGAGAAAACCACTGGGTAGAGTGAATTTTAACCAGAGACTCACAAAGTTATTTTATTTTTTATTTTAAGAGAAAGATAGCAAGCTATATGCGCTTCATTAATTTTTTATAGATATAAACTCAATTAGAAATATGAAATAATTAGGTTTTGAATTTGAAACCTCGAATACCAACCATCAAACACTTAGCCGATTGTGTTAGCTATGGTCGATTGACGAAATAAAATTGCACTAGACTAAATAAAAGTTTTTGTCAATATTTTTTTTTCATAAGTTTAGGTCCACCACGTGACCAAGCCAATTGAAAACAGTTAGCAAGCCATCCGTTTTGTTTATTGTTTAGAAATAAATTTAGCTAGAAATATAAAATAACAAGATTTCGAAGTTAAGACCTCCCATACCAATATCAAATTCGTAGGGAACCATATTATGTACGGTTGGCGGTTAGGTTTTATTTAGAGGGTGGGATGGGGCCCACTTTTTTTTAACCCAATTCTCCTCTCTCTCTCTCTCTCTCTCTGTTTTCGTCAATCTCTCTCCATCATTTTTTACTGTACAATCCATTTTGAAGCGATAAAATATTATAAAATTAAATTTTAATTTTAAATTTTAAATTTAAATTTAAATTTTAAATTTTAAGTTTTAAATTTTAAATTTAGATTTTAAATTTGAAAATTTAAAATTTAAATTTAGATTTAGAAATTTAAATTTTAAATTTTCAAATTTATATTTTAATTTAAAATATCAAATTTTAAATTTTTGTGCAAATTTAAAATTTAAATTTAAATTTAAATTCAAATTTTAAATTATTTTAAAATAAAATTCAGTACAAAAATTATTATTTGCAAACATAAAATAATTTTGCCAAGCAACTTTACAAAATCATTTCAGAAAAATCGTTTTTCGTCTAAATTCAGCCAAACTCTCTACAGCTTTTAACCGAAATTAATTCTCCAAACAAAATTAATTCTGCAGAAATTATTTTTCCAAAATCTAGACCCAACCGGCCCTATATCTTTCTAAACTTTTAATTATCAAATATATATCTCTAAAACCTCCAAACTATGCAAATTTATTCCTAGAGGTTGACTGCCATATTGGTTAATTTTTCACCATTAGCTTGTAAATAATGTTTATTGCACAAATATATAATTTATAATTTACAATTTGTCTAGAACGATTTTATGAAAGTTGGTATAAAATCGTAAGAAATAAAATTAATGTTAAATATACATAATTTTTTTTTCCTTCAAGGTAAAATTGTTATTTTATTAATAAAAAAAAGTTAAGTTTAACCCCCAACTTGAAGGAAAGAGTAATATTAGTGAACTATACAACTTTAGAGAAATATATATATATTTAATAACTAAAATTTTGTAACAATACATATCTAATTTCATGAGCATAGCTACTGTGCTATTAGAAATACAGTAGTCCTTATACTCCTAACTTTCTAACCATCCATCAATTTAATGGGCGGTTGGGATGAGAGAGAGAAGAGAAATTGAGCGTCTCAATTTTTTTTCTCTTTGAATTTATCCCTAATTTTTCTTCTTTTTCTCATCCTAATCATCCATCAGAATTGATGAATGATTAGAAAGTTATGAGTATAAAGACTGCTGAGCTCCTAATAGCATAGTAGTAGTCCTACTCCAATTTCATCATGTTGCAAGGATGCATAATGCAATTAAACCTAAATAAAAAATCGAGAACAAGTTACAACAACAAGATAGTACGGGGAGAACTACCCCAGATTGAACAACAAGCGACTAAAATCAGGACAATCCAATTATTTTTTTTCCCTTTTTTTCGTACGTAATGTCACTAATCAATGTCTGTAATCTAAAATCAGTGCAGTTCATGTTATTCATATTTTTATTCCTCTTTTATACGTATTTTTTGCGGGGTTGCTGCGCAGGCACTGTCGAATGGGAGGTACAAGAGCTGCCTGCACCGCGCGGTGGTCAACCGGCAGCAGGAGCGACGGTCGCTGGCCTTCTTTCTCTGCCCGCGGGAGGATCGGGTGGTCAGGCCGCCCTCCGGCAATTTGGGGGCGCCCAGACTGTACCCGGACTTCACCTGGGCTGAATTTATGGGCTTCACCCAGCGCCACTACCGGGCCGACTCACGCACCCTCGGGGCCTTCACCGAATGGCTTCGCCAAAGCCCAAGTCCGCCCTCCATTTTCAACCAAGCCCAAGCTTAATTCTTCTCTTGTTTAGTGGCCATCTAGTTTCATTAGATGGCATTGTTTCGTCGGTCATAAAATCCCTATTTCATGATATTAGCATATTCAAAATTACTATCGACAGATAAGTTCGTTGAATCTGGTCTCTATTTACTAACCGAAGACTAGGTTCAATAAATTTTATCTGCTCCTAGTAAATATTTATATGTTAATATCACTTTCCTATCTCAATTAACTTTTTTTTTTTTTTTTGCGCTCATGTTGTGTACATAAATAAATATATATTAATTAAAGAAAAATATTACAAGAGTTTGTAGCTCTCTACAGTATAACGTTTGTCGTATAAGTCTTCTACAAACTAAATTCGGCAGTTTTTTGTAGCACTCGCAAATGCCGATTAAGTCTGCCAGTAATTATTTTGCTGGCACTTCTTTTCAACCACCAGTAAATGTCAAAAAATCGGCGCATTAAACTGTCACCTATAAGAATATATACGGGCACTCATAAGTGCCGAAAAAGTTATCTTTTTCGGCAATCAAAACTATCAGTTTTTCTTACTTTCAACCGCAATTTTTCTGCCAACAAAGCTTTAAGGGTACTCGTGAATGTCGGCAATAAACTTAAAATTATAATTCCCACTTAGATATCCCGACAGAAAGAAGTGCCAACAAAAAATTGAATTTATGATGCATTATTGTATTTTGTAATTAGATGAATAGGGATTCATGCATTAATAATTAATTGATAATTTAGTTAGCTAAAATCAGTATATCATATTAACACAGAAGATTATGAAGGATATTTAGGCACATGCAAACGACATCGAACACAATGGTTTTAATAAGCAAAACAAAGAATAAAGGATAACTTTATAAAGTTTCAAAAAGTATTATATATTCAACATCCATAATAAACCAAAATAATACTCTCAAACATAGTTGCTCATGAAAAGGTATTTAATTAAATACAAGCAAATGACATCATACTACAAATTTTAGTAGCCAAAACTAATACAAAATAACAACTTTTTAAAGTTTCACAAAAAAATCAATTTTGATCTATATCCACAATAAACAAAAAACCTAGTTAGTTTAGTCTCATAACAAAACATGCAACATTAATATACTCCAATTATATATTTTTTGCTAAACAAAATGAAGGAATTGAAATGTTGCGATCGATCAATAAATTGTTTCACATTTTCACCGGCTTAACCTGCATTAGAGAAAAAAAATAAATTAAATACAAGATTTCAATAAACAATTCTGATTAGTTTTTCAGCAAATTGCGAACACATAATCTTTTGCTACACAAAATGATCGAAATGAAGGCGTACGATCGATCAATAAATTGCTTCACCTTCTCACTAGCTTAACCTGCATTAGAGAAAAAAAAAAGAGTACTAAATATTAGATCAAGTATTATATTTCTATCAATCGAAGAAAAGAGATTACTGAATTTTGATAACTAAACATGGGTGTTTCGCTTTTAATAAGAAAAACAAATATTGAGTAGGTCATTAATTTTCAATATATACAAAACTAATACATGTCATTTTGGATGTATATATGTATTTTGAGTCCTTTCGATTATTAGGTAAATGATAACGAAAAATCGTAAAATTTATTTTCTAGATAGTTCAAATGTGCTAGATCAAGTTTAACGGAGCCGATCGTCGATTCGAAATTTACATCATCGAAAACGGCTTAGGAGCACGGAGGCCTCCGTACTCCTAATAACACACAAGACCTACTCATATAATTAATACTAAAACTTCAATAAGAGATTATTTAATATTTTTTTTAGAAATACTTAATTAGTAAAGTAACCTGTCAACCATCAACTGGATTAATAGGTGTATAATTAGATTGCTGAAAATCAGTAGACTTACTTTGCAAGATAGCTGTCATCATTGCTTTCATTTCAGCCAATTGGATCTCTATAACTATCATTCTTTCCTTCATTTCTTTTGTTTCCTTCTTTGCTTTCTTTCTAGCCTCAGTTGCCATTTTTATACATACTGCAGGTGAAGTTGTATCGGTCCAAATGTGAGTAGGAAGAGGGCCCAAATCGAGGCCATGCATGCAACCATATTTTTCCTTTCCAAATACATCCGAGAATAAATCGTCCTTGCACTTTTTTTCGCAAAAGCTGGTTGATTCTTGGTCTTCCCATCAATCTCTTTCTATAACAAGATCACAATGTCATGAATAGCTAGAAATGTATAATTATGAGCAGAGATCTCACTTAAGAATCACATAAAGATATCAAACAATATTTGAGTAAGTCTAGTATGATTATTATAAATGAGGATGATTAACTCATATGGACAAATTTGTCACCAAGCCTACGATCTCATTGTATTGGTTTCTATTCTGGTCTCTTTGGTTTCTATTCTGGTCTCATTGCAGTTATTGTGGCCTATACCTGGTCATTTGGGCTCGTTATAGGGTGCCAAAGGCAGCCAAATCAGTTGATTATGTGAATGAAAACATCGACCCTCTTCTTCATAAGGATCCACCAAGCCTCCGAACGTTAGAAAAATGCTCCAGCTCTTCTATGATTCCCTAGCCTATGGTCCAAAATGAAAAATAAAAAATAAAAAATAAAAAATGTTCACAACGGGGTACGGTGTCAACTTTGATGACAAAATTACCAAATTGCCCTCACCCTCTTCGTCCCAATCTTGCTCATCCGCCGCCTCTCCCCTTACGTTCTTCGGCCTCGCTCGACCGCAGCTCCGACTCCATTTCCTCCACCTGCTCCCCCGCTCCTTCTGCAACCTCGTCGGCCCTCCAATCCGGCGACGGTAGGGAAGAGATCGAGATGGGTGTGGACTGAGAGGTGGGCGAGAGGAGGGCAAGGGCGAGGGCGAGGGCGAGGCGGCGGAGGACGGCGAGGCGGCATGGGCGGCGAGGAAGGATGCAGCAGGGGTCTGAGGGTATTTTGGATATTAAAAATATATAATAATAAAATATAAACTGAACCCTAACGGAACACTGACGGCGGGAACCGAAGTGAACAATTTTTATTTTTCAAAATGGCAAAGTGTAGGTTTTTAAATAACAGAGGGAGAAAGTGAAAAATTGAATTTTGACAGAAAAATTTTCTGTAATTTAGCCATTATAAAATCCGTATCTTTCTACAATATAATATTTGTTGTATAAGCCATCTACAAACTAAATTATTGAGTAGGGTTTGTATGTGATATAGTACCAAACCCGCACTTTGCAGCGAGTAAGAGGAGTAGAACGTAAAAGATTAATTACTGCATTTTTCTTTCTGGTGATTCATCAAACAAATTTAAATTTTGATTTAAGCAGCAGTTCTTTTGTCGCAAGCTACCACATTCCTTTACAATTAATATCTGAGTAATTACAAAAATGTGGATACTTCAGTACATTTTAACAACAAATGCTTATGTATCTTGATGAAATGTAACAAGTATTGCTATCCTTTACAGAGAAAGAGCTATGAAAATTGTAAACGACAAAATAAAACAGAACCCAATAACTACCCAAAAGGACACTTTAG
The DNA here is from genome assembly GCA_016920855.1 of Puya raimondii. Lineage (NCBI taxonomy): Eukaryota > Viridiplantae > Streptophyta > Magnoliopsida > Poales > Bromeliaceae > Puya > Puya raimondii. Next base: position 20,716,743 of record JABWPP010000050.1, on the reverse strand, counting down.
GTACGTGGAAACATTGCTTTTTAAGAACTATTTATGCAAAGTGTAATCAAATTGATTTGTATGAATACGTGTTCTCCATGCAGATTTTGTCATGTAAATTAATACGACCAAAAGTGTAGCTAAATGTGATCATGCTTGTCAATATTTGTTAACCAGTTTTTGATGGTGATGATGACATTGGTGTTCAGCCCATGCCGACACTAAACAATCTTAAAACCTTTCCACGATCGTTAATTACCCAATTTCGAAAACCTTAATAAAATGACAAACTTTCGAGGCAAACAAATCAATTCTAAATTCTTATAATACAAATTCAAATATAACATCAAACATATATATATATACTCGTTTGATACGTAATGATGTCAAAAAATCATGAAATTTAGTTTCCAAATACTTTCAATAGTGTAGATCAAGTCTAATGGAGCCGATCGTCGATTTGGAAGCTGCATCATTAAAAACAACTTGGTAGCACGAAGGCCTCCGTGCTACCGATAGTATAGCAGCCGGAATCTATATATAGAGTTTGTTGGCTTAAATGAGCCAGCATCCTGCCCTGTGGCGAGGCCATGTTGGGCCGAGTCATGTTCGAAATGGCGTGAGGCTGGGTGGGCCGAGTCATGTTCGAAGTGGCGTGAGGCTGGTGGGGCCGAGTCACAATCGAGACCCGTGGGTGCTGTATTTTTACGCTTTAAGTGAATTAGTTGCGTATTTCTAACATCTCGAGCTTTTGGGATTAATGGTTAGCGCCAACGATCCGACAGAATTGAGCTAGAATACTATCGATAGCAAACGGGCACTTTTGCCACCCATTTGTTTTCGATGATGGAGCTTCCAAATGGACGATCGGCACCGTTGAACATGATCTAGAACATTTAAAGTATCTAGAAACCAAATTTCATGCTTTTTTGAAATCATTGGCCTAATGATCAAAGGGTTTCAAATTTTGTAATTTTAATGGTCGATATGAGACGTTTTCTTATTTAACGGTGTAAAGATATCCAAATCAATTGAATTTTTGTATGAAAATTTTTTAAACTATTTAAAACAAGATGTATACTCTTTATCTTGATTACAAAACTCCTATCATCACTTTTTAAAGGATATTTATTTTCAACCATTCATTTTTGTGTCCACTTGATGGACAAGAAAATAATATCGAAAAAGCATGAAATTTAGTTTCTAGATACTTTAAATGCTCTAGATCATGTTCAACGGTGCCGATCGTCGATTTGGAAGCTTCATCATCGAAAACAAATGGGTGGCAAAAGTGCCCGTTTGCTATCGATAGTATTCTAGCTCAACTCCTATATATATATATATATATATATATATATATATATATATATATATATATATATATATATATATAGAGTCCGGCTATGGTGCTTGTAAAAGCACCAAGCACTTGGTGCTTGTAAATTTTTTACCGTTAGATCTACCCCTTGTGCCATTTTCACCGATTAGATCATACTATTCAACCAACCACCCACTCAACCCTAGGGGGCCCACATCATCCTAACCGCACATTCCTTAATCCAAAGGCAAAAAATCTACAAGCACCTAACTTGGTACTTTTAAAAGCGTAGGAGCTCAATTCTATATATATATATATATATATATATATAGAGAGAGAGAGAGAGAGAGAGAGAGAGAGAGAGAGAGAGAGAGAGAGAGAGAGAGAGAGAGAGAGAGAGAGAGAGATAATTAGGCTACTATACTATTAATAGTATCAAGCGCTTAGTTCGGCCCTTGGGTGAAGGAATGTTGGCCCTTGGATGAAGGAATGTGCGATTAATTAGGATGATAGTGGTCTCCGGCTAGGATGATAGTAGTCTCCTAGGGTTGAGTGGGTAGTTGGTTCGGGTTATCCTGGCAGGATTACAGGCAATCCTGTCAGGATTACCGCGTTTGGTTCATCCGGTAGGTAATCTATTCGGTAATGCAGCATTACAGAAAGTGTAAGATTACACCGAAAATATTACCGAGGAAGGCCGTGTATCTTGGATTACTGAATGCGGGTAATATTGCATATTATGTAAAATAACAATTTTGCCCTCCAACACCCCCCAAACCCTGTCATCAGCATCGTTTCCATCTCTCTCTCTCACGCACGCTCCTCTCTCTCTCACACGCCTCTCTCTCTCTCTCTCTCTCTCTCTCTCTCTCTCTCTCTCGCACAAACACCCATTCTCGCTTCGTCCTCCCAGGGAATCTTCGCGATCTTTTTCCCTTCCTTCGCCATTTTTGCCTACATATGTAATCACATCTTCTCTCTCGTTAAAACCCATTGTTTTCGAACTGAACTTAGATCCGATTTGGAGGTTTTTTTTTCCCCCTTTTTTCGTCGAGTTAAGGAGTGTTTATGCCTCTTTTTTACAAATTGATTTCAGATCTGTTGCAAACTTCGTCAAATCTTAAGCCATGTTTTGTTTCATTTAGTTGCAATCTTGCTATAGGACATGCTTAACAAGCACTTTGGTATTTTTTTATTCTTATTAATCTAGTTTTGGATCTCCTTTTTTTTTTTTAATCTCCCTTTTCCTGGATCTGATTTGAAAATGTTAGGAAAATTTTTTATTTTATTACTAATTAATATAATTAATTTACAAGTGCAGATTATATTTACTTATATTTTAGTAAAAAATAATATTCTAATGACCACAAGGGTAATTTTGGAAAAGACTATACTTTTCTATTAGGATTACTAAATTTTATAGATTGAACCAAACATAGTAATGATATAAACACGGTAATTCAGCATTACATTACCGCATTAAACCAAACGCGCTAATGCAGCATCAATAGTAATTTTATTTAGAAATCCAAGATATCTGGATATGTCGAAATACTCTGTAATATTACATAACTCGAATCAAACGCGCCCTTAGAGGTAGTATATCATTAAATAGATGTCGTGAGAAATGAACAAAATATTTTTTTTTGATCTATTAGGTTTAGAATATTAGAATGGCCCAGATATTATGCTACTACTAAACCAATGTGGTAGAAAACTGTTCAAGCAGTTCAAGAATATCTTTAATATCCCCATATATAAATAAATATGAAAGACACGTTGAATTAATAAATAAAGACCGGCCGTTCCTAGCGCAAGTGGCAAAGGGCTTGGTTGTTGGTACCCGAGGTCCCGAGTTCGAATCCTAGTTGATTCACATTTCCAGCTAAGAACGAAGCGGATAGCGTGCTACCTTTCTCTCAAAAAACAAAAAACAAAAAAAACAAATAGAGTAAAAAGTATAGAGACCTTCTGAACTTTAGTTCATATGTAAATAGGCACTTGAAATTTTAATTTTGGTCATTATATTTTCTAAATTTTATCAAATAATTCAATAGACCACACTTCTCAAAATGAACTTACTAATTACATAGTCATTCTGTTCGAATGTCGTGCATATAATCTTGTAAAACTTCAAAATATAAAAAATCTATTTTTTTCTCTCTCAAATATAATAATTGAGTATGACGATTGAAGAATAAGTTGAACCAAGTTTTAATTTTTAACGTTTTTTTACATGTTAATATACAAAAAATAAATTATTTGTGTTTTAAAGTTTTATAAAATATAAGCAATTAATATATACGACCAAAATGATTGTGTACTTTAATTGAGGAGATGAACATATTGAACTATTTAATAAGTTCAGAGTATGTGATTGTCAAAATTAAAAATTCAGACATTTATTTGTAAAAGTACAAAAATTCAGAAGATCTTTATACATTTTACACCGACAAATGAGATAGAGATAAACACTTGTGCCAATAAAAATGGTTGACACAAGAAGTGAATATTAGACCTTTTTTTTGGGTCTATTGGATTTGGGATTGGCGAGACATCATGATTCATGACTCAAGACATTTATGCCATTAATTGGTCGACGTGGGAATTATGCCGTAATTTGTTGATTGAATTGAACAGAAGAATTCTTGGGTCTACTGGAATTAGGATTAGACTGAAATCATGTAACTCGCGAAAACTATGTGATAGGAAACAATCAAATAGCTAAGAAAAATATTTAACATCCCATCGAAATACGAATGAATATAAAAGATACGTGAAATTAACAGATTAGTTAGAGATAGTCATTTGACCTATCAAAATATAATACAGAAGTTAATATGTTAAATATTGAAGATGGTGTCGGATCGTTGGCGCTAACCATTAATCCCAAAAGCTCGAGCTATTAGAAATATGCAACCAATTCACTTAAAGCGTACAGATACAGCGCCCACGGATCTCGATTGTGACTCGGCCCCACCAGCCTCACGCCATTTCGAACATGACTCGGCCTACCCAGCCTCACGCCATTTCGAACATGACTCAGCCCAATATGGTCTCCCGCCACAGGACAGGATGCTGGCCCATTTAAGCCAACAATCCCTCCTCCAGCACCTACACACATTCGCAGCATGCGGAAATCGAACTCGTGACCATTGGCTCTGATACCACTTGTCGGATCGTTGGCGCTAACCATTAATTCCAAAAGCTCGAGCTGTTAGAAATACGCAACCAATTCACTTAAAGCATACAGATACAGCGCCCACGGATCTCGATTGTGACTCGGCCCCACCAGCCTCACGCCTAGGGGTGGAACTGGGCCCGGGCCTAAACAAGGCCCGGCCCGATGGGCCATGTCTGGGCCGGGCTTTGAGTATTAAAAACATAACTTTGGGTTCGGGCCGGGCTTAAAAAGTTAGGCCTGAAAAAGTTTTAGGCCTATTTGGACATATCCAAGCCCGGCCCGAGCCCGACCCAAAAGCCCGATATATTAGTTACCAAAATAAAATATTTAATTATGTATATATATATATATATATAATATTTATCTATAAAAGGAATAAATGATATAGTATATTATATATAGTATATATATTGTTATTAAAGATATATATTTGATGGATAAATATTTTTAGACATTAATGGTATTATATTTGATGTTAGATACTAATTTCTTTGATGTGATAAAAAAAAATAGGTATTTTATTTTAATTTATACAATAAAAGTATTTATGTATTATATAATAAATGCATAAAATGGGCCTCTACAAAGCCCGATGGGTATTGGGTATTGGGCTTGGGCTTGGGCCGGGCCTTAATTTTCAAAAAAAATTGGGTAAAAGCCCGACCCGAAGCACAACATTTTCTTTTGGGCCAGGCTTGGGCATAGTATTACCCGACCCAAGCCCGGCCCAGTTCCACCCCTACTCACGCCATTTCGAATATGACTCGGCCCACCCAGCCTCACGCCATTTCGAACATGACTCGGCCCAACATGGCCTCCCCCCACAAGGCAAGATGCTGGCCCATTTAAGCCAACAGATTGGAATCGAACCTTCAGATCTCACAGAATGCAAGGCATGAGCTTAGGATTGGTTCCAATTATATATTATCCAAAAAATCAGTTTTATAAGAAACAACTTAGCAATATGTTTAAATAGAAACAACTTAATTAAACAGCACTTTGTATAGAAACTAGACTATAAAGGTACTTGCAAAACAATCATGTGTTAGGGTTCCCGCAAAAGATTTGCCAGGACTGTACTGGGTGTTTATTGTCTATGCATGTATGCATAGCTTGAAAACAAATTGTGTGTCATGATACTACTCCTATTCTGGCAAAAAGCTGTTTGCTGGAATAAAGGAGAGCAAATATGTGCTCCAATTTCTTAATTACATCCTGAAAATAGACGAGTACAGTGGCTTTTGTTTTTGTTAGAATGCTTTCATAGAACACAAAGTAAACTTTGCGAAGAAGCGCACATTTTGAGGGTGTTCTCGTCATGTACCGTTGCCCGCTCTGGCCATTTGAGTATAAGTCGGGATGTTGAGGCTTTGCACTTCCTGGATCAATAAGCCAGTCGGTAGTCGAAAAATCCGTCTATACAATCTGATCGTGCTTAGTAAAATTCTTTGATGCAATCAGATTATCAAAGATGAATATGATGATTTCCTATTATAGGATTGTTCTAAACGGTCAGTAAATAACAGGGAGATTAAATCTTCTGCTCTATAGAGATTTTCCTACATATTTGTTCAAATTCTAGACCAAATGCATGCTTCGGAAATGAGAAGGATGCTTATTAAATTTGATTGAACTCTAATTGGTCTCTCGATCATCTTCATGAATTATTTTCTTAACAAGAGATGATATATTCCACAAATAATCCTTCGCGATATTTTCTTTTTGAATTTGATTGAACTTCCTAATTGATCTCTCGATCATCTTCATGAATTATTTTCTTGACAAGTGTTACGATATATTTAGTATAATTATTCTATATTAAGATAATGTACATTGCTGCCATATATAGTGTAGGATTATATGGTATGTAATCTACCATATATAGTGTAGGATTATATGGTATGTAATTCTGGTTGTATTATTACTATAGTAGGCATTATTACTATAATAGGCTTATCTCTTGTACATATAGTTTCATCAATACAACCCAAGTGGGTATGCTTTTTTACCCATCTTTCATTGTATCAGAGCGGGAACCCTAATTTGAGGATATTAATCCATAGCCACCATCCACCACAAACCTCACCTTCTTCCATAGGTGTTTTCTTCTCGACGTTCTATTATTTCTCCTTGCTTCTAGTTCCCGAGTGCCACTCGGTCCTCCTTGGTGTAGCTTGGTCTCTTGCCGGTTTATTGGTGCTGCACAGTCTATCCCTGGTGCCGCTCGGTCCCTTGCTGCTTAATTGGTGCCGCTCGGTCCTCCCTGGTGCTGCTCGGCTCCTCCCTGGTGATGTCCGGTCCATCTTTGGCTTTGTAGTGCTGCTTAATTTTGTGGTTGCCTGGTTCTTCTATTTCTCATCTGCTACTCTCCGATTTGTCTTTCTTTCATCTCTTGTGGTGGATTTTTCCTACAGTGGTGAACATGTCTTCTTCTATCTCAAATTTACTAGTTGTTAACATCAAAACTCTCATACCATTAGAACTTACTGATTCCACATATCTAGTGTAGAAGCAAGTCTTTCTTAATGTCTTGAAAAGTTTTGGTGTTACTTCACATGTGGACGGAACTGGTATTATACCTTCTCAGACTATAGATATTACTGATAAGACGATGATCATAAATCCTGATTATTTAAGTTGGAAAAGAGAAGACACCACTATACTCTCGTTGATTAATGCTACACTATCTCTTGGCATATTACAAATGGTCATTTTTAGTTCCCCCAAAACTGCATATGATGCCTGACGAATCATTGAGGCATACTTTCTTAATAAAACTACTTTCATGGCTTTCTCTCTAAAGTCTGAATTGCGAAGCATCAAGAAAGGCTCGATGAGTATGAGTGATTACATGCAAAAGATCAAGTCGATTGGTGATACTCTTCAGGCGATTGGTGAAACCGAGTCAGACCATAATTTGGTCATGACTGTTCTTCTAGGGCTACCAGAAAAGTATAAGGGTTTTGTCAGTGCCCTTAACACAAACAAAAGCAAGCCCACTTTTGAACAACTTCGTCTACTCTTAATGCAAGAAGAAACAGAAGTTCGACGTCGTACTAGCTTGACGACGTCACCTGCTACTCCCACTATTGACGGTGAAGCACTTTATGCAAATCATGGACGCGGTAATCGTGGAGGCCGTGGGGGTAGATATCGCGGAGGCCGAGGACAGCGCGATAGACACAACTCTTATCCTGGTCGTGAATCTCCTGGAACCTACTCACATCATCAACTTAATAATTCTCAACAACCTTACACTCCAAATCAACAACCTTACATTCCAAAGTCTGACACACAATGTCAGATCTGTGGAAAATTCAATCATTCTACTCTCCAGTGCAGACAACGCTTCAATCATTCTTTCCTTGCCAATGACGTTCGTCAGACTTTTGCTGCTATAAACCTTCATGAACCCGGTGAGGAAGTTTGGTATCCAGACACTGAAGCGTCTAATCATATGACCACCAATTCTGGTATTTTTTCAGACAAGTGAAACCTTATATTAGGCACGAAAAAATTATTATTGGTAATGAAAATTTACTTGATATTACTCAGACAGTGAAACTCGATTGAATACGTCTTTCAATTCCTTTGCTCTTAAAAACGTTCTTATTGTTCTTTCTATTAAGAGAAATTTACTTTCAGTGCGTCAGTTCTGTCATGATAATAATTTTTTTTTTGAATTTGATTATTCTGGATTTTCTGTGAAGGACAAAAAAAATAGGGACGAAGCTTTTTCGATGCCCTAGTTTAGGAACATCAGTCTATCCATTTTCTTCTAAAGTTGCAAGTGTTGAGAATAAGCAACATTTAGTTCTTGTTGCATCTAGGTTTAGTGGAGATATTTGGCATAGACGATTAGATTATCCTAGTCTTCCTGTTCTTTCTACATTTATTAAAAATAATAAAATTATTTCTGATGGTAATTCTACGTTAAAATTATCAGTCTGCAATACTTGTAATATGAAAAAATATGTTAAACTCTTATTTCATGATTCGGAATCTCAGTCTGCTTTTTTATTTCATATTGTTCATTCTAATGTATGGCAATCGTCTGTTCTCTCGGTTTCGGTTTATAAATATTATATTATTTTTATCGATGATCACTCTCAATTTTCTTAGCTTTACCTTTTAAAATTTAAATATGAGGTTTTTGACAAATTTCTCGAGTTTAAGATAATGATTGAAAATATATTTCATAACTCAATCAAAAATTTTCAATCTGACAATAGTACGAAGTTTGTAAATGACTAGTTTTCTACCTTTTGTTCACAAAATAAAATTTTCAAAGATTCTCTTGTCCTTATACTCCTCAACAAAATGGCCTCGCTGAGAGGAAGCACAGGCACTTATCTAACATTGTTGGAAGTCTGTTATTTCAAGCTAACTTGCCTCCTCGCTTCTGGGCTGATGCCATTCAAATTGTTGTTTTTCTTATAAATCGAATTTCTTTTCTTGCTGTTTTGAAATGACGATCGCCATACGAAATTCTGTATGATTGTGTTTTTCCTGACTTGCGACTTATCAGAGTTTTTGAATATTTGTGTTATCCTAATATACAGGACATTACAACTTACAAGCTCTCTCCCTGATCACTTCTTTGTGCCTTTTTGGGACTCTCTGATAAAAATAAAGGTTTTCGCTGTCTCTATCCAAGTACTGATAAAATTTTTATTTATCGCCATATTATCTTTATTGAAACTATTTTTCCTTATTTCTGTCTTTCTAAATTTTCTTCTTCACCTTCCTCTACTATTTCAAATTCTCAAATATTTTAAAATTTCCTTTCTAATTCTCCCTTGTTGGGTGAGTCCTTCCACTATTGATGCAATCTCGAACTTCTTCTTCACGCGCCCCTCTACTGATCGTTGGTTCAAATACCCCAAAGAAAATCCAATGTACAAAATCAGCATATAAATGCCCTAAAAATTGAAGTTGTTTACTTGCTTTCACAATTGAATTTGACACACCACCGGAAGCGAACAACTAGTTAAAGAAACATAATTTTAAAATCTATTATTTCCTGCAAATCAGATATCAGTCCTTATTGGAAACACAAAACTGATTTCATGATTGCACGATTCTCGAGGAATAAAACTTCGAATTTCCCATTTCCTACATCATCGCACATATTACAGAAACCTTTTGCATGTCCTAAAACATAAAACCACGTATCAAAGCTCAAACGAAGAGCACCATGAAAATTGGAAAGCAGGAGCATAATGCGGTCGCATACTTTCACAACAAAATTGAATTATTTGAACATCAGTGACGAATGTATATAGTAGTAATGCTACAGCATGGTGCCAAGGAGGTACAAGACTAGTAATTCTTTCTCATAAGTAAACACATAATACACTAGGAATTTCGCAAGGAAAATGCCCTAACAAAATGTTGCTTCAAGGGCATTACAACTGATGATCAGCACTAGCAAAATTAAACCCAAAAATAATAAAAGGAAAAAAAAGAAAAAAAAAAGAAAAGAAGAAATACCTGGAACTTTCTACTTGCTTTCTAACAATTTTTGGTAAAAAGAATACACAAAATACAAATTCTGCCAAGATTCATTCTTCGGAGATTTTATCCAGCTGCATATTCTTCTCCCACCATACACCATTACCTTACCAACATTGTACAATATTAGTACATGGAAAAGGTGAGACAAAACTCGGCCTAATCCAATCAAAAAATCCTCCAGTTTTATAGGACTTAAATAGCAATGCTTCAGGCCTTAGTACCCACCTTAAATCTCTACTTACCATTGATGTGCTCTTCAAACTTCAACTTCTCCGCAGCACTAAGCAGCAAATCAACCGACCCGTTAGTCTCGTTACCTATCTTATTGAAATCATTCTTTCTATGTTGCTGTAAAATCATCTGTTCATACTTCCTCATCCCCTCCTTTGCCCTTGCCACGTTGCACGGAATACAATACCATAGCCCCTTGGGCACAGAACTCCGAGGTGGTTCCATGCAATATATGTGGTACGCCTCATCACAACCATCACATAACACAATCTTATCGTCATCTTTATCAGAAAGACAAGCTCGGCATAGGCAAGAAGGGCAATACCAACAAGGCTTATTTCGTTGCGCCTCGCTCGCAATTTGGGAAGTCTTTAGGCATCTTATGTGGTAGTACCTGTAAGGACAGTGAACGTGGCCGCAAATTAGAAATCTCTTGTCGTCGTCTTCACACCCTCCGCATAGCTTGCACAAGCGAGAGAGAGCATTTCTAGAAAGTCCTGAAGGGTCCTTGGACTCCAAACTAGAGTGTTCTGAGCACTCTCTCATGCTTCCATTCTCATTGGCTTCTACAGTTTCGGAGACCTCAAGCCGATCGCAAACCGCACAATTCTCGTGCAAGCTATCTTGATGAGATTTGGGCGATTCCTTCTGAACAGGACGACAGGTGGTGCAGTACCAACTCCTAGTCGGGATCGATTTGATAGTCGGTTGGAGGCACGAGAAATGGTACATTGCTTCGCATCCATCACAAATAAGCCTCCGATCGCCATTAGCTTCTTGGCCACACTGTTTGCACGGCAAAATTTTGTATAGGCCGGAGGCCTCAGTTTGATCTGGTTTTGTAGATGGGTCCAAATTGCAGGACTTGAATTGTATACTATTAGTGCGGCAGACCGTGCAGTACCAACTACGGGTCGGGATTGGTTTGATTGGGGGTTGAATGCACGATAAATGGTACATCTCTTCACACCCCTCACACGTGAGGGTTTGCTCACCATTAGTTTCTCGACCACAGTGTTTGCACAAGAAAATTTTATACAGGACGGAGGCATCGGTTTGATCCAGCTTAGTGGATGGGTCTGAATTGCAGGAAGTGAACTGCGCGGTCGTGTGTGATTCCAAGGAGTTCTTCGGCTCCAAATCAACTACACAGTTCTCCTGCATTAATAATGTAATATTAAGGAACACTCTAATAAATAAAATAAGCACATGATATGGACCAAAATATGGATTTTCAACTATACAACCCTGCAATTTTATGAGATTTCACCGAGACCCCTGTAAAATTGTTATTTAAGCGAGTAACCCAGCCTAAAACACTTGCTTATTTGCAGATGCGACCCCATTGATGTACAAAAGCAAAATTCGTTTTTTACATATATACCCTAGCAGGGACATGAATGCAAAAAATACAGATTACAGAGGCATGCATCCGTATACTAACTTTGTAAGTTTAATTATGCAATTCCGCATGCCTGCAGGGTTAAATATGCCAAAAATTCACAAAACATGAGGAGTAAATGTCACTTGCCTTGGACTTGTGTTCACCCGCCCCAAGTTCCAAATCTCCATCAACCTATATAGATTTAGCTTGCATCAGCCCACATAGAGGCATGATTACAAAGATCATCACATTCAAAGATGTGAATTTTAACGGAAGATAGGTAATAAATAAAAACTTCAGGACCTATAAGGATCCTCATCATTTTCTCAAATTCAAGATTTCTTTTTTTTCGCATATATACCCTTGGAAACATGGGAAATTGCTTGAATATCCAAGCAGAGAGCTATTTGCATGTGTAACCTTGACACCGTACTTATCTGCATTCATGCTGGTGAGGCACATAAACGCAAATACCAATGGCTCATATGCAAGTTTTCCAATGGCTCATATGCAAATACCAACTTAGCAGGGGTATTTGCACAAATTTGCGCATTTGCAGGGGGTATTCAGAATTCATAAACGGATCCAGCTGATAAGAAAAATTCAATATGAGAAGACCACATATAATACCTGCTTCTGATAGGAAGCCCTTGACGCACTTGAGAGACTGCTTGTTAGATGAATTATGTTTTGACCAACTTTTTGCATTTCCTTCCACACCTGCAGGAATATTTAAAGAGGCACGTCAAGCTGATACATTTTAATTGATACAGATGAATAAATTAAAACTTGGTCTGTATATTAAATTTCCAGATGATTAAGAGTCTTGGAGAGCAACAAAAACCAGGAAATTCAAATAGAAAAAAAAATGATAGTCTATTACATCTTTCATGGTAATAAGAGCATAGCAGAGAGGAAAGAGGAAAAGCACAGAAGGACATTAAATTTTTTTAATTTGGAATATGTAAGAAAGCTTATACATGTCTTATTTGACAAGATTAACCGATTTGAATTTGGTTGAACTGTACATAGTTTTTACCAGTTATAATCAAGCAACATGAAATAATTTTGAAATCTCAACACTTTTCTTAAACTCCCAACAATTCTTAACTTGCAAGATCCATCAAATATACTTCGGATTTTTTTTTTTTTTTTTTGAAAATAAGGAAGAGAAGTTGTTCCCACTGCATATGCAAATTCAACTTGTATTTGAAAGCTAAATTGGCCCTACTGTTGGTATCTTAAATTCACAGCCAAAAATATATGCAAAACTTCTACAGGAAAAAAACACAGAAACCATGAATCTAGAGCAAACAGAACTCTTTTACCGCCGAACTATACTTATATTGCTCCTTCAAATAACAATAAGGACACTTTAAGAGCATCTCGAGTTGTAACACATACATACCAAACAGAGCTACAAGAAAGCACAAAATAGAGATTTAAAAGGGGAAAAAGAAAAAAATACAAAGAGAAGAAGAAAGATATAACATGAGGCAGATAAAACAACTACCTTTTGGATATCTTGATCGAATGATTCTGGTGATCGCCCATAATCCCCATTTTTCATCTTTGAATTGATTAGGCTAAAATCAAAGTATGTTTTGCTTTTGCTATTTGGGAAAACTTTGTAAAGAAAATCACATAAAAAGGCAAACTTCTCCGATCGTAATATACTGACAAAAGCATTCTTGCACTTTGTAGTATTAGCATTAGCATCTACTTGATTGCCATCTCTCGATCCATCTGAGGCAGAACTAATGGAACTATTTAGCCTTTCGGAATTCGTCTTTACTTCACAATGGCCCTCATACCTATCCTGATAGTCATGAAAATACGAATGATTATACGAAACTTCCGGATTTAAATTCACGAAGGTCCTGTTATTGGCCTTGCTGGAGCTTCAACTAACTACTGTTTGAGTAGGACGATTAGGGCAAGCTATAATAAAGTTGTAATAGACCCTCCAAAAGCTTCTCCCTAGGCAGAAGAAGAAGTTTCAAATTGGAGCTTCTACTTGTGTAACTTAAAGGCTCGTTTCAGCTTCCCGCCAAAGAAAATCTCTAGAAGTTTTTGCTAAACAACTATTTGTGGCTTTTCAAGGACAAGAAGCTGCTCTAGAAGCAAGGCCAAACAAGCATAGAATAGAGAATTATGCATCAAAGTAAAACAATTTCCCGATACCTGTTGATTCTCTATGGCCCTAGGGCCATTAGCTGTGTTAGGCTTCATGATGAATCCTGAAGGACCACACTTAAGAGCATCATCTATGCAGATTTTTATACCATCACCATCACTTACTGACGGTAATTGCAGCATGTTTTCCAAAACATCTCTCCAGTGGCTCCATATACTATTTGTTCTACCATTAACGTTTTGTTCAGAAGGGCATTTTGGTAATACTGCATCAGTAATATCTTCAATACCCTGCAGCACAAAATTAAGCATATTATTACTCAGGAATGAACAGAATTAGTGAGATTACACCATGATTTCTTCAAGGTGATGTATCGAGCCAAAAGAAAAATAAAAGATAGAATGTGCATTAACATCATACTAGTGAGAATACAGTATAAAAACCAAAGATCAAGCATTAAGGAGAAAACTAGTTAGACAAATCTGATACCTTAGTAGATGGATCATGGTCAGTCTCGGATTGTCTAGTGGCTCCTTTTGAAACCCTAGCAGTACTTTCCACCTGCAACTCTAGGTCAACAGGCAAATGATTTTCATCATTCGCGACATCACCATTGCAACACTTCACTATTGTCATATTATCTGTACCACCGGATACATCCAATCTCCTTTTCTTGGACCTCCGTTTCATAAAGAGATCGTTCTTTATCATTCTAGAAACTTCTTCCGGAACATTCGGGCACTTACGAACCGAGGAGCCGCCAGCGAGGTGCCACTTCAGTCGAGAGACACCCCCGCTGTATCGAGTTTGTCCACACCAATTGCATTGCCAGTGCTGTCTGTTTCCATCGACCATCATCGCGTGGTCCCACCCAATATCCCTTTCTCTCTTTCTGTTGGAATTGTCAGAGGCCTACAAGTCCGCACAACATATAAGGTGAAAAACAAATTTCTTATGATAATATCACCCAGGAAAATGGGTATTCTCAAAGAAAAACAGATCCAAAATCATTTTCAGTAACAATTCTGTAGTATCTTTCAAAATATAGCTTAACTGACTTGAACATGCTTAACAAATATCTGTATATTTGGTTGATAATTCATCCAACAGACAACAAACTATGTTACATTTCTCACTACATCACCAGATTTCAGTTTCAGCAAACATTCTATATAATAATGTTGATCAAATGACAGACAACTCCGTAGCAATCACCAAATATTCTAAACAAACATGAAAGCATGCCATGGTTTCAGCATCTTATAGATATTACAACCACTTGAAATAATAAATAAGATGTTCAGCTCAGTCGGTAGTCAGTCCTAAATGTACAAACTTACTATCACATTTCCATCAAGACAAAAAATGTACCTTTATAAACATACAATTCCCACCTATCAGATAACTTAATAAGCAGCTCTTTTTCCTCATTAAGATAGAATAAACAAGACATGCCTGAGATTATTGTTACACAGAAAAGTAATGTCAAAACAAATAAATCATTATTGCTACAAGAATCAAGATTCTAGTGAATATTTTCGTATACGTTTGTCTCCAACACAAAAGGCAAAAACGAAGCTTAATTTACCAATAGTTGTAATTGACTATATAGCAATTATCCTTTTTTTCCCTGAGTCTCTTTTTCCCATTTCTTGCATCAAGAAGTAACCTTGACAATTTCTTAAACTTAAGCACCAAGTGGACAGTAAAACCCAATTACGGCCTTTAATTAACAACAAATGTAACCCCCAAAAAAAAAAAAAAAACTATATAAGCAGAAGCAAAAAAAAAGGACAAAAATAAGAGGAAAAATGAGATCTTTCTCCTCACCCCTCCATCATCGGGGCTCGGCCTTGGGCGCTTCCGCCTCTTATAAGTGATGAGCCCCTCCTCCCTCGCCGAATCCTCGACCTTCACCACCGCCCCATTACACTTCCTCTCCTCCTCCAACATCTCCTCCGAAACCCTAATTCCGCGCCCTCCGCCGCCTAGGGTTTCAAGAACGGCCGGGGCGCCACAAACATGGCCCCCACGGATCCAAAGGGGGCAAAAGCGCACAACGAACCTCTACAAATCGCTAAAGAAACCCCAAAACAAGAGATGAGCAAGGGGAAAATTCGGGTGGGGAGCGGGGGGGGAGAGGAATAATTGGATCTTGGGCTGAGAAAGATGAAGAAGAAGAAGAGGGAATTGAAGGGAAAAGAGGGGAGAGGAGATGGAGAAAGGGAGAAAGATTGAATCTTTGAGAGGGAGGAGGAGGGATTGGGATTTGGGGGATGGTGTGAGCGGCTTCTGTGAGGTTTGAATTTGGGAGAGGGAGTGGAAAAGAGGTTTGGGGTAGAGAGAGAGAGAGGAGAGAGAGAGTGGGGGGTTTACTCGATCAATTGGAGAGAGAGATATGGGAAGAGAACATACAGAGGGAGGAGTCGTGCTTTTGGATATGTGCGCGTGTTGTGTGGGTCTTTTTCTTATGAGCACTGCTGTGCGTACGCTAGAGTGTACCCCAAATATCCCCATATTTGAAACTTTTTTTTGCACATGGCTAAAATTATACTTTAGGTATTCAGACTACGAGTTTTATGACATTTTGATCCTTAAACTTTAATTTATTATAATATTCAGATTGTTATAACTAAATTTTACTGCTTAATTTAGGACTCTTCAGTCAACTAAATTATATTTGTGGAACTTGATTATAATAATTTAAAAGATTTAAAGTAAAAGGTATAATAAATTAAAGATTTAGGAACAAAGTATCAGACAGCGTATAGTTTGAGAATCCAAAGTGTAATTTACTAATCTTACATGTAAGGTGTTTAGTTCCACAGAAAATATCTAAGAAAATAGTTTTTGGATTGGAAAATACTGGTTTCCTCTGTTTGGTTTCCAAAAAAAATAGTTTTTCTAGAAAAAAAAATTCTGAATTTTATTGAAAACCAGTGCATTCATTTTTAAAAAAAATTTCATCCAAAAAACGAAAACTCTAAAAATAGCATTTTCGACGGATGTAGTGCACTGAATTTCAGTGTGTTGTACCGAACTTCTACAAATTGTGGAGTTTCGGTGGAAAGTAGCGTAAAAAGGCTATGTGAATGGTTTCAGACAGGTTTGGGGCTTATTCTAGTGTTTTCGGCGCAAATTGGGCACGAAAACGAACTTCGAAAATTCAAGTCTGCCAAACTTGCATATTCTGCACTTGGTTCCGGTATGGATTTGTGAGATACCGGAATGTAGTGGAAAATCTGGAAATCCAGCTCTCGGGTTCTGCGGAATTGAGTGTTTAGTTCCGGTATGGATTTGTTTAGTTCCGGTATGGATTTGTGAGATACCGGAATGCAGTGAGAAATCTGGAAATTCAACTCTCGGGTTTTGCGGAATTGCACGTGACATACCGGAATTAACGCCCGTATACCGGTATGCCAGTGTTGATACCGGAATGCAGGTGTGACACCCCAGATAGTCCTATATAAAAGATATAATAGGGCTAACCTCTCAACCCGGCTTAAGCATTTTGGGTGGTGGCTAGGCCCAAGAGGTTGAGAGAGTTGAGCGTGCTACGACGGGAGTAGTCCTAGGATGGGTGACCCCCTGGGAAGTCCGGGGCGTCACAGCAGGGCTACGAAATGCCAGCTTTGGCTGGTTGTGAATAGTGATGTGAGGGGGGGTAGTTTGGTCTTTTCACTTGGAGAAAGGGGTATGAAGGGCTGAGGCTCCTTCATTATCTGATCTTCTTCTTCTTCTACTTCTCCTCTCCTCCTCCCTCACTTTCTCTCTCTAGAGAGCCCTCCGAAACTTGGAGGAGAAAAGGGTGATTCAAGCTTGAAAAAGGATTTCAAGTTGGGGAATAAGTTTCTTGGTGTAAAAAAAAGCTTGTAGAACTCGTGGCAAAGGTGAGTTCTTGATGAATTGAGTTTAAACCTTGGAATTGATCTTTTATTTTGAGATTTTTGAGAACCCTAGGCAATCTAAACCACAAAAAGTGAGGATTGACCAAGAAATGGTAGAGTTCTACATGCATGCATGTGAACCCTAGGTAAAAATGAGGGCTTTTGCCATGTGAGGTTCTAAAAATATTTAGACCTTCTGGATTTGCAATTGAGGTATAGAAAATTATGTGGGAACACTTGGTTTCAAGAAACGAATTGATTTTAGGGTTCGTAATGAGTAACGAACCATTTTCTTGTAGAAGCTTGGGTTGAAGCAAGAACTCAAGGCTTGGAGATCTAGGAGGTCAAAGAATTCAAGAATTGGAAGCTCTTGAGGTGGTTTGTGTTTACCGAAGTGATTAGGTCACTTCCATGTCTAGGGTAAATAACTATTGAAATTAAAATGGTGTAGAAGTATGAAACTCTAGAATGCATGTATGCATGTTGGCAAAAATGATGATTATGGTGATTTGAGCCATGGGCTCATCTTGCATGATTAGTGAATTCAAGTATTTCATTATTTCTTATACTTGATAAGTAGTTGCATGTATGAAATGGAACCTAGTGTCATGGAATATAGGTTGAAATGTGTAAATGGAACCTAGTGTCATATAACATAGGTTGTGAATGTAAAGTGAACCTAGTGTCATGGAACATAGGTTGTGAATGTAAAGTGAACCTAGTGTCATTGAACATAGGTGAGACATGGTGACTTGAACCTAGGATCATTGAACTTAGGTTGACAAGTGTGAAATGTGAACAAATGTGGGTATGCAGCGATTCCGCTACCCGAGCAAATAGATGGCGATTCCACTCTTTCGTGGTTGGGACAATGATGGGGATGGCGATTTCATTGCCCGATGCCCAATACTATGCGGCGATTCTGCAAGAACTTGCTAAGTGGGTTGGTGGAGTGGCGATTCCAACACCAATGCCATAGCAAGGCGGCGATTCCGTAAGAGTTTGCTAAGTGGGTTGGTGGAGTGGCGATTCCAACACCAATGCCATAGCAAGGTGGCGATTCCGCAAGAACTTGCTAAGTGGGTTGGTGGACTGACGATTCCAACACCAATGCCATAGCAAGGCGGCGATTCCGCAAGAGTTTGCTAAGTGGGTTGGTGGAGTGGCGATTCCAACACCAATGCCATAGCAAGGCGGCGATTCCGCATATGTGAGAAATCATATTGGTGGAGCGGCGATTCCGACACCAATGACAAAATGAAAAGTGAATGAACGTGGGTAATGTAATGTATGGGATGGACCTAGGAAAAAATGAAAGTCGTCATTTATTTGGTTGCATCCATTATTTTTATTTACAAGCATGTAAATATATCTATGCATAGTTAATTGTAATCTAACCTATGCTTGTGTTGTTTCTTTGGACCTGGTGGGTCGAGCTTCTCTCTTGGGTGGCCTTACCCACTGGGAACTATGTTTATAGTTCTCACCCCACGTTTTTCAGGTCCTTCCGCGAGTAAAGCGGCGGAGCGAGGCAAGGGTTTGGCATAGTAGATAGCGGCCCCTTTCCCTTTGTGCTATGTACTTAGATATACCCCAAATTTTGGACATTAAATGCATAGGGGTTATGTAAATGCAAAGAACTTGTAAATTCTACATTTTTGAAACTTGATGTATGGAATAGAAGTGAATGAAAGGAAAATTTTGGCTTGTATAATTTTGCAAATGTGTTGTAATAGAAGTAGAAATTTCTTATGTTGATGCTTCCTTGTGCACTCTTGTACTCTATTCCTGTTTGGAATAATGCATGAATACAGATGTTGTGACGCCTTGGGCGGATAGGGAAAACTCTGTCCGTTCGGGGGGTCTGGGTCATGCGCTCGTGCGGTTTATCCTTTCCACCTAGTTGGTGTTAAAGGCCCGGCGGGGCGTGACAGACTAAGGTGGTATCAGAGCGTAGAAACGGTCTAGGTGGACCTAAGAAGGATGGAAAGACTATAAGAACCTAGGCAGGTATTGTGTTGATTAATGGCATTCGATGTAGAGCTCTGTTCGATACCGGAGCATCACATTCATTCATTGCTCGATCATTTGTCACTGCACATAGAATAAAAATCGTAGAAGCCACACATGCAAGAACTGTGCAGGTGCCAGAACATACCTTTTGCGTGCATCAGGCGTGTCTTAGCTGTCCAGTGAGGATTGGAAACTAGATTTTGCCAGCTGATTTGCTGGTGTTGAATCGAATGAACGAGTATGACTTAATCCTAGGAATGGATTGGCTCTCTAGATATCACGCTATTATTGATTGTGAGAGTCGGATAGTGAGATTTAGAGAACCGGGACACGAGGAGTTTGTGTACCGTGGGTGCAAGAGTTCACTCTTTGCATCAATGGTGTCCACGTCGCAAGCAAGAAAACTCATTGCTAGTGGTTGCATTGCCTACTTAGCGACGGTTGTGGATGACCGAAAGGAGGTGTCGGGGCTCGAAGACATTCATGTAGTTCAAGAGTTTCCGGATGTGTTTCTGGCGGAGTTACCCGGAATGCCACCGGATCGGGAGATAGAGTTTGTAACCAATTTGCTCCCGGGTACGGTGCCGATGTCTAAGGCCCTGTACAGGATGGCACCGGCGGAGCTAAAAGAATTGAAAGCACAACTACAAGATTTGTTAGACAAGGGTTTCGTTAAGCCAAGTGTGTCACCTTGGGGAGCCCCTGTCCTATTTGTGCGTAAGAAGGACGGTTCACTACTGTTATGTGTGGATTACCGTGAATTGAATAAGGTGACCGTCAAGAACAAGTACCCGTAACCCCGTATTGACGACTTGTTTGATCAGTTGCAAGGGTCTCGGGTGTATTCGAAGATAGATCTGTAATCCGATTACCACCAATTAAAGATCAAATCGGAAGATGTGCATAAGACCGCGTTTAGGACGCGGTATGGATACTATAAATTCACGGTTATGCCTTTCGGGCTTACAAATGCCCCGACAGCGTTCATGGATTTGATGAACCGTGTGTTTAAACCACTACTAGATCAATTTGTGGTGGTGTTCATAGATGACATTCTTGTGTACTCTTGAAGTGACGAAGAACATAGGGAGCATCTAAGGATTGTGCTTCAGATTCTTCGAGAGAACAAGTTGTTCGCCAAGTTAAAGAAGTGCGAATTTTGGATTCGTGAAGTCGCTTTCTTGGGTCACGTTATCTCCGAGAGTGGGGTATCGGTGGACCCTAAAAAAGTTGAGGCAATCAAGGATTGGCCTCGCCCGACCAATGTTACTGAGGTGCGAAGCTTTTTGGGTCTTGCGGGGTACTATCGACGGTTTGTAGAGGAATTTTCAAAAATCTCTGGTCCACTAACGTGTCTTACCCGCAAGGGGGCCAAATATATTTGGAGCAAGAAATGCAACCAAAGCTTTAATGAGCTAAAGGGAAGGTTGACTTCGGCTCCGGTTCTCGCCTTGCCGACTGCGGGGGAGAGCTTTGTGGTGTATATCGATGCATCACGGCGCGGTCTTGGATGTGTGCTTATGCAAAGAGGACAAGTGATAGCTTATGCCTCTCGTCAGTTGAAGAGTTATGAGCAGAATTACCCCACCCACGACCTGGAACTTGCAGCGGTTGTCTTCGCACTTAAGTTGTGGAGACACTATTTGTACGAGGAGCATTGTGAGGTGTATACAGATCATAAAAGTTTAAAGTATTTATTTACTCAAAAAGAGTTAAACTTGAGGCAACGAAGATGGTTGGAGTTAATAAAGGATTATGACTTAACCATCTTGTACCACCCAGGTAGAGCCAATATGGTGGCCGATGCGCTCAGTCGAAAGTTCCTGGAGAACTTCGCAATTGAGATGACGGGGCAAATGCCGTTAATCAAGGAAATAGGCCGGTTCGTCTTGGAAGTCGTGGCCCCGGGCGTCCCCGCAATGTTGATGAGTCCCGAAATTTGGTCGACCTTGTTGGAGCGAATAAAGGAAAAACAATCCGGAGATCCGAAACTCCAAAAGGTGTGGAGTACTATCGAGAGTGGACACGCCGGTGACTTTCATGTGGATTCGAAGGGCGCCATTCGATTCCAAAATCAGTTGTGCGTGCCTAAAGTCGAGAAAATTCGTGGGGAAATTTTGAAAGAAGCTCACACTTCTCCCTATGCGATTCATCCGGGCGGTACCAAAATGTATAAAGATCTTAAAATGTATTATTGGTGGCCGGGAATGAAGCTTGATGTTGGGAGCTTCATGGCGCAATGTTTAGTATGCCAACAAGTGAAGGCCAAGCGTCGCTTTCCAGCGGAAAAATTGTAAGGTTTGCCCATTTCAGTTTGGAAGTGGGAAAATATAGCGATGGACTTCATGGTGGGTCTACCTCGATCACAAGGTGGCCACGACGTAATTTGGGTGGTGGTGGATCGTTTGACGAAGTCGGCACACTTTTTGCCAATCCACGCCACTTGGTCGGGAGACAAACTAGCACAAGTCTACTTGTATGAGATTGTACGGTTGCACGGGATCCGAATTTCGATAATTTCAGATCGAGATCCTCGTTTTACATCGCATTTCTGAAAAAGCTTGCAAGAAGCTTTGGGTACACGGCTCGAGTTCAGTACGGCATTTCATCCTCAAACTGACGGTCAATCCGAAAGGACAATTCAGATTTTGGAGGATATGCTGCGAGCGTGTGTGTTAAACTTCAAAGGTGCATGGCCTACTCATTTACCGATGGCTGAGTTCGCTTATAATAATAGCTATCAATCCAGTATCGGTATGGCACCATTTGAGACTTTGTATGGAAGAAATGTCGTTCTCCTATTCATTAGAGCGAGGTTGGCGAAGAAAAAGTCTTAGGACCGGATGTTTTGCGTGAAGCGGAGGAAAAGGTTCGCTTAGCACGAGAGTGCTTATCTACAGCCCAATCGAGACAAAAGAGCTATGCGGATAAGCGCCGACGAGATTTGGAGTTCACGGTAGGGGACCGCGTATTTTTGAAAGTATTGCCCATGAGAGGGGTAAAGCGATTTGGTGTTCGGGGTAAATTGAGTCCCCGATACATTGGGCCCTATGAGGTTTTAAAGCGCGTGGGATCCTTGGCGTACCGGCTTGCCCTACCGCCAAAACTTGCGGGGATACACAATGTATTTCATGTATCAGCGCTCCACAAGTATGTGTATGATCCGGCGCATGTCCTCGAGTATGTACCAATTGAGCTTCATGAGGATATGACTTATGAGGAATTTTTCTTGTGTATCATGGATCGCGAGGTGAAGAAATTGCGGAACCGTGAAATTCCCTATGTCAAGGTATAATGGACGAATCATGATGAGCGCGAAGCTACGTGGGAACTCGAAAGCTCAATGAAGGAGCGATTTCCCTACCTCTTCGCTGATTCCAGCCGAGGTATGATTTTAGTTTCGCGACCGAAACACTCTTTAAGGGGGAGGAATGTAGTGCACTGAATTTCAGTGTGTTGTACCGAACTTCTACAAATTGTGGAGTTCCGATGGAAAGTAGCGTAAAAAGGCTATGTGAATGGTTTCAGACAGGTATGGAGCTTATTCGAGTGCTTTCGGCGCAAATTGGGCGCGAAAACGAACTTCAAAAATTCAAGTCTGCCAAACTTGCAGATTATGCACTTCGTTTCGGTATGGATTTGTGAGATACTGAAATGCAGTGGGAAATCTGGAAATCCAGCTCTCGGGTTCTGCGGAATCGAGTGTTTAGTTCCGGTATGGATTTGTTTAGTTCCGGTATGGATTTGTGAGATACCGGAATGCAGTGGAAAATCTGGAAATCCAACTCTCGAGTTTTACGGAATTGCACGTGGCATACCGGAATTAACGCCCGTATACCGGTATGCCAGTGTTGATACCGGAATGCAGGGCTACGAAATGCCAGCTTTGGCTGGTTGTGAATAGTGATGTGGGGGGGGGGGGGGGTAGTTTGGTCTTTTCACTTGGAGAAAGGGGTATGAAGGGCTGAGGCTCCTTCATTATCTGATCTTCTTCTTCTACTACTTCTCCTCTCCTCCTTCCTTACTTTCTCTCTCTAGAGAGCCCTCCAAAACTTGGAGAAAAGGGTGATTCAAGCTTGAAAAGGAATTTCAAGTTGGGAAAGAAGCTTCTTGGTGTAAAAAGAAGCTTGTAGAACTCGTGGCAAAGGTGAGTTCTTGATGAATTGGGTTTAAACCTTGGAATTGATCTTTTATTTTGAGATTTTTGGGAACCCTAGGCAATCTAAACCACAAAAGGTGAGGATTGGCCAAGAAATGGTAGAGTTCTATATGCATGCATGTGAACCCTAGGTAAAAATGAGGACTTTTGCCATGTGAGGTTCTAAAAATATTTAGACCTTCGGGATTTGCAATTGAGGCATAGAAAATAATGTGAGAACACTTGGTTTCAAGAAACGAATTGATTTTAGAGTTCGTAATGAGTAACGAACCATTTTTTTGTAGAAGCTTGGGTTGAAGTAAGAACTCAAGACTTGGAGATCTAGGAGTTCAAAGAATTCAAGAATTAGAAGCTCTTGAGGTGGGTTTGTGTTTACCGAAGTGATTAGGTCACTTCTATGTCTAGGGTAAATAACTATTGAAATTAAAATGGTGTAGAAGTATGAAATCCTAGAATGCATGTATGCATGTTGGCAAAAATGATGATTATGGTGATTTGAGCCATGGGCTCATCTTGCATGATTAGTGAATTCAAGTATTTCATTATTTCTTATACTTGGTAAGTAGTCGCATGTATGAAATGGAACCTAGTGTCATGGAATATATGTTGAAATGTGTAAATAGAACTTAGTGTCATGTAACATAGGTTGTGAATGTAAAGTGAACCTAGTGTCATGGAACATAGGTTGTGAATGTAAAGTGAACCTAGTGTCATTGAACATAGGTGAGACATGGTGACTTGAACCTAGGATCATTGAACTTAGGTTGACAAGTGTGAAATGTGAACAAATGTGGGTATGCAGCGATTCCGCTACCCGAGCAAATAGATGGCGATTCCACTCTTTCGTGGTTGGGACAATGATGGGGATGGCGATTTCATTGCCCGATGCCCAATACTAAGCGGCGATTCTGCAAGAACTTGCTAAGTGGGTTGGTGGAGTGGTGATTCCAACACCAATGCCATAGCAAGGCGGCGATTCCGCAAGAGTTTGCTAAGTAGGTTGGTGGAGTGGCGATTCCAACACCAATGCCATAGCAAGGTGGCGATTCCGCAAGAACTTGCTAAGTGGGTTGGTGGACTGACGATTCCAACACCAATGCCATAGCAAAGCGGTGATTCCGCAAGAGTTTGCTAAGTGGGTTGGTGGAGTGGCGATTCCAACACCAATGCCATAGCAAGGCGGCGATTCCGCATATGTGAGAAATCATATTGGTGGAGCGGCGATTCCGACACCAATGACAAAATGAAAAGTGAATGAACGTGGATAATGTAATGTATGGGATGGACCTAGGAGAAAATGAAAGTCGTCATTTATTTGGTTGCATTCATTATGTTTATTTACAAGCATATAAATATATCTATGCATAGTTAATTGTAATCTAACCTATGCTTGTGTTGTTTCTTTGGACCTAGTGGGTCGAGCTTCTCTCTTGGGTGGCCTTACCCACTGGAAACTATGTTTATAGTTCTCACCCCACGTTTTTCAGATCCTTCCGCGAGTGAGGCAGCGGATCGAGGCAAGGATTTGACATAGTAGATAGCGGCCCCTTTCCCTTTTGGCTATGTACTTAGATATACCCCAAATTTTGGACATTAAATGCATAGAGGTTATGTAAATGCAAAGAACTTGTAAATTCTATATTTTTGAAACTTGATGTATGGAATAGAAGTGAATGAAAGGAAAAATTTGGCATGTATAATTTTGCAAATGTGTTGTAATAGAAGTAGAAATTTATTATGTTGATGCTTCCTTGTGCACTCTTGTACTCTATTCCTGTTTGGAATAATGCATGAATACAGGTGTTGTGACGCCTTGGGCGGATAAGGAAAACTCTGTCCGTTCGAGGGGTCTGGGTCATGCGCTCGTGCGGTTTATCCTTTCCACCTAGTTGGTGTTAAAGGCCCGGCGGGGCGTGACACTCTAGATGCCCGGTTCCCATTTCTGGGCGCCTGAAAGTTGCTAGACTCTAGTTTAGTAAATTTGAATGCTCTGAGTCCGTCTTCGCATCCATTTCGCGCCAAAACGATTCCGACACGTCACAATACTCTGTAGATGTGTTGACCAGCTGCAGATACTATAGTCATTTCGATATAAGTTTTCGGAACACCACAACTGCTGACTGTTCCATACGATAAAGCATTGTATTAATTTGAAACATAAAAGGTATATATTCCTCATTCCATTAATGCGATCACTGTTATTACTCTTTACAATATTATTATTCTAACTAAATTGTACTGTTGTATATTGTTTTATTCCATAGGTGCCTATAAAATCTCCATCTTTCTTGAGTACTCACAAGGTATGCCCCTCTTTTGTTCCTTCTTTTTTTAATGTGTTTTTAGTTTAGGGCAGCCCTTTCTTATGCTTTTTTTTCTCGCTGATTTGTTGGATTATTTTTGTGTGATTACATTTTTTCGCATTTGTTATTTTTTCACTTCTTTCTATATTGTGGCTTCTTACATATTTGGTTATTTTAACTACTTACCGCTTTTGTATCTTTCGTTTTTTTTTAAACCTATTTCTAATTTTAATTAGATCTTCACATTTTTCATTCATATTTTCACCTCTACTGTCTGGTTGTTTTAGGCTATTTACCATTTTTATATGTTCTCTTCTTTTTCACAACTATTTCTAATTTTAAATGGATCCTCACATTTCATTCCTATTTTCACCTCTATTTTTGTTACTATTTTCCTATTTGCTTTAATGCTGATACTGATTTTAAATGGATCCTCAGATTTTTCATGTCTATTTTCACCTCTACTTTCCTTACCATTTCTTTCTTTGCTTTGATGCTAATAAGCAGTATATAAAAAAAAGGTGTCCTAGCAGTTTACTCACAGCCAGGTGCTTGACGTTGTTTGTTTGGTCCGTGCGGAATGTATTCAATTATATGTTAAACTCCTTCTATGTGGATTCATATGTTTTCGTTTTTTTTCCCACGCTACATAGTTCACTGATGGATATTACCTGGGCTTTACTATTTGCTATTATTTTTTATTTTTTTTCTCGTTCTTATACACAGATATTTTATTTTTCATTGATTGGGTTCTGTCTTTTTACATACAGATTTCTTATCTTTTGTTCATTGTGCAACGTGTTCGATTTTTCTATTTTTATTTATTGCGCAATATTCTTTTATTGGATTAGCAGGGTTCCTTTTGTTTTTTCTTCACTGCTTTCTTGCTCCCCTGTATTTCTACTTTTTTAATTATTTTTTGGTACCCCAAGCAGTAATGATAGGTAGAGAAAGAAAATACTATGAATTGCAACAAGCAAAAATTTTTGAAGTTTGTTCGGACCGCTCACGGGCAATCGCTTGCTAATATTTGTTTGGTTGGCCCGGTTTCTACACATGCATGTTTAAATCTCCAACTGTATGGATTAATCTGTTACTTGCTTTTTTTGTCCTCTCGATAATACACTCCTGCTACTGCTATTTTCTTATCATGGTGGATGTTCTGTGGTTATATCTTAACCTTACTAATTTATTTGTTGTCTTCTTTTTTGCATTGAGATTTCCTAATGTGTCTTCCTGATTTTCACTACATATTTTATTTTCCTGATTTTCACCATATGTTCAAATATATGTATAACTCCTTTTCTTTTCTTTTTTCTTATTTTCTTTTCTTCCATTGTATATAATGTGATTGTTTTCTGTATATATAATGTTCTAAAGATTTATTCTTATACTGAGTTATACCGATTTAAATACTTTAATCTATGTTTGTTCAATGCTTTCTTGTTCCTCCTACATTTTTAAGTTTTTTTTTTTTTTCTTTTTTTCGGTTTCCGAGCAGTGATGGTAGGCAAAGAAAAAACTATGAGTTGTAACAAGCAAAAATTTGGAAGTTTGGTCGGCCCACTCACGAGCAACCACTCGCTATTGTTTGTTTGATTAGACCGGTTCCTGCACAAGTATATTTAAATCTCCAACTGTAGGGATTAAACTTTTTTCTGCTTTTTTTTTGTTCTCTCGGCAATACACTCCTACTACTACTATTTTCTTACCATGGTGGAACTTATATGGTTATATTATTTGAACCTTAATTTGTTTGTTGTGTTCGTTTTGCACTGAGATTTGCTAATATTTTTTTCCTAATTTTCACTACATATTTTATTTTCCTGATTTTGGCGTTAGTTTTTTTAATAGCAGTGGCAATCTTAATAGGCAAAGAAGGAAAGCTGTGTTTCGGTGCAAGCAGAAGTTTGGATGGCCCGCTTGCGGGCACCCGCTCACTGTTGTTTGTTTGGTTGGCATAGTTTCTGCACAACCATATTTAAAATTTTAATTATATAGGCTAATCTTCCATTCCTCACACTCATGCCTTTTATTCCCAGTGCAATATATTCCTGCTGCTACTATTTTCTTATCATAGTGAAACTTACATGTCCGTATTACCTGAGACCTACTATTTTATTTTTCTTTCTATATTTTACTACATATTTTATTTCGCTCATTTTAAATATTTTTTTTCCTTAATTGACAGTTACCTGCTTTTCTTGACTATGGCATTATTTTTTTTAATAGCAGTGGCAATGATGATAGGTAAGGAATGAAAGTTGTGTTTTGGTGCAAGCAAAAGTTTGGACGGGCGGGCACTTGCTCACTTTTGTTTGTTTGGTTGGCATGGTTTCTGCACAACCATATTTAAATTTTTTATTATATGGGCTAATCTTTCATTCCTCACTTTTATGCCTTTTGTTTCCACTGCAATATATTCGTGTTGCTACTATTTTCTTAACCATGGTGAACTTACATGTCCATGTTATCTGAGTCTTACTATTTTATTTTTTTTCTATATCTTACTACATATTTTATATTGCTCGTCTTACATATATATTTTCTTTCTTAATTGGCGGTGGCCTGCTTTCTTCTCTCTGTAATACATTCCTGCTGCTACTGTTCTCTTATCATGGTGGAACTTACATGTCTATGTTATCTGAGCTTTACTATTTTGTTTGTTGGGTTTATTGTCCGCTAAAATTTGATAATGTTTCTTTCTATGTTTCATGTTAATATATGTTTCTATGTTTTACTACATGTTTATTTCCCTCATTTAAATATGTTTTCCTTTAATTGGCAGTGGCCTACTTTCTCTCTTGGTTGTGTTTTTTCATTTTCCATCAAATGTAAAGTCCCCAAAAACCTGCAAGCTCTATTTACATAAATTAAGCATATGTATTCATTCACTTATATTTTTTATTCTCTATGCAATATATCCTATTGCTACTATTCTCTTACCATGGCTTGCTACTATTCTTTTATCATAGTGGAACTTACATATCCATGTTATCTGAGCCTTGCTATTTGTTTGTTTTCGCTAAAGTTTGTTAATATTTCTTTCTATATTTCACTACATATTTTATTTCACTCATTTTACTTACGTTCTTTAAAATTGACAGCGGCCTACTTTCTCTCTTGGCTGCCGGGTTTTTCTTTTCTACCAAATAAAAAGTTTCCAAAAATTTACAAACCCTATTTATATAAATTAAGCATACATATTCATTCTGTTACTGCTGCTGCTATTTTCTTACCATGGTAGAACTTATGTGATCATATTATCTTAAACTTGCTAATTTGTTAGTGTTGGTCTTTTCACCGAGATTTGCTATTGTTTCTTGCTGATTTTGACTACATATTTTATTCTTCTGATTTTGGCATAAGTATTTTTTATCAGCAGTGGCAATGATGATAGGCAAGGAAGGAAGACTGTGTTTTTGACGCAAGCAAGAGTTTAGACGGCCCGTTCACGAGCAACCGCTCACTGTTGTTTGTTTGGTTGGCGGGGTTTTTGCACAATCATATTTAAATTTCTAATTATATGTCTAATCTTTCGTTCCTACCATTTATGTGTTATGTTCTCTCTGCAATATATTCCTGCTGCTACTATTCTCTGATCATGGTGGAACTCATATGTTCATGTTATTTGAGCGTTGCTATTTTGTTTGTCACGTTTGTTTTTTGCTAAAATTTGTTAATGTTTCTTTCTATGTTTCACTGCATATTTTGTTTCGCTGATTTTAAATATGTTTCTAATTAACTGTGGTGTACTTTCTCTTTTCGCTGCTAGATTTTTTTTATTTTTTTAACCAAATATACAGTTTTCAAGAACTTGCAAGCCTTATTGACATAAATTAAGCATTTTTTTTTCGAAATGTAAGAGTTGATAGCAGTTTCTCACATGTGTTCTTCTTTTTCTTGAGATTTACTTATTCTTTAAGCATGTTTAATGTTCCTTGCTGATTTGGTTGGCTCACAAAAAAAAAAATTCTATTTTTTATATTTCATATGGTGTGTATTGTATGTGCTTCTTTTTCCCTTATTAACTAACTCCCTCTTCTCCCTCGGCTCTTCATCTTCCTCTTTCTCTTGCCGCACCTTTGTTCTCTCTTGCAACTACTGGTACGTTAACTGTATAGCTTTCATATACTAGACTACTTTGAGAAGTGTGTGAGCAGCTTCAAATGGAAATACCACAGTGTGCGGTGACAATAGATGCAGATAAAAACTTTTTGGCATATATAGATATTCAGGTCCCTCAAAATGAATCTATAATTGAAGTTATCCGATGTTGGAGTACACAATCTTCCATACTCCTAAGGCTGAAAAGAAAGCTGCTCCCTTTGCTATTAAGAGGCTGGTACAGTAATTAGATTTGCAAGTTAAAGATATTAATTATGATGATAGTTTATTCTATAAGAATTTATACGATCATCTAATTACAGATTATGCTGTGCTATTTGCCCAGTATAATAAGTTGGCACGGGAATATAACTTTCTAAAGAATTGTTACATCTCTACTGTCGCACAAAAAAAATGAATATGTGACTGGACGACTCAAGATACTGTGAGGTACCGAGTTTTGAAACACTGTACTAAACTTGGGCCAATTGGACAAAGTACAATTGAGAAGTAGTTTAAACATGCTTAAAAATGAGATTTGAGGGTTTTAGAATGATTAGAAGTGGATTAGAACTTCAAGGAGCGAAAACGAGAATTTTCGAAAAAATGCGTTTTTGAGCTCTGGACCTACGGGGTCCGGACCCTGGATCCCAAGGTCCGGACCCTGGCTGCGTTTCGCGAAAACTGGGTACGGGTTCCGGACCCGGGAAGCCAGGGTCCGGACCCTGCGCGTGCTGGCAGCCCAGAATGAGGGCATTTTGGTATTTTTGGGTGGAGGCTTTAAGGGGGAAGCCTCCCCTCTTCCCCCTCTGCCAAGAACACACACACACACACACGCATAGAGAGAGAGAGGGAAGCTCTCCCTCTCCCTCACAACCTCCTCTCCCTCTCTCTAGATCTCTCCCAAACTTGGGATTTTGGTGGAGATTGAGCTCGGGAACGCGTGGAGGACGGTGAATCGAGCTCTAGCGCACGTGGCGGCTTGGGAAGCTCGCGACAAGAGGTGAGATCTTGAGGTTTAAGGGTTAGGGTTTTGCTAAATCCCTTGAAATTGGTGTTTCTAGTACCCTAGATGATTCTATAGTAGTTTAATCATGATTTCTCCATGGATTTTGGGGTATTTGTCACGCCCCGGGCTAGTTCAAGATGCGGAAAAAACGTGCTAATTAATTTTTTTTTGAAAAGCCTAGCCCGCGCCACCTACAGACCCGCCACAAATACAGGGTCCACTGTACACACGGACAGAGCCTCCCCTGTATTTGCACGGCGTCCAAAAACAAACAACAGGATCACAACCACCATTCATTCATCCCAACAGCACATCAACACAACGAGAGATTCATACAGCTAACAGTCCTTAACCTGTATGAATCTAAGCAAATCCTTAAGCGAAGGATGATGCAATGCACAAGCAACAATCATTCTAGAAAGCTGCTCCTTACCCAGAAGCTTTAGTTTGAAACCCTAATCTCAATCATTGAAGAAGCCTTTGAAAACTGTTCTCCACACGAGAACTCTCTTTTTGAAATCACAAAACCGAGCAATCAGAAATCCATTTGAAAATCGTTTCCCACACGGAAACCTTGTTTTACGACGCTACCACGAGGGGTAGAAAACCGAAATGCTAGATAACGAAACGATTGAAAAACAAGGATACAATCAACTAGTCCAAGCATGCAGTCATCACACAAGCATATAGAATGAATCCACAACATAAGCATGCTAGAATTTACAACGGGGTAACTGAACCACACATTACATCTATCAAATAGAGGTAGGGGAATAACCAAATCTGGGGATGTAGCCTCACGAGTCGGAACCTCTAGAGCTACTATCTAGGCGTGCCTCGCAGCGTCCCGACACTCACCACCCTGCTCACCTGAAACCTGTAATGGGGGTGGGGGGTGAGAACATGCACGCATGTCTCCCCTCCCAGTGGGTACCGCAAGCCGACGAAGGCGAGGTGTACACACCGGCACGAGGGTCAACGAAAGATAGATATGGTAAACAGTAGCACAAGTAAGTATGAGGCTAACATACAACTGAAATAACAATGCTACTGTAAGCAACTAGTATGCATCAAAGGGGATAACCACAAAGTGAACCCAATCTATAGCCACCAGGGGGTGGCCCTGGCACTGTCACCCTGCTCAATCCAACGGCACCATCCATCCCGACGCAATGCTCGGGGCCACGGGTCGGTAGAAATTCACGACCCTTTTCCGGAAAAGAACACCTCTAAACGGTGGATCAGACCGCGGTGTACGTGAAGTGCGGGAAGAGCTGTGACGATCGATGCATATGCTCAATCCACAGAACGGCAACAAGCCGAGAAGCAACCAATAAACCACAACTAGGATCGCTCGGAACAACAGGCGATCACCTCCGACCAACTGGGTCGTCTCAAGGAATATGCAAGCCACACTAGGATCGCTCAGACTGACAAGCGATCCCCACCGACCGACTGGGTCGTCTCAAGAACATGCAAACCACACTAGGATCGCTCAGAATGACAAGCGATCCCCACCGACCGACTGGGTCGTCTCAAAGAACATGCAAACCACACTACTCTACTATCCAAGCACGCATATGAGTAGAGTCTACGGGAGTCAAGTGAACTACTAACAGAAATGCAAAGGAAGGGATAGAAAGGTATCACCGTAGTCCACTGAACCGACTCCGGGTCGAAGTACCCACCTGTAGGTAAGATCCAAGTCTAACACCGACGGCTCTCGGGAAACGCGACAGGACCTACGAAAGACTCACAGGGTCAAGGTCCACCAAGTCAACGCTAAACACAAAGCGCACACATCCCGAAACCGACGGATCGCCCGGGAAACCCACCGGGACGATCCCGAAACCTCACAAAGCCCCAGAGGGGTACCAAACAGCCAACAAGGTCCCTCGCTGTCCCCGAACACATTAAACCGAGTGACGGGACAGCAAGCACAAGCTCGGGGTGCCACGAACAGCAAACGCACCCGAAAAGGCTTCCCGGGTTCCCGAAAAGTGCCGATTTGGCACCGGAACCCCACATCACTCATCCGCTGTCCTCGGAACTTTGGGACAGTGATGAGGAACAGCCAACGAGGCTACACGATGAAGCCAAGTCGCTCGCGAAAACAGCGAGTGAGTCGCACAACTAGAAACGTGCGTTTCGTCGATTATTTCATCGAAAAACGCGTCGGAAACAAATCCGAAACTCCACGAAGGGCGAGGGGGTTGGACAACCAGTCCTCAGGGTCCCAAAGACCATCCCCTTGCTGTCCACAGCGTCGCTACGCTGCCACAAATGCCACAAATCCATAACGAGCAACATAAACATACATACATTCACTAAAATAAGTCGATCGAGCAATCCGTTCATCCGCTCAACCTTCCGCGAGTACCAGCGGATAGGTATCGACGTCACGGAGACCGTGCTCACAGCCCCGCTGCGACAGGACAAGTCGCGGGTCGGGAAAAAGCATAAAAACAGCAAGACATACAAGCATCACAATCATAGTTAAGGCCATTCGAGCACTCCGCTCGTCCGCTCAACCTCCCGCAAGCACCAGCGGATAGGTAACGACGCAACGGAAGCCGTGCTCATGGCCTCACTGCGACAAGGCGAGTCGCAGGCCGGGAAATTGCATAAAAACAGCGAAACAAGCATGCAAACGGCTCGACCAAGGCCGAACCGCAAATCGGCTCGAGCAAAAGCAAAACAGAGGTGAGCATGATGATCAGCATGACGCCGTGATCATCGTGCTCACCTCTCCGGACCTCGGGGAGCAACAGAGGCTCCGGGCAGCTCGGCGCGGCCAAACAACACAAAACAGCCCCTCCCGGCCGGAGCAACTAGCTCCGGCCGGCTGCCGGCGGGCAAACAGGGCCGGCGGCGGGCAGGGTTGGCCGAGAGGGTTGCAAGGAAGGGGAAGCTCACCCTGGCTGACGGCAGGAGGCGGCGGCGGCGGCGGCGCGCGAAGCTCCCGGCTCTCGGGTAAAACTAGGGCACGGCGGCGCGGCAACGGCCGGCGACGATGGTCGGCGGCGAGGCGAGCACCCCTCAAGAGGAGGTCGCCGGCCACCGGTTGGCCGGTGACCGCGACAAAAAAGGTGCCGGGAAGCGGCGGCGGTGCAGGCGCGGCCTCGGGTGCCCTAGCGGCCCCTCCGGAGCATACGGCGGCAGCGGCGGCGCTCCGGCGGTACGGCGGCTGCCGGGGAGGAAGGGAGCGGCGCCGGAGCTCACGGGGGTGACGATGCTCACCCTCCTGAGCTGCGGGAGGCGGCGGCGGCCAGAGCCCACCAGTCTCGGCCAGAGGCTGCTCCAGCAGTGGCCGCAGGGCTGGTGGCGGCTCCCGGCGGCTCCCCGGCGGCAGGGCGACGGAGGAAGGGGGTCGTGCCACCTCAGGGGACTCCGGCGTGGGTAACCCCTGGGTGCACACCCTCGGGAAGGAGAAAAAGAAGAAGAAGGGGAAGAAAAAAAGGGAAAAATAGGGAGAGTGGGGGTCCGGGGAGCTCCGGCCAGCAAGGAGGGTCGGCGGCGGCCGGAGGTGCACAGGGGGGAGCTCAGAGGCAGAGAGAGGGTAGGGGCTCTGGCCCTGGCTGAGGAGAAGAAAGAGGGAGAGTGTGGGAGAGAGAGAGAGGGTGGAGTGTTCAAATGGATAAGGGGGGGAGGGGGTGTCAAATCTCATATAAAACCTTCACCAACCCCACCTACCCCCCTCCCTCTCAGCCACTTATATACATATATATATATATATATATATATATAAAATACCTATATATATATATACGTATACTGATCAAAAACACAGTAACAGGGGAGTGCAACACAGAAATTTCAAATTTCCAAAATTCGAATTCTCACATCACTCCCACCTAACAAGAAGTTTCGTCCCCGAAACTTACCCACACACCATCCGCGAACAACAGCGGATACCTCTCACACGAAGCAGACTCCAGCGCCCGAGAAGTCTTGCACTCCAAGTGACTCGTCTACGCAGTCACACAAACAGGAAGCTCCGATTCCCCAACTGCTTCACCTTGCGAGCAAAAACCTCACAGGCACCTCACCGCAGCTGAGATCCTCCCTCAGCTGAACCGTTGTCGGCCGATCACACGACGCTCACCCACGTCAACCAAACAGAACGGTGATCGACAACGACTTCCACAAAACGCCTCGTGCGGTGCCAATCCAATGCTCGCTAGGAAGCTGTAGAACGAAGCAAGCTCCATCAAGGAAGGATACCTGAACCAATCCTCACCAAAAATCCAAACGCATGCCCGGAGCATAACTTCGAGAGTCTAGAAGACTCGCTCCGACTGCCCAACACTCTGAGGGTGGTAAACCGAGCTGAAGTTGAGCCTCGTCCCCAGTGCCTACTGCAAGCACCTCCAGAACTGGGAAACGAAGCGAGAATTTCGATCCAAAACGATCGACACTGGCACTCCAAACAGCCCGACGAACTCATCCAAGTAGAGCTGCGCCAGTCGATCCCAAGACTAATACGGATGTACCGATAGGGAGTGAGCTGTTTTTTCGTCAGACAATCCACCAAACCCAGATCGCAACATGACCTCGCAGAGAACGAGGCAACTCGGTGACGAAAACCATGGTGATCCGCTCCCACTTCCCTACAGGTATATGTAACGGTCGAAGCTTCTCTGATGATGCACAGCCTTCACTTGCTGACAAACCTGGCACAGTGCCACATGCTGAGCTACAACCAGAAACTCTACCACAAGTCGCGGTACATCTTCGTCTCTCCAGGATGAACGGTGTACGGCGACTGGTGTGCCTCAGCCAAAACTCTTACCTCAAATCCTAAACTCTGGGCACACAACTCCGTCCTCGAAGGAAACCAACAGCATGTAGCACGAAGTCACCTTTTCTGTCCAGCTCGCACTCCCTACCAGTGCGGATCCATCAGTCGTCCACCGAAAATCTGATCCGTCGAGGTGGGTAGCACCTCCAAGGGCAACAACTGAGCGGTAGCTCCACAAGGAACAGTCTCAAAAACTCGAGAGCGAACACCACCACTGCTAACACAAGATCGAGCGCTAGATAGATCTTCTTACAGTCCATCAACTAGCGCGGAGCACAAGCGATATCCATCTCATGCTGAATGAGCACGCACCCCAATTCTATCCAAGATGCATCGCAGAAGACCGCAACAATCGCACCAGGCTGCGAAAATGCTAAGATAGGGGCACGGGTCAAACAGTCCATCGGCTCCAAGACGCTCAACGGACAAGCGGGAGTCTAGAGAAACGACGCGCCCTTCCTCGACAGTTTGCTCAAAGGGGCGGCGATCTTGAGGAGGACCCTCAACAATTCGCCGGCATCAACGCCCAAGCCGAGGAAGTTCCTAGACTCAGCCACAGAAGTCGGAACGGGCCAAACCACTACAGAGCCCTCCTTCCTTGGTTCCCCCACAAAAACAACCCACGTCACGATGCGAACCAAGAAGGAAACTCTTTGAAGAGATCAGTATGTCGTCAAAGGAGACCACGACAACTGATCCAAGAACTGCCGAAACCCAGTTCAACAAGTCCAAAAAGCTGCCGGGACGTTCGCTTAACCGAACGGCAAAACCGTGACCTCGTAAAGCCCGTGACGAGTCCGGAAGGCCGTTAACGCAACGTCCTCAGTCTTGATCCTCAACTAAGGATAACCTGGCCGCAGAACACACTTCGAGAAAACTGAGGCTCCCTGGAGCCGGTCGAAGAGCTCAGAGATCTGCGGTAGAGGGTACAAAGCAACACCGACCAACGGAAACCTTGCGAGTCCATCACTCAGGTGTACAGGGCTGCCAATCGCAGCAAGCGATAAAAAACACCTACGATGCCGAACATCAGATCAAAAAGATCGGACACGTGCTCCAAGGCACGGCTACGAAAGAAAGACGCGGCGAAAACCCTGCACGCAAACACAGCTCGGAGCCAACAACCAGGCTCCCGTCATCCCGAAACCGAGCTAAAAGGGCACCCGGACTCAACCGGAGTCAAACCAACGGCAGTGATGGCAAATCAACTGCGCAAAACCACGCCAGGATTAGCTCAAGGTTCACCACTAGAACGGGGATGACCAACACACAGCTTTCCGCAAGACGGCCAAGAGCGAGAAGAAGTCTTGCGAGGGAAAGCACCGACCCAATCCAGAAGGTCCCCAAGAAGGGATAGGGTATTTCGTCCTAACTTTCGACACTACGTTGTCTGCAGCCAACGTACTTATCAAAAGAAGACGAAATATCCTAAGGTCAAAGCCAACAACCAGTTGGCAACACCACAAAGGCGTCAGGTCCACCAACTCCAAAGCTGGACCAAAGTCACAGACGATTCACCGAATTAACGGGAAAAAAAACAAACCCGACCCACAAAACAACGTCTGCCCTGAGCCAACTCCCTAGGAGTCATCGGCTTCCAACAACGAACCGGCGGCTACAGGCGACAAAGGGTCGTCAACCACACGAACCAAACCGGAGGCAGAACAAAACCAGCGTCGACTAACCAACGTCGAACGCGGTGAGATCTCCAACAAAAACCTGGAAGATCTCGCGGCAACACGGAAACCTACAAGTACCACCAGGAATCCCATAACACACCAATTTAGGCGTTAGGATAGCCGCAAACCACGTAGGCACCAACAAACACCCGACACTCAACAGTGTCCACTCAGTCTAGTACACGTCAGTTCGACGCCAGAACTAGCCAATGGTCGAAAGACCAACACTGACGATGCCACCAGCAAGACGTCAGAGGGGTAGGTTTCACCGCCCTACCCAACAAAACAGAGAGGGGAAACACCCAAACTGCGGTCGAAACTGCTCAAAGCACCGTCTCCGTAGAGACGCTCGCAGAGGCCCTCGTGCTCAACACGAAAAGTGGGGACAGGGCAAGAACAGCCCAAACAACAACACAGATCCACCGAGTGACGTTTCCCAAGCCCACAAGGGCTACCACCTACCAATGAGTGGTTACACAAGGGGAAAAGGCACCCTGCCACTTGGGATCTGTAAGGTACTCCACCACCACTACTAGAAGGAGTACGAGCCTGCGAACAAGGGCAGATCAAAACTCAGGAGATCCGCCCAAACACGCTCGGATGTGGCCACCACCCCCAAACACGGGGTCGGCGTCCACGCGCGAAACAGCCGACGGAGTCGCTGTTGTCGTCACGGTCGTCGCACAACGGTGTGGGTGCCACAGGAGGGTCTGCAGTCATCGGGGCACACGGCGAAGGAGTAGGAGGGGCTGGAGCGGCAGCTGCCGTAGCCTGTTGCAAAACCACCGGAACAAGCCGGAACATGCCGGAGAGGGTCGCCAACTGACCCCTCGCCTCGGCCTCAAGCACACAGGGTACGGCCCACACCAGGCTGTCCGCCTCCTGCCAGCTCCTCACTCGTACCGGCCTCGACAGCCCAAAACAGAAAACCAGCAGACAGCTCCGCAGGCGCACGCCCACAACCACGACCCGGACGAGGAGGTCTACCAAGACCACAAACCAACTGCAAAAGCAGAAACCAGCGCAAGAGAAAAGGGGTCGGCAACTCCCACAAAACACAAGCCGAAAACAAACCCCTCGAGCTCGCGCGCCTATACATCCTAGGTCTTCCTAGGGGTCAGCCTAACCAGTGGTTCAGTTACAAGTTGATGAATGAACGAGTGTTTGTTCCCTTTACGCTCTGATACCCATCTTAATCTGTCACGCCCCGGGCTAGTTCAAGATACGGAAAAAACGTGCTAATTAATTTTTTTTTTGAAAAGCCTAGCCCGCGCCACGTACAGACCCGCCACAAATACAGGGTCCACTGTACACACGGACAGAGCCTCCCCTGTATTTGCACGGCGTCCAAAAACAAACAACAGGATCACAACCACCATTCATTCATCCCAACAGCACATCAACACAACGAGAGATTCATACAGCTAACAGTCCTTAACCTGTATGAATCTAAGCAAATCCTTAAGCGAAGGATGATGCAATGCACAAGCAACAATCATTCTAGAAAGCTGCTCCTTACCCAGAAGCTTTAGTTTGAAACCCTAATCTCAATCATTGAAGAAGCCTTTGAAAACTGTTCTCCACACGAGAACTCTCTTTTTGAAATCACAAAACCGAGCAATCAGAAATCCATTTGAAAACCGTTTCCCACACGGAAACCTTGTTTTACGACGCTACCACGAGGGGTAGAAAACCGAAATGCTAGATAACGAAACGATTGAAAAACAAGGATACAATCAACTAGTCCAAGCATGCAGTCATCACACAAGCATATAGAATGAATCCACAACATAAGCATGCTAGAATTTACAACGGGGTAACTGAACCACACATTACATCTATCAAATAGAGGTAGGGGAATAACCAAATCTGGGGATGTAGCCTCACGAGTCGGAACCTCTAGAGCTACTATCTAGGCGTGCCTCGCAGCGTCCCGACACTCACCACCCTGCTCACCTGAAACCTGTAATGGGGGTGGGGGGTGAGAACATGCACGCATGTCTCCCCTCCCAGTGGGTACCGCAAGCCGACGAAGGCGAGGTGTACACACCGGCACGAGGGTCAACGAAAGATAGATATGGTATACAGTAGCAAAGTAAGTATGAGGCTAACATACAACTGAAATAACAATGCTACTGTAAGCAACTAGTATGCATCAAAGGGGATAACCACAAAGTGAACCCAATCTATAGCCACCAGGGGGTGGCCCTGGCACTGTCACCCTGCTCAATCCAACGGCACCATCCATCCCGACGCAATGCTCGGGGCCACGGGTCGGTAGAAATTCACGACCCTTTTCCGGAAAAGAACACCTCTAAACGGTGGATCAGACCGCGGTGTACGTGAAGTGCGGGAAGAGCTGTGACGATCGATGCATATGCTCAATCCACAGAACGGCAACAAGCCGAGAAGCAACCAATAAACCACAACTAGGATCGCTCGGAACAACAGGCGATCACCTCCGACCAACTGGGTCGTCTCAAGGAATATGCAAGCCACACTAGGATCGCTCAGACTGACAAGCGATCCCCACCGACCGACTGGGTCGTCTCAAGAACATGCAAACCACACTAGGATCGCTCAGAATGACAAGCGATCCCCACCGACCGACTGGGTCGTCTCAAAGAACATGCAAACCACACTACTCTACTATCCAAGCACGCATATGAGTAGAGTCTACGGGAGTCAAGTGAACTACTAACAGAAATGCAAAGGAAGGGATAGAAAGGTATCACCGTAGTCCACTGAACCGACTCCGGGTCGAAGTACCCACCTGTAGGTAAGATCCAAGTCTAACACCGACGGCTCTCGGGAAACGCGACAGGACCTACGAAAGACTCACAGGGTCAAGGTCCACCAAGTCAACGCTAAACACAAAGCGCACACATCCCGAAACCGACGGATCGCCCGGGAAACCCACCGGGACGATCCCGAAACCTCACAAAGCCCCCGAGGGGTACCAAACAGCCAACAAGGTCCCTCGCTGTCCCCGAACACATTAAACCGAACGTGACGGGACAGCAAGCACAAGCTCGGGGTGCCACGAACAGCAAACGCACCCGAAAAGGCTTCCCGGGTTCCCGAAAAGTGCCGATTTGGCACCGGAACCCCACATCACTCATCCGCTGTCCTCGGAACTTCGGGACAGCGATGAGGAACAGCCAACGAGGCTACACGATGAAGCCAAGTCGCTCGCGAAAACAGCGAGTGAGTCGCACAACTAGAAACGTGCGTTTTGTCGATTATTTCATCGAAAAAAAACGCGTCGGAAACAAATCCGAAACTCCACGAAGGGCGAGGGGGTTGGACAACCAGTCCTCAGGGTCCCAAAGACCATCCCCTTGCTGTCCACAGCGTCGCTACGCTGCCACAAATGCCACAAATCCATAACGAGCAACATAAACATACATACATTCACTAAAATAAGTCGATCGAGCAATCCGTTCATCCGCTCAACCTTCTGCGAGTACCAGCGGATAGGTATCGACGTCACGGAGACCGTGCTCACAGCCCCGCTGCGACAGGACAAGTCGCGGGTCGGGAAAAAGCATAAAAACAGCAAGACATACAAGCATCACAATCATAGTTAAGGCCATTCGAGCACTCCGCTCGTCCGCTCAACCTCCCGCAAGCACCAGCGGATAGGTAACGACGCAACGGAAGCCGTGCTCATGGCCTCACTGCGACAAGGCGAGTCGCAGGCCGGGAAATTGCATAAAAACAGCGAAACAAGCATGCAAACGGCTCGACCAAGGCCGAACCGCAAATCGGCTCGAGCAAAAGCAAAACAGAGGTGAGCATGATGATCAGCATGATGCCGTGATCATCGTGCTCACCTCTCCGGACCTCGGGGAGCAACAGAGGCTCCGGGCAGCTCGGCGCGGCCAAACAACACAAAACAGCCCCTCCCGGCCGGAGCAACTAGCTCCGGCCGGCTGCCGGCGGGCAAACAGGGCCGGCGGCGGGCAGGGTTGGCCGAGAGGGTTGCAAGGAAGGGGAAGCTCACCCTGGCTGACGGCAGGAGGCGGCGGCGGCGGCGCGGCGAAGCTCCCGGCTCTCGGGTAAAACTAGGGCACGGCGGCGCGGCAACGGCCGGCGACGATGGTCGGCGGCGAGGCGAGCACCCTCAAGAGGAGGTCGCCGGCCACCGGTTGGCCGGTGACCGCGACAAAAAAGGTGCCGGGAAGCGGCGGCGGTGCAGGCGCGGCCTCGGGTGCCCTAGCGGCCCCTCCGGAGCATACGGCGGCAGCGGCGGCGCTCCGGCGGTACGGCTGCTGCCGGGGAGGAAGGGAGCGGCGCCGGAGCTCACGGGGGTGACGATGCTCACCCTCCTGAGCTGCGGGAGGCGGCGGCGGCCAGAGCCCACCAGTCTCGGCCAGAGGCTGCTCCAGCAGTGGCCGCAGGGCTGGTGGCGGCTCCCGGCGGCTCCCCGGCGGCAGGGGGCGACGGAGGAAGGGGGTCGTGCCACCTCAGGGGACTCCGGCGTGGGTAACCCCTGGGTGCACACCCTCGGGAAGGAGAAAAAGAAGAAGAAGGGGAAGAAAAAAGGGAAAAAGAGGGAGAGTGGGGGTCCGGGGAGCTCCGGCCAGCAAGGAGGGTCGGCGGCGGCCGGAGGTGCACAGGGGGGAGCTCAGAGGCAGAGAGAGGGCAGGGGCTCTGGCCCTGGCTGAGGAGAAGAAAGAGGGAGAGTGTGGGAGAGAGAGAGAGGGTGGAGTGTTCAAATGGATAAGGGGGGGAGGGGGTGTCAAATCTCATAAAACCTTCACCAACCCCACCTACCCCCCTCC
Source organism: Puya raimondii (assembly GCA_016920855.1). Lineage (NCBI taxonomy): Eukaryota > Viridiplantae > Streptophyta > Magnoliopsida > Poales > Bromeliaceae > Puya > Puya raimondii. The sequence continues at coordinate 20,674,248 of JABWPP010000050.1, read as the reverse complement.
CTCTCAGCCACTTATATACATATATATATATATAAATACCTATATATATATATATATATATAAATACCTATATATATACGTATACTGATCAAAAACACAGTAACAGGGGAGTGCAACACAGAAATTTCAAATTTCCAAAATTCGAATTCTCACAATATTTGTGGAGAAATGAGAATCTAGGGTTTAGAATTGGGGGTTTTGGGGTTTTGAACCAAATTGATCCTCTAGTTCTCTAATTAAAGGTTAGAGGAGAGCCCCAGACAACTTCGATTTGGAAATCGACGGGCGTTCGGTGATCAATTTCGAGTAACGAACCGAACGGGGCAACGTTGGCCGCGGGAGCCCGATTGCAAGTGTCTACAAGCAATCGGAAGTGTTTCGAGGTAGGTTGTGCTTACCGAAGTGATTAGGTCACTTCCATGCCAAAGAGTAAAGTTTAATGTTATCTTATTGATGCATGTAATGGTAGACTAATTGGGTAAATGAGTAGGCATAGGTTATATGCTACTTAGGATAAATTATCTACCATTGGACGTATAACGCTAGGCAAATGGTGACATATGAGTGTATATGTATATATGTGTGTGTATGCCTAGGTGTGGATGTGAACATAGGTCGATGAACTCTAGGAAGATTAGAGAACTCGACAAGTTGGATACAAGTGCTAGATGTCATGAATCCTAGGTGTGGACAGCTAGGATAACGAATAACATGATTGGACATTGAACCTAGTGTCATTGAACATAGGTTGGAATGTGATGGTAGTAAACCTAGTGTCATTGAACATAGGTTGGAATGTGATGGCAGTAAACCTAGTGTCATTGAACATAGGTTGGAATGTGATGGTAGTAAACCTAGTGTCATTGAACATAGGTTGGAATGTGATGGTAAACCTAGTGTTATTAAACATAGGTTGGATCAGGTGATGAACCTAGGGTGGGTAAACCTAGGTGGAATAACATAGTGGTAGGTAGACCACTTGAGATGAAATGTCATGGAACCTAGTGTTATTGAACATAGGTTGGAAAGCATAGTGGTAGGATGACCACTTGGACATGTGACTATGAACCTAGAAAGGTTGACTTGGAAATGGAGAGATGTGCACATCTAGTGATCTTGATGGGTTTTGGTATCAGCTCAGGCGTGTGCGACGATTTCGCCGCCGTAGGCTGGATACCCAGGGTGTGTGCGACGATTTCGCCGCCCAGTGACTTGAGCCATTGTTGGCGTGTGCGACGATTTCGCCGCTAGGTGGCTAAGTCAGGTAAAGGATTACGCCACCTAGTGACTTGAGCCATTGTTGGCGTGTGCGATGATTTCGCCGCCAGGTGGCTAAGTCAGGTAAGGCGGTAAGCTGTGGATAATTGACTCAAGAGTGAGTCGGGTTTGACCTTGGCTAAGGTAAGTAAAACCTTAGGAGAGAATTGCATATAAAAGTGGATAGTGAAATAGAAGGTAGAAATGATAGATCTACTTGCATGGATTTCATATTGCATTTAGTTGAGGCATAAGCATGGATGATTTTATTACTTGCACATGATATATGTTTATATATATTGGACTAACCTGCTTATGTTGCCTCCTTTGGACCTGGTGGGTCGAGCTCTTCCCTTGGGTGGTCGTACCCACTGGGAACTATGTATATAGTTCTCATCCCACTGTTTTTCAGGTCCACACGTGAGCGGCGCGGCGGCGCGAGGAAAGGGCGTAGCTTGATAGATAGCGCCCTACCATTTGTGACCAGAGATAGATGTACCCTGGGTCAGCATAGCTTAGGGGTATTGAAAAGAAAAGAATGAACAAAGTGTAACTAATTGATTGTATTTGGATGAAAAAGGCAGAAAATGTAAATGTAATGTGAATGCAAATGAATGCTTATAATAGCGTAGTTGTTTTACGTTTTCGATACTTCCTTATGCAAATCTGTGTATGAATTCTGTTCCTGTTTGGAACCTCGCGAATTGTATTGATTGCAACGCCTTGGACGTACAGGGGAAACTCTGTCCGTTCGGCGGTCTGTTGGCGCGCCCGAATCCGACCAAAGAGGCGGTCTCGGGGTGTGACAGATAAAGTGGTATCAGAGCGTAGAATTTGTTTAAGCGGACCTATGAGACCCTAGGAGGATAAACCATAAGGACTTAAGCTCGTGAGAGACGAGAACTTGTGACTTGCGGCGAAAGGTGAATCGATTGGGTCGTGTGTTGTATGCCTCTAAAAAGGATGTTAGAGGTAGATTCAAGGTGTGATTTATTCTCAGCCGAGGGTGTTCATGTTGGCGGCCGACAACATGAAATCGAGTGATGAGAATAGACGCCCTTGTGTGACTTTCGCCTGATTTGAGTCTGTGAGTGTAAACTATTGTACTCGACCTAGAAAGTCGAGAATTTGATTGAGTTGTCGTGTTTCAGGAAACGATGGCGCCGCGTAGGCGATTTCCAATGAAATCGACGCGGGATGGGCCAAGTGGAGTCCCTGAGCAATCCGGAGCGAGTGGAGACTCGGAGCTCCGTGAACAGTTGGCCACACTCGTTGGAGTGGTGGGACAACAAGCTGAGACGGTGCAGCGACAGCAGGAGGCTGCCCTGCGCTAGGAGGAGCAGATCAAGAGACTCCATGAAGCCGTGGAGCAAATAGCACACCGTGTACCATCAGGAGCCGTAGCGGGTACCTCGCAAGTAGATGCTGGTGCCTGGGCCCCTGATTCTGCGGAATTGGAAGCGGAGAGGGAGCGGGCTTTAGCTGCCCTCATCACGTTCAAGGGATTCAATCCGCCTACCTTCGACGGAGAGACGGTGGATCCGTGGGTCGTGGAAACATGGATTGATTCCATGGAGACCCTGTTTGAGGATTTGTACACCCTGGAGCGGGACAAGGTGCATCTAGCCGCACATTGCTTGGAAAAGTCGGCGAAGGTGTGGTGGAAAGGGGTCAAGCGAGACCGATCTTCCAGTCTCCCTCATGTGACTTGGGAAGAGTTTCGGGGATTGGTGTTTTCTGCCTATTTCCGCGATAGTGAAAAGAGAAAGCTTCAAGAAAGGTTCAGGAAGCTGAAGCAAGGTGACCGCTCGGTGAGGGATTATGAGCGGGAATTCTCTCGCATTGTGAATTGTATCCCATACGTGGTGCGGGATGACAAAGACAAAGCCGACTGCTTCGAGCGGGGACTTCGGCCAGAAATCTTTGTGGTGGTCCACTCATTTAAACTGCAGACTTTTGCCGAGGTGTTGGACCGGGCTTTATGGGTGGAGCAAGGCAATGCATGCGCGCGGGAGGAGCGCGAGGCCTATGGCGAGGAAAAGGAGGAAAGACGACCATCGAGTGGATCTGGTGGTCAATTAAGTTCCAGACAAGCTCCAACGCGTTCGCACTCGCGATCACGTGCCCCAGGGACCTACCGTACTCGGTCCTCAGTGAGCTGTATCATTTGTGGAGGCCCTCATCACCCACAACAGTGTGAACTGCGAGAGGGCAAGTGTTTCAGGTGTGGGCAACCGGGCCATACACGAGATGAGTGCCCACAGGTGGATAGCCGGACCTTAACACTTGCGACGGCCTTTTTCGCTCCGAGACGGCTCGCGGGTGTGCCACCTGCGGCAAGGTCTAGGGAGCGTGCGCCGGTGTCGGGACAACCTGAGGGTTCGCGTCGGGCGCCGAGTGGCCATGGATAGGCGATCTAGGCTGAGGAGCCTACTGCTGCCGGCGACATCACGGCAGGTATGATTTAATTGTGCAATTGTGCGCAAGGCATATTTGACGCTAAAGCATTGCATGCATTATCATGTGGTCAATTGCCGCTATACGGGCATGCGAATGTCATAGAAGCACGTATCCGCCTGCTGGAGCAGGTAGGGATGAAAATGGTGGACTGACTCGCGAAATTGAGGCAATGGGTATAGCCACTTGCGAGAGCCGAGTCATGGCGCTCGAGGACGTTATAGTAGTCCGAGAGCTCTAGATGTCGTTCCAGCGACCGAACAGTGAAAGTGGAATCACTGTTGCGGAGTTAGTAAGGTAATCGCCAAGATCAGGCGAGTAAGCTTTGTAGCACCTCAAATTGAGGTGGGTAGTGTACTCACAAGGCGAGTGAGTTTGAGCTAGTAGCTTAGTGCATGCGGTTAGCCCGGAAAAGCCTAGAAGCGTAGAACGCTCGAGTAGAGGTACTTATGGAGTGCGGATTTGGTTCAGCCGAGAGGGTTTGTTGGCAGTAGCACTTGAGCATTGCTAAGTGTGAAGCGGGCCATGGACCGCTCGTAGGGCTGGTGGCTCGCACTAGGTGCTTAGGAGCCGATAGAGGTTTGTGTGGCTCGGTAGAGCGTGTCGTGTGTAGCGACGGTATTGGGTATCGCTTGGGGACGACCCGTGCCCGGACCATGTGTGGACTGTGGAGCCTGGGGCCATATGGACAGGCGCAGTCAGCTGTGTGAGACAGCGGCCCGAGACCTACGGGTGGGGCAGAGAGTTGTGGTCGGGACGGTAGTCCGAGCTATGACCCGAGGATGTGGAATACCACACGTGAGACCGTGTAGTTGATAGAACTCTGAGAGTGTGATTGTGACCCAACCCTAGGATTTGTAGAGGTTTGGGTCTTGGTTGCTCCTGGTTGGAGCATGTGCGCGAAGTCTCAAGTGGGGACTCCGCCAAGTAATGATTGGGTCTACGCTTGCGAGCGAGAGACGTTGTGCGATGTTAAGACGCGAGCTAGGCGGTAGGCCTGAGTAGGAATTTTGGTCTATGGACCATTCGTGATAAACCGAAATGAGCGGTTTGGCTGGAAGCTCTTGCGGTGAGAGCATCGCTTGTGTTTAGAGCATTGAGGGTAGTGACTTAAGGAGCGAAGGCTCGGTCATACTATTCGTCTTGATGCTAAGTCACCAATTGCCGAGTCTAGTAGTATTGGTGAGATGGAATCTAGTTCACGAACGAAGTGTTCGTGTGAGTTCATCGTAAGAACGGTGTGATGTGAACTCGTGGCATATGAAAGCGGGACGACATGCTTCTTATGAGGCACTAGAAAAGTAGAAGCCACGCGTGGATTTGAGGATTTTGCTCCTAAGTGAGATGGAGTTGAGGATGTGCCAAGTGTGCCATCTTGAGTTGTGGCTGGGAATTCACAAATGATAAGGCCACTTGTGTTTGGTCGATGAATCAATGATATTGCTTTTAGGCAATGACGGTGATCGAACCAATATGAGTTACACAATGGAACTATGAACTTGGAGGAGGGTCACCTGTGACGACATAGACTCCAGAATGGCCAAGGTGTTGGGCCAGTTATGTGAATGGTGTAAATAGCACCAAAATCTGGTTGTTGACAGGATAAGTTGACGATGCAAGTGTTGGGCCAGGGTATAGTATGTTACCCTGTGGACCTTGGTGTGAATCAAGGAGGTCTACCCGTGTGCAGGGCGTAGTGGTGGTGGACCATTTGACTAATCAGTTCATTATTGTCCGATCCCCACCGCGAGGATAAGGAGTAGTCCTGACCTCGGAGGATGGTAGTATCCAGTAGCGTTAATAAGTTTGTCGTCTATTGATGACAATTGACGATGACACAGGCCCGATGAGAAAAAGTTTTCGGGCGATCGTCGGTTGAATGGGAATGTACGCGGTAGATGACCGCAGTCCCTTGGAAGTGCCACCCGAGCAGAGGGGGGGAGTTGAAGTGAAGTTCGAGGCAAGATAAGTCTTCGATATGCCGGACTGTGAGAGGTGTGGGAGCGTGTAGAGTCGTTACCTATCGACTTGTGCTGCCACCGACTTGCGGGAATTCATAACGTAATACCTGTGTCATATTCCGCAAGCAAGTTCATGATCGGACCCACGTCCTTCATTATGAGCCGTTTGAGCAATCACGAAGAGCGTGAGGCTACTAAGGAGTGGAGGAACTTGATGGTACCCTCACCTTCTCGATAAGTTGAACTGAGGTGTGATCTTAGTTTCGCGGACGAAACTCTTTTAAGGAGGGGAGAATGTGAGGTACCGAGTTTTGAAACACTGTACTAAACTTGGGCCAATTGGACAAAGTACAATTGAGAAGTAGTTTAAACATGCTTAAAAATGAGATTTGAGGGTTTTAGAATGATTAGAAGTGGATTAGAACTTCAAGGAGCGAAAACGAGAATTTTCGAAAAAATGCGTTTTTGAGCTCTGGACCTACGGGGTCCGGACCCTGGCTGCGTTTCGCGAAAACTGGGTACGGGTTCCGGACCCGGGAAGCCAGGGTCCGGACCCTGCGCGTGCTGGCAGCTCAGAATGAGGGCATTTTGGTATTTTTGGGTGGAGGCTTTAAGGGGGAAGCCTCCCCTCTTCCCCCTCTGCCAAGAACACACACACACACGCATAGAGAGAGAGAGGGAAGCTCTCCCTCTCCCTCACAACCTCCTCTCCCTCTCTCTAGATCTCTCCCAAACTTGGGATTTTGGTGGAGATTGAGCTCGGGAACGCGTGGAGGACGGTGAATCGAGCTCTAGTGCACGTGGCGGCTTGGGAAGCTCGCGACAAGAGGTGAGATCTTGAGGTTTAAGGGTTAGGGTTTTGCTAAATCCCTTGAAATTGGTGTTTCTAGTACCCTAGATGATTCTATAGTAGTTTAATCATGATTTCTCCATGAATTTTGGGGTATTTGTGGAGAAATGAGAATCTAGGGTTTAGAATTGGGGGTTTTGGGGTTTTGAGGTTTTGAACCAAATTGATCCTCTAGTTCTTTAATTGAAGGTTAGAGGAGAGCCCCAGACAACTTCGATTTGGAAATCGACGGGCGTTCGGTGATCAATTTCGAGTAACGAACCGAACGGGGCAACGTTGGCCGCGGGAGCCCGATTGCAAGTGTCTACAAGCAATCGGAAGTGTTTCGAGGTGGGTTGTGCTTACCGAAGTGATTAGGTCACTTCCATGCCAAAGAGTAAAGTTTAATGTTATCTTATTGATGCATGTAATGGTAGACTAATTGGGTAAATGAGTAGGCATAGGTTATATGCTACTTAGGATAAATTATCTACCATTGGACGTATAACGCTAGGCAAATGGTGACATATGAGTGTATATGTATATATGTGTGTGTATGCCTAGGTGTGGATGTGAACATAGGTCGATGAACTCTAGGAAGATTAGAGAACTCGACAAGTTGGATACAAGTGCTAGATGTCATGAATCCTAGGTGTGGACAGCTAGGATAACGAATAACATGATTGGACATTGAACCTAGTGTCATTGAACATAGGTTGGAATGTGATGGTAGTAAACCTAGTGTCATTGAACATAGGTTGGAATGTGATGGCAGTAAACCTAGTGTCATTGAACATAGGTTGGAATGTGATGGTAGTAAACCTAGTGTCATTGAACATAGGTTGGAATGTGATGGTATTAAACCTAGTGTTATTAAACATAGGTTGGATCAGGTGATGAACCTAGGGTGGGTAAACCTAGGTGGAATAACATAGTGGTAGGTAGACCACTTGAGATGAAATGTCATGGAACCTAGTGTTATTGAACATAGGTTGGAAAGCATAGTGGTAGGATGACCACTTGGACATGTGACTATAAAGCTAGAAAGGTTGACTTGGAAATAGAGAGATGTGCACATCTAGTGATCTTGATGGGTTTTGGTATCAGCTCAGGCGTGTGCGACGATTTCGCCGCCGTAGGCTGGATACCCGGGGTGTGTGCGACGATTTCGCCGCCCAGTGACTTGAGCCATTGTTGGCGTGTGCGACGATTTCGCCGCTAGGTGGCTAAGTCAGGTAAAGGATTACGCCACCTAGTGACTTGAGCCATTGTTGGCGTGTGCGACGATTTCGCCGCCAGGTGGCTAAGTCAGGTAAAGCGGTAAGCTGTGGATAATTGACTCAAGAGTGAGTCGGGTTTGACCTTGGCTAAGGTAAGTAAAACCTTAGGAGAGAATTGCATATAAAAGTGGATAGTGAAATAGAAGGTAGAAATGATAGATCTACTTGCATGGATTTCATATTGCATTTAGTTGAGGCATAAGCATGGATGATTTTATTACTTGCACATGATATATGTTTATATATATTGGACTAACCTGCTTATGTTGCCTCCTTTGGACCTGGTGGGTCGAGCTCTTCCCTTGGGTGGTCGTACCCACTGGGAACTATGTATATAGTTCTCATCCCACTGTTTTTCAGGTCCACACGTGAGCGGCGCGGCGGCGCGAGGAAAGGGCGTAGCTTGATAGATAGCGTGTAGTACACTGAATTTCAGTGCATCGTACTGAACTTCTACAAATTGTAGAGTTCTAGTGAGAAAATGGCATAAGAGGCTATATGTGAGGCTTTGGCCAAGTTCGGGACTTGTGCGAAGTGTTTTTGGCGCAAAAGAGGCGTGAAAACGGACTTCGATAAGTTAAGACTGCAGAATTGGTGAAGTCGGCACTGGATTCCGGTATGTGAATTTTAATACCGGAATTGGAGCTTGGTATACCGGTATGTGAGACAGTATACCGGAATGCTGTGTTAAACCGAGAAACCCAGCTCTCGGGTTTGCGGGATTTCTCGAGGTATACCGGTATGTGAAATGGTATACCGGTATGTGATGGTCGAAACAGTGAGCTCTGCCCTCGGGTTCTGCGGAATCCCTGAGGGTATACCGGAATGAACCCCCGTATACCGGTATGCAAATGGGCATACCGGTATACAATGCCCAGAGTTGGCTGGGTGTTGTGTTTTATGTGGAGAGGGGCATTTTGGTCTTTTCACATGCCATGGGGTATTTGAAAGGCTGGGAACACTCCCCTTTCACAGAGCTCCTCTTCCCCAACACTCCTCTCCCTCTCCTCTCACTTTCTCTCTCTAGAGATCTCTCCAAAAGCTTGGAGAAGTGGTGGATTGATCTTGGAGAAGGCTTCCAAAGGAGAAATGAGGCTTCTTGGTGCAAGAAGAAGCTTGGAGATTTCGTGATTAAGGTTAGTACCTCACGTTTTGGGTTCAAACCTTGGATTTAATCATTTGAAATGAGGTTTTTGGGAACCCTTGGCAATCTAGATCACAAATAGTGGAAGATTGGCCACGAAATCTAGGGTTTGGCTTGCATGCATGCAAACCCTAGGTAGAATGAGGGCTTTTGCAATGAAGGGTTCTAAAAATATTTGGACCTTCGATAATTGCAATTGAGGCATAGGAAATCATGTTAGAACACTTGATTTCGCATGTTGAGACGGATTTAGGGTTCGTAATGAGTAACGAACCTTTTTCTTGTAGAAGCTTGGGTTGAAGCAAGAACTCCAAGCTTGGACACTTAGGAGCTTGAAGAACACAAGGATTTGGAAGCTCTTGAGGTGGGTTTGTGTTTACCGAAGTGATTAGGTCACTTCCATGTCTAGGGTAATTATCCATTAAGAACAAAATGGTATATGTATGTGAACCCTAGAACTTGCATGTTGGCAATGGTAGAAATCATGATAGGTAGAACAATGAACTCCTATTGCATGATATGGACATCCAAGTATAATTCAATTATCTATACTTGTTGTATGGTTGCATGTGAGAATTTAACCTAGTGTTGTTGAACATAGGTTGGAACATGTATGATTAAACCTAGTGTTATTTAACATAGGTTGAAACAAGTGATATTTAACCTAGTGCCATTGAACATAGGTTGGAATATGTGAGAACTTAACCTAGTGTTATTGAACATAGGTTGGACATGGAATTGGAACCTAGAGTCATGGAACCTAGGTTGAGAACGGGAAAGTAAACCTAGTGTTATCAAACATAGGTGAGACTTATTGACTTGAACTTAAGATCAAGAGACTTAGGTTGGCAAGTAAGTAATGTGAATATCGGGATGTGCGACGATTTTGCTATCCCGGATATGCGACGATTTCGCTACCATGCCACGAGTTGGCGGTGACGACACGGGATGTGCGACGTTTTTGCCATCCCGGGTAGGCGACGATTTCGCTACCTCGCCATGAGTGGGCGGTGTCGAGTTGGGATGTGCAACAAGGTTGCTATCCCGGATATGCGACGATTTCGCTATCTATGCCATGTATTGGCGGTATTGTGACGGGGTAGGCGACGATTTCGCTATCCTGAGTAGGCGACGAGTTCGCGACTCGAATTGGAGGTGACGAGTTCCCTCCTCGAATGTTGAGACAATTATGGTGAGACGGCGATTCCGAAACCATAAGTAAATGACAAGTAAAAGAACTTTGTCAATGCGGAATATAGGATGAACCTAGGAGAGAATGATAAATTATATTTCATTTGGTTGCATCCTTTATGTTTATTTACTAAGCATGTAAATATTGTTGCATAGTTATATATGATCTAACTTATGCAAATGTGGTGTTTCTTTGGACCTGGTGGGTCGAGCTTCTCTCTTGGGTGGCCTTACCCACTGGGAACTATGTTTATAGTTCTCACCCCACCCATTTTTTCAGGTCCTTCCGCGAGTGAGGCGGCGGAGCGAGGCAAGGGTTTGGCTCTTTAGATAGCGGCCCTTCCATTTTGGTGATGCATAGAGTTGTACCCCTATTTTGGACTATGATAGCATGGGGGATTTTCATTCTTGTATGAATGTTGTATATTCCATAGTTTTGGAACATGATGTATGGAATGAAAGTGAAAGAAAAGAAAAATTTGGACATGTATATTGTGCCTTGTGATGTAATAGAAGTAGAACTTCTTTATGTTGATGCTTTCCTTGTGCAACTCTTGTACTCCGTTCCTAGTTGGAACATTGTGGATAAGCTTGTGTTGTGACGCCTTGGGCGGGTAGAAAGGACTCTATCCGTTCGGCGGGTCTGGGGCATGTGCCCGCACGGTTATCCTTTCCACCTAGTTGGTGTTAAAGGGCCGGCGGGGCGTGACATAGCGCCCTACCATTTGTGACCAGAGATAGATGTACCCTGGGTCAGCATAGCTTAGGGGTATTGAAAAGAAAAGAATGAACAAAGTGTAACTAATTGATTGTATTTGGATGAAAAAGGCAGAAAATGTAAATGTAATGTGAATGCAAATGAATGCTTGTAATAGCGTACTTGTTTTACGTTTTCGATACTTCCTTATGCAATCTTTGTATGAATTTTGTTCCTGTTTGGAACCTCGCGAATTGTATTGATTGCAACGCCTTGGACGTACAGGGAAAACTCTGTCCGTTCGGCGGTCTGTTGGCGCGCCCGAATCCGACCAAAGATGCGGTCTCGGGGCGTGACAGATACGATGTGCTATCGATGGGTGCCATGCCGTGATATACCACCTTGGTCTCGTTGCGCCTATTACTGAATCTACTGCGTCCGGTGCTATGTCTGCTCCATTGAGTTAAATTTACGAACTTCAAAAACAATGATGTGTTGCCTTGGTATTGCTTATTCTGTACCTGCCTATCTGTATACTTTTTTCTTTTAGGTTATATTAAATTATTTAAATTATTCAATATATATAATAAAGATTATATTAAATTATTTAAATTGATTTGCAGGTTTGATGAAGCTACCCTATCGGATGTAGATAATAAATGAAGAATTACAATCCATGCTGTAGGCCATTTATATTTCTAATATTCGTTCTGCATGAACATTATTAGATATAATAATTTGCGTAAAAATTTGTTGTCTACTTAACCAAGATATTTTTGTTCTTTATGAACTTTATTAAATTAAATATTGATTTTATGTCTAAAAGTTACTTAGGCTTTATATTACTTTTTGCCTATATTTTTTTAAAAAGTATCTGCTTAATCACATCTTTAAATTTATAAAAAAATTTAGATCAATTAATCGTAATTATCTTATCCATAGCGAAGCGCGGGTTCTATACTAGTTCTTCATTATTCTTTATAAAATTACGAAATAAGATTTTGTTTATTCTAGAGAATAAAATATCAAATCAAACACATAATTTTTTTATTCTTTTATATCCTAGAATAGGAGGTTTTCTCAATAATAAAAATATTTATTTTTTAAATATTATTTCATTATCAATCACAGTCTTATTCTCTGTAATTCGGAATGTAGCCTCAAAATCTCTGGAACGGATGATGGCAATTACCTCTTTTTCACGAAGAGCAATGCAAATATGGTGCCTTTGTGATACTTTCACATAAATAAAGGACCATCTTATCTACAGAGAAAGGAGATAAAACTGGATACTACGGGTGAATTACAAGGCCCATGTGGCCACCCTACTGGGTTGCGACCAAAACTGGGTATACATTTTACATTTTATCTATCTTAAAATAAAAAAAATATTTCACTAGTAATAATAATATAATTAGTAAAAAATATGCCATTCTAGAATAGATAAAGTGTTATACAACCTTTTTGATTGCTTTGAATGCTTTGGGTTTCAATGCTGTCCCCAACCCCATTAGGGCGGCCACGTGGGTGTCTCTAGTTGGCACGCAAGGGTGTAGGCAAATTAGGGGCGGCAATCCAGCTCGCTGTTCGTGAGCCAGCTCATGTTCGACTCGAAATGAGCTCGAGATCGAATCGCTCATTTAGTAAACGAGCCGAATACGAGTTGAATTTTTCAGCTCGTTTAATAAATGAGCAGAACACGAGCTGAGATCAGCTCGCTCGTTCGATAACAGCTCGAATACATATATTTTATATTTATAAATTTATATATTTTATATTTATATATATATATATATATAAATAATTATATAAATAAATATAAATTTTTATTATTTGATTTTTAGTCCAACCTAAATATAAAGCCCAACTCAATTATAAAAAAATTATTTATATGTAAAATTTTAATCATTAGATTAAAATTTAGTGAATAAGATTTTATAAATTTATTTCTTATATAATCTTTTTAATTTTTTTAACTTATTATTTTTAAATCGGCTTGTGTTCACCTGGTTAATAAATAAACTGAACATAGACTGAATTTTTCGACTCGGTACTTTAACGAACCTACTTGTTAGCCGCCACTATTCCCCCTCCTCCTCCTCCTCCTCCACCGACCTCCTCCTCCACGCCTCCCCCTCCTCCTCCTCCTCCTCCTCCTCCTCCGCCGCCCCTCCCGTGCCCGCCCACCGCGCCGTCCTCGTAAGGAAACAGAAACCCTAACTCTACCTCTTCGATTTCTTGTTCCTTTTCTCGATCTCGCGTTTGTTTGCGTCGGGTTTGGTCTCTTGGACGCTTAAAAACGCGAACTTGGAGTGATTGGGGCGTGTGGGATTGGAAATTAGGGTTGTTGATCTGTGGGTTCTCCTCTCGGGGTCTGATGGCCTCGTAATGTGCGTTTTTAGTTGTGAATTTCGATGACATTTGAACTTTAGGTGATGAGTTGCTCTTTGGATGGCTGGGTCACCTTGGTTAGTGTTTCCCTTGTTTGATCTCCTTTTATTTATTTGCTCGATCTTTTGTCGATTGCGTTCTTTTTGGTGGATCGAATGCCGAAAAACACAAACTTGTAGGAGTGATTGGGGCGTGTGAAATTGGAAGCTAGGGGGTTTTTGATTTGTGGGTTGTCGCTAGGGATGGGGATTATTAGTTCCTAAGGGGCGTTATTAGTTGAGAATTTGATGGCTCGCAAACTCTAGGTGATGAGTTGCGTTGGATGGGTGATTGGGTTGTTTGTTTGATCTCTTATTATTTGCTTGATTTTAGTGGTGGTGCTGATTTGATGGATTTGCATGCTTAAAAATGTGAACTTGGATTGATTGGGTGTTTTAAACTGGGGGGAATTTGGGGATTGTGATTTATGGGTTTATCTTCTAGGGTTGGGGATTAGTTCATAATGTGCATTATTTGGTTGAGAATTTGATGGTTCACAAACTTTTCATGACGAGTGTATTTGATAGGTGAGTTGTTTTCTTCTTTCTGATTCTCACTAGTTTGACTGTACTTAAAAAGGAAAAAAAAAATTGCAAATGAAAGTGAAAACTTGGGCTCTACTATAGTTCTAGAGTAGGGGTTTAATCCATAATATGCTTTATCAGTTAAGGTTTGATGGTTCACCAACGTTACCGTTTGTTGGATGGGTGAATTTTTTCCTACCGTTTGTTCTTGTTTGCTTGATTTTTCTTAAAAATGAGAAGTTGGGTTGATTGGGCAATTGAAAAGAAAACTGACGTATATTGGTTACCAGTTCTATTCTAACTTTGGGGTTAGTTCGAACTATGCATTAGTTTTGTTAGCCCACTAGTTTGAGAGCTTTGATTTCTTCAATAGATTTAGATGATCTGTATCACGAAATAGAAAGGTAGATTAGAGTGTGATAGCCAATTGCAGATGGTTCGGGTTCTTTATGCCTTCTGGGACTGGATGTAGTAATGATGGACGGAGAATTTTATTGTGCACTTGTATTGCATATTGAGATTTGTAGGGCGCACATGAAGCACAAAAACAAACCATTAACACCTTAATTTCTCTATCTCAAATGTGATTGATAGTTGAGATTAGACTAGGTTAAAATTCTTTTGAAACTTTTGATTAAAGAATTTGGATGAGGCTATTGTTGAATTTTGTTTAACAGAGATTAATTAAATGGAGATTAAACTAGTTATAATTTTATCAGATAGGAGACTAAATAGATAAGAATGTGTTATGATAAGATATTTAACAGGAATTAAATAGTTGACTGCAAATTTTACATAAAACTGCTCCACTTATCAATTTTTTAATGCATCTTTAAAAAAAGCTCCGACAAACATTCATCCTAGCTGTCTTTTATTGATGGACTTTCACTAGGTTTTCAGGATTTGATCTGATTATAAAGGGTAGAAGTGCTAAAAGTAGACAGTTATTATGTTTAATTGTGTGTATTTTTATTTCTCAATTTTGTTTGGTCACGGAAGTAGGTTGGACAGCATATTCTGTAGTTCTTTTTTGCCAAAAAATCAGATAATCAATGTAAAAATGTATTTAGTTGGCTGAAATGTAGTGTTTATCAAGATTATTGTAATCTTTATGTCTTCTATCTCTTCTTCAGTAAGGTTGTCTACAATTGTTAGGTAGTATATATCAGGATTGTTCTAATCGTTACGTCTTCGTTCTATTCTTCAGTAAATTGGTTGACAGTTCTTAGGACGATGTTTTCACCATTTGGTGGAACAGCAATATTCTGGGGGTAGAGGCATTTTATTTCTTTTCCTGAATGTACCAACTTTGCTTCTTGACTCTTCTGAAGAAAAGTAGCACCCGTTGACTTGGCAGCAATGAGAAACCTATATTTCCACTTAAGTTGATAGTGGGATTTCAATTGTAGGATAGGATTGAAATGATGAATGATTTTGAATTTGTAGATGTTGATTTCATCAATTTCTGCATACAAACAGAACGCACGAGCATTACAGTTGATTGTTCAATTCACCCAAATTCGACACTGCATGTGTTTGACCGTATTAAAGCTCTTCAAATTAAACACTTAAATATAATTGTCATTTAAAATGTTCTTAATATCTTTATGCATGTTAGTTTTTCTCACAATAGAGGACTACAAAGAATGTGTTTAACTAAGATGCTTTCAATCAGGACTCTGTCATGTCAATGTTGATGGAACTTTTATGAATATCTGGTATGAATTTGTAAAATTACCTGTTAGCTTCATGTACACGTTACTGTTATTTCCTTTTCTGCTTTATGTTGTTTTAAAAAATAAGGCTATTGTGTTTATGAGCGATATGGTTATCTTTGATAAATTTGTTACCAAAAGTTGAATAGACCATAAAAAATATCAAAAGTTAGTTAGATCCTAGCTTCTGCTTGCTTTAGCATGTAGATAACTTGAATCAAGTTGGGTATGATATTTTACTGTACTATTGCTTTTTGACGTCTAACTAACACTTCGTCCTTTTAATTGCTTGATCAGTGTACATATAGGTTTTCCTAGTTGTGCAACCGGAGTCTTTTATATGTGTATCTTTGAATTTGGTTAATTGTTGTAAAAGCAAGCATTAATACTGAAGCTGATGAAGCTCCGATAATCTATTGCTATGTGAGATCAATTTGGTTAACTTTGGTTATCGACTTAGGATTGGCTTGATTTTAGAATTATGAAAGTAAAAGAGGATGTAGAAAAGAACAATTCATTTAATTCCAATGTTAGAAGAGAAGAGTTGAGGTTGGATGTGGATAACTGTTTCCTGTAGAGTCGACAAAAAGTGTCAGTCGCATATTTGCATGTGATCACAGCGTAGTTGATATTTGCTGCAACTGTAGATGATAGGAGTTAAATGCATCCTTTAGATATAGGATTTTTATTTTTTGGATATATGTATCATTTCCTTTATTCACGATTTAAAATTTTGTGTGATTGTAATTTAGGACACAACTTTATAGATGACTACGAATGTGAAAGAATCTTCCTTTATGTTATGCAGTGGGTGTTTGGAAATGATGTCCATGTGGGCTTTGTAGGTCCAGAAGCCACTTATAAATTTGCTATAACAGCCGGGGCACGTTTGTTATGGGGTTAAAAGGGGTGAAATGCTATTTCTGTAAACTTTCACCCCATGTTAACTATGTTTGGTATGTAGGGTGAACCTTTAAGGAAAATGAAAATTTAATTTCCTTTTAACCTCCAACAATACAAATTTGTTTACCTAGAGGGGACTAGGTTAAAGGAAGGTTAAAGGAGGTGAAAATGATGTTTATTTTCTCTCCACTCACTTTTTTCTTTTTATTTTCTCTCTCACTTTCTCTCTCGTCACTTTCTTTCTCTTCATTTTCTCTCTCGTTCCTTTCTGCTTTTTCTCTCTTGCTTTCTTTCCACCTTCTCTTTCCTTTCTCTCGTTCCTTTCTCTTCTCTCCTTGCTCTCTCTTCACTTTCTCTCTCTTCATTTTCTCCTAGTTTCCCTCTTCATTTTCTCTCTCATCTCTCTTCCTTGTGTTTTCTGTCTTTCTCTTTCCCTCCTCTCTCTCTCTCTCATCTCTCTCTCTCTCTCTTCTCTCTCTTCTTTCTCTCTCTCTCTCTCTCTCTCTCTCCTCTCTCTTTCTTTCTCTCTTCTCTCCTCTTCTCTTTCTTTCTCTCTCCTCTCTCTTTCTCTCTTCTCTCCTCTCTCTTTACTTTCTCTCCTTTTCTTTTCTCTCTCCTTACTCTCTCTTCACTTTCTCCTTATTTTCTCTTCTCACTCTCTCCATTTTCTTCTCTCCTCACTCTCTTCACTCTATTTATTTTCTCTCTCTTCACTTTCTCTCTTATTTTCTCTCTCTTCACTCTCTTTTCTTATTTTCTCTCTCCTCACTCCATTTTTGCTTATTTTCTCTCTCCTCACTCTCTTCACCTTCTCTCTCCGTAATTTCTCTCTCTTCACTTTCTCTCCTTATTTTCTCTCCTTACTTTCTTTTATCTCTCTTTGCTTTCATTCATGACATAACCAAACATCAGTAAAGAAATTTTTTTTTGTATGAGCAACATTTACTCCATGAAGTGTTACAGGGAGAATGCTTAGCCCTCCGACTTTTTATTCATGCCAAACTAAACCTTGGTGTCAATGGCGGTTGATTATTATTGCTCTTAGAGATGATTCTTGAGTTCTCCTAGTTACAGATTTTCTTCTTCACTAAATTGGAGGGCTCTTTTCAAGTTTTATGTTTTGTGCATTTTCCATTCATGTTCCCCATTTATAAGATCTCTCAGAATTTCTCCATTAATTCTCCATTTTACTCGAAGTGACAAGTAATTCTTCATTTTCTTCCTTTTGTCGACTATGCATGTGGCAGTGAATAGCTGACGTCTTTCAGTTTCAAAACGTCTTCTCCCTTCTACTTAATTTTTGATCCATTACGCACTTACGTAAAAGTGAGTTTAGTTTGCCTTTAGCACCCCACCAATATGGATCAGAAGTTTGAGGTTTGTTGTATTGCTAGAGCCATTGTTGCTGGAGCCTTGCATGTCAAGGTGCTAAAAGCTATTCCTAGGACAGGGCATGCCTTAGTCATGAATACTTCTACTTAGTACGTACAACTTTCTAGTACTAGTCATCATATGGTCAGTCATATCTTTGATTACTGTTCCCACAAATCAGTCAATAATGCAGATATAAGTTCGCTGATACTTGTTACTATATTGCTCCCAAAAGTCTTCTCCACTTTGCACATTTTGCACGTTAGTCTCCCAAGATTTCTTAACGGCAGAGTTTAGGAATATTCTGATAATACACATGTATGGGAACTATTATTAACAGTGTGCTAACTTAAGAACATATTTATGTGTTATATTCTTTTTAATATACCAATTGACGCTATTCAGTTATCTCTTAATCGCATAAATCAAGCCCATTATTCAATTCTCACATGTTAGCACTCGTTCAAAATTATTAGTCACCATCCATGCAACCCAAAGATCCAAATATCGTAGGGCATTACCATTTAGATAGGAACTCCTGTTTGAGGATATAAGATGGAGGGCGGAGGTGACTAGATAGATGGAGATGGAGATCTGGAAAAGAAGAGGCCCTTTTTTTTCTACATAAGAACTTTTCCCTTTCTGCGAGTCTTATACTATCCTGGGATAAAAATATATTGCAAAAGAATTAGAATCAGGATAGAACCTGATAGTTGCTGCCGCATACAGTGGGATGGTACATGAAATCTTGAGTTTGAATCTTCTTTGATTATTTGATTGTTCTTGATAACTAATATTCTGATTGTATGTTAATCATACTTCATGTTTAGTTAACTATGTTGTTGGCTTTGTCCCTCTTGTGCTCTGAGTAAGCAGTTAATTGTGATTTTTTATTCGAGAAGCAAAAAGTTCTAAGTCTCTGGCTGTGGTGGAAATCTGAAACAAACAAGTTTCTGAGACCTCAAAAGCGAAAGCTCCAATTTGAGGCTTTTGTTCCTAACTTCAGCTAGAAGCTGCTGGGGTGATTTTATAATGAAAAGCTGTTTAAGCTTCTTTCATATGCTCTCTCAAGCAATAATTCTGCATTGCTTGAGCAGGCAAAAAGACCATTTGTATGTATTCAGGTGAAACTCAATTACCTTTTCTTGATTAGAATAGAGGTTCTTACTACTAGATGTTATTCTCTCTCGAGTTATTGGCAATTCTAACTATCAAAATTTGAACCTTTTTTGTGTTGTGTGTGTGTGTGTGTGTGTGTGTGTGTGAATAATCAGATCAGCAGGTCTCCCGTTTTTAAGGCAATGCTGGAGAACGAGATGGAGGAGAGCCGGAGTGGCATAATAAAAATCCACGACGTCTCCTACGATGTGCTCCGCTCGTTCGTCCATTACTTGTACACCGCAGAAGTGCTTCTGGATGAGCTGTTGGCGTGCGACCTTCTGGTGCTAGCAGAGAAGTACCAAGTAAAGCACCTCAAGTGCTTCTGCGAGAAGTTCATGACGTCCAAGGTGAACAACGACAACGCCCTTGCAAACTACGCCTTCGCCCACCGGCACAACGCGAAACCGCTACTCGAGGCGGCCCTTTCGTTGATAATGGACAACATGGCCACGCTGACCGAGAGAGTAGAGTACAAGGAACTCGTGGAGAAGGACCCGCGGCTTGTTGTGGAGATTTACGAGGCCTATCTCACTAGGCAGGTAAATACGGCCGCCAAAGATTCGCGGCTGGCACCATAACGGGGAGGAACAAAAAGAAAGGTCAAGTGTGAATCATTATCTTGTATACATTCCACCTCCAATTGCTGATTTTTTGAGAATCATGGATGATATAGAGATATAGAGATGGTTTGCGGAAATTTCTCTTCGATATGCATGAGTGTTTTTGTATAATTCTGGTCTTATGTTGTTTACTGCTTGCAATGAACTGTGCTTTTTTCTCTTGTTGTATGAAGTAGGTATAGTAATGTATGGAGATCCCCTCACTATAGGATATTTTGAGGTAGACCCCTCAACTCTAGCTATTTTATCGATCGGTGTACTCTTCACTCTTCGAGTTTGTTTGTTTGGATTACCTAAACTAGATTGGATTAAAAGGTGAATTTTAGCAAACTTAGTTAAATAATTTGTGAATTTAACTAAAATATATCTAAATTTTATTAAATTTAAAATCTCTAATTAAATTTTAGCGAATAAAATAATAACGGTTAATGGTTAATAGCTGGCAGAGATAATAAATTTGACAAAATCTTTAAATAGCTGGACTAAAGTTAAAAAAAAAAGAAAAGAGAAGTTGAGAAAGTATTAATCAAAAGGACGTTATTTTGAAATGGCCTTATAGTTGAGGGCCTCTGCAAACTATTTTTACTGTAAAAAAAGTATTATTTTATTTGGCGACTGAATATGAGGGTAATTATTTCTTTCAAGAATGTTAAAAAAATTGAGGGGAATTATGTGTCAATATTAAAAGAAAAAAGAAATTCTGAAATAAATGCAATTCTCACATGATTTTTTTTTTTTTATTCTCGCTTTTTCCGGCACTTTATTGTCATCCACGAAAAATGAGAAATGATCCGATACTTTATTTTTTACAAAATAAAAAAGATCTTAGCCGTTGATTAATGAAGGTTAAAAATATGATTTTATTATATAGCAGGTTAAAAAGTTATTTCATGTGAGGGTATTTTGTAAATAAACTAGGCAAAATTTAAAATTTTTTTTGATTAATATCCCAAATTTAGTATTAATTTTGCACTAATTTAATCATTAATTTAAGGTTAATTGATATCCCAAATTTAGGCATTAATTTTGCACTAATTTAGACATTAATTTTAGAAATTTTAGAATTCTTCTAATTTAGGCATTAACTTAAATTTTAGGAATTTTAAAAATAGTAATATTTCTAAATATGTTGAATTTAAATATTAAATATTTAAATTTAAATAAATGGAATTTTGTATTACTATTTTAACAAATTTAATGTTGATAATAACGAATTCAACATATTTAATTTGTTTAAGAAACTTTTAAATTCCTCTCGTTTAGATATTAATTTTGTATCACAAACTTAAATTTTTTTGAATATAGGTAAAAAAAAATTTAAATTCAATATATTTAATATGTTGTAAAGTTTTGTATCACTATTTAAATTCAACGTATTTAATATATTATAATTTTTAGAATTTTTCTATTTTAGACATTAATTTTGTATCACTATTTAAAAGAACTTGTAATGTTGGTAAATATTTAAATTCAACTAGTTTAGATATTAATTTTGTATCACTAATTTAAATATATTTGAATTTAGGTAAATATTTAAATTCAACATATTTAATATGTTTAAAAAAAAAAATTTAGAATTTTTCTAATTTCGACATTAATTTTGTATCACTATTTAAAAAAATTGAATGTGGGTAAGTGATTAGGAATATAGGGTATAATTCAAATTTATCTTAGAATAGAATTGTATGGGCTAAACTAATTCAAATTTTAATAGTAAAAATTGATCTTTTAAAATAACTAAATTATGTATTATAATTTAAAATATAAGCTGAAAATGAATTTGAAGTTCAGAACCTAAAAAGTACATAAAAATCTCCTATAATTCTAAATAGAATACTACAATTTGAACTTACTAATAAATAAATTTAGACTATATAATTTAAATATTAAGCTTATAATAAATCTCCACCATAAAGTTTTATTATAGTAAACAAAATTTCAAATGTAGATAAATTAAACAAATTTATATGGAATAAATCTAGATTATTTCTGTATTTTATCAAATTGATCAGTTTAATTGATTTGATTTATTAAGTTGATTTTGACTTTTACCCTTAATTTTTTTCAACTTTTAGTCAATTTTTAAAATTTTAGTCCCTTACCTTTTGGTTTGTAATTAGCTTACTAATTTTTATTATTCATTTTAATTAAATTAGTATCAATGATTTAAAAATCAGATTGAAATAATTGATTCGACTGATCAGACCGTAATCTATTCTATCAAGCTTCTCAGTTCAACCAATTAAACTGAATAATATTAAGAATAATGTAGAACTGTTAGAGATAATAGACGTTTTAAATATAATAATATTTTAACCATTCGAGATGATAAAAATTTTAAACAAAATTTTAAATGTAAAGATTAAAAAGATTAAGATTATTGGTCAGAAAAAAAAATAGTTAAGGACCTGAATTCGAACCCAACTATCAATCGCAAAATCCGAAACCGACCGGAACCCGACTTTATTTTACGTTATATATAATAGATATAAATGTTTGATGTTATATTTGAATATTTATTTTAAAATTTTAGATTTAATTTAATATATTTTGAAATATTGTAAAGAGAAATAATGTTTCGGGTTCGGATTTTCGGGTTCGGGCTAGTGTTCGGGTTTCGGATTGTTAGTCGGGCTCGGTTGTGAATATGATTTTCTATAATTCGTCGGATTTGGATTTGGGCTCGGGTTTCGGGTTTGATAGTCGGATTCGGGTTCGGATTTTTAAAAATCCGATTCCTTTACATCTCTACTGTAGATGAAGAGAAAAGATAGAGAAAGAAAAAGAAAACAAAGAGAGAAGAGAGATTTGATAATATAGTGGATGTAAAATTATAAAATTATCTACATATTAAAAAACCAAAATATTTCTCTTTGAGGTACCTGGTAATCGGTACCTCTTTCAAAGTGACCTGCTATTGCAGGTCACAATTTAAAAAAAAAAATTAAATTTAAGCCGTTGAATAGAAATGAATGAACGGTATCAAAAAATAACTAGTATAGAAGCATTAATCACGAAAAATACGATGTCTCCAATCTTGTTCGGATAATTGTCTTACTTTGTCAACGGAGTGATCATTAAGTGCAATCCTACTCTAATGTGCACAAGATGAATCCCATTATTTATCGGCAACGAAATGTATTTGAGTCATTTGTATTAGATAGTTCATATAAATCTTGCTGCTGATGAGTAACGAGATCACTTCTTGCACGAGATTTTACTCGGGAGGCTACGAAGAAACAACCCTATAATGCTAGGCAAATGTGTAATATATAGGAGAACGATGTTGTTGTGCGTACACCGAAAGTCTCCTGGATCGAATTCGTTGTTGAGTTGGAGAAATTATTGCATGCACCTGCTATAAACGTACACTCATGTATCGCACTGTATATTTGTTGATTAATATTTTACAATTAATATCTAATCAAAAGTTCGAAATAGTCTGTTGATAAAGAATATATGTTTTTTTAAAATTCATTATTTACTGTAGATACTTAGACATTCAGAAAAATCAATAATAAAGAAAAGGACAATTGTTGCTGTACGGCGTTGTAGCTTGCAGAAGACAAGATCTGTTGATATTAATTTGAGTTTAGCGATTTAAAACTTTATTTTAGCTCATGGGCTTACTGGGTAGGCCAACATTCTATGGTCCTTATCTGGAAGTCCGTACTAAAGTTTTTACATGTGAGGATTAGTCTCACATTGAAAATTAAAGGCTAGAAGTTGCATGTTATATACTCCACTACAACAAAATTAATTTTTTATGGTGAACAAAATCGCCACAAAAACATAATAATTGGCCACAAAACTTCTTTTGTGGCGAAAATAATTTCGCCGTAGGGCCGCCACAAAAGGTTACGGTGGCCAAAACAATTTCGCCACAAAAAAACATACTTTTTGTAGCGATCTTATTAGACACAAATGTTTCCAAATTTGCCATAAAAAAATATCAGATGGTCATAAATATCATAGTAATAATGATAAAATATATGATATTTTGTGAGCAACATAGTTTTGGCCACAAATAGTAACATATAATTTATGACAAATTAAAAAATGGTCACAAATAGTAATATATAATTTATGGCAAATTTAAAAATGGCCACAATTAATATTGATCATATAGCGGCGAAAATTATGTTTAGCCACAAATAATCCTTTACATGTTGTGACAAATATTAATATCAGCCACACATTGTATTGTTATTTTTATGGCGAAATTTGGCATTTGGCCATACAAATTTTAATGCATATTGTGTGGCAAAATTCTATATGGCAACAAATAATATTATATATTTTATGGCAAACTTTATTTTTGGGTATAAATAGTTATGTGTACGTCACGCCTCGCCGGGCCTTAAACACCAACTAGGTGGAAAGGATAACCGCACGGGCGCATGCACCAGACCCGCCGAACGGATAGAGTCCTTTCTATCCGCCCAAGGCGTCACAACACAAGCTTATCCACAATGTTTCAACTAGGAACGGAGTACAAGAGTTGCACAAGGAAAGCATCAACATAAAGAAGTTCTACTTCTATTACATCACATGGCACAATATACATGTCCAAAATTTTCTTTTCTTTCCTTTTCATTCCATACATTATGTTCCCAAAACAATGGAATATACAATTTCATACATATAATGAAAATCCCCTATGCTGTCGTAGTCCAAAACTAGGGATACACTCTATGTGTCACCAAAATGGAAGGGCTGCTATCTAGAGAGCTAAACCCTTGCCTCGCTCCGCCGCCTCACACGCGGAAGGACCTGAAAAATGTGGGGTGAGAACTATGAACATAGTTCCCAGTGGGTAAGGCCACCCAAGAGAGAAGCTCGACCCACCAGGTCCAAAGAAACACCATATGCATAAGTTAGATCACATATAACTATGCAACAATTATTTATATGCTTGTAAATAAACATAAAGGATGCAACCAAATGAAATATAATTTATCATTCTCTCCTAGGTTCATCCTATGTCTCACATTGACTAAGTTCATTTACTTGTCATTTACTTATGGTTTCGGAATCGCTGTCTCACCATAATTATTCCAACATTCGAGGAGTGAACTCGTCACCTCCTAGTTCGAGTAGCGAACTCGTCGCATACTCGGGATAGCAAAATCGTCGCATACCCCGTCTCAACACGGCCACCGCATGGCATGGGTAGCGAACTCGTCGCATACCCGGGATAGCAACCTCGTCGCACATCCCCTCTCGACACCGCCAACTCAAGGCGAGGTAGCGAAATCGTCGCCTACCCGGGATAGCAAACTCGTCGCTCATCCCGTGTCGGTACGGCCAACTCATGGCATGGTAGCGAAATCGTCGCCAACCCAGGATAGGAAAATCGTCGCACATCCCGTCTCAATACGGCCAACTCATGGCATGGTAGCGAAATCGTCGCCTACCCGGGATAGCAAAATCGTCGCACATCCCGTTGTTCACGTTTTTCACTTGCCAACCTAAGTCTCATGACCTTAGGTTCAAGTCACTAAGTCTCGCCTACGTTCAATAACACTAGGCTTACTTTCTCATTATCAACCTAGGTTCCATGACTCTAGGTTCCAATCTCATGTCAAACCTATGTTCAATAACACTAGGTTTAATCCTCATGTCCAACCTATGTTCAATAACACTAGGTTTAACCATACATGCAACCATGCAACAAGTATTAATATTTGAATTATACTTGAAATGTACATCATGCAATAGGATCTCATTGTTCAACCTATCATGATTTTTACCTTTACCAACATGCAAATTCTAGGGTTCACAACATATACCATTTTATCTTTAAATAAATATTTACCCTAGACATGGAAGTGACCTAATCACTTCGGTAAACACAAACCCACCTCAAGAGCTTTCGAATCCTTGTATTCTTCAAGCTCCTAAGTGTCCAAGCCTTGAGTTCTTGCTTCAACCCAAGCTTCTACAAGAAAACGGTTCGTTACTCATTACGAACCCTAAAGTCAACTCAACATGTGAAATCAAGTGTCCCAACATGATTTCCTATGCCTCAATTGCAATTCCCGAAGGTCCAAATATTTTTAGAACCTCTCATTGCAAAAGCCCCAAATCTACCTAGGGTTTGCATGCATGTAAGCCAAACCCTAGATTTCATGGCCAATCCTTCACCATTTGTGGTTTAGATTGCATAGGGTTTCCAAAAACCTCATTTCAAAGGATTAAATCCTAGGTTCAAACCCTAAATCACAAGAACTCACCTCAAAGCCCTAGCTCCCAAGCTTCTTCTTGCACCAAGAAGCTCCAAATCCACCTTAGAAGCTTTTCCCAAGGTTAAATCATTCACTTCTCCAAGCTTTGGAGAGATCTCTAGAGAGAGAAAGTGAGGGAGAGGGAGAGGGAAGTGAGGAGAAATGGAGGAGTAATGAGGAGAGGGACCCCAGCCCTCTATATATAGCCTATCCCCCAAGAAATTACCAAAATACCCCTCACTGGGCATTCTGCACCAGCCGGGTCCGGACCTTGCGAATGGGGTCCGGACCCCGCACTGTTACTCTGGTCAGTACGCAGGCCGGGTCCGGACCTTGGTGTCCGGGTCCGGACCTTGGTGTCCGGGTCCGGAACCCGTACGTACCCCAACTCGGCATTCGGCTCGGGTCCGGACCGTGGCATCCGGGTCCGGACCGCAGCCGGCCACAACTTCATTGTCCGGACCCCAGTTTCCAGGGTCCGGACCCCGTGAGCAGTTTTGCTCCAGTAGGTCCTTTTCTTCGAAATCTTCGATTTCTGGGTTTCCACTCGTACCCATAATGTTCCGAAACCTTCGGAACCCAAATCCACACTAGCCATTACCGGCTCTCTCCGAACTTCATCAAATTTAATAAAGTTCGAGACAACGCACCGAAATTCAAAGTGCTACAGTGTAATTTGTGGCCAAATTTTATTTTGGTCGCTTTAAAGTTTTCAAATTTTATTAATATTTGTATAACAAATTATGACTATTTATTATTTGGCCACAAAATGTTTGCTATACTATTTAATATTTTACATTTCTGATCGAAAAAAGTAAATTTTTACACGTAATCACCATTCCATAACTATTCAATATTTCTCAATCAGTATTTGCACAAAATATTAATCACAACAATTAAGATATATTCACTAAAAAGTAGAAAGTAGTTCAATTAGCACAACCAAAATAAACCAACAATTACTTGTTTACATCAAGTATCGTATGCATCAAACTATAAGTTTCAATTCCATCCAAATTGAACCTAATACTAGTAACTTTTTAGAACCAAGGTAGAACAAACTCTAGGAACAAAAAAAAAGTGAAATAAAGTTCTTGAGACAATCCAACTCCAATATGTTGAGCCGTTAAGTTTAATCCTGTAAAACGAGAAAGAAAAATGATTAGAATTGTGAATATAATCTACTTACTTAGTCAAAATAATAAAAGATATTATTAACTAATATTTGAAATATATCAAAGTCAAAAATGCTATAAGATTAGATGGATGTTTTAAGTATGTATTTTAAATTTTAACATAACAAACGCAATTACCTATTTCTAATTTGACAATTTGAATAGAATATAATTTAATTTAACTTGAAATTATTCAACTCATTTAATTGAAACAAACTAACTTACATTCTCTGTCAATACTTGTTGAGTAGGAACGGGCAATTCCATTTGTGAAAGCTGCTCCATCATACTTCGCATCTGAGATTGCATTTCAGCACGCATCTGAACTTGTATTTCAACAATTTGTGCCTCAGCTTCTCTTTCCCTTTGGCTTATTCGTTCCTCCACTTCGGTTTGAATTTGTGCAACTATTTCTTGTTCTATTTCTGCTCGTATTTGCGCACGAATCCTTTGTACCCTAGTACCGCCACTTTCCAAAGGCATAGACCTGAGCCCATACCACGGATGTAGCTAGATCGATGACCAACTATTAATGTGTATGCTCGTTCCGTAGAGAGTGTGTCATTTTCATTTTTATGGCGCCTACACTCACACAATTTGAAATGCTTCCCTAGTTTTGTTTTTCTCCTTTAAATTTGTATTCTCTTCTAATTTCTAACACTAAGACCAAATGTGGCTCTCCGTTAAGGTGCGGCATATGCAATCCAAAAGTTTGCTCACAGAATCATTCTACTGAATATTTCTGTCCCGAAAACTCAAATTTTTTTTTTTTGAGAGAAAGGTAGCACGCTACCCGCTTCGTTTATTTTTTTAGAAATAAACTTAGCTAGAAATGTGAATCAACTAGGATTCGAACTCGGGACCTCAGGTACCAACCACCAAGCCCTTTGCCCTCAAATTTATTAAGAGGAAAAAAAAGGGGACAAGCCAAATGCACCCCAGCTTCACACATGGTGCATGAGACGAACTTTTTGCACCACATCTCGCTCCCAAACAAGACCTAAATAATTGCAGTCAATTAAATTAAAAATTTTATTAAATTTATCGGTCATTTCCTCCAACTTGATGAATTCAATTGCTATTTTCTTTTGTAAATAAAACAAAAAAATTAATGGCTAATAGCTGATGGAGCCGTCGAAGTAAACATAATCTGTAGTTAACTAACTACAATAACGTAAGTCACTAGAATTAAAAGTTGAGACAATAATATAAGTCACTAGAATTAAAAGTTGAGGGGGGATTGAAGGGGTCTCCATATTTTTGTCAAAAACAATTTTATGGGCGGCTATTAAAATTAAAACAACAATCAATCGCATTCAAAACTGAGCTATCTAAACAGTTAGAGATGGTTATGGCCCTTCTGATCATTCTACATAGTCACATTAAAAGTTTGGACAAGCATCAGATACCTATATTAATTAATCCCTATATGGAAATTTAATCATATAGATTTTGTGGTCCTCAAGAAGTACTCAATTTGCAAAATTTTTAATTGGTCTTTAGAACTTTCCAACCAAGAAAAGAAGAAAAAAGAAAAAGGAAATTAGCACAATCAACAAGCCATTACATTTCTTTAGTTATATATTCTATATTTTTATTTTAACTTTATGAACAAAAGACTTTTTCTACTACTTTTACTGTCTAGAGCAGTTGAAAGGTATCCTAGTTCAGAGTATGAGATTCACAATTGAATCCTGTGCATGTGTGTGACTTGCAGACATTATCAGAAAAAAAAAAAAAAATTATACACATTGCTCGAAAGTAAATGCAAATAGCCGAAAGTTGCCAAGAAATGTATTTCAAGCTTCTAGTTTGTTACTACCTATGGCAGAAAGCTAAAATGAGCTTATAGGCCGATTGCAGCAGATCAATTCGAAGCTTTCATAAACACCACCTTGACCACCTTGCATATGATTAGCATTACCTCATGCCGTTTCAAAGTAGACTGGGTAAATTTGGCGTGCAATGGGGCTTTAATTATCTAGGTTAGTATTAACCTAATTGATCAATTTTGTTTGGCACCAATTTTGTTCGGCTTATTTTGGATCTAGTCAATAAATAGATAATAAATTACAAATAGTTTTTTGCAGTTAACCTTGATGTGCTAATGTTCATAAAACATAGAGTGTAATTGTTAAGAGGAATAATTGAAGAGTGATATGAAGTGTATCTCAATTTAAAAACCTACACCAGCTTCAAAAGAACTCCCCAACTCTCAAGAACCAAATCATTAAGAAAAAACTAACAAACTCCTGCAAGGACAAAGCACCACCTCTAACCCTAGAATTCCTCACAGCCAAAGACATAGAATAGATTAAAATAATAACAATTAGAAGGCATCAACACTATACAAACAAGTGGATAACCAAAATTACAAAAGAGTCGATTTAGTTAGTCGAAACTTATCGATCGACTCCATCTCTCCTTCCAATACTCCTCAATAGAAGCGCTCATCGACATGGAATCAACAGTTTGTTCGGTGCTGCTAACGGAAAGCGAATCGTCCTCTACATCCAGCATCGCAAGGTTTAGATGCGATCGGATGTTTTCGGAGTTCGATTCTTCGTCTTCTGCATCATTGAGACCTTCTGAAGAACTAACTTGTGATCTTGCCCAGTTAAAAACTTCACTGTCATCCCCTTGTAGTAACTTCAAAACCTGAAATCCGAATAGTATATTAGTATAAAAAGTGCTTGACTACATATCCTGCTTGTTAGTTAACCTGTTTTGAGGGATCGAAATGACAAAAAACTCCGTCATTTATTAAAAGACTCAGCTCACTTGTCGACATCCCTTCTTTCATGGTAATGGTTTTATGTCAATTTAGCAATAAATGGCCTTCTCAAGAGTAAGCGACTGAGGAACAACTACTACTAACTAGCTTTCTTCCACCTAGCATAAATAACCTAATTAATGAATAACAACCACATTTGAAATATGTAATACGGAGAAACAGTTAGGTCTTACGAGTGCTATTCGTGGTCGTGATCGAGAAGCCGCCCTTATGCAGAGGGAGGCGGCCAGAGCCATCCTTTCCATCTGATCACTATCATATTCATTACCCAAGCTCGGATCCACCAACTCTTTGATCTCTCCGCCTCGTAAGATTGGCTTCGCCTAACATACATTAAAAATGAATAAATAAATCAACAAAATTAGTGGACTGCCTCAGATACTTTTATTATATCGAATCCATCAGTGTAAGTGAAGTATGTCGTCAATTACTTTTAGTTTGTGCGAACAGTGCTTAGGTTTGTGGCATATGCTTAAAGAAAGAGATAAAGTGATAGAACAATATAACTCACCCACATCACTAGGCTTTCCTGGCCCTTAGGGCACCCTGTTCTAATGGGCTTTTTTCCCGAAATAAGCTCGAGAAGCACAACCCCAAATGCATACACATCAATCTTCTCATCGACTTTCCCATACATAAAATACTCGGGGGCCAAGTACCTACAAAAGGAGATGCTAGCTTAGATGCTGGATTCAAGATTAACATAATAGCAAGTTACAACATAATTTATCAACTTTATAATTCGATCACGATACAAACCCGAAAGTCCCTGCAACGTCGGTGCAAGTTAGATGTGATGTCGGAGATGAGACCCACTTTGCAAGCCCAAAATCAGACAGCTGGAGTACGGCAGGAAGAAAATTATCATTCGGCAATTGATGTTTCAATTCCCTATAGGCTAAATTGCAGGAAACCCTCAACAAATTATGAGATTGTCACGTTGCTACGCTAAAATACTGAAAACTTATCTTACCCTCCTAAAGCACAAGATTTTATATTATTTTTCATAAAGAAAAACCCTACAAAATTTCAATACTTTGCCCCTTACATTGATGTTCCTTAGGTGACATCTATCACTTCGCTGATAGGTCGATGCAGGAAAATTGCAACTTTTAGAGGGGGTATCCTACCTTTTAGCCTTCCATATATTCTAAAACAAAAATAAACATATATCAACCTGCGGCGCAAAGTCACTGGAGAGTAGGATATTCGAAGATTTAACATCTCTATGAATAACAGGTTGAGCAATTCCGTGTAGATAATCAAGCGCCTCTGCTATGCCGATCGCCACTTTATATCTCTCAGCCCAACTAACAACATACTTGATCTCTTGATCACCTGAACAAAAGTAAACCATATAAGAGAAATAATAACTTAAAGAAAAATTGGAATTAAGACAAGGAGAAAAAAAGAAAAAGAAATAGAAAAATGTGATTTGATCTCAAATGCGCACCATGAAGAATGTCTTCTAAGCTGCCCCTCGGCAAGTAGTTATATACCAATATGAGGCTGTTGTTCTCGAAGCAAAACCCTAATAGAGTTATAATGTTCTTGTGATGCAAGGTGGTGATGATCTCAATTTCCGAAACAAATTCCTTTAATGCAGCATCGGATGGCTTCAATATTTTCACGGCCAATTCGTCGCCATCAGAAAGACGGGCCTTATATACTCTACTATTCCCTCCTTTCCCGATCAAATTCTCTGCTCAGCAACTCAAAATCAATCAAAATTCCATTCAATTAATGAAATATTTGTTCATAATTAATATGTTCAGAAAACAAACCAGGCGAGAAGTTTGATGTAGCAAGTTTGAGCTCTTCATATCTAAACATTCTACAAACCGAAGAATACTTCTCTTGAAGAGAGTCCAACTCCTTCGGAGGCCACCCTTCTTCATCATAGAAAGCAAAATCCTGAATTGTATCGGTATCGAGCATAAAATTGGACCCGCTATCTGAATCAGAATTAGCTTTGGTGTTTGAACTTGACTTAAGGGATTTGCTGTCGGGATGAATGGCTGCGTTACGGTTCGAATGCCTCATCGCCCACTGAACCACAGAGATCTTGGGCCAATCAGAGGATGCACTCCTTTTGTGGGTCACAATTTTCTTTCTAAGAACAGGCCAACCGAACCTCTCTTCCTCTCTAGTCGATACATTTGCGCAAGGAGGATTCAATCGGAGGTTACACACCGAACAGTTCTCTTTTGGCGAAGCATCTATCGCCGAACGAACTTCGTCGTTCTTTCCAATCTCCGATTCAGTTGAAGGACTAGAATCATTGCAATTCCCATCAACATCTTTCGCCTCAATCGAAGAATCGTGGTCATTCTCTTCCCGATCTTCAATCGGGTACAGTTCACCATTTTCGCAGCTCGGAAGCTCGGCTGAGTCCTCGGCACCACAATTCAAATCACCAACGTCGTTAATTTCGTCCGAAGATCTCGAATCGTTCCCCTGATGAAGTTTAACGGGCAATATACAGTACAAATCATTGTCCCAGCAACTGGGGAGATCGGCCGCCGAATCTTTGCTCGACCTCAGCTTAGAGATGAAGCTTGCCGAGAAGCTGCGAGTTCCCGTTTTGCTGCTGTTACACTTCTCATCTGCTAAACAAAAAGCCAAGCAATTGATTCAAAATAGCTAAACTTAATAAAAGATTAGAGACAAGAAAATATACAAAAAAAAAAAAAAACGAACGAACCAATTGCTTCTCTTTGGAATACAACTTTCCCGCTATTCACAGCAATCACCGAACACTTGGTGGGCAGCTTCTTCGCGCAGTGCTTTGCGACCGAGATGGACGAAGACCTAGCGAATTGATCAAAGCACTAACACACCACAACTACAAGGCGAAGAGAGAGAGAGAGAGAGAGATTGAAACGGGGAGGAGGAGAAAGAATGGGGCTCACCCAAAGGCGCGGCTTTTATCGGCGGCGCCGAGGATAACCGCGGAGGCGTTCAGGGCGGTGGCCTCGCGGACCAAGAGCTTGCGGATGGACGAGCCCCTGCAGATCTTCAGCTTCAGGTCGATCTGCGAAATGGGCCGCGGCAATTCGATTAGAAATCGACGCAAATCGTCCAAAAAATCGGATTTTTAGAGACGGGCGGGGAGAATTTCGGGGAGAAGGGGAGGGTTAGGGTTAGGGTTAGGGTTTTGGACCTGCTTGAGGTTGCAGAAGCCCTCGTAGACGGCGATCATGGCGTCCAAGTCGACGGGGGAGGAGGAGGAGGAGGAGGAGGAGGAGGGGAGGATGTGGATGGCGACGACGCGGTCGCCGGGGGAGGCGAGTTTAACGAGAGCCCATGTGAGGATCTCGCGGCTCTGGGAGTCCATTTTTATGCCCACCACCATAGTTTTCTTTGGCGCCGCCTCCTCTTCGTCTCCATTCCTTTCTCTGTGTTCCCCTTCTCCTTCTTCTTCTTCTTCTTCTTCTTCTTGTTCGTCTTCTTCGGCTCCGGCTCCGGCTTCGGCTTCGACTCCTCCTTGTGGCGCCATTAATGGCGGGCAATTGCTGCTCGTGGGTTCTTCTCCTGCGGACACTTTCATGTGAACTTTGCTCTCTCTCTCTCTCTAGATCAAAGTTCTTCTTGCTCCCGCTCTCATTGATGGTGTGGGATTTTTTGTGAGAATAGTAAAATAAAAAATAAAAAAAAACGTGTCTTTTTCTTTCTTTCTCTTCTCTTCTCTCTCTCTCTCTCTCTCTCTCTCTCTCTCTCTCTCTTATTTAGTGCCAAGTAGTAGCAACTGTTCTCCACGTTGGTCTCACCATGATCACCATCACGGCCTCTTCCTCACTTTCCCAACTCCTCCCTCTCTCTCTCTCTAACTCTAACTCTCTCTCTCTCTCTCTCTCTCTCTCTCTTATTACAGGGTGTGTT
Organism: Puya raimondii; assembly: GCA_016920855.1. NCBI lineage: Eukaryota > Viridiplantae > Streptophyta > Magnoliopsida > Poales > Bromeliaceae > Puya > Puya raimondii. The sequence continues at coordinate 20,640,630 of JABWPP010000050.1, read as the reverse complement.
TTCATTGGGTGTGTGAAATGTGGCGCCTGTTGGAGTCGAAAAAAATCTAGAAGCACCGGTTATATTACTAATGTACGTTTAATATTAATAAAATTATATTCTTTGAATTCATCCATTCTAATATGGTTAATAAAAATATATTTTTATTATATATTTTTTAAATTAATTGCATATAAATTTTTGCAAATATAGTGAATTATAAAAATTTTCCTGCAAAGTTTAATTTTTATAAGTTATTCCTGCAAAAATCCTAATATTTTTAGATATATTCCTGCCGTTAGAATCCATTAGAGAAATTTCGTTAACCATAGGTTAAATACTTAATCCTGATTAGTTTTTGACATTTTTATCCCTCTTATATTATACTGTTATGATTTTTGGAGAGACATATTTGTGATGGAAAAATTGAAAATATAAACAGTTCTCTAACGGTAACAAATCAGAGGGACATATCTAAAAATATTAGAACTTTTGCCGTGATAACTTATGAAAGTTGAATTTTACAAGCATATATCTGTAATTCATTATGTTTGCGGGGACCTGTAGGTAATTAACTTTTTTTTTAATACTAATAATGTGGTGCAAGTATGACACAGTAAATTTTCTCGTTGGGGTCACGGATGATGGACAGTGATTGGGAGCATTAGAAAGCTCATTAATTAATTAATTGATTCATTAATAAATGGGAGTGTCCATAAATTAGGTCCAATTATTATTGATAATTGGAATTGGGGGCTTGGGAAAGGCTCAGAGTTCAATGTTAGCTAATGCCAAAATTTCCTCATTTAACACTCTTTTGCCCTTTACAATTCTTACTCTATTTTTTCGCCACTTCTATTCTCCAAAAAAAAAAAAAAAAATTAAAAAATAGTTTTCCGGCTCGAAAATTATTTTCTATACATTTGGTTACTAAAACTATTTTTTAAACAAAGTTATTTTTTTCAAATTATATGAAAAATTAATTTTTTTTTTCAGATTTCTTATTTAAGAAACAAAAATAGTAAAATATAGTTTTTTCGTAAAAAACTGTCTTTCAGTAAAATAATTTTTTACGTTTTTTCTAGAAACCAAACACCTCCTTTACTTGCCTCGAAAATTAGTTTTCACTTACACCTGCATGTGGTCTATTTGTCTTTTATCTCGTTAGTATTTGTTTCGACATCAAAGCCGCGAGATGATCCGAACTCCTCAGCTTTTCAATTTTGATACTTTTCGCTTCTAAACAGCTCCAAACCAAAGATGATAAGATTTATTTTGTTAAGATTATATTTACTTTTATTGTCAAATTAAGTTTCAAGAAATATATGATATTAAAGTCAAATCTAAATTCCCCTAGTTTCAAGGATTCTAGATTTTTTACTTTTTGCATTCAATATTCAATAATGACAAGAATGTAGATTAATAGCTGACAACCTGCCTAATAATTCTAGATATTTTAATAAAAAATCAAAAAATTAGTTAAAATAAGGAAATAAACATGAAAGAAAGGAGAAATTGATGTAGATAAAATAAAGAGAAAAGTAAGCATCAATATTAAATGTAGAGGGGCATTATTTCACATTGGTTATATAGTAATGGCTACAATTTACCATTGAAAAATGTGAATAATTTAACCCCCCCAAAAAAAGCCATCCTCCATTGGCTTAAAAGTGTGAATTGTTGAAGCAATATTAACCAAATAGATATCATTAAAAAAATTGAAAAAAGGAAAAATATACAAAGACCCTATGAACTTTATCTTTTTTGTAAACAGACATCTGGACTTTAAATTTTAATAGTTAGATCTCTTAAACTTTATCAAATTGTTCAATAAATCCCTCTTTTCAATTTAAGTTATTGATTACACTAACGTTTTTGTTGTATGTATTGCATATAGTTTTATAAATCTTCAAAATAAAAAAAATTATTTTTTGTATTTTAACATGCAAAAAAAAAAGCGATAAAAATTATTTGAAGTTTGACTCAACAATTTTTTTCGATCATCAAACTTAATTATCAAAACTACAAGTGAAGATTTTCTATTTTAAAGTCTTACAGAATTATATGATCGACATCCAATTAAATGAAGTGTAGTTAGTAAGTTTATTTAAGAACAGGTGTATGTTCAACTATTTGATAAAGTTTAGAAAATCTAAATGCCAAAATTAAAAGTTCAGGTGTCTAATTACAAAAGAGGTAAAGTTCAAGGAGATCTCTATACATTTTACCAAAAGAAAAAACAAACCCGAATAGACATAGTGAATTCCCGATAAGCAATAATTTAAAAACGTGGTCGAACCGGTCAGTTCGACCGGCCCGATCGTGATCTAGTCTATAAAGCAGTTCGGTTCAACTCTTTGATCCGAATAAGTCAAAAAAATAGTTTTCAACTATTTGAACCGGCGACCACCGAACCAATGAACTGGTCCGGTTTTAATCAAACCAGCCGAGTACTGTTATAGATCAAGTCACATTAAAATTCAACGATTTAAAATCAACTTAGTTGATTTTATTTTCTATTAGCACAGATTAGTTTTATAAAAAGTGAAACTTGAAAAGTTATATATCTAAATTTGGTCTACAAATTAGTATCTTATAATTAAGTATGATGCTAAAATAATTAATATATATAGATATATTCTATTTAATAAAATTTAAAAATAATTAAATATTTATTATGTCATGCTAACGTCATTGGTTCAACTAATGGTTCACTCACTGCTTGAACCAGTGACCCTTGACTCAATAATATTTATTGGTCACTGTTCGACCTGGTTTTTATAACATTGCCCACAAAATTATTATTTCTTAGTTCTCTTTTTTGGTAATGCTAGAGTTTTCGAATTGACGATCTATACTATTAAATATAATTTAAAATATTTAAACATTATAATTTTTCGGCGTTTGATACCTTACGATAAAAAGGTCTAATAATTGACCGCTTTAGGTGTGTGGTGTTAAATTAAAGATGTAGAAAATTGAAATCGATTAAATATTTGAAAGAAAATTTTGTTCATTATCTAGAATAGATCAATAACTCACATCTTGAATTAAACAATACGATTTTCTATTTTAAAGAGGTAGTTCGATTTTGATCTTTTATTTTATTCACGCTCCATGGACTCTATTATAATTTTAAAAAATTACAAAAATTGATTTTTACAAACTTAAATACTCTAATTACATTTAACAATATGGATCGATTCGAAAACATTATCATTGAAAATAACTTATAAGTATGAAATCTAGAGTATTTAAGTTCCTAGAAACAGAGATGATAGTGCTCCCCTAGGATTTAGTAGTAGGTCCCCCTAGGATTTAGTGGATGATTGGTAGAATAGTATGATCTATGGGGTAGAATTGATCAAGAAGTAGATCTATTGGTAGAAAACTGGATAGCGTCAAATGTTTGTTACAATTTGAAGTATCCTAACCGAACTCTCTCTCTCTCTCTTTCTATATATATATATATATATATATATATATATATAGTAGAGCTACTATGCTATCGGAAGCATAAAAGAGTTGGTGCTTCCGATTTTTTGGCCATTGGATTAACCTTTTTGATCATTTCCAACCATTGGATTAGTATTATTACCTAATGGGGACTACTCAACCCTAGGGGGACCACTCAACCCTAAGGGAGACCACTATCATCCTAACCGTACAATTCTTGATCCAAAGGCCAAAAAGTCGGAAGCACCAACTCTCTTATACTTCCGATAGCATAGTAGCTCTACACTATATATATATATATATATATATATATATATATATAGAATTAGGCTGGAATGCTTCTCTAATAGTACCAAGTCATTGAACTAAGAGATGTGCTGTTAGAATGATAGTAATCCCCTAGGGTTGAGTGGGTGGTTAGTTGAATAGTATGATCTAATATGTTAAGGAAATGGTCAAAGAGCAGATCTAACGATCGAAAATTTATCAGTACAAAAAGATCTATACTCCTAAGAGTATAGTAGCCGTACTTTATATATATATATAGTCTAGCTATAGTGCTTTTAAAAGCACTAAGCACTTGGTGCTTATAAGTTCCCGCCGTTAGATCTACCCCTTTGACTATTTCCACCCGTTAGATCATGCTATTCAACCAACCACCCACTCAACCCTAGAGGACCACTATCATCCAAACCGCACATTCCTTAATTTAAGGGCCGAAAACCTATAAGCACCAATGACTTGATACTTTTAAAAGTATAAGAGCTTATGATCTAAGAGGTGGAAATGGTCCAAAGGGTAGATCTAACTGCGAAAAACTTACAAGCACCAAGTGTTTGGTTTATTGATAGCAGTGTAGCCGGACCCATATATATATATATAGAGTCCGACTACTATACTATCGATAGTACCAAACTCTTAGTACTATCGAGTTTTCTGTCATTAGATCTACCCTTTGACCATTTCCATCCGTTAGATTATACTATTCAACCAACCACCCACTCAACCTAGGGGATCACTATCATCCTAACCACACATCCTTTCATCCAACGGCCGAAAACTCGATAGCACCAAGCGCTTGGTATTATCGATAGTATAGTAGCATAATTCTATATATATATATAGAGAGAGAGAAAGAATTGGGCTGTAATACTATTGATAGTATTTGGGCTCTTTTACTATCAAGTTTTAACCCTTGGATGAAAAATTATACGGTTAGGATGATATTGGTCCCCTAGGATTAAGTGGGTGGTTGGTTGAATGGTATGATCTAAAGGGTGGAATTAATTAAAGTGTAGATCTAACGGCTAAAAAATCGATAGCAAAAGAGCCCAAATACTATTAATAGTATTCCAGCTCAACTCTCTCTCTCTCTCTCTCTCTCTCTCTCTCTCTCTCTCTCTCTCTATATATATATATATATATATATGTACACACTATTTCCACCCCTTAGATTATACTATTTAATCAACCACCCACTCAACCCTAGGGGACCACTATCATCCTAACCGCACATCCCTTTATCCAAGGGCCGAAAACCTAATAGCACTAATGACTTGGTGCTATTAATAGTATTCTAACATATATATATAATTGAGCTTCTATACTTTTAAAAGTACCAAGTCATTGGTGCTTGTAGGTTTTCGGCCCTTGGATTAAGAGATGTACGGTTAGGATGATAGTGATCCCCTAGGGTTGAGAGGGTAGTTGGTTGAATAGTATGATCTGGCGAGTGAAAATGATCAAAGGAATATATCTAACAGCGGAAAACTTACAAGCACCAAGTGCTTAGTGCTTCTAAAAGCACCATAGCCGTCCATATATATGAGTTTGGATACAATGCTATCAATAGCACCAAGCACTTGGTGCTACCAAGTTTTTCGTCGTTAGATGTACCCCTTGAACCATTTTCATCCCTTATATCATACTATTCAACGAACCACCCACTCAACCCTAGGGACCACTATCATCCTAACCGCACATCCCTTTATTCAAGGGATGAAAACCTAATAACACCAATGACTTGGTGCTATTAATAGTTTTTTATGATAGAGATCTCGAATCGATGATCAGAACCATTGAAGTTGATTTAGAGTATTTGAAGTATCTAAAAATTAAATTTTATAAATTCTAAAAGTTATTTACATAGTAATCAAAAGATCGCAAAATCGACAATTTTTGACGACCTGTATGAACCGTTTGCTTGTTTAACGGTGTAGAGCAATCCAAAACGCTTGTATTTTTGATAAAAAAATCTTTATACTATTTAGTTAACGTTTAATAACTCCGATTATAAATTGAGAAAATTTAAACTCTATTTTCAAAAGGTTATTCGTTTTTAACTGTTCATTCTTCGACTCTTCAATGGATTTGGTAATGATTTTTCAAAATTATAAAATTCGGTTTCTAAGTATTTTTAATAGCGTAGATCAATTTTAACGGTGCCGATTATCAATTTGGAGTTTCGATCATTGAAAATGACTTGGTAGGACAAATATTTCTATCCTCTTAAGAGGATATTAGCTGCACTCTATATATATATATAGAGTCCGGCTATGGTGATTGTAAAAGCACGAAATACTTGGTGCTTGTAAATTTTTTACCGTTAGATCTACCCCTTGGACCATTTCCACCCGTTAGATCATACTATTCAACCAATCCACCACAACCCTAGGGGGCCCATATCATCCTAACCGCACATCCCTTAATCCAATGGCAAAAAATCTACAAGTACCAATAACTTGGTACTTTTAAAAGCATAAGAGCTCAATTATATATATATATATATATATATATATATATATATAGTCCGGCTACTATACTCTTATGAGTATAGGCCACTTTGTACTCATAAATTTTCGGCCATTAGATCTACCCCTTTGACCATTTCCATCCGTTAGATCATACTATTCAACCAACCACCCACTTAACCCTAGTGGACTACTACCATCATAACCGGGGATCACTATCATCCTGGCCGCACATTCTTTTATCCAACGATCGAAAATTATGAGTATAAAGGGGTCTATACTTATAAAAGTATAGTAGCCATAGTATATATATATATATATATATACATAGGCTGGAATACTATTAATAGTATTTGGGCTCTTTTGCTATCGAGTTTTTAATCCTTGGATAAAAAATTGTAGGGTTAAGATGATAGTAGTCCTCTAGGGTTTAATGGTGGTCCTCCTAGGGTTGAATGGGTGGTTGGTTGAATAGTATGATCTAAATGGTGGAATTGATTAAAGTATAGATCTAACGGCTAAAAAATCGATAGCAAAAGAGCCCAAATACATTAATAGTGTTCCAGCTCAACTATATATATATATATATATATATATATATATATATATATATATATATATATATATATATATAGAGAGAGAGAGAGAGAGAGAGAGAGAGAGAGAGTTGAGCTAGAATACTATCAATAACAAACGGGCACTTTTGTCACCCATTTGTTTTCGATGATGGAGCTTCCAAATCGACGATCGGCACCGTTGAACATGATCTAGAGCATTTAAAGTATGTAGAAACCAAATTTCATGCTTTTTCGACATCATTGGCCTAATGATCAAAGAGTTTCAAATTTTGTAATTTAAATGGTCGATATGAGACGTTTTCTTGTTTAACGATGTAAAGATATCCAAATCAATTGAATTTTTGCTAGAAAATTCTTTAAACTATTTAAAACAAGATCTATAGTCTTGATCTTGATTATAAAACTCCTATCATCACTTTTTAAAGGATATTTATTTTCAACCATTCATTTTTGTGTCCACTTGATGGACAAAAAAATAATATCGAAAAAGCATGAAATTTAGTTTCTAGATACTTTAAATGTTCTAGATCATGTTCAACAATGTCGATCGTCGATTTGGAAGCTCCATCATCGAAAACAAATGGGTGGCAAAAGTGCCCGTTTGTTATCGATAGTATTCTAGCTCAACTCTCTCTCTCTCTCTCTCTCTCTCTCTCTCTCTCTCTATATATATATATATATAGAGAGAGAGAGAGAGTGAGAGAGTTGACCTGTAATGCTATCGGTAGCAAACGGGCTCCATTGCCACCCATTTGTTTTCGATGATGGAGCCTCCAAATCGACGATCGACACCGTTGAACATGATCTAGACCACTTAAAGTATCTAGCTAGAAACAAAATTTTATGCTCTTCAAATATTGTTCTCTTGTCCATCAAGTGGACACAAAAATAAACGTCTGAAAATGAATATCCTTTAAAAAGTGATGATAAGAGTCTTGTAATTAAGATCAAGAGTATAGATCTTGTTTTAAATAGTTTAAAAAAATTTCTAACAAAAATTTAATTGATTTGGATATCTTTACACCGTTAAACAGAAAAACGTCTCATATCGACCATTAAAATTACAAAATTTGAAATCATTTGATCGTTGATCGTTAGGCCAATGATATCGAAAAGATTTAAAATTTAGTTTCTAGATGCTTTAAGTGGTCGAGATCATGTTCAACGGTGCTGATCATCGATTTAGAGGCTCGATTATCGAAAATAAAATGGATGGCAACGAAGCCCGTTTGCTACAGAGAGCATTCCAGCTCAACTATATATATATATATATATATATATATATATATATATATATATATATATATATATATATATATATATAGAGAGAGAGAGAGAGAGAGAGAGAGAGAGAGGATGATTTGGAAGGCACTGCTTTGATGAGATTAAGGAAATGAAGTAGCTAATTAAATTAATCTTTGAATAGACATATATTATGTATTAAACACCAACAAAATACTTTAATATTGATTCAACAAAGTCAATAAAATAGTCACTGGGAGGACCACTATTGCCTTTTGATAAAAAGAGGTACTATAATGGCTGTCTCCCTCTTTATTCTTTTCTTTATTCGCATCACAAAAAGGGTGTTACTAAAATATAAAAAAATTTACACACAAATAACCAATTTGTAAAGCAACACCTAAAATTTAAAAAAGAAAGGATAGAGGACTAATTAACTAAAATGCACAGGATATACGGACGCATATGATTTAACCAGAGTCGATATATTTTTAATATATCACTAAATTAGCACTGTTTTAAAAATCAGATCGAATAACGACTTGAAAAAGATGTTGTAGTACACTGAATTTCAGTGCATCGTACCGAACTTCTGTAAATTGTAGAGTTCCGGTGAAAAAATAGTATGAGAGGCTATATGTGAGGCTTCGGCCAAGTTTGGGACTTGTGTGAAGAGTTTTCGGCGCAAGCGAGGCGCGAAAACGGACTTCGAAAAGTTAAAACTGCTAAACTTGTGAAGTCTGCACTGGATTCCGGTATGTGGATCTCATACCGGTACTGAAGTGAACAGTACCGGTATGTGCATAAGGAATACCGGAATACCGTGGTTGAACCGAAAACCCAGCTCTCGGGTTTTGCTGAATTCTCCGGGAAATACCGGAATGTCGCTGTATACCGGTATGTGAAAGAGGATACCGGTATGCGATGGCCGAAACAGTAAATCCAGCTCTCGGGATTCTGCGGGATTTCTGAGGCATACCGGTATGCACATGCGCATACCGGTATACAATGTCCAGATTTAGGCTGGTTGTTGTGTTGTTTGTGGAGATGGGCAAAATAGTCTTTTCACATGATTTGGGGGTGTATGAATGGCTGAGACCTTCTCCCCTTCTCATTTGTTTTCCTCTCTACTTCTCCTCTCCCTCTCCCTCACTTTCTCTCTCTAGAGATCTCTCCAAAGCTTGGAGAAGTGGTGGATTGGAGCTTGGAAAAGACTTCCAAAGGAGAAAGGAAGCTTCTTGGTGTAAGAAGGAGCTTGGGGATTTCGTGATTAAGGTTAGTACCTCACGTTTTGTGTTCAAACCTTGGATTTAATCCTTTGAAATGAGGTTTTTGGGAACCCTTGGCAATCTAAAGCACAAAATGTGGGAGATTGGCCATGAAATCTAGGGTTTGGCTTGCATGCATGCAAACCCTAGGTAGAATGAGGGTTTTTGCAATATGAGGTTCTAAAAATATTTGGACCTTCGATAATTACAATTGAGGCATAGAAAATCATGTTGGAACACTTGATTTCACATATTGAGTTGAATTTAGGGTTCGTAACGAGTAACGAACTGTTTTCTTGTAGAAGCTTGGGTTGAAGCAAGAACTCAAAGCTTGGACACTTAGGAGCTTGAAGAATACAAGGATTTGAAAGCTCCTGAGGTGGGTTTGTGTTTACCGAAGTGATTAGGTCACTTCCATGTCTAGGGTAAATATCCATTTAAAGATAAAATGGTATGTGTTGTGAACCCTAGAATTTGCATGTTGGCAAAAGTAAAAATCATGATAGGTTGAACAATGAGATCCTATTGCATGATGTATATTTCAAGTATAATTCACATATTAATACTTGTTGCATGGTTGCATGTATGGTTAAACCTAGTGTTATTGAACATAGGTTAAACATGAGGCTAAACCTAGTGTTATTGAACATAGGTTGGACATGAGGATTAAACCTAATGTTATTGAACATAGGTTGGAACATGTGAGATTGAAACCTAGTGTCATTGAACATAGGTTTGACATGAGATTGAACCTAGAGTTATGGAACCTAGGTTGATAATGAGAAAGTAAGCCTAGTGTTATTGAACATAGGCGAGACTTAGTGACTTGAACCTAAGGTCATGAGACTTAGGTTGGCAAGTGAAAAACGTGAACGACGGGATGTGCGACGAGTTTGCAATCCCGAGTAGGCGATGATTTCGCTACCATGCCATGAGTTGGCCGTATTGAGACGGGATGTGCGACGATTTTGCTATCCCGGGTAGGCGACGATTTTGCTACCATGCCATGAGTTGGCCGTACCGACACGGGATGTGCGACGAGTTTGCAATCCCGGGTAGGCGACGATTTCGCTACCTCGCCTTGAGTTGGCGGTGTCGAGAGGGGATGTGCGACGAGGTTGCTATCCCGGGTATGCGACGAGTTCGCTACCCATGCCATGTGGTGGCCGTGTTGAGACGGGGTATGCGACGATTTTGCTATCCCGAGTATGCGACGAGTTCGCTACTCGAACTAGGAGGTGACGAGTTCACTCCTCGAATGTTGGAATAATTATGGTGAGACGGCGATTCCGAAAAACCATAAGTAAATGACAAGTAAATGAACTTAGTCATTGTGAGACATAGGATGAACCTAGGAGAGAATGATAAATTATATTTCATTTGGTTGCATCCTTTATGTTTATTTACAAGCATGTAAATAATTGTTGCATAGTTATATATAATCTAACTTATGCATATGGTGTTTCTTTGGACCTGGTGGGTCGAGCTCCTCTCTTGGGTGGCCTTACCCACTGGAAACTATGTTTATAGTTCTCACCCCACATTTTCCAGGTCCTTCCGCGAGTGAGGCGGCGGAGCGAGGCAAGGGTTTGGCTCTTTAGATAGCGGCCCTTCCATTTTGGTTGTATGTAGAGTTGTACCCCTATTTTTGGAATATGATAGTATAGGGGATTTACATTCTTGTATGAATGTTGTATATTCCTTAGTTTGGAACATAATGTATGGAATGGAAAAGAAAAAATTTGGGACATGTATATTGTGCCATGTGATGTAATAGAAGTAGAACTTCTTTATGTTGATGCTTTCCTTGTGCAACTCTTGTACTCCGTTCCTAGTTGGAACATTGTGGATAAGCTTGTGTTGTGACGCCTTGGGCGGATAGGAAAGACTCTATCCGTTCGGCGGGTCTGGTGCATGCGCTCGTGCGATTATCCTTTCCACCTAGTTGGTGTTTAAGGACCCGGCGGGGCGTGACAGATTGAGGTGGTATCAGAGCGTAAAAACGGTCTAGGTTGACCTAAGAAACCCTAGGATGGAAATGACCCTAGGAGTGTAGGCTCGTGAGTGACGAGATCTTTGATATGGCGAAAGATAAGTGATTGGGTTATGTCCTTATGCCTCTAGTTGGAAATAGAGGTAGATTCGAGGTGTCTCATTCTCCACCAAGTGTGTTCGTGTTGGCGGCCGACAACATGAAAACCAAGTGAGGGGAATAAGGACCCTTGTGTGACTTTCGCCTAGATTGGGTTCACGTTTATTTTCGTGAAACGTTATGTTACAAATGACTTTGAATGTCACGAAATGACCAAAGTCATTGTGTTTTCAGGATAATGGTATGTGGACGGCCTCCTTTGAGGGCTGGGCTCGGGAGAGCGAGCGCGGCTCCCGAACAACTCGGGGAGGGCGAGAACTCGGGTCTTCGTAATGAATTGACCGAGTTGATGGGCGTGGTTCGGCGACAGACCGAAGCCATGCAACGACAAGAGGAGCAGATTAAAAAGCTCCAAGACGAGATGGCGCAGCAAGTGGTTGCGGTTCGGGAGGAGAGGTCGGGAGTACCTCCGGCCTCTGCTTCGATACCGGCCGAGGGGATGGCACCGGCGCCGGCCGTGGCGCCACCTGCACCACCGACTGTGGCCGAGGGGTCGGGTACTCCTATGCCCGATTCTGAGATGGAGGACGCGGAACGAGAGCGCGCGCTTGCGGCTCTCATGAGGTTTAAGAAGTTCAACCCGCCTATCTTTAGCGGGGAGAATGTGGATCCGTGGGATGTAGAGACATGGATCGATGCCATGGAGACACTCTTCGAGGATCTATATACCTTGGAGAGGGACAAAGTGCATCTCGCCGTTCATTGTTTAGAGCGATCGGCGAAGGTGTGGTGGAAGGGAGTCCGACGGGATAGACTCTCTAGCCTTCCGCCACCGTCATGGGAAGAGTTCGGGGTATGGTGTTCGCCACCTACTTCCCCGATAGCGAGAAAAGGAAACTTCAAGAAAGGTTTCGCAAGTTGAAGCAAGGGAACCATACTGTGTGCGAGTACGAGAGGGAGTTCTCGTACATTATAAATTGCGTACCGCACGTTGTTCGCGGGAAAATGGACAAGGTCGATTGTTTCGTGCGCGGACTTCGACCGGAGATCTTTAGGGCGGTGCACGCCCTTAAGCTTAAGACCTTTGCGGAGGTCTTGGACCGTGCTCTTTGGGTGGAGCACGGGAATGCATGTGCGCGTGAGGAGCGCCAGTCTTGGGAAAAAGAGAGAGAAAAAGAAAAGGGGAAGAAGCGACCGGCGGGTGGCTCGGGTGGGCAGTCTAGCTCTAAGCGGCCCCCGAAGCACTCGCAGTCACAGAATCAGTCCCGAGGGTCTCGACGGAATCGATCCGCGACCCAGTGCCCGATTTGTAGCGGCCCCCACCACCCTCAGCAATGTGACTATCGTGAGGGCCGGTGCTACAAATGCGGACAGCAAGGGCATATGCGGTACAACTGCCCGATGGATGATGGCCGAGCACCATCGTCGGCATCGGCGTTTGCGCCACCGAGGCAGCTTGCGGGCATTCCACCCGCGGCGATGTCGGCAGGTCGTGCACAGCCGCCGAGACCAGTGGAGGGACAGCGGCCAGCGCCCAGTGGGCGGATATTCGCCTCTCAGGTGGAGGAGCCTTCTGCCCAGGAGGACGTCGTGGCAGGTATTGTGTTAATTAAAGGCATTCGATGTAGAGCTTTGTTTGATACCGGTGCATCACATTCATTCATTGCTCGATCATTTGCTATTGCACATGGAATAGAAATTATAGATGCCACGCATGCAAGAACTGTGCAAGTACCTGAACACACCTTTTGCATACATCACGCGTGTGTAGATTGCCCCGTGAAGGTTGAAAACTGGATCATGCCAGCCGATTTGCTGGTATTAAATCGAATGAATGAATATGATTTGATCCTAGGAATGGATTGGCTCTCGAAGTATCACGCCACTATTGATTGTGAGAGCCAGATAGTGAGGTTTAGAGAACCAGGGCACAAGGAATTTGTGTACCGTGGGTGTAAGAGTTCGCTCTTTGCGTCGATGGTGTCCACGTCGCAAGCAAGGAAGCTTATTGCTAGAGGATGCATTGCCTACTTGGCGACGGTAGTGGATGACCGAAAGGTAGTGCTGGGACTTGAGGACGTTCTTATAGTCCGAGAGTTCCCGGATGTGTTTCCGACGGAGTTGCCCGGAATGCCACCGGACCGGGAAATAGAATTCGTGATCGATTTGCTCCCAGGTACGGCGCCGATCTCTAAGGCCCCGTACAGGATGGCACCCGCGGAACTGAAGGAATTGAAAGCACAATTGCAAGATTTGATGGACAAGGGTTTCGTGAAGCCAAGTGTGTCACCTTGGGGAGCCCCTGTTCTATTTGTGCGGAAAAAGGACGGTTCGCTGCGGTTATGTGTAGATTACCGCGAGTTGAATAAAGTGACCGTCAAGAATAAGTACCCGTTACCCCGAATTGATGACTTATTCGATCAATTGCAAGGGTCTCGGGTGTATTCAAAGATTGATTTGCAATCCGGTTATCACCAATTGAAGATCAAACCGGAGGATGTGCATAAGACCGCGTTTAGAACGCGGTATGGACATTATGAATTCACGGTTATGCCTTTCGGGCTTACCAATGCCCCGGCAGCGTTCATGGATTTAATGAACCGTGTGTTCAAACCACTATTGGATCAATTTGTGGTTGTGTTCATAGATGATATTCTTGTCTACTCTCGGAGTGAAGAGGAACATAAAGAGCACCTAAGGATTGTGCTTCAAGTTCTTCGAGAGAACAAGTTATTCGCCAAATTGAAAAAGTACGAATTCTGGATCCGTGAGGTCGCTTTCTTGGGTCACGTAATTTCCGCAGGAGGAGTATCTGTGGACCCTATGAAAGTAGAGGCAGTCAAGGATTGGCCTCGCCCGACCAATGTCACGGAAATACGAAGCTTTTTGGATCTTGCGGGGTACTATCGGCGGTTCGTGGAGGGGTTTTCAAAAATCTCCGGTCCACTAACGTGTCTTACCCGCAAGGGAGCCAAATATGTTTGGAGCGAGGAATGCGACCGAAGTTTTAAGGAGCTAAAGGAAAGGTTGACTTCGGCTCCGGTACTCGCCTTGCCGATTGTGGGGGAGGGTTTCGTGGTGTATAGTGATGCATCACATCGTGGTCTTGGGTGTGTGCTTATGCAAAGAGGACAAGTAATAGCATATGCCTCTCGACAGCTGAAGAGCTATGAGCAGAATTACCCCACCCACGACTTAGAGCTTGCGGCGGTGGTTTTCGCACTCAAGTTGTGGAGACACTACTTGTACGGGGAGCATTGTGAGGTTTACACGGATCACAAAAGTTTAAAGTACTTATTCACTCAGAAGGAGTTGAATTTGAGGCAGCGGGGGTGGTTGGAGTTGATAAAAGATTACGACTTAACCATCTTATACCACCCCGGTAGAGCCAATGTGGTGGCCGATGCGCTCAGTAGAAAATCCGTGGAGAACTTCGCAATTGAGATGACGGGACAAATGCCGTTGATCAAAGAAATGGGCCGATTTGACTTGGAGATCGTGGCCCCGGGCGTCCCCGCTAGACTTATGAGTCTCGAGGTGTGGCCGACCTTGTTGGAGCGAATAAAGAAAAGCAATCCGGTGATCCGGAACTCCAAAAGGTGCGGGTGCTATCGAGAGCGGGCGCGCCGGTGATTTTCATGTAGACTCGTAGGGCGCAATTCGATTCCGAAATCGATTGTGCGTGCCAAAAGTCGAGAATATTCGTGGGGAGATCTTGAAAGAAGCTCACACTTCTCCCTATGCGATTCACCCGGGCGGCACCAAAATGTACAAGGATCTCAAATTGCATTATTGGTGGCCGGGGATGAAACTTGATGTTGGACACTTTGTGGCACGATGCTTAGTATGCCAACAAGTGAAGGCCGAGCGTCGCTTTCCGGCGGGGAAATTGTAAGGATTGCCCATTCCGGTTTGGAAGTGGGAAAATATCGCGATGGATTTTGTTGTGGGCTTACCTCGATCGTTAGGTGGCCACGACGCGATTTGGGTGGTGGTGGATCGTTTGTCAAAGTCGGCGCACTTTTTGCCAATCCACACCACTTGGTCAGGAGACAAGTTAGCGCAAGTCTACCTGGACGAGATTGTGCGGTTGCACGGGGTCCCGACCTCGATAGTTTCAGATCGAGATCCCCGTTTCACATCGCATTTTTGGAAAAGCTTGCAAGAAGCTTTGGGTACACGGCTCGATTTCAGTTCAGCATTTCATCCTCAAACTGACGGTCAATCGGAAAGGACAATTCAGATTTTGGAGGATATGCTACGAGCGTGTGTGTTGGACTTCAAAGGTGCGTGGCCTACTCACTTACCGATGGCTGAGTTCGCTTATAATAATAGCTATCAATCTAGCATCGGAATGGCACCTTTTGAGGCCTTGTATGGAAGGAAATGCCGCTCTCCTATTCATTGGAGTGAAGTCGGCGAGAAAAGGGTCTTAGGACCGGATGTGTTGCGTGAAGCGGAGGAAAAGGTCCGCTTGGCACGCGAACGCTTATCGACGACGCAATCTAGACAAAAGAGTTATGCGGATCGACGTCGACGAGATTTGGAATTCGCGGTAGGAGATCGCGTCTTCTTGAAAGTATCACCTATGAGAGGGGTGAAGCGATTTGGTGTTCGGGGTAAGTTGAGTCCCCGTTACATTGGACCTTATGAGGTTTTGGAGCGTGTGGGATCCGTGGCATATCGGCTAGCTTTGCCGCCAAAACTTGCGGGGATACATAATGTGTTCCATGTATCGACCCTCCGTATGTATGATCCGGCGCACGTCCTCGAGTATGTGCCTATGGAACTTCATGAGGATATGACTTATGAGGAGTTTCCCTTGTGTATCATGGATCGCGAGGTGAAAGGCTTGAGGAACCGTGAGATTCCTTATGTAAAAGTACAATGGCCGAATCACGGTGAGCGCGAAGCTACGTGGGAATTAGAAAGCTCGATGAAGGAGCGGTTTCCTTACCTCTTCGCTGAGTCCAGCTGAGGTATGATTTTAGTTTCGCGGCCGAAACTCTCTTTAAGGGGGGTGGAATGTAGTACACTGAATTTCAGTGCATCGTACCGAACTTCTGCAAATTGTAGAGTTCCGGTGGAAAAATAGCATGAGAGGCTATATGTGAGGCTTCGGCCAAGTTTGGGACTTGTGTGAAGAGTTTTCGGCGCAAGCGAGGTGCGAAAACGGACTTCGAAAAGTTAAAACTGCTAAACTTGTGAAGTCTGCACTGGATTCCGGTATGTGGATCTCATACCGGTACTGAAGTGAATAGTACCGGTATGTGCATAAGGAATACCGGAATGCCGTGGTTGAACCGAAAACCCAGCTCTCGGGTTTTGCGGAATTCTCCGGGAAATACCGGAATGTCGCTGTATACCGGTATGTGAAAGAGGATACCGGTATGCTGATGGCCGAAACAGTAAATCCAGCTCTCGGGATTCTGCAGGATTTCTGAGGCATACCGGTATGCACATGCGCATACCGGTATACAATGTCCAGATTTAGGCTGGTTGTTGTGTTGTTTGTGCAGAGGGGCAAAATAGTCTTTTCACATGATTTGGGGTGTATGAATGGCTGAGACCTTCTCCCATTCTCATTTGTTTTCCTCTCTACTTCTCCTCTCCCTCTCCCTCACTTTCTCTCTCTAGAGATCTCTCCAAAGCTTGGAGAAGTGGTGGATTGGAGCTTGGAAAAGGCTTCCAAAGGAGAAAGAAAGCTTCTTGGTGTAAGAAGGAGCTTGGGGATTTTGTGATTAAGGTTAGTACCTCACGTTTTGGGTTCAAACCTTGAATTTAATCCTTTGAAATGAGGTTTTTGGGAACCCTTGACAATCTAAAGCACAAAATGTGGGAGATTGGCCATGAAATCTAGGGTTTGGCTTGCATGCATGCAAACCCTAGGTAGAATGAGGGTTTTTGCAATATGAGGTTCTAAAAATATTTGGACCTTCGATAATTGCAATTGAGGCATAGGAAATCATGTTGGAACACTTGATTTCACATATTGAGTTGAATTTAGGGTTCGTAACGAGTAACGAACCGTTTTCTTATAGAAGCTTGGGTTGAAGCAAGAACTCAAAGCTTGGACACTTAGGAGCTTGAAGAATACAAGGATTTGAAAGCTCTTGAGGTGGGTTTGTGTTTACCGAAGTGATTAGGTCACTTCCATGTCTAGGGTAAATATCCATTTAAAGATAAAATTGTATGTGTTGTGAACCCTAGAATTTGCATGTTGGCAAAAGTAAAAATCATGATAGGTTGAACAATGAGATCCTATTGCATGATGTATATTTCAAGTATAATTCACATATTAATACTTGTTGCATGGTTGCATGTATGGTTAAACCTAGTGTTATTGAACATAGGTTAAACATGAGGCTAAACCTAGTGTTATTGAACATAGGTTGGACATGAGGATTAAACCTAATGTTATTGAACATAGGTTGGAACATGTGAGATTGAAACCTAGTGTCATTGAACATAGGTTTGACATGAGATTGAACCTAGAGTTATGGAACCTAGGTTGATAATGAGAAAGTAAGCCTAGTGTTATTGAACATAGGCGAGACTTAGTGACTTGAACCTAAGGTCATGAGACTTAGGTTGGCAAGTGAAAAACGTGAACGACGGGATGTGCGACGAGTTTGCAATCCCGGGTAGGCGACGATTTCGCTACCATGCCATGAGTTGGCCGTATTGAGACGGGATGTGCGACGATTTTGCTATCCCGGGTAGGCGACGATTTCGCTACCATGCCATGAGTTGGCCGTACCGACACGGGATGTGCGACGAGTTTGCAATCCTGGGTATGCGACGATTTCGCTACCTCGCCTTGAGTTGGCGGTGTCGAGAGGGGATGTGCGACGAGTTTGCAATCCTGGGTATGCGACGATTTCGCTACCTCGCCTTGAGTTGGCGGTGTCGAGAGGGGATGTGCGACGAGGTTGCTATCCCGGGTATGCGACGAGTTCGCTACCCATGCCATGTGGTGGCCGTGTTGAGACGGGGTATGCGACGATTTTGCTATCCCGAGTATGCGACGAGTTCGCTACTCGAACTAGGAGGTGACGAGTTCACTCCTCGAATGTTGGAATAATTATGGTGAGACGGCGATTCCGAAACCATAAGTAAATGACAAGTAAATGAACTTAGTCATTGTGAGACATAGGATGAACCTAGGAGAGAATGATAAATTATATTTCATTTGGTTGCATCCTTTATGTTTATTTACAAGCATGTAAATAATTGTTGAATAGTTATATATAATCTAACTTATGCATATGGTGTTTCTTTGGACCTGGTGGGTCGAGCTCCTCTCTTGGGTGGCCTTACCCACTGAGAACTATGTTTATAGTTCTCACCCCACATTTTTCAGGTCCTTCCGCGAGTGAGGCGGCGGAGCGAGGCAAGGGTTTGGCTCTTTAGATAGCGGCCTTTCCATTTTGGTTGTATGTAGAGTTGTACCCCTATTTTTGGAATATGATAGTATAGGGGATTTACATTCTTGTATGAATATTGTATATTCCATAGTTTTGGAACATAATGTATGGAATGGAAAAGAAAAAATTTGGGACATGTATATTGTGCCATGTGATGTAATAGAAGTAGAACTTCTTTATGTTGATGCTTTCCTTGTGCAACTCTTGTACTCCGTTCCTAGTTGGAACATTGTGGATAAGCTTGTGTTGTGACGCCTTGGGCGGATAGGAAAGACTCTATCCGTTCGGCGGGTCTGGTGCATGCGCTCGTGCGATTATCCTTTCCACCTAGTTGGTGTTTAAGGACCCGGCGGGGCGTGACAGATGTTGGGTCCAGAGTCGCTGATTCAACTAGTGCGTCGACTATTGGTTGAATTATTGACGTCAGTAGAACATCATAACTTCATTATTATTTTTAATTTTTATTATATATATTATTATTTTTAGTTTCATGCTTTATTATAAAATACTAATTCTTGACCAAATTAAGTAGATATAAGTTTTCGAATTTTAATTTTTATAAGATTAATTTGTACTAATAGAAAATAAAATCAACTAAGTTGATTTTAAATCATTAAATTTTAATATGATTTTATAAAAAAATCCGTCTAGTTTGATTAAACTCAGACCGGTTCACTGACTTAATAATTGAACCGCCGGTTCGAACGGTTCAAAACGGTTTTTTAACATATCTGGTTCAAATGGTAGAATCGAACCGTATTATGAACTGGATAACGATCGGACCGGTCGAACCAGCCTGTTGGACCTGATTTCTAAATCATTGCAAAGTAGAGTGTGTTTTATTCAGCATTTAGCTATTTAAAATACTAACAAATATTTTATTAAAATCCTTTAATAATTTTCAGCAGCAAATATAATAATAATATCAAACAAGATCTTATAATTTTGTTTTTCACAAAAAATAAAAACTCGAAAGGTATCAGATACTATTTTTTAAAAGAATCAATTATTAATTTTCAGATAGAAAATTTATTTAGAAACCGTGCATCGATCATAAACTATTTTTTTTTTTAAAAAAAAGATAATCGAGCGTTGCAGTTACTCTACTTTTTTTTAAAAAAAATAATAGTAACGTGTGAACTCGTGCCTTTTACCTCTTCATTAATTGCTTTCACCACTTTGTTTAATTTTTGTTATATTATTTGTTTTCTTCTTTCTCTTATTAGTAGGAACAAGTCGTTTTCTTTGTTTTTTTTTTTTTATGGTTTTTAAATATGATGATCAATCATTTTAACTTACAAGGCAACTGAATTTGATGAGCGTTACTAAATAATAAATTTAGATAATTATTTGAAGTTTTAGATGAGTTAGTTGCAACAAAACTATCCTCCAAGTTTACATCCACAAAATAAAAATAATAATAAAAATATAAAAAATATAAAAAATATAAAATGTTTGGCTTATTATTTTTTTTAACCAACCTTTCCAACTTCGAATAAAAGTCAAAAGGGAGAAACAGGATTTCCCACCATTTGATTTGTGATTGAGTGTAAGAAATTACCTCCCTTTCTTTTTTAAAAAAACGTTATAATCTTTTTTAGAAAATTTAACATGTTAAATAATTTATTTAATAATTACCCAACTTTATCATTTTGTTCACATATATATTAAAAGAAAGCATTTGGTAAAGAAAAAAAATTGTTAGCTTCTGCTTGCTGCGGAAGCAGAAATAAGATTCTAAGATTCGACATTATAAATTCAAATTTAATATTTTTAATTTTACACAGAAAAAATTGTTATATAGAGTCTTAGATATATCTTGATGTAGTACTTATTTGAATAACATCGCTCAAAATGGCCTCTATAAATTATAAACAGTTTGATTTGATGATTAAGGACTATCTAATATTATTAGACAAAATAAAATTGGAATAAAAGTGTATAAAATTGTTCTTTTTTTTATTTTCCAATGTGATTAAAAATGTTATATTAATGTTTAACGAACTAGTGCAATCTAAATACTTAGTCGAAATAAACTAATTCCTAACGAGGCCTTAGTCAAAAATACTCAAATCATACAAACACCATGCACATGCACACACACATACACACATGCAAAACCACATGAATGCATAAATACTTAGTCCTATATACACAAACACGAGCACACATATATACGTACACAAATTTACTTAGTCTTAATTATTAATCTATGGAAAAACAAAGTGATATTAATAATTAATCAACCGAATATACATACAATTAATATAGCTATGGCTACTCTTGAACTTCATTAATTGCACGTGCTAAGCATTAACTAGTGAATCAACAATAGTAAATTATGTAAATTAATTAAATAGTGCATGTATTTATATACCCTTTCTATTGACCTAGTCATGTTCCTTGCACGTGTAGAGTAAAGTTGGATTGGACATGACCGAGCATCATGCAAAAGAACATGGCTATGTCAAGAGGATGTGTTTATAAAATTACCTAAATAAATGGGCCATGCGTTTCATGCCATTTTTTACCCTACCACCTTTTAATGTCATGCATCGGAATCGCCAATTGGGTCCGCTCATATACACGCACAGATCTACCGAACGGACAAGACCTTCACTAACCGAACGAAGCGAAATAATACATTAGCCTGTACAATTATATATAATATAGATACATATAATATCAGAGTATAACGACTAATATGAAACATTCAACTTTAATCATTTGCTAAAGTGCACAGCTAATTGAAACATTAACAAAATTAAACTTTATTAAAGTTTCTATAATTTGATCTCAAATAGTACACCTATTTTGGACAGTTAAATTTACTATACATATATAGTATAGAACTGATCTGAACTTCGGATTGACCGCAAATGACTAAAAATGTTAACTTTATTCTCCCATCTTTGAAAATTTGATTGAGTCGTGAGAAATTATTGCCTATAACCAGTTGCTTTCATAAAATTAATCATGCATTAGTTCCATCTCAATCAGTTTTTGATGTATATCATTGGTTAAATACAAAAAACAAAAAAAATAGCTTTCACCAAATTATTTCCAAGTTGGGCTTCATTAGCATTTATGCACCAACTTGAGGGGAAGTGATGGAAATAAAAGTGATGGTAATAAGCTGCCAAATATGATTGATAAACACTTTCAATTTGGCACCATTCATTGATTTTTCCATTAGTATGAAGATTTATTGGGAGGTTTTCTTCCTTATATTTAGAATTATTTTTTTAGCTTTAGATTTTCATGATTTGTTTAAATAAAGAGAATTCATATACCATGAGTAGATTTTACTATTGTCAGAGTAAAGAGCTTCAAATTATAATAACTAGATACAATATATCCACTTTGGCAATATCAAAAATTATTTTGGATATATCAATTGCCTAGATAAAGGGTGAATTGCTATCTCTCAGTGGATGTAGGATATAAGCCGAACCATGTATATTTTTATCTATTTTCTTGTTGTATCATGCATTAATTCTCTTCATGGTATGAGAGCAGGAGATTCTGAGTTCGATTCTTACCATACTTCTAGCGATATTTAATTTTCTCCCATCCATTTAATTCTCTGTCTTGGCCTATCAAAACGTTTTGAGCCAAGACGTGAGGGTAGTGTTGAATATAAAAATATTAAAATATTATCTCAGACAGCTTAAATTATTGGAGAAAATTGGCATGTTTCATAAAATTTAACAATCATATTTTAAATTTTAAATTTTAGTTCTCAAATGTAAATGCTGCAATTCATGGGTTGGTTGATGGAACCTTCAAACAGTGAACAAATGTATCTCTATCGATCCAATATGGAGCTTATAATTTTAGTACTGTTACTCAAAGATGCTTGTCTGTTTATGTGATAAATAAAGTCAAGGTCAAAACGCACAGAACTTATCGAAACTATGGACCATTTTGAAACAGCTATTCAACCTTTTAAAATTTTAATTTTATTATCTAACTTTTCAATTTGTTTGATTTGAGCTCGTCAACGATATTTTGACTTCAAAATATAGACTAATTACTTATTTTAATAAATTTATAGTTTCGAATATTGCATGAAGTGTACTAATTAAATTTGAATAGATAAATAATGCGTTAAAATTTTAAAGTCAAACTATCGTTTATTGACTAAAATCAAACAAATTAAAATTTTGAATAGTAAAATTAAAATTTTGAAAAGAGTGGATAGCTGTTTTAAAATGGACCATAATTCAGATAAGTTCCGTATGTTTTTACCTGAAGGTAATATATTGTTACAAATATTTAACTTTCATAAGAAACTTGTAATATTACTGTCTCTAAATTACCTCTGCTGTTCAAGAA
Source organism: Puya raimondii (assembly GCA_016920855.1). Lineage (NCBI taxonomy): Eukaryota > Viridiplantae > Streptophyta > Magnoliopsida > Poales > Bromeliaceae > Puya > Puya raimondii. The sequence continues at coordinate 20,617,500 of JABWPP010000050.1, read as the reverse complement.
GGGTACAGGATCGGTTTCAATAGAAAAATTCTACTGTCGCCAATGCTGGGCAGGGGCCCTCCGATAGGATTTTGAGTCTTTCTATACTTTTCACGAGATTTTGTATGGAATCGAAATCCATTAATGATAAAGCCACTAAATCGTCTAGCAATGTTATTCGGACCTCTAGCAATCGCTATAATTTCTTCCAAGCAGTTGTTTTCAATTAGTTTCGGTACCTAAAAAGAATTAGATTAGACAACTTTTCTTGTTCAATACACATAAAAATCACAATACTCATAAACTTTTTATTTTGCAAATTATATTGTTACCTATCCTAGAAACCATTCAGGGAAATTTTCAACTAGCCACTTTTGTTCAATATTTTTGTTACCTCGACAACCTCGATTAGCTCTTCGTTGAGCCGCCAAAAAATCACCGCATTAAGTTGAGTTTGTTATTCATTTAGAAAAAATAAAGTTAATTAATGCAAATCAAATTATTTATAAAAAATCACATAATGATAATCACCTACGATAATATGTGACGTTGTCACAATGAAGAAGCACATATCTATGTGCTTGTGCTAATGAGATTTCGTCAAGTACTATACTTTCAACCTTTCCAATTATTCGTCCTCCAGACAAGAACTTATAAGATTCTACATTATCAACACTATCACAATTCCTCTGTAATCGGTTGAATGTCATCTCTACACCTTCTAAATATCTAGAACAGATTGTCAAACATTCTTCGGCAATATACTCCTCTGCAATTGATCCCTCAGGTTGTGCTCTATTACGGACATAAGATTTTAACCGCACCAAGTACCTAACATAGCAAAAGTTTAGCAAAAAAAAGGCCAATATAAGTTTGTTTACTTTGGTAATAAATTAATTTCAAAAATAAAAAACACGATAAACTATAATTTCTCACCTTTCTATAGGGTACATCCATCTATAGTGTATGGGACCACCTAGCTTTGCCTCCGAAACTAAGTGAATGAGAAGATGAACCATAATAGTGAAAAAACTAGGAGGGAAGATTTTTTCCATACGGCATAGAGTAAATGCAATAGTTGACTCCAATTGATCAAGCTTATTAGGGTCAAGAGTTTTAGAACATATAGCTTTCAAGAAGAATGATAGTTCAGAAACAACTACTACAAGTTGCCCTGACTTAGATGCTCGTAGAGCTATCGGGAGGATATCTTGCATCAAGATATGACCATCATGACTCTTAAGTGTTACGGATTTTGTATTGGCATATTTCGTGAGTTGTTGAGTCGGAGTCTTGAAGGTCGAGTGCTACTTGAACATGTTGAAGAATCCGAGACTTCAAGCATAGTGAACCATCGACTCACATGTTGAATCACGACGTGAAGATAAGTTTTATTGTTTATATGGTGATTCATAGTTAATTATGGTATTGGAATCATGTGTATGTTTAAAATCGGATTAAATGAGTTTTTAGGAACTTTAGATTCTTTGTTAAAACTCTTTTATTTGAATTCCGGAGTTTAAAGTTTTTCCGTTTTGAAAAAGTCAATTTTTACAAGTGTATTCCGGAATCCAATTTGAAGTTCCTCAAAACAGAATGTAAAAAACTGGTTTTTGAACTGTATACCGGTATGTGCATTTAGTACCGGTACTGATTCAAAGTATACCGGTACTGAAGTGATTAGTACCGGAATGCCTCTGCGTGAGTTTCTGATTCCGTCATGGCATTCCGGTATCTGCATACGTATACCGGTATACAGTGCCAGATTTGGTATGTTTCGTCTTAATCCGACTCTATTTGATTCCAACACCTATAAATAACCTATGGGGGTTCTCTTTGACATTGAACAACTCAGAATTCGTGAGAGAGAAACCCTAGAGGCTAGGATTTTCGTTCTAAACCTTTTTCCCACAAAATAGCCTCCGAGGTCAATTCGAGATAGTTTTAATTTCTATTTCATATGTCGAATTGATCTCCTTCTTGCTTAGAACTTTTTCTTCTGGTTCTTAATGAAATTCTAAGCAAGGAATCACCAGTATAAACCTGAGTTCCTGTTCCCATTGGCGTCGTGGATTCGACGTGTCAAAGACGGTTCGTGGATTCGGATCGTGAAGGCTTCGTGGATTCGAAGCGAGGCGTCTCGTGGATTCGAGGCGTGGCGTTCGTGGATTCGAACGTAAGGCGTGGGCAGCCGTTGGTGCGCGAGATCCGCTGAAGACGAAGGAGAGGTTAAGTCCGTGGAGTCGGTAATCACCTTGTAGTTCTTTAATCTTAGTGGATTGTTTTTCGCGTGTTGGTCCCGTGGGTTTTTCTCCAAAGTGGAGTTTTCCACGTAAATCTCGGTGTGCTGATTTTATTTTCCGCATTACTTTATCGCATTGAGATTTGTGATTTTTGTTTATACACCTATTCACCCCCCTCTAGGTGATTGATAGTATCTAGATAGATCCTAGGGCACCCCCTATATTACAATTGGTATCAGAGCGGGATCTAGGCCATATCTTTCATAATGGGTGAAGGAGGTAATATATTTAGGCCACCTTTATTTGATGGAACCAACTACGCCTTTTGGAAAGTCCGAATGAGAGCCTTCCTTATCGCAATTGATGAGCGAGTATGGCAAACCATTGAACTTGGATGGAAACATCCAACCGAAGTGGTTAATAACGCGACTGTACCTAAGCCACGGAATAAGTGGTCGAAGGATGAAATTGATTTATCCTCTTTTAATGGTAAGGGAATAAATGCTTTATTTAATGCCCTAACTCAAACTGAGTTTTCACGCGTCTCGGCGTGTGAAACGGCAAAAGAGATTTGGGATACCCTACAAGTTACACATGAGGGTACAAGTCTAGTAAAAGTTCAAAAGCTCCAGATGCTTACGAGTCAATTCGATTCTATTCGAATGGAGGAGCATGAATCTTTTACTGATTATTTTACTAGACTCCAAGATATTATTAATACATGTGCTAACTTGGGAGAGAAGATTCCCGAATCTAAAGTCGTTAGAAAAATCCTTCGAACACTTCCGGAGCGCTTTAGGGCGAAAGTCGCGGTTATTGAAACGATCAATCATCCGGATGATATGAAAGTTGATGAATTAGTAGGTGCTTTACAAACTTATGAAATGACTTTTCCTACTAATCAATCTTCTTCCAAGTCTTTCTCTAAAAGTACAGGTGTTGCACTTAATTCAACAAAGGAGGAAGACGAGGATACCGAATCTGACGATGAAGTCTCTCTTGAAAACTTTGAACGTCAACTGGCACTTCTTACTAAGAAGTTTCGTCGGAAGTTTAGGAAGAACCACAACATTCAAGCTTCATCCTCCAATCGAAAGCCTTCTTCTAACGGATCTTCACATTCCAAATCCTCTAAAGAGAAGAAGCTTGGAAAATCGTCTAAGGAAAATGATGAGTTTGAGGGAGAAATCCGGTGCTACAAATGCCGAGGCTATGGTCATATCGCCACGGATTGTCTCTCGAAGAAATCCTATGATAAGAAGGCCTTACAAGCTAAAACTTGGGATAATTCTACCTCAAATGACTCGAGTTCTAATGAAAAAGAAACCAATGATGCGATTGCATTTTCTTCACATGTTTATCATTCTCCCTCTACTTTTTGTTTATCATCTATTATTTCTAACCCCTTTAACTCTTCTTCTGTGCAAGATACATCGAGCGACAATGGCACAAGTGAGGGGGAGTCGGGTGATGAAAGTTTGGCCGAAGCCTATAATCAATTATTTGTGGAATCGAAAAAGATGGCTAAACTTAACAAGAAGCTAAGAAGACGTTTACTTGAGCTTGAAGGAGAAAATAATAAATTGAAAGAGTCATCTAAAGCTCTTGCGGAGGAAAGGGAACATATGTTGACTAACAATAAGATCCTCCAAGAGAAGCTAGACCAAGCGGAGGTATCGATCAAAACGAATCAAGAAAAGGTTGGGTTTCTCGAACTACAATACAAGAAAATTTTTGCTTCCAACCAAGTTTTGACCAAACAAGTCCATCAACTTAAATCCGATATTCAAAAATTCTCCTCCGGATCAAAGAAGCTTGATAACATGCTAGGACTTGGTCAAACGGACAAAATTGAAGTCGAATATGAAAGAACTCATGTTAAGAAGAGTGGAATTTCAGCATCTAAAACTCCATCCAAACTAAAGGAGAATGTATGCCATGAATGTGGGATTAAAGGACACATCAAAAGGTTTTGTCCTAGAAGTGGAAAGAAAATGGCATCATCAACAATCCGACAACTCCCGAAGAATCAAAAGCAAATTCAAACGTGTCAAAATGCGAAGATCAACCTAATGTCTAAACCACAACAAAAGGAAAATTCTATGTGCAGACCAAGGGTTGAACAAAAGCCGAAGAAAACGGAGCTCAATTCTAATAAACCAAGTCAACCGAGAATCCTACAAGTTTGGATTCGGAAAGGTGATATATTTCCTTGTCTTAAGCATTAATATGTTTGAAATATTGCATTGATCCATATTTATTGCATATCTTACTCGATCATTGCTTTTCGATATTTGCTTTCGTTATTTTAATGCTTTAAGATTGTGTCGACTTGCGTTTTCTTTCTACATTAATTAGTGCCATGAAGCTAATTGATTCACATTCATTCACTCTCTTTTAATCTCACGTTAATTATCGATTTTACTCCATCTTTATTATCTTTGGAAATACTACATTGTGAGATTTCATAATATTATATTCATCAAATTTGGGTAATCATGTATAATCTCTAGAAACTTAATCTATCTCGATTGTGTGTGTTGAATTTGATGGATAGTCATTCTCTTACAGACTCTAATTTGTCACATGTACTTTCAACTAAGAGATTGCTAATGTAAGGGGGAGTATTATAATATAAATATTGCTAATATGCTTGTAAGATGTGGAAAGAGTTACATCCTTTAAAGGAGTGTGAAAACTACCACCACATGGAGGAAAGAGCTACCACCCCGGTCGTCCGGTTAGTGTGTGCAGCTACCACATGAATTGAATTGCATATCCGAAAATATATATATATATATATATATATATATATATATATATATATATATATATATATATATATATATATATATATATATATATATATATATATATATATATATATATATATATATATATATATATATAATTGCAAAAGCTTGCAATGGAAACTTGTTTACATTTTTTTTTTTTTTTGAGCTATAAGGTGGTCCTCATACAAGTAAGATGCTCAAAGAGCCACCCCCTTGTGATTAAAGTTTATCTCAAAATTTGAACGTTTGTGCGACAAGCAATTGTCTCTTTGATGAATTTCTTAAGTCATTTTCATAAACCGGTTACATCTTGATAGATATTAAGTCTTTAGACTATTTGTGATGACTTAATTTTGTTCTATATATGATTAATGAAATTTTACACTATTGTATTTGCATCGTGATAATTTTGGGTTAAAATGTTTAATTTTCGTAAAATTATCAAGGGATGAATATTCTATATGTGAATTTTTCATGAAAAGGGCATAAACAGTGTTTTTCTCTCTGTATACCGGTACTGATAAGGAATACCGGTATACAATGGTTTTCTGTTTTTCCAACCCGAGAACTATTTTTTAAAAATTTTACATTGGATACCGGTATACGGTATCGCATACCGGTATGCGCCCTGCGGAATTGTTTTTATATTCCGGTATATTGTTTTGAAAACTCACCAAATCTTTTTCAAACTCTCTCTTTCTCTCTCTAAGAGCCTTTCAACCGTGATTCTCCTCCAGATCTGTGATTTTTCACCTTGGATTTGTAAGTTTATCATCTCATTCTCGAAACCCTAGTTTTTAAATATTTTTACATCGTTTTTTGTTGGGTTGAAGATTGATCTCTGTTTTTTACTATAATTTCTTGAGGGTTTATGCTTGAAATGAGTTTAGATACATGCAAGGTTTGTTTTAGTACACTTAGATCCGAGAATAACATGTTATTTATCTTAGATCTATGTTCTAAAGTATGTTTTTGGGATATTTTTAGGTTTTTTTTGCTAGATTATCTTTGTTGATGAAATAAACCTCATGAAACTCATGGATATGATGTTTTTGTTGCATGTCTTGATGATTAGTAGGCTCATTAGAAGTTAAATAATATTTTTATCTTGAGCATCATTTTTGTGTGCTTTGTTGCATAGGAAAAATGGCTTTTTCCATCGTTCTTGTTATCGTGATGCTAATGGCTGCCGGTGGAAGCCGTGGTCGTGGTCGTGGCAAGAAACGTGTCACCAAAAGGACACGTCTTGAGGAAGACACTTCAAGCACCGAATCGGAGGGTTCGGAATATGCTCCGGAAGAGCAAACTGATCGCGGCAAGGGAAAAGCTCCTGAGGGTTCCACTCGTAGGGGGAGAGCTCATTCTCCACCTCTTCGGAGCACCGGTGGTCTGGTTATACGCGAACCAAGTTCAGCGGAGCGTCGTACAAAACGAGCTGCAGAAGCTGAAGTTGTTTCCTCCAAACGACAAAAGGCTTATGCAGGCAAGGCATGTAACGCAGAGCGCCATGTGAATTTCAGTGAGTTGTCACGTGAAGTTCCAGACTTCGCTCGCCTACTTCTACGAGCTCCGATCGAACCTGTCGGTCGCATCCCTGCTCGTGCCCCTTTTTGCGTGGAATTGATTCGAGAATTTTATCTGCACGGGCACGTTACGCATGAAGACTCAGAGACAGGGAATTATCGTTTTGAGACTTTGGTCCGAGGCATTCGCGTGGTGGTCACTCCTCACACAGTTGGAGAGATTTTTGGTTTAAATGTGAGTACCACGGGTTTACCGTATACACAAGGGCATGTACAGCCGGCATCACATTGGGAAATCATGACAGATGCTCTTTGCAAACCGGGCACATATACAAACAGTTTGTTTGTGGAATCAAGGGAATTAAAGCCAGAGTATCACATTCTTTCTCTGATTGTCTGCTACAACATTGTGCCAACTGTTGGTACAAAACGCATCCGGTGCGATAGGTTGGTGCTGCTATATTTACTTGGTCATCCGAAGCAAGCATATGGCCTCAACATCAACATCCCGTTTCTGATGTGGCAGCGAATGGCGAATGTGATTCATGCTTCCGGACGTCGTGAGCTTCTTCCGTTTCCTATCTTGATCACACGTATTCTGGAAGCACATGGAGTAGATACGTCTTGCAACAAGTATGACTATGGCTTAGGACCTATTGATGGCGTTACCTTGGCTAAGTCCGTCAGTACTTTGAAGACGTTTCAACAAGTTAAAGGATATTCTACGACTACTCCAAGTACCGCGCCCCGTCCTGCTGAGCGTGGTGGGTCATCTAGTTCAGGGGGAGCAGCTCCCGAGGTATCTCTTCGTCATGAAGTACGGTCCTTCAAGAAGATGGTTGAGCGGGGCTTCCGGGCACTTGAAGACAGACTTAAGAATTTGGAGGACGGCGTGAAGAAAATTCTGGACATTCTTGGTTGTCGCCATGATGACATTGCCGGTGGTGCAGGACCAAGTACATCACATCCACCTGCTCCTTCCTCTTTTGAGCAACACCTCCCGGGCACTGAAGGTGAAGAAGACGACAATGGTGATGACGACAGTGACTACGGAGAGTGATGTTTTCTACTGCTTACCTTGTTTTCACTTTTCCGTGTCATTATTCTATGTTTGTCTTTGTTATCTGCTTGCTTTAGATATTTTCTCTCTATTTTGGACTTGTCACTATGGACTAACTCTACTTGCTTAGTTGTTTTCATTGTTATCTCTTTCTATTTTTTGATTGGCAATTTTTGACTAAAAGGGGGAGAGAATCATATTAAGGGGGAGAGAGATTTAACGTTTTACCATACTAAGGGGGAGAGAACCATATAGAGGGGGAGAGATGAAGATGAAAACAGTGTGTCATACAAAGGGGGAGAGTTTGCGTTTTTTAAATTTTTTACTAACTTAACTTGCTTGTTTCTACCTATGTGTGTCTGAAGTTGTTTTTGCAGGATTTCTTTTAAGACTTCAAGACTCCAAGTCCTAAGTCATAGAGTTTGTCTTAGGAGGTTGAACCATTTGTAATTTTTGGTTTTATGTCTTGGTTCATTGTTTTGGTGATGGCAATGAATTTCTTTTATTTTGGTTCGGGTAGATCTTGTATTTTAGGTTTTGTCACGAAATTGCCAAAGGGGGAGATTGTTACGGATTTTGTATTGGCATATTTCGTGAGTTGTTGAGTCGGAGTCTTGAAGGTCGAGTGCTACTTGAACATGTTGAAGAATCCGAGACTTCAAGCATAGTGAACCATCGACTCACATGTGGAATCACGACGTGAAGGTAAGTTTTATTGTTTATATGGTGATTCATAGTTAATTATGGTATTGGAATCATGTGTATGTTTAAAATCGGATTAAATGAGTTTTTAGGAACTTTAGATTCTTTGTTAAAACTCTTTTATTTGAATTCCGGAGTTTAAAGGTTTTCCGTTTTGAAAAAGTCAATTTTTACAAGTGTATTCCGGAATCCAATTTGAAGTTCCTCAAAACAGAATGTAAAAAACTGGTTTTTGAACTGTATACCGGTATGTGCATTTAGTACCGGTACTGATTCAAAGTATACCGGTACTGAAGTGATTAGTACCGGAATGCCTCTGCGTGAGTTTCTGATTCCGTCATGGCATTCCGGTATCTGCATACGTATACCGGTATACAGTGCCAGATTTGGTATGTTTCGTCTTAATCCGACTCTATTTGATTCCAATACCTATAAATAACCTATGGGGGTTCTCTTTGACATTGAACAACTCAGAATTCGTGAGAGAGAAACCCTAGAGGCTAGGATTTTCGTTCTAAACCTTTTTCCCACAAAATAGTCTCCGAGGTCAATTCGAGATAGTTTTAATTTCTATTTCATATGTCGAATTGATCTCCTTCTTGCTTAGAACTTTTTCTTCTGGTTCTTAATGAAATTCTAAGCAAGGAATCACCAGTATAAACCTGAGTTCCTGTTCCCATTGGCGTCGTGGATTCGACGTGTCAAAGACGGTTCGTGGATTCGGATCGTGAAGGCTTCGTGGATTCGAAGCGAGGCGTCTCGTGGATTCGAGGCGTGGCGTTCGTGGATTCGAACGTAAGGCGTGGGCAGCCGTTGGTGCGCGAGATCCGCTGAAGACGAAGGAGAGGTTAAGTCCGTGGAGTCGGTAATCACCTTGTAGTTCTTTAATCTTAGTGGATTGTTTTTCGCGTGTTGGTCCCGTGGGTTTTTCTCCAAAGTGGAGTTTTCCACGTAAATCTCGGTGTGCTGATTTTATTTTCCGCATTACTTTATCGCATTGAGATTTGTGATTTTTGTTTATACACCTATTCACCCCCCTCTAGGTGATTGATAGTATCTAGATAGATCCTAGGGCACCCCCTATTTTACAATTGGTATCAGAGCGGGATCTAGGCCATATCTTTCATAATGGGTTAAGGAGGTAATATATTTAGGCCACCTTTATTTGATGGAACCAACTACGCCTTTTGGAAAGTCCGAATGAGAGCCTTCCTGATCGCAATTGATGAGCGAGTATGGCAAACCATTGAACTTGGATGGAAACATCCAACCGAAGTGGTTAATAACGCGACTGTACCTAAGCCACGGAATAAGTGGTCGAAGGATGAAATTGATTTATCCTCTTTTAATGGTAAGGGAATAAATGCTTTATTTAATGCCCTAACTCAAACTGAGTTTTCACGCGTCTCGGCGTGTGAAACGGCAAAAGAGATTTGGGATACCCTACAAGTTACACATGAGGGTACAAGTCTAGTAAAAGTTCAAAAGCTCCAGATGCTTACGAGTCAATTCGATTCTATTCGAATGGAGGAGTATGAATCTTTTACTGATTATTTTACTAGACTCCAAGATATCATTAATACATGTGCTAACTTGGGAGAGAAGATTCCCGAATCTAAAGTCGTTAGAAAAATCCTTCGAACACTTCCGGAGCGCTTTAGGGCGAAAGTCGCGGCTATTGAAACGATCAATCATCCGGATGATACGAAAGTTGATGAATTAGTAGGTTCTTTACAAACTTATGAAATGACTTTTCCTACTAATCAATCTTCTTCCAAGTCTTTCTCTAAAAGTACAGGTGTTGCACTTAATTCAACAAAGGAGGAAGACGAGGATACCGAATCTGACGATGAAGTCTCTCTTGAAAACTTTGAACGTCAACTGGCACTTCTTACTAAGAAGTTTCGTCGGAAGTTTAGGAAGAACCACAACATTCAAGCTTCATCCTCCAATCGAAAGCCTTCTTCTAACGGATCTTCACATTCCAAATCCTCTAAAGAGAAGAAGCTTGGAAAATCGTCTAAGGAAAATGATGAGTTTGAGGGAGAAATCCGGTGCTACAAATGCCGAGGCTATGGTCATATCGCCACGGATTGTCCCTCGAAGAAATCCTATGATAATAAGGCCTTACAAGCTAAAACTTGGGATGATTCTACCTCAAATGACTCGAGTTCTAATGAAAAAGAAACCAATGATGCGATTAAATTTTCTTCACATGTTTCTCATTCTCCCTCTACTTTTTGTTTATCATCTATTATTTCTAACCCCTTTGACTCTTCTTCTGTGCAAGATACATCGAGCGACAATGGCACAAGTGAGGGGGAGTCGGGTGATGAAAGTTTGGCCGAAGCCTATAATCAATTATTTGTGGAATCGAAAAAGATGGCTAAACTTAACAAGAAGCTAAGAAGACGTTTACTTGAGCTTGAAGGAGAAAATAATAAATTGAAAGAGTCATCTAAAGCTCTTGCGGAGGAAAGGGAACATATGTTGACTAACAATAAGATCCTCCAAGAGAAGCTAGACCAAGCGGAGGTATCGATCAAAACGAATCAAGAAAAGGTTGGGTTTCTCGAACTACAATACAAGGAAATTTTTGCTTCCAACCAAGTTTTGACCAAACAAGTCCATCAACTTAAATCCGATATTCAAAAATTCTCCTCCGGATCAAAGAAGCTTGATAACATGCTAGGACTTGGTCAAACGGACAAAATTGAAGTCGAATATGAAAGAACTCATGTTAAGAAGAGTGGAATTTCAGCATCTAAAACTCCATCCAAACTAAAGGAGAATGTATGCCATGAATGTGGGATTAAAGGACACATCAAAAGGTTTTGTCCTAGAAGTGGAAAGAAAATGGCATCATCAACAATCCGACAACTCCCGAAGAATCAAAAGCAAATTCAAACGGGTCAAAATGCGAAGATCAACCTAATGTCTAAGCCACAACAAAAGAAAAATTCTATGTGCAGACTAAGGGTTGAACAAAAGCCGAAGAAAACGGAGCTCAATTCTAATAAACCAAGTCAACCGAGAATCCTACAAGTTTGGATTCGGAAAGGTGATATCTTTCCTTGTCTTAAGCATTAATATGTTTGAAATATTGCATTGATCCATATTTATTGCATATCTTACTCGATCATTGCTTTTCGATATTTGCTTTTGTTATTTTAATGCTTTAAGATTGTGTCGACTTGCGTTTTCTTTCTACATTAATTAGTGCCATGAAGCTAATTGATTCACATTCATTCACTCTCTTTTAATCTCACGTTAATTATCGATTTTACTCCATCTTTATTATCTTTGGAAATACTACATTGTGAGATTTCATAATATTATATTCATCAAATTTGGGTAATCATGTATAATCTCTAGAAACTTAATCTATCTCGATTGTGTGTGTTGAATTTGATGGATAGTCATTCTCTTACAGACTCTAATTTGTCACATGTACTTTCAACTAAGAGATTGCTAATGTAAGAGGGAGTATTATAATATAAATATTGCTAATATGCTTGTAAGATGTGGAAAGAGTTACATCCTTTAAAGGAGTGTGAAAACTACCACCACATGGAGGAAAGAGCTACCACCCCGGTCGTCCGGTTAGTGTGTGCAGCTACCACATGAATTGAATTGCATATCCGAATATATATATATATATATATATATATATATATATATATATATATATATATATATATATATATATATATATATATATATATATATATATATATATATAATTGCAAAAGCTTGCAATGGAAACTTGTTTACATTTTTTTTTTTTGAGCTATAAGGTGGTCCTCATACAAGTAAGATGCTCAAAGAGCCACCCCCTTGTGATTAAAGTTTATCTCAAAATTTGAACGTTTGTGCGACAAGCAATTGTCTCTTTGATGAATTTCTTAAGTCATTTTCATAAACCGGTTACATCTTGATAGATATTAAGTCTTTAGACTATTTGTGATGACTTAATTTTGTTCTATATATGATTAATGAAATTTTACACTATTGTATTTGCATCGTGATAATTTTGGGTTAAAATGTTTAATTTTCGTGAAATTATCAAGGGATGAATATTCTATATGTGAATTTTTCATGAAAAAGGGCATAAACAGTGTTTTTCTCTCTGTATACCGGTACTGATAAGGAATACCGGTATACAATGGTTTTCTGTTTTTCCAACCCGAGAACTATTTTTTAAAAATTTTACATTGGATACCGGTATACGGTATCGCATACCGGTATGCGCCCTGCGGAATTGTTTTTATATTCCGGTATATTGTTTTGAAAACTCACCAAATCTTTTTCAAACTCTCTCTTTCTCTCTCTAAGAGCCTTTCAACCGTGATTCTCCTCCAGATCTGTGATTTTTCACCTTGGATTTGTAAGTTTATCATCTCATTCTCGAAACCCTAGTTTTTAAATGTTTTTACATCGTTTTTTGTTGGGTTGAAGATTGATCTCTGTTTTTTACTAAAATTTCTTGAGGGTTTATGCTTGAAATGAGTTTAGATACATGCAAGGTTTGTTTTAGTACACTTAGATCCGAGAATAACATGTTATTTATCTTAGATCTATGTTCTAAAGTATGTTTTTGGGGTATTTTTAGGTTTTTTTTGCTAGATTATCTTTGTTGATGAAATAAACCTCATGAAACTCATGGATATGATGTTTTTGTTGCATGTCTTGATGATTAGTAAGCTCATTAGAAGTTAAATAATATTTTTATCTTGAGCTTCATTTTTGTGTGCTTTGTTGCATAGGAAAAATGGCTTTTTCCATCGTTCGTGTTATCGTGATGCTAATGGCTGCCGGTGGAAGCCGTGGTCGTGGTCGTGGCAAGAAACGTGTCACCAAAAGGACACGTCTTGAGGAAGACACTTCAAGCACCGAATCGGAGGGTTCGGAATATGCTCCGGAAGAGCAAACTGATCGCGGCAAGGGAAAAGCTCCTGAGGGTTCCACTCGTAGGGGGAGAGCTCATTCTCCACCTCTTCGGAGCACCGGTGGTCCGGTTATACGCGAACCAAGTTCAGCGGAGCGTCGTACAAAACGAGATGCAGAAGCTGAAGTTGTTTCCTCCAAACGACAAAAGGCTTATGCAGGCAAGGCATGTCACGCAGAGCGCCATGTGAATTTCAGTGAGTTGTCACGTGAAGTTCCAGACTTCGCTCGCCTACTTCTACGAGCTCCGATCGAACCTGTCGGTCGCATCCCTGCTCGTGCCCCTTTTTGCGTGGAATTGATTCGAGAATTTTATCTGCACGGGCACGTTACGCATGAAGACTCAGAGACAGGGAATTATCGTTTTGAGACTTTGGTCCGAGGCATTCGCGTGGTGGTCACTCCTCACACAGTTGGAGAGATTTTTGGTTTAAATGTGAGTACCACGGGTTTACCGTATACACAAGGGCATGTACAGCCGGCATCACATTGGGAAATCATGACAGATGCTCTTTGCAAACCGGGCACATATACAAACAGGTTGTTTGTGGAATCAAGGGAATTAAAGCCAGAGTATCACATTCTTTCTCTGATTGTCTGCTACAACATTGTGCCAACTGTTGGTACAAAACGCATCCGGTGCGATAGGTTGGTGCTGCTATATTTACTTGGTCATCCGGAGCAAGCATATGGCCTCAACATCAACATCCCGTTTCTGATGTGGCAGCGAATGGCGAATGTGATTCATGCTTCCGGACGTCGTGAGCTTTTTCCGTTTCCTATCTTGATCACACGTATTCTGGAAGCACATGGAGTAGATACGTCTTGCAACAAGTATGACTATGGCTTAGGACCTATTGATGGCGTTACCTTGGCTAAGTCTGTCAGTACTTTGAAGACGTTTCAACAAGTTAAAGGATATTCTACGACTACTCCAAGTACCGCGCCCCGTCCTGCTGAGCGTGGTGGGTCATCTAGTTCAGGGGGAGCAGCTCCCGAGGTATCTCTTCGTCATGAAGTACGGTCCTTCAAGAAGAGGGTTGAGCGGGGCTTCCGGGCACTTGAAGACAGACTTAAGAATTTGGAGGACGGCGTGAAGAAAATTCTGGACATTCTTGGTTGTCGCCATGATGACATTGCCGGTGGTGCAGGACCAAGTACATCACATCCACCTGCTCCTTCCTCTTTTGAGCAACACCTCCCGGGCACTGAAGGTGAAGAAGACGACAATGGTGATGACGACAGTGACTACGGAGAGTGATGTTTTCTACTGCTTACCTTGTTTTCACTTTTTCGTGTCATTATTCTATGTTTGTCTTTGTTATCTGCTTGCTTTAGATATTTTCTCTCTATTTTGGACTTGTCACTATGGACTAACTCTACTTGCTTAGTTGTTTTCATTGTTATCTCTTTCTATTTTTTGATTGGCAATTTTTGACAAAAAGGGGGAGAGAATCATATTAAGGGGGAGAGAGATTTAACGTTTTACCATACTAAGGGGGAGAGAACCATATAGAGGGGGAGAGATGAAGATGAAAACAGTGTGTCATACAAAGGGGGAGAGTTTGCGTTTTTTAAATTTTTTACTAACTTAACTTGCTTGTTTCTACCTATGTGTGTCTGAAGTTGTTTTTGCAGGATTTCTTTTAAGACTTCAAGACTCCAAGTCCTAAGTCATAGAGTTTGTCTTAGGAGGTTGAATCATTTGTAATTTTTGGTTTTATGTCTTGGATCATACACGCGTGAAGTTCATTGTTTTGGTGATGGCAATGAATTTCTTTTATTTTGGTTCGGGTAGATCTTGTATTTTAGGTTTTGTCACGAAATTACCAAAGGGGGAGATTGTTACGGATTTTGTATTGGCATATTTCGTGAGTTGTTGAGTCGGAGTCTTGAAGGTCGAGTGCTACTTGAACATGTTGAAGAATCCGAGACTTCAAGCATAGTGAACCATCGACTCACATGTTGAATCACGACGTGAAGGTAAGTTTTATTGTTTATATGGTGATTCATAGTTAATTATGGTATTGGAATCATGTGTATGTTTAAAATCGGATTAAATGAGTTTTTAGGAACTTTAGATTCTTTGTTAAAACTCTTTTATTTGAATTCCGGAGTTTAAAGTTTTTCCGTTTTGAAAAAGTCAATTTTTACAAGTGTATTCCGGAATCCAATTTGAAGTTCCTCAAAACAGAATGTAAAAAACTGGTTTTTGAACTGTATACCGGTATGTGCATTTAGTACCGGTACTGATTCAAAGTATACTGGTACTGAAGTGATTAGTACCGGAATGCCTCTGCGTGAGTTTCTGATTCCGTCATGGCATTCCGGTATCTGCATACGTATACCGGTATACAGTGCCAGATTTGGTATGTTTCGTCTTAATCCGACTCTATTTGATTCCAACACCTATAAATAACCTATGGGGGTTCTCTTTGACATTGAACAACTCAGAATTCGTGAGAGAGAAACCCTAGAGGCTAGGATTTTCGTTCTAAACCTTTTTCCCACAAAATAGCCTCCGATGTCAATTCGAGATAGTTTTAATTTCTATTTCATATGTCGAATTGATCTCCTTCTTGCTTAGAACTTTTTCTTCTGGTTCTTAATGAAATTCTAAGCAAGGAATCACCAGTATAAACCTGAGTTCCTGTTCCCATTGGCGTCGTGGATTCGACGTGTCAAAGACGGTTTGTGGATTCGGATCGTGAAGGCTTCGTGGATTCGAAGCGAGGCGTCTCGTGGATTCGAGGCGTGGCGTTCGTGGATTCGAACGTAAGGCGTGGGCAGCCGTTGGTGCGTGAGATCCGCTGGAGACGAAGGAGAGGTTAAGTCCGTGGAGTCAGTAATCACCTTGTAGTTCTTTAATCTTAGTGGATTGTTTTTCGCGTGTTGGTCCCGTGGGTTTTTCTCCAAAGTGGAGTTTCCCACGTAAATCTCGGTGTGCTGATTTTATTTTCCGCATTACTTTATCGCATTGAGATTTGTGATTTTTATTTATACACATATTGTGACGCCCCAACTTCCCGGGGGTCACCCATCCTAGGACTACTCCCGTCCTAGCACGCTTAACTCTCTCAACCTCTTCGGCCTAGCCACCGCCGAAAATGCTTAAGCCGGGTTTAGAGTTTAGCCCTATTATATCTCATATATAGGACTAATCTGGGGTCTCACAATCTCCCCCCCTTTAAGCCCTGACGTCCTCGTCAGGCTCAGACTCACAAGTACCAGGCGATGTGAGACGTCTCGCTAGCCTGTCATTCAGACCCGGCTCAGCCGAGACCCATCTCACATTTCCGGCTGGTAATTGGCTCTGATACCAACTGTGACGCCCCAACTTCCCAGGGGGTCACCCATCCTAGGACTACTCCCGTCCTAGCACGCTTAACTCTCTCAACCTCTTCGGCCTAGCCACCGCCGAAAATGCTTAAGCCGGGTTTAGAGTTTAGCCCTATTATATCTCATATATAGGACTAATCTGGGGTCTCACAACTTCATGAGGATATAACTTATGAGGAGTTTCCCTTGTGTATCATGGATCGCGAGGTGAAAAGTTTGAGGAACCGTGAAATTCCTTATGTAAAAGTACAATGGACAAATCACGGTGAGCGCGAGGCTACATGGGAATTGGAAAGCTCAATGAAAGAGCGGTTTCCTTACCTCTTCGCTGAGTCCAGCTGAGGTATGATTTTAGTTTCGCGGCCGAAACTCTCTTTAAGGGGGGTGGAATGTAGTACACTGAATTTCAATGCATCGTACTGAACTTCTACAAATTGTAGAGTTCTAGTGAGAAAATGGCATAAGAGGCTATATGTGAGGCTTTGGCCAAGTTCGGGACTTGTGCGAAGTGTTTTCGGCGCAAAAGAGGCGTGAAAACGGACTTCGATAAGTTAAGACTGCAGAATTGGTGAAGTCGGCACTGGATTCCGGTATGTGAATTTTAATACCGGAATTGGAGCTTGGTATACCGGTATGTGAGACAGTATACCGGAATGCTGTGTTAAACCGAGAAACCCAGCTCTCGGGTTTGCGGGATTTCTCGAGGTATACCGGTATGTGAAATGGTATACCGGTATGTGATGGTCGAAATAGTGAGCTCTGCCCTCGGGTTCTGCGGAATCCCTGAGGGTATACCGGAATGAACCCCCGTATACCGGCATGCAAATGGGCATACCGGTATACAATGCCCAGAGTGGGCTGAGTGTTGTGTTGTGTGTGGAGAGGGGCATTTTGGTCTTTTCACATACGTGGGGGTATTTGAAAGGCTGGGAACACTCCCCTTTCACAGAGTTCTTCTTCCCCACTACTCCTCTCCCTCTCCTCTCACTTTCTCTCTCTAGAGATCTCTCCAAAAGCTTGGAGAAGCGGTGGATTAATCTTGGAAAAGACTTCCAAAGGAGAAAAGAAGCTTCTTGGTGCAAGAAGAAGCTTGGAGATTTCGTGATTAAGGTTAGTACCTCACGTTTTGGGTTCAAACCTTGGATTTAATCATTTGAAATGAGGTTTTTGGGAACCCTTGGCAATCTAAATCACAAATGGTGGAAGATTGGCCACGAAATCTAGGGTTTGGCTTGCATGCATGCAAACCCTAGGTAGAATGAGGGCTTTTGCAATGAAGGGTTCTAAAAATATTTGGACCTTCGATAATTGCAATTGAGGCATAGGAAATCATGTTAGAACACTTGATTTCGCATGTTGAGACGGATTTAGGGTTCGTAATGAGTAACGAACCTTTTTCTTGTAGAAGCTTGGGTTGAAGCAAGAACTCCAAGCTTGGACACTTAGGAGCTTGAAGAACACAAGGATTTGGAAGCTCTTGAGGTGGGTTTGTGTTTACCGAAGTGATTAGGTCACTTCCATGTCTAGGGTAATTATCCATTAAGAACAAAATGGTATATGTATGTGAACCCTAGAACTTGCATGTTGGCAATGGTAGAAATCATGATAGGTAGAACAATGAACTCCTATTGCATGATATGGACATCCAAGTATAATTCAATTATCTATACTTGTTGTATGGTTGCATGTGAGAATTTAACCTAGTGTTGTTGAACATAGGTTGGAACATATATGATTAAACCTAGTGTTATTTAACATAGGTTGAAACAAGTGATATTTAACCTAGTGCCATTGAACATAGGTTGGAATATGTGAGAACTTAACCTAGTGTTATTGAACATAGGTTGGACATGGAATTGGAACCTAGAGTCATGGAACCTAGGTTGAGAACGGGAAAGTAAACCTAGTGTTATCAAACATAGGTGAGACTTATTGACTTGAACTAAGATCAAGAGACTTAGGTTGGCAAGTAAGTAATGTGAATATCGGGATGTGCGACGATTTTGCTATCCCGGGTAGGCGACGATTTCGCTACCATGCCACGAGTTGGCGGTGACGACACGGGATGTGCGACGTTTTTGCCATCCCGGGTAGGCGACGATTTCGCTACCTCGCCATGAGTGGGCGGTGTCGAGTTGGGATGTGCAACAAGGTTGCTATCCCGGATATGCGACGATTTCGCTATCTATGCCATGTATTGGCGGTATTGTGACGGGGTAGGCGACGATTTCGCTATCCTGAGTAGGCGACGAGTTCGCGACTCGAATTGGAGGTGACGAGTTCCCTCCTCGAATGTTGAGACAATTATGGTGAGACGGCGATTCCGAAACCATAAGTAAATGACAAGTAAAAGAACTTAGTCAATGCGGAATATAGGATGAACCTAGGAGAGAATGATAAATTATATTTCATTTGGTTGCATCCTTTATGTTTATTTACTAAGCATGTAAATATTGTTGCATAGTTATATATGATCTAACTTATGCAAATGTGGTGTTTCTTTGGACCTGGTGGGTCGAGCTTCTCTCTTGGGTGGCCTTACCCACTGGGAACTATGTTTATAGTTCTCACCCCACATTTTCCAGGTCCTTCCGCGAGTGAGGCGGCGGAGCGAGGCAAGGGTTTGGCTCTTTAGATAGCGGCCCTTCCATTTTGGTGATGCATAGAGTTGTACCCCTATTTTGGACTATGATAGCATAGGGGATTTTCATTCTTGTATGAATGTTGTATATTCCATAGTTTTGGAACATGATGTATGGAATGAAAGTGAAAGAAAAGAAAAATTTGGACATGTATATTGTGCCTTGTGATGTAATAGAAGTAGAACTTCTTTATGTTGATGCTTTCCTTGTGCAACTCTTGTACTCCGTTCCTAGTTGGAACATTGTGGATAAGCTTGTGTTGTGACGCCTTGGGCGGGTAGAAAGGACTCTATCCGTTCGGCGGGTCTGGGGCATGTGCCCGCACGGTTATCCTTTCCACCTAGTTGGTGTTAAAGGGCCGGCGGGGCGTGACAGATTGAGGTGGTATCAGAGCCAATTACCAGCCGGAAGTGTGAGATGGGTCTCGGCTGAGCCGGGTCTGAATGACAGGCTAGCGAGACGTCTCACATCGCCTGGTACTTGTGAGTCTGAGCCTGACGAGGACGTCAGGGCTTAAAGGGGGGGAGATTGTGAGACCCCAGATTAGTCCTATATATGAGATATAATAGGGCTAAACTCTCAACCCGGCTTAAGCATTTTCGGCGGTGGCAAGGCCGAAGAGGTTGAGAGAGTTAAGCGTGCTAGGACGGGAGTAGTCCTAGGATGGGTGACCCCCTGGGAAGTTGGGGCGTCACACATATTCACCCCCCTCTAGGTGATTGATAGTATCTAGATAGATCCTAGGGTACCCCCTATTTTACATTAAGGTTTGAAAGTGTCCGCTCTCTTAGGTTCACACATCTTGATATGTTTGATGCATAACCATCGGGAACTTTAATATTTCGTAAGATTGTTAGAAAATCTAATTTTTCTTGCGTAGTCATCGTGTAAATTGCTGGAGGTAAATGAGTCCTCTTGTTAGGATGCACTTTAGGATGAAGATCATGCCTTATACCCATTTCCTTTAGGTCCAAACGTGATTTCAAGTTGTCCTTTGTCCTCCCATTTATGTTCAACAAGGTTCCAATAAAATTATCACAAATATTTTTTTCTATATGCATTCCATCTAGATTGTGCCGAAGAAGATTGTGCTCCCAATAAGGTAGCTGAAAAAAGATACTTCTTTTCTTCCATAAATGTTTTGGTACACATTGCGTTGATGCATTTGATGTGCCATTATCTTTCCCAACATCATTATCATCATCTCTAATGAAGTCATCTGCATCCTCAAACACTCTCATTTGATTTGCAGCTTCTACTTGTACTTGTTCTGCCAAATTGCCAGCTTCTTCTCTCGTCCTTTTCTTAGAAGAATTTAAACCTTTGCCATATCTATGACATATACCTTCTAATTGCTTTAGAATTTTAGTTCCTGAAGGTGAAATTGGAGCAGATCGCAACTCAATAGTGTTATCGAATTGGTCTTTTTGAAAACGAAAAGGATGGTTTGGTTCCAACCATCGTCGATGGCCCATATAACAAAAGTTACCCCCGTATTTCAGCCAACATGAATTGGTTGAAGTCCTGCAGCACGGGCATGCAACACGTCCCTTAGTGCTCCAACCAGATAAGTTTGCATAAGCCGGAAAATCATTAATGGTCCACATAAGAGCTGCCTTCATTTTAAAATTTTCATTTGTGTAAGCATCAAATGCATCGACGCCATCCCACAGTTGTTTTAACTCCTCTATGAGAGGTTGTAAATAAATATCAATGTCGTTGCCAGGACCTTTTTCTCCAGGAATAACCATTGAAAGGATGAATGATGATTGTTTCATACATAACCATGGAGGTAAGTTATAAGGAATTAACACAACCGGCCAAGTGCTGTAGGTGGAACTCATTGTTCGAAATGGATTGAATCCATCACTAGCAAGGCCAAGTCTAACACTACGGGGATCGGATGCAAAATCTGGATAATGTGCATCAAAAGATTTCCATGCTATACCATCTGCCGGGTGCCTCAAAATTCCATCTTTTGGACGACTTTCATCATGCCATCTCATGTTAGAAGCTATTTTTGAAGACATGTAAATCCTTTTCAATCTTGGTATTAAAGGAAAATAACGTAATACTTTGGCCGGATTTTTTTTTCTTTGAAACTCGTCATCTTCATTAATTAAATCAGCCTCAGCATCCTTATTTGTTACCCATCTTGATAATCCACACACCTCACAACTTTCTTGATTTAATCTTTCACCCGAATATAATATGCAATCATTTGGACAAAAATGAATCTTTTCATATCCAAGACCCAATTCCTTTATCAACTTTTTAGCCTCATAAGAAGATATTGGTAATGAGTTGCCTTTGGGAAATGCATCTTTCAATAGTTGGAGCAACATAGTAAAAGATTTGCCCGACCATCCATTTAAAGATTTTAGATGGAATAGGCGGAGAATGAATGATATTTTTGAATAATTTTTGCAACCTGGATATAACTCTTGATCACATTCAAGCACTAACTTTTCATATTGATTTGTGTCATTAGTCGAAGCATTTGTTGGGCACTCCGAAAAATGTTGCCCATCAAACTCCCTAGAGGTGTGTGTTTCATCATTAGGTTCATCCAAATTCTCAATTATAGTCTCGTTTTCTGTTACTGTAGTATTCATATTACCATTTGTAATTCCAAATGCATCTCGTAGCAATCCTCCAATATCATCTTGACCTAACTTTCCTCCTTCCATATTACTGGTTCTTTGGTTTGTTAGAGTTTCTTCTATAGAAGAATCTTCAAAACGAGACATCAAAAATGACTCACCATGAAGTACCCAATCAGTATAACCTAGTAAAAAACCATTCCATATCAAATGTTCTTCAACAACTTTTGGGCTAAATGAAAATCTATTATAGCACTTTCTACACGGGCATAGAATTTTTCCATTAATAATTGCTTTCCACAGCAAATTTAATGAAATTACTAACACCATCCATATATGCTTTATCATTTCTTGGCTTGCTTATCCAACTTTTGTCCATTATATTTCAAATTTTATGACTAAAACCTACAAAAAAAAAGCAAGAGAGGGAATTGAACATAAGTTAATTTCGAAGTTTGAAGACCTATTCTCAAATCAACAATCACTAAAATAAATAAAATGAAAAATAATTAGAATTTACAAACTAACCGTAAAATTGACTAAAAGATTAAAACACACAATGCATTACACAGTTAAGTGCAAATTTACTATTTGGAAGCTTAAAAAGGAATTAATAACACATTGGAACAAGACTAAATACTAAAGTAATGTATTAAAAGAAAAACAAAATTTTATTAATTATCTTATATCTTTTAGTCATCAAAATATAATCTTAAACTCTTTAAAAGAGAATAGTTCTATAAAGGAAGTAAATTTTCATGTTGTTCTTCAAGTATCTAGAATTAATCATGATAGAAAATATGCAAATGTACTAAACTCAAATCAATTATAAATTAACTATATGGGCTTTACCCGCTTCATTATATAAGACCAAGAAAATTCTATACTCTTTAAGTTAGGCAAATCTAAAACTAGTAAACTCTAGAGTTTCTACATAACATAATCGGGTACATAGATATAAGATCAGGAATTTACATAAGATCTTATTATCTTAAATTCACAACTAATATATATCTAAATGCAAAATGATACTTCATAGAGTTTATATGTTATACATAATAGCTATGCACTACAACGAATACTTAAAATAAATAGTTAACTGTCAACGAAAAAAGTAAACAAAGAGACAACTCTGTAAAAACATGAAAATAACTCTACATATGCGATGAAAGAAAAGAACATATCCTTATACTGCTTAAAAGAGATCAAGCAATTAAGAGTTTCAAACTACTATTCTCTAGATAAATTGAACCATTATCATATCAAACTAAGTATAAGGTCAATAAAATATCTCTTGATAGTTAGATCTCAACAGGGCAAATTGCATCATTATTCGTTAGTGTTAGGATTGTAACCCTTCCTCATCCAACCCCTATATTTTTTCTACTTGCCTTGCCTTTTGAAAAACAAACTAAAAAGAAAAAAACAAACTAAAATAAAAAAGGTTGACAAACCCTACAATCCTTATATGAAGGGCGTAAGGATTACAACCATTTTGGGTTGTAGAGTTAGCACTTTTCTACACATTCAACTTAAATTGAAGTTTCATTTACGACATTGTACTTTTATTTCTTTCAATCAAATTATTAAACTTTAATTTTTGTCTCATAACACAGTTAGTTTAGTTAAAATTTTCCACAGTTATGAAAATACCTAACAGTATTTTTAATTTCTTTTACCAAATGCATAAAGTTTAAAGAACAAAGCCTTATTTTCTAAATATTGCATAATATAAAAAAAAATCTCACATAACTCTGTTTCTCTCAATAGCCTAAATAGAAAAACCCCAAATCCCCACTTTCTCAAGAGCCCAAACAAAAACCCCAAAATCCATTTATTTCTCAAAAATTCCAACAATTGAAAAAAACAAAGAAACTTAAAATTATTGAAAATCAACTAACAAAATTTGACCTAATTAGTAGAACAAATTAGCTAAAACTGAAACACTGAGAAGCCAGCCCATGCTTACTTGGGTGATATATAGCTTTCGTTCTCTTCAGCTCGTGCTCTCGCTCTTAATAGTGCGCCGAGGTCCCCGCACACAATAAAGTCGGTGCGGCCGAAGAATAGTTTAGCAGCAGCTCTGGGCCCAGGGAAGAGGAGGAGGGTGGGATAGAGAAAAAGCCATGGGTGGGGTAGATGTAAGGTCACTGTGGGGTGGTAGTGGGAGATGTGGCTGTGGTAAATCCTGAGGGTTGTTGGGATAAAATAAAAATTAATTAATTAGTTGGATTTGGGCTTTGTGTTTTGACGCCCATTTTTGGGTTCCCGCGTCTATTGAGCCGTTCCCGCCTTAATTAAGCCGACGCTTGAGGGTTGCATCGCTATTTTTGGACGGATGACTCAAGATGCTGACGCTTCGTTGAAGCATCACTTTAAAGGCGTCTTTGGAACCCTGTTTTTTTGTAGTGCCTCATCGCTGTCCCGAAGTTTCGAGGACAGCGGATGAGTAACAAAGGGTTCCGGTACCAAATCGGCATTTTTCGGGAACCCGGAAAGCCGTTTCGGGTGCGTTTGTGTTCGTGGCACCCCGAGCTTGTGCTCGCTGTCCTGTCACCTTGTTTAGTGTGCTTGGGGACAGCGGAGGACTTGGTTTGGTTGTTGGTACCCCTCTGGGGCTTAGTGTGGTTTGGGGATCGTCCCGGCGGGTTTTTCGGACGATCCGTTAGTTTCGGGTTGTGAGCGTTTTGTGTTTAATATCGACTTGGTGGACCTTGACCCTGTGAGTCTTTCGTAGGTCCTGTCGTGGTTCCCGAGAGCTGTCGATGTTAGGCTCTATCTTTTCTACAAGTGGGTACTTCGATCCGGAGTCGGTTCAGTGGACTACGGTGATACCTTTCTATCCCTTCTCTTGCATTTCGTTATTAGTTCACTTGACTCCTGTTGACTCTACTTATGTGTGCTTGCCTTAGTAGAGTAGTTGTGGTTTGCATGATTATTGAGACGACCTCGTTGGTCGGTGGTGATCGCCTGTTGTTCCGAGCGATCCTCGTACTTTGGTTTATCAGTTGCTTCACGGCTCGTTGCCGTTCTGTGGATTGAGCATTCGCATCGATCGTCACAGCTCTTCTAGCACCTCACGTATGCCAGCGGTCTGATCCACCGTTTGGGTCGTCTTTTCCGAAAAAGGGTCATGTGTATCCGATCCGTGAGCCTCGACGCTGTGCGTTTTGGAGGTTTTGTGCCGATGGTTGAGCAGGTAGTGACAGTGCCAGGGATCCGTCCCGGTGGCCTATGGATTGGGTATACATTTGTGGTTATCACTGTTGATGCATATGTTATCTTACTTGCAGTAGCATAGTTGTTCAGTTGTATATCAGCCTCATACTTATTTGTGCTACTGTTTACCTTATCCATCTATTTGTTGACCCTCATGCCGGTGTGTACACCTCGCCTTCGTCGGCTTACGGTACCCACTGGGAGGGGAGACATGTTTACATGTTCTCACCCCCCGCCATCGTTGTTGTTTTCAGGTGAGCAGGGTGGTGGGAGTCGGGACGCAGCGAGGCACGCTTAGTTAGTGGTATTAGAGGTCCCGACTTGTGAGGTTCCTCCCTTCAGATTGGTTATCGCCTTTATCTCTTTATCAGTTAGTTGTGGATGTGGTTCAGTTACACTTTGGTTGATTGTCTTGCATGTTTGGATATGGTTCAGTTTTTATGTGTTGATTGCATGCTTAGACTTTGTGGATGACTTTGCTTACTAGATCTCTATTCTGGTTTAATTATGGCTTAATATTGTGTATCTTGGATTTCTACCCCTCGTGGTAGCGATTTTCAAATAAAGGTTTCCGTGTGGGAAACAGTTTTCAAACCGTTTTCGATTGATCAGCATTTGGGATTTCAAAAGAGAGTTCTCGTGTGGAGAACGGTTTTCAAATGATCCTTGAGTGATTGAGATTAGGGTTTCAGATAAAACTTCTGGGTAAGGAGCAGTTTTATAGAATGATCTTGTCACGCCCCGGGGTCCCTTTCTATAAGCCAAAATCATCGGGCTGTTTTGAAAATTCAGAGTTCAGCGAAAAGTGCCCATTTTTTTTTTAATTATAAATCTTGACCCAAGGACGTGCAACAGACCCGCCACAAATACAGAGATTCTCCGTGACAAACGGACAGAATCTCCCCTGTAGTTGCACGGCGTCGCACAATATACAATATACAAACATTTCCATCCACTCACAACCATTCATAATTACGATACATAAACAATTACATCTATCAGTTGAAACGTTCCCCACACAGGAACCTCAGATTTGAAACACTAAGAATCTTAATGCGTGAAAACCTTTTCTTTTTGAAAAACAGCTACCTCGATGGGTAGGAGACATCATTTTTCCAAAAATCTACATAAAACCATGTCAAGTTACTTATTACAGTAATCATACGAAATCAAGTTCCAAAAATCCAACTCCACTAAACCACAAAGTCTAATGCAAGTAATAGGAGGGTAGGAAAGCTAGACCGCTAGCTAGTCGGGCTCCAAGAGTCACTCGCCCGTCGTGCCTCGCGCACCGTCCCAACCCTCTCCTCCCAAGTCACCTGTAAATGATAGTGGGGGGTGAGAACATGTACACATGTCTCCCCCTCCCAGTGGGTACTGCACTGGCAGACAAGAAACTGAAAGGAGTAGAGTAATACAGTAGCTATGCAAGTAAGTGGAGAAGCAGGTAAATAAACTACAGCTACTGTATGAATAATGCATCAATGGAAGAATAGTTCAAATATACCCAATCCAACCGCCGTGTCAGTCTAAAGACCTCAGGCAATGCCACATAAGGCTCTCCCTGGCATACGTCCCTGGCGAAAACCACCACCGGGTCCACGGGTCGACGACCGACCACTTTTTCGGAAAAGTACACCCTCTTGCGGTGGCCAAACCGCTGGTGTACGTGAAGATGCGCATAAGCCGTGGCGATCAATGCGAATATGATCAATAACCATCTGTCGTCAACAAACCAACAATCCTACCCCGCAGGGCAACCCGACCACATGGGTCATCCAGTCATAAGGAACACAGAACCGACCGAATAGGTCACAATAATCAAACCGCTCTACTTCTAGATCATGATAATAAATACTGGAATATAATCAAGTAGAGCAATAATCATAAAGGTCAATGGGTGCTAAGCTCACAAGTAGAATATGCAAGGAATATAAAAGAGAGTGGAGAGGACGTCACCGAGCATACACCACAAGGTCAACCTCGAATCAAAGTACCCACCTCTAAACAACCGCGTCGGAATCCGGGACGCTCCGCAAATCGACCGGACCTACAATAGGCCCACCGAGTCAAGGACAAATCTCACCTGACTCAATACATGACCCATGCACACATCCCACAATCCCGAGACTCGGTTTCCCAAACCGATCTCCGTAAATCGCCGAAAATCCCGAAACGGTATCGGGATGTCCTCGGGACCCACGAGAAGTCCCGAAAGGCACCAACTCGCTCTACGAGTCAACCGCTGCTCCGAAACACATCCGTTTGGGTGTGTTGGCAGCAAGCACAAGATCAAACAACGAAACGATCATCGTCGGACAATCGTTCCGATCCGGATTCCCGAAAGTGTCGATTTCGACACCGGAACCCACTACCGCTCACCGGACGTCTCCGAACACTCGAGACGGTCCCCAAGACCAGCCAACAAGGCTCAGCAGTAGTCCAAAAGTCACGCAAGTCGTGACAATCTATCCCACACCGAAATCTGCGTTTCGCTGATGAATTTCATCGGAAAACGCACTAGAAATCGATCTTTGATTTCCGTGAAAGACGTCGGACCTTGGACAATCAGTCCAGAGGTCACACACAGTCTATACTTACTGCCCACAGGACCCACGCGGTGTACAATTGCATAAAAGCCCTCAACCTTCCATAAAATCACATTATTTTATGTGATTTATCGGACACTATGGGTCGTTACGACAAACTGAGGGTCTTCGGGGTCAGCTGAGACACGCACCGATAGGTCTTGACGTGCCGGAGGCCGTGCTCATGATTCGGAGCACATTCGGGCACTGTGGAGCGCGCGGGTGCGACGCGAACTTCAGCGAACTATGCGCACTGTACGATGATCGCGCTAATTTCGCAGATCCGGGGGGCGCTGACCACAATGGAGGTGAGCATCGCGTTCGGTACTGATCGACGGTCGCCGTGCTCACCTCCGGAGGCATCGAAACAGCCTCCGGATCATGAAAATAATGACCCGAACTCAGATCCATGCACAGACTGCAGTAAATAGGGCTTACCGGGCAGAGGGAGCTAGGGCACGGCCGGCGGCGGTTCTCCGGCGGGATCACCGGCGGCAGGAGGTTGCTGCCGGTCAGGGAAGGTCGGCGCGTGCGGTGGCCGACGGCGGGAGGCGGCCAGAGGCGGCGGCGGTGATGCCCTAGCTCGGTGATTCTCTAGGCCGAGCCTTCGTCTCCCGGCGATCGGCGGCTCCGGCAGCGGTCCCGTCGGCAGAAGATGTATGCGGGAGGGCAAGGGAGGCCGGCGCTCCGGTTGGTCGACGGCGGAGGGCGGCGGTGGCGGCGCTGGCACAAACCGAGCCCGCACGGGTTAGGGCTCGGGTTCCAGGGGTCCAGCGGCCACGGCGGCGGCCGGGGCACTCCGAGGCGGCGGCGGCGGGTTGCCTGAGGCCGGAGGAGAGCGGCCCGACGGATCTTGGACGGCGGCGACGCGGGGAGAGGAAACCCACGCGGGTCCGGCCAGATCTGCACAAGACTTGGTGCAGTCTGCTCACAGCGGCCGCGGCGGCGCGCAGGGACGGCGGCGGCGGCCAGGGAAGATCGCCGGAGGGTTGGAGGCGCCGGAGAGAGAGAACCCTCGGGTTAGGGTTACTCAGGTTGGTCCCCACAGAGGGAAAAAGAGAGATGGAGGGTGGTGTGATGTAAGGAAGGATGGTGATGCCGGGGTTGCACCCTCTGCCGGCCGGGGGCAAGGTCGCCGGCGGCGGCAGCCGCGCGCAGAGGGAGGAGCAGGAGGCGGGGGTGTCGGCTTGGTCGCTGTGGAGGTGAATGGAGGCTAGGGTTAGGGAAACCCTATGTGGCCTTTTTATGCATTGGCTCCACTTCGCACGAAAGTCCTCCGAAGCTCCAAATTTCGTACTTAGTCCCTCACAGCGCGTGTAGAATGCGCGTAAGTACCTCCCTGCAGAGTTTCATGCAATTTGGTATATAAATATTGGCACTTTTCTCGAAATACGAAAAATAACATTTGACCCTTCCTCGGGAAACACGTTATATCCTGCGATCCGTCCGTCGGATTTCTGAACGGATTGTGCCAGCACGATCAGTACTGCCGAGACATCAAACTCAAGATTTTGTTTCGTTCGATTTGATTGCCGATTCGCAGATCAATAACCCTCTTTACGGCTCAACATACTTTTACAATTTAGTCCCCCAAAACTAAATGGGCTTTTCTCCGAAACCGTTTGTCAAATCTGAAATCCGTCAGTACCATCGAGTCCAGAATAATCAGACGGTTGAAAACGAGCTATTGGATCACTATGAACGGAGTTCGACACACTCCAGAAGCCATCTCTAATCATCGGCCTCTTCGGAAAACCGGAGTTACTATTCACTTAAGTGAATATTAAAAATCGCGTAACTCTTTCATTTCAACTCGTTTCCACCCGAAACTTGACGAGTGATTATGTAATTAAAATACACATAAAAACATCGTCAACGGAGAGTTAAATTGCATAGTAAAATTCTCGGTCTTTACAGATCTGTTGTTTGTGCATCGCATCATCCTTCGCCTAAGGACTTGTTTAGATACATGCAACTGCTAAGGACAGTTAGCTGTATGTATTGTTGGTGTTATTGGTTTGTGTGATGAATGAATGTTGGTTGTGATCCTGTTGTAAATTGTGTACGCCGTGCAAATACAGGGAAGGCTCTGTCCGTGTGGACAGTGGGTCCTGTATTTGTGGCGGGTCTGTACGTGGCGCGGGCTAGGCTTTCAAAAAAAAATGACACGTATTTCCGCTTATAAAACTGGCCCAGGGCGTGACAATCACACAACAGGCGAGGGCAATGCAACACTATACTTTGTAAGGAAAGGGTGTCGCTTGTCGCAGCACCTTGAACCGTCTCTTCAGGATCCCAAAGGCTTTCTCAACTATATTTCTCAATTGAGCATGACGATGATTATATAAATCTCGAGGTCCCCGATGCCTTCGTGCCTATGCGTTTACATCGAATTGGCTCAAGTGGTATCGCTCCCTCGATAGGGAGCGAGGAAGCGGTCAGTGTTCGCATAGCCTGAATCGACTAAATAAAATTTTCCTAAACGAATATAAAGCTTTATTAGAATTACAACAATGAAACTTATATCACACATTAAAAAAGCAAAACTTTAGTTACCTTCCGGTACCGTGAAACCGCCGCTCTCGTAACACCATCGCAACACCCTCATATCAGCTGCAGAACCCTCCCACCTGATGCATACAAATAAAAATTGATAGTCGAAAGAACATGCTGCCATCATGTTATGAGATGTAAAACCTTTTCGGCAACGATATCTTGGTTGCTTAGTCTTTCGTACAACCACCGAAATGTGTGTCCTATCTACTGCACCAACTGCATTCTGAAATAAATATTTACATAAATACAATAGTTAGCATCAAATATCTCATAACCAATAAACACAACTTTATTATTTTAATTAAAGTACTCAAATTACGAATATAGTCACCTTGAATGGATGAAAAATAGGATTATCTTTTATTCTTGGGTGTACACCCACATTAGATGGCGGTGGTTGGATGTACTCATGTCTAAGTTCCACCACACCTCGCAGTACATTATTAAAATACCTACTAATCGTTTCCCTGAATGTTGAAATATTTCAGCTAAAACTCTGTTGGCTACGCCATGACCTATACCAAATAAAAATATAC
This sequence comes from Puya raimondii, assembly GCA_016920855.1. Lineage (NCBI taxonomy): Eukaryota > Viridiplantae > Streptophyta > Magnoliopsida > Poales > Bromeliaceae > Puya > Puya raimondii. The sequence goes on along the minus strand of JABWPP010000050.1, from coordinate 20,586,768 downwards.
CAAGTTGCTCATCAGCAATTAAATGCCTAGTGCCTTGTATACAACCTCTCTCAACTAATTCATCTCGAAGCCTTATAAACATAGTGGTAGTCATCCTAAAATGTTGGTAACCTCTATCAGAATGTCCACTCAACATGTCATGAATTAGCTGATGGCCAGTGAATGGCCGTGTTCGACAAGGCCGCTTATAAATTGTGTTGCGGAATGAGAAGTCCCCTTCTTCCATAAGTAACGCATGCACTTCTTCCCAATAGTCTTCTTCCTCGTCTAAGAATGTCATGAGATTGACAACAAGTGCTGAAGAAAAAACTTGACGATTGATTGCTCCAGCCATGACTGCAGATGAGTAAAATAAAACTTTCATAACACAATTATAGTTATAGAGTGATCTATATTGGCTTAGATAGTAAGGTACAAAAATATGCAAGGTGGCTGCAGTGGTCTTTAGCCATGCCTCCCTACCCTGCACACCTACAGCGCTACGTATCATCATCGCCGAAAGGAGGAAGCATAGCAATCTAATGCAAGACATATTTACTCAAGTACTTGAGGTTACGATCTTCAAGTATGGCAAAAATTATATCAAGCTGCAGGTACAATAAAATCTTGAAACAGGAAAAATAAAACCTCATGTAGCATTCAGTTAACCACGTGATTGCAGGTTGGAAGAAAAGAAAAAGGGCAAAGAAGTTGTGAAGCTGAGGTAAGAATCAGGTGCACATGTTTATAAGCGACAATATTGCAAACATTCAAGTAAGCAAGTTACCACACTACAACTGAAATTCTATAGCTAAATCAAAGCTGAATCAAAGTATAAATGGTGATATCTTGTGCTGGCTCAGGTATTAAGGCCCACAAGTATGAATGGTGGATGCAATACCTTGCATATCGCCCCCCAAACCATGCACGCCTGCTAGTCTATTACTCATCATTGTCGAATTCATTGCCGAATAGACCCACATGTAGATTTAGATCTGGGAAGAAGAAAGAACTCACCTCGAGTAGCATTCAAGTAATTACATTATTGCTGGTTGGAAGAAAAAATGCAACGGAGATAAGTTGGAGAGGTGAAATATCATCCAGCCGAACATGAGTAAAAGCAACAATGTTGCAATTACAAGTATAAATGGTGATATCTTGTGTTGGCTCAGGTATTAAGGCCCACAAGCATGAATGGTGGATGCAATACCTTACGTATTGCCCCCCATACCATTCAAGCCTGCTAGTCTATTATCATCATTGCCGAATTCATTGCCGAATAGACCCACATGTAGATTTAGATCTGGGAAGAAGAAAGAACTCACCTCGGGTAGCATTCAAGCAACCACATTACTGCTGCTTGGGAGAAAAGATTGAGAGGAGATAAGTTGCGGGGGTGAAATAACATCCAGCCACACATGAACTAATGGGACAAGGTTGCATTTACAAGTCTGAATGATGATTTCTTGTGTTGGCTCAGGTATTAAGGCCCACAAGCATCAATGGTGGCTGCAATACCTTAGTACTGCCCCCAATCCATTCACACCTGCTACTCTATTACACATCATTGCCGAATGGACCAACATGTAGATTGAAAGCTGAGAAGAGAGAAGAAGAAAAGTTATACATTGAAGTAAACAAGCAGTGAACAAACAAAGCAAAGATAACTATGCATAGCTATAGATGAACTAAACAAAGTAGTTATACATGAACTATACAATCTGATCAAACAAACCCAACCATGAAGTAAACAATCTAATATAGTATACATGAACAGAGTAAAGATAGCTATACATGAACTAAACAAACTAACATAGCTATACATGAGTAAAAGTGTACATGAAGTAAAAGGACTAAACAAACAAACCCAACCATGAACCAAACAAAGTGAAGTATGCAAACTTACTAAATTAATATGATTTGATATCTATATAATCCAATCAAATATTTGGTGTCAAAACAAACAAACTGAACAAACTAACTAAAATTAGCTAAACATGAACTAAGCAAAATAAAAGTTAAACATGAACTAAACAAACCGAACAAACAAAAACAACTACAGAGATGAAAAAGCAAGTAACTACCTTAGCAATCCATGAGTTGTAGCAAACAAACAGCTAAAATTGAAATACAACATATATAGTAAAGCATACAGCTAATATAAAAAGGAAATATTCCATTAGTTCAGGAATGCAGGCATCTCGGCCCGCTATGCACACAAAATAGATAATAAGTTTTTGCTAATAGAAAGCATTAGTACTAAGCGTGAAACCACCAAAAAGTGTGATACTTCAGCAATATTTCTGTGATTCTTAATTTGGAGGGAAAGAAGGCCCTTCCGGAGGAAATGAAGGTATAACAGAAGATTCGGGAGGAGCTGCTGAAGGAAACGTGGCTGTACGACTTGGGAAAGATGGTCCAGGAGGGAAAGCTGCAGTTGCTGGCGAAAAGGAGGATGGTCCAGGAGCAAAGGATGATGCTACTATTGGAAAGAAGGGTGCAGTAGGTGGGAAAGATGGTGCAACAGGCCGTAGACCAGTGAAAATCTGATGCATGGCAATTTGACGATCTATCCACATATACAAAAGATCGTCATTCAATGCCATGAAAATTGGCCTATTGCGCTCATCTTTTAGAACTTCACAAACAGCAAGTACACCATCGGGAGACAAGTGAGCTGCATTTCTTAACCTTTCCATACACTCCTCTATAGGGTGAATTTTGGGTCTTGCTTGTAACTCACGTTGCATTATAGCTTGTGCTATTTTCGTTCTTTTCTTTCCCAATTCAACAAGCTCATAAATAGCTTCCGTTCGACCGTCATCCTTTCGTCTACGGGTTGAAGATGGTGTAGGGATTGGTGGTGAGACTCGAAGCCTCTTCATTGATGAAGTGTGGCCAGAGGTACTATGAGTATATTGGCTACTTACTTTAATTGGAGTTGGTGTTAGAGACGTTGAATTTGCATCATTACCATCATCTAAATTCTTTGCTAGATTCTCCATGTCGAGTCGTTGCGCAGCCGGAGATGATGAAGAGGTGCTACAAACATCCTCAACATCCATTCGAGAAGTAAACTCATGCTTTCCAGTTGCAGTTGCCTTTCCCGATAAAAACTCAATAGATTGATATGCAGGAAAAAGGCTTGTCCCGACACTTAGCATATGCTGGATTTTTCTATAAGATTGATCATTGATGATAAGAAAATAAACTCTACTTAAAAAAAAGCAAATTTGTTTTATAAAAATTAGTAACGAAGAAAAAACATACCGATATAATGGCATCCCAATCAGCAGGGTCATCGGCAGTAGGAATATTTTGTGTGTAATCCACCCCCATCTACTTTTGTTCTCCAGAATTTGATACATCAAATATTGACGTTTCAAGACTTTCAAACGATTTTGCAAATAGACTTTGTCAGAGCCTAATTTTGTCCTCTCATTGAAGTCTTGAACCATTCTAGTCTATGCTTATGGGGTAAAACTCCCATTAACAAAATTTTCAAGAGCATGCTCCTTAGTCATTAAGTTCAACATTGCAGAGTCCATTATTTCTGTCCAGTTCGAGGATCTTACTCGGCTTTTCGATGGTTCTTGCACAGCACAATCTAAACTTTGGCTATCAGCAGAGGGAGCATCAAAGCCTTTGTTTTTCAAAACATGATGCAACGGCTTTTTAAGAGGGGCCATATGGGATGAACAAGCATAGAAACCATATTTGTATTACTCCAAATATATAATACTGGTTTAGCACAATATTTGAATGGTATATTATTTTGTCAAAACGCTCAGGGAACAAAGTTATACATGATTCCATGGCGGCTGCAAAAGTTTAAAAAAACCATGCCACCCCTGCCATGAATATGTATATCGCCTTTCCCTACATCATTGCCATTATATTTTTAAAAATGTGCCTCAAACTGAACTGGATTAGATCAGGATATAGCTAGCCACTTTCAATTCATCATATGACCTCTTTGCATTCTTACATTGATTTATGTTCAACTGGAAGTTATTTCAGCTTCAAATTTTCTTCAAACCGATAGCTATATTAGAATTTTTGTCATACTTGTGTCTGTTGATGGATTATATAGTAATAAATATATCAGGTAGCTTCAGGTTATATGAAATAAGAAAGCTTGCATCAGTTTCAAGCCAACTAATAAGCAAATAAGTTTTTTAAAAATTCCAAACACACTTTAAAAAAGGTTCATACTAATACTGAACTATAGAAATAGACTTAACTAGTTAATTTGATAGCTAATGTGTTTACTTGAAAAAAGTTTTTTAAAAAAATCAATTGTATCAAATGAAGAAAGTACAAGGTTGTATACCAAAATATAGAAACTGTATGATGCTGTCATAAGATATGATCAGCAATATAGGGGTGCTGGCATAAAAATATGGCAATAGGGATATAAAAAATCAAACGGAAAAGGATGCAAAAATACTGTATATCAAATTAATTGTTGAAGACAAAACCATACAAACTCAAAAATTGTGGGTTTGTAAAATACCTTCCAAATGTAAAAATATATTTCGAATTAACAGCATGCGAGCAAAAGTGGAAAGCAGATCTACAATAGCCCAGAAAATTAGGGATAAAATCTATAAAACCTCACCTCGACGAGATAAATAGAAGGCATAAATTATCAACAGTGAACACTTCTACACCAACACAGATACAGTCTAGACCCAACAGAATAGAAGCAAAGATCAGGTTCCAAGCAAGATGCAAAAAAGAACCACTACCTTCAAATCCCACTCAATTTTATAGACGAAAGGGGCACAAATAGTCCATGCCTTCTACCTGCAAGGCTAGTGGTCGCACTTAATGGGCGACTTGACAACACAGTAAAATTGGCGAGAAGAACGCACCTTGATTTCTTGTCTCAGAAGCCCACAAAAGAGTTTGAGAGAAGGAAGTACCCGTTTATACCAGTCAAATTCGAGGGTTTGAGAGAGGGGTTAGCAATGAAAACGGATCTCGAGTGAGATCTTCCTCAGAGACTGCGAGAGGAGTATGGAAGAAGAAAGTAAAATGAGAAAGGAGTTACCGATGAACGCGGATCTGATACGAGATCTCGCTCATTGATTATGGCCACTGCGAAATGATGAGAGAGGCATAGAGCGAAGGATTTTGGTCGTCCGACACGAGGGGGAGGGAGAGCGGCGGAGTAATGAGCGAGGAGAGAAGTAGGTGAAGAGCATTAACGAAGTAGAAGACGAAGGAGCGCGCCCCCATTTTCCAGCCCTTGCCCCTGGGATAAACCAGCGGAAATGCCCTGTTCCGCTGGTCCTAGGGGATAGCTCTTAATGGGTTATCCCCTTGAATAACCCGTTAAGAGCAGGATTAAATATACCCCCTGATTTAGGCAGTGTTTGGGTGAATTAGCAGGATAAAATGGTCTAAACCCACTTTATCCTGCCAACCAAACACAGCCTAAGGGCCTGTTTGGTTGGGGGATAAATAGGGAATAAAGAAGTTTATCTTTCTTATTCTACCAAACGAGTTGAAAAGAAGTTATTCCTTTCTTAACGAATTATTCTAGAATAATCTGTTAAGAGAGGAGAACTACTGTTCTTCCCTCCCCATGGAATAACAACTCTTGTCCTTTATTCTCCCCTTTAAATAGTAATTTATTTATTAAACTATGATAATTAGTATACTATATTCTTAACAAATCAAATTCTTAAATAATTTTTTTTATTAGTTAGTTTCTAATAATTATAAAACATTGCTAATTAATAACTAATTAACTTATTTAATTATCTACTAACCACTTGAATTATTAAATTAATATATATTTAATTAAATACTTGAACAAATAATTTATTATTTATAATCAATCACTAATTCAAATAATAAACTAATTTAATATGTTTATTCAAATAATAACTAATATTTACACTAATTAAGTAATTAATATTTTAACTTATAAACTTAATTTATTAACTAAATGTATAATTAATTAATTAGCTAACACATTTAATTTATTTTAAAATAATGAATTAACTAATTAACATGCTTCTTCACCACTTTATACAATATTCATAGTTTATTAATTAGTTAACTTGTTAAAATATTATTTTAATAATAATTAACATGCTGCTCCATCATCTTATATAATATAATATTCCTAGTTAAGTAATTAATTAACTTGTTAAAATATTATTTTATTTATAATTAACATGCTTATTATTTAAATAAAATATTATTATTTTACAACTATAATTAATTTTATTCACACTATTCCAATCTAACCATCCAAATGTAATTTTTCTTATCTCTCTGAACAATCCAATTTTCATCCAAACACAAAATTATTCTAATTCCTGTATATCCCACAAATAATATCTATCCCATGAATAAACAAGAATAGTCCCGAACCAAACATAGCCTAAAGGTGTTGCATTTTTATAAGTTTGATTCTTATGAAAGGTGTGTCGGTCACGACTCAAGCTGAGGGGTTTTGGGTCTCGACAAAAGATGGGTGCAAATCTTACACCCTATCTATCCAAGGTCAATATTTTCGCACTACTATCAATTCTCTTTTTTATGTATTAAACAAAATTTAGAAAAGATAGCTAAATCTTTGGATGGGTGAATGCAAGATTTAAATATCTAAATCTTAAAAAGACATAACACTAATCTTATACTCTAATCTTTGGATGGGTGAAAAGATAGCTTCGTTTATTTCTTTTGAAAATTAACTTAGCTAGAAATGTGAATCAACTAGGATTCGAACTCGGGACCTCGGGTACCAACCACCAAACCCTTTGCCACTTGCGCTAGGAACGGTCGGTGAATTTTACATATCTTAGGTTCATAATTTTGGATCACTCCTTACTTCCAACACAACTCTCTCTACGTGGCTAATAAATATTTTGTTCAATTTATAATACGCTAAACTCAGGTTTAATTATTCGGCTTCAATTGTGGATTTTGTTTGTTTTTCGTCGGTTCCGTTTCATTATGGATTTTCAAAACCTTGAAGTTTCGGTTTGGATTATAATTTTAATTTTCGGTGATGATTCTATGATCTGATTTTAATTTTTCTAAAATGAAATCCGCTCTCAAAAGTCAAAACTAAACTTGTCCGTTGAGATTCCTACATAAGTTTGATCCTTTCCTCCAAACCTACCCAATACCAAGAGATCAGCCAACAACACAAATGTGGACTACCGAAAATGCCCTCCCAAAATTAACTAAATAATAATAATAATAGACAACTACCCTTCCTGTTAAATCTACGCCGTTCACTTTAGGCCGTTGAACCCCAACGTTCTGACGCAATGGACATCGACGGCACCGCAAGGTCAAACTTAAAAAGAGAAAAAAAAAATAATTCGACGAAAAGGACAAAGGTAGGACCTTCAAACATGTTATGCAATTACAAATTAATATGCATTATGAAAAAAAAAATTTATAATTGCCGGATAGAAGTTGAATATTAGCTTCTTAAAAAAAAATTGACAATTGTAATTTAATAAAATAAAGTATTATATGTGATTTATTTTTATTAGGTGGAATTTTACGCGGATGACACGTGACGTTCTTTGGTCCTTCCGTCATTTACGTCCCTCAGATTGAAGGCTAATTTGACAGTGTCTCAGACCCTAATTGGAGAGGAAACGGTTCGATCGAGTCCTTCCAACCCAAAACAGGTCCTCAAGAGTATTTTGGGGATCTGGAACTTTGGATCGGATCTTGAGTAGGATCAGCTTATCAGGTCTCTATCGCAGATTTGGGCCGAGATCAGGTAAAGAGGATCGTTTCGAGTCAATGGTCCCCGAAGCAAAGTAAACTACATGTAGCAGCGGCATACAACGAACAGGTGGTGTGTTCACCATCTGAGGGCAAGGTGGCTTAGTGAGTGTCGAAGGGAGGTCGAAAAGGTTCCGTGAGAAAAATCTATGTGAGTACTGACGAGTATTCTACTCTACAGCTACTCCTAGACTAAATAGGCCTATCCCTAATATAGTGAAATGGGTAAAGGATAAATAATTATTGTATAGAGTTTGGAGTCTTTCGTCCTTAGTATTTATTCCCTCTTTTATATTCTCGGGAGTTGTGTTTATCAGCTCCTGTGTTTGTCAGCGCTTTTCTAACCCGTTCCATTAACTTCTTCTGGGCTCTACGCTCTCGGCACGTCTCTATCTGAGCTGTATGTATCATGCCTATACTGCATACAACAATCACATTTCTGTGAGGCCTACACGCTACTGCGCTCTTTGGTCAATATGATTCCTGCCACAAGACTGTTCTTCGATAGCGGCGTACGTCCCTCTTACACTTATCTGTATCCCATTGCTGACCGTAAGTGTCAATCACCCAGTAATGCGGCATAGGGTAGTGAGATGACCAGTAGATCTTCGTGATTCGGCTTTTCCGAAGCTGCCTGCATTTTGCGTCCACCCCTGTACGTTTGGCGCCTAGCTTATTTTAAAACTCGAACTTCGGTTGGGCCGCTACTCTAGCCTCTCGTGCTCTGTTGTTGCAGTCAGGTTCTTTCGAACTTTAGTGTGCTCCTGCTCCTTTATGCCAAGACCACGCTCCTTTCGCCGAAACCCGTGCCTCAGCAATCCCACGTGACACACTCTGATTCAATCATTTCTACCGTCTAAAAGTGGGTGTCTACAATCTTATTTCGGAAAGATGAATTAAAGATAAAATATGAAATGTCTTTCTAAATATTCGATCATAATCGTTATCTACTAAATATTACAATCTTCAAATTGGATAACTTATATAGGCATCAAAATAAAACTATAATAAGGAATCAAATGATCACTTAAACTTTGTTATATAATTGGAAGGAAGGAGTTTGATTATGCTCTTTTGAATAGCCCTATACCGATGATTTAGTAAGACATAACATTTTTTCTATAGTGAAATATCTTATTCTAAAAAAATAACGTAAATTTCTACTATACTATTTCACTATAATATAGATATTTAACCGTACTCCCAACTTTCAATCATAGTGTAAAACTTTCATATCGGATTGAATATTACCGGATAGATAATATATTACGACATCAAAATAATTTCTAAAAATTATTAAAATATAAAATATTCAAACCTCCAGACAAAATTAAAAATAAAAAGAAAATGGAGGGTTATTTGGTAATTTCGGTTGTAGCTCCGCCTACCCGCTTTGTTTTCTTGTGCAGCGTTTTGAAGCTTTCGCTAGGGCGCGGCATCTTTTCCTTCCTCGTGCTCTCTCTCTCTCTCTCTCTCTCTCTCTCTCTCTCTCTCTCTCTCTTTTATTATTTATTTATAATTTTTATTTACGTAAATAAGGGGGGTGGTGTTATACGCTTATACGCCGCCTCTCTCTACAAGTAAAAGCTAGGGCACGCTCTTCTCCTCCTCGGTGTCTCCGCGGCGATTATTCAGGTATCGATCTCTTCTTAGTTCCGATCCTTCGTTTATGATCTACTACAAAGAAAATATATCCATTTGATCCTATTCGCTTGCACCATTTCCTCTTTTTCTTTTCCTTTTTTTTTCTGTCGATTTTGATGTTTACTTTGTATTCTATCTTTGTTAATTGAGGGTTTTTATTGTTGAGAGTGCACCCCAAAGTTGGGGTAGTTTGATTGGTATGGCTTTATGATGTTCTCTTGATGCATTTAAAACGAATTAGAGAAATGATTGGCCATGTGGCAGTTTTGTTGATTTTTCTGATGGTTTAGATTTGTATTTATGCTTTTTGTTTTTCAGCATAAAGCAGTTTAGGTAATTATTATAGCTAGTTGTAATTTATTGAGATTGATATTGCAGAGTTTAAGTTTTTTTTTTTTTTTGAATGAGAAGTACAACATAATACTGGTTTTTGGATTTTCTTTAGTTGCTATAGATGTTTTTTTAATGTTTTGTTGGTTATTGTTTGGTGGTGGCTGCAACCTGTTAATTGCTCTCTCCCATGCCACTAATTATGGTTCTTAAATTGGTATTTGCATTTATGGAGATAAAGATGATTACAAAAACACTGGTGTTTAATTTGATAATTAGTTATGTTATACTTGGATATGTCAATAACCCCTTAATTATTTATTATACTTTGTTGGTTTCATTTCATTTGCATGTAAGCATGTAGATGATCCGTCAGCTCTGCACTTTCCATGGATATGTTCTCACTTTTGAGGCTTAAGAGAATAACGGTAATAACAAATACTGATTTACGTAAAAAGAAAGTAGAGAACCTTTTTGGAGGATCAACAAGATGTTTGGTAAAGGGCTTGGTGGTTGGTACCCAAGGTCCCAAGTTCGAATCATAGTTGATTCACATTTCCAGCTAAGTTTATTTCTAAAAGAAATAAACGAAGCGGGTAGCATGCTACCTTTTTCTCAAAAAACAAGATGTTTGGCTGTATTATGGGCCGGCATCTCAGCACATTTTCTTCTTTCTTCAGAAAAAAAAAGGTAAATGAGGTTGGTTGAACTAGGCTTATTTTAGAGTTGGCTTTTTCTTTTTCTTAGGCTTAGATCTATTTTGGTTTCCTTACGCTGTTCACTCGGGAATAAAGCCATGGTGCATCTTGGCTTACCATGATGTGGACCGGGCCTCAGATCAGTTTGCTTTCGCGTTTTAGCTGTTACTAGTTACATTTGAGTTCAGTAAGATAACTTCAGCATGAGATGACAAGGATGTAATTGCATCTTGGCCTACCTAATATTGTTTGTCTTGCATTTCTTATCCATTCGTCAAGCATCACTTTCAGTCCAGAAGGCTGGGTAGTTCCACTACGGATACAGCGATGGATACTTTGCTTTCACGATTGAAGAGAAAAAGGGCATGGTTATCTCCATATATTTAGGTCACCGTCTTTTTTTTTGGCGTAACATGTAGTGTCATCTTTCTTGTTTCTGTTTGGGGAGTACTAAGGATTAAATGGATCGGTTGACTTAGTTTTTGGTTGATTGACCTAAAACAAACTCGCAGAATGGTTTGATAAACTCGCAGGTAAGCTCTTTCGGCTTATCATGTTATCCCAAGTTCTGACTAAACTTGTGGTATCGATATATTTGGCAATTTCATCTCTGTCAGTTTTTGCGGTATAACAACAATGTTTGGATCAACTTTAGATTGGAGTTTAATATGCATAATAGACCATCCATTTTCTGATTTTATGGCATAATATATTGTTGTCTATTCTCTGTCTTTTTATGCATAATAGACCATCCATTCTCTGTTAGTTTTTATCAAGGTCGACACAGGTAAAACATTAGATAATTATAATCTGCTGCTACAAATGATATTGACGAAGACTAGGATAAAGAGTGCAGCAATTTTTGGTGATTCTTATCTACTTTCATGGTAGTGTTACCTTTCTTATGGTTTTAATTTTGTCATAATTTTGCTGCTCAACTTTGTCCTTTGATTTCAATACTAATATGCATAATTTCTGATGTTTGTTGATTGCGGAAAAGAAAAGCTTAGTCAGATCATTCCTTCACTTTTAGTAGTTCAAACATGAAACTTAGGATCTTGCTACTCTTTGATCAGAATAAATGCATGTGGTCCTCATTAATGGAGCTTCGAGTGAAGGGTAAGGAGCTATATGCTTGCCTTTCTCATACTGCTCCTGAAAGTAAATTTGCCTTTTCAAGAAGCAAGTGGTCATCTCCATTTTGTTTCTGAACGAAGTTCACAGTGGCATACATTATTATATCTGTTCAATTTTATTGCCGTCCTGCATTTTGATTTATGGCAGCAAATCCAGAGCAACAGAAAGTGAGTCTGTTTCAGGTTTTCCGTGTTTGGAAGATTGTTAATTATTTAAATTTCCTTACATATATTCCTTTCTTTTCTTTGGATACGGCTGATATCATATATTGTTCTATTTTATCCACTATCTGTGCTAGTGAGTTCCCTAGCATATCTCAGTTGGTAAACCCATGAGAGCCTCTACCGCGATGTACTAAGAATGCCGGAGCTGATTAACTATCCTCAACTCTTATTTACCGAATTCTTCCGTATCAATTATTGGCAGCAACTCATGATTGCCACTGGATCATTGTCATGCAAACTAATTCTCTTATATTTTACATAGATTTATATTGTGTTTTAATTTTTATTCTAGAATTTCTTCCCCCTTTTTTACTTTTTTATGTTCTAGTGAGTTGACTGCAGCAGTAGGGTTGTTCAGTTTACACACTGTCCATATCTCTTCTCACTTCTTTGTATCTCTCAATGGTGTTTACAATCATTTTGATGTTTGTATGAACCAAACATTTTGTCTTGATTTGTGATTTGATTAGTTATGTTATACTTGGATATGTCAATAACCCCTTAATTATTTATTATATTTTGTTGGTTTCATTTCATTTGCATGTAAGCATGTAGATGATCCGTCTGTTCTGCACTTTCCATGGATATGTTCTCACTTTTGAGGCTTAAGAATAACGGTAATAGCAAATACTGATTTATGTAAAAAGAAAGTAGAGAACCTTTTTGGAAGATCAACAAGATGTTTGGCTGTATTATGGGCCGGCATCTCTGCACATTTTCTTCTTTCTTCAGGAAAAAAGAAAAGGTAAATGAGGTTGGTTGAACTAGGCTTATTTTAGAGTTGGCTTTTTCTTTTTCTTAGGCTTAGATCTATTTTGGTTTCCTTACGTTGTTCACTCAGGAATAAAGCCATGGTGCATCTTGGCTTACCATGATGTGGACCAGGCCTCAGATCAGTTTGCATTCGCGTTTTAGCTGTTACTAGTTACATTTGAGTTCAGTAAGATAACTTCAGCATGAGATGACAAGGATGTAATTGCATCTTGGCCTACCTAATATTGTTTGTCTTGCATTTCTTATCCATTCATCAAGCATCACTTTCAGTCCAGAAGGCTGGGTAGTTCCACTACGGATACAGCGATGGATACTTTGCTTTCACGACTGAAGAGAAGAAGGGCATGGTTATCTCCATATATTTAGGTCACCATCTTTTATTTTAGCGTAACATGTAGTGTCATCTATCTTATTTCTGTTTGGGGAGTACTAGAGATTAAATGGATTGGTTGACTTAGTTTTTGGTTGGTCAACTGACAAACAAACTTGTAGAATGGTTTGATAGACTCGTAGGTAAGCTCTTTTGGCTTATCATTTTATCCCAAGTCCCGACTAAACTTGTGGTATAGATATATTTGGCGCTCTCATCTCTGTTAGTTTTTGCGGTATAACAACAATGTTTGGATCAGACCATCCATTTTCTGATTTTATGGCATAATATATTGTTGTCTATTCTCTGTCAGTTTTTTCGATGCATAATAGACCATCCATTCTCTGTTAGTTTTTATCAAGGTCGACACAGGTAAAGCACTAGATAATTATAATCTGCTGCTACAAATGATATTGATGAAGACTGAGATAAAGAGTGCATTTTCCTGATTCTATCTACTTTCATGGTCGTGTTGCCTTTCTTATGGTTTTAATTTTGTCATAATTTGTTGCTCAAGTTTGTACTTTGATTTAAATACTGATATGCACAACTTCTGATGTTTGTTGATTGCGGAAAGAAAAGCTTGGTCAAGATCATTCCTTCACTTTTAGTAGTTCAAACATGAAACTTAGGATCTTGCTACTCTTTGATCAGAATAAATGCATGTGGTCCTCATTAATGGAGCTTCGAGTGAAGGGTAAGGAGCTACATGCTTGCCTTTCTCATACTGCTCCTGAAAGTAAATTTGCCTTTTCAAGAAGCAAGTGGTCATCTCCATTTTGTTTCTGAACTAAGTTCACAGTGGCGTACATTATTATATCTGTTCAATTTTATTGCCGTCCTGCATTTTGATTTATGGCAGCAAATCCAGAGCAACAGAAAGTGAGTCTGTTTCAGGTTTTCCGTGTCTGGAAGATTGTTAATTATTTAAATTTCCTTACATATATTCCTTTCTTTTCTTCGGATACAGCTGATCAAAGATTTTGCTCTATTTTATCCACTATGTGTGGTAGTGATTTCCCTGGCATATCTCAGTTGGTAAACTCACAAGAGCCTCTACCGCGATGTACTAAGAACGCCAGAGCTGATTAACTATGCTCGACTCTTATTTACCGAATTCTTCTGTATCTGTTATTGGCGGCAACTCATGATTGCCACTTGGATCATTGTCATGCAAACTGATTCTCTTATATTTTACATAGATTTGTATTGTGTTTTAATATTTATTCTAGAATTTCTTCCCCTCTCTTTTACCTTTTTATGTTCTCGTGAGTTTACTGCAGCAGTAGGGTGGTTCAGTTTACACACCGTCCATATCTCTTCTCACTTCTCTGTATCTCTCTATGGTGTTTACAGTTATTTTGATGTTTGTATGAACCAAACATTTTCTTTGATTTGTGATTTGAAACAGGTAAGGTTTTCTTGCAAAGCAGTCTCACACCTTCTTTCCTCAATCTTTTTGTCTCGGTATCAGGTTTCGAGATGGCAACCGCCACCCTCCCTACATGCTGCACTCTCAAAAGCAGCATCGGAAGCCACTCCTCCGCCATGCTGGTCAAAACCCCTTCCTCTCTGCGCTCGGTGCACTACATCTCAAAACCATTATCCGGCCTTAAAATCACCAACAGCTTTAAGGCAACAGCGATGGCCGTGTACAAGGTGAAGCTGATCGGGCCGCAAGGGGAGGAGCACGAGTTTGAAGCCCCTGACGACACCTACATCCTCGATGCGGCCGAGAATGCGGGAGTTGAGCTGCCCTACTCATGCCGTGCGGGGGCCTGCTCCACCTGTGCCGGTAAAATGGAGGCTGGTAAAGTCGACCAGTCGGATGGCTCATTCCTCGACGAGACGCAAATGGAAAATGGGTATGTCCTCACATGCATATCTTATCCGAGGGCGGACTGCGTCATCCACACCCATCAGGAAGGAGAGCTTTATTGATTTGCTTGTAATGTTGCGGGGTTGGTTTGTGTTCGTGTGTTAGATTTTGTCGAGGAAAAGACGTCCTCTGGACTTGATAAAATATTCGTGGTAGTGATCCTGCGGTTTTAAATCTCCGATATCGATATCCGAACTAAATAATGTGGTTATCGGCTCTATGATCTCACCTTCTGGAGCTTGGTGTGGAAATGATGGGAATGCCAGATTCGGAATTATTATCTTTAGGAACTTGTCTGAGCAGCAGAAGATCTTGTTATGTTACCTCAATAATAGTTAATAATTTCACCACAGATCCCAACTTCTTGTTGGCGTGTGTTGCCTGCATTGTGATTTTACACTTGAGCCTGGTCTTGTGTCGGCTTATAATTGTGCAGAGGTTTGGGGTGGGCTAAGGCCTCTGTATTTTTCAGACTTATTTTGGCCCATTTTCTGAACCATATGGATTCAGAAATTGAAGATTTGATTTGAAAAAATCATTTTATTTCTATCTACGCTGGCAACTTATTAAATCAGTTAACTAATTATTAGCTCAACGAGTTCGCTCACGTATTTATACTCAACATTCCAGCTCATATTTTTGCTGTGAGACATTTCGGGATATGAACTTGAGTTGAATGGTATTTGATAGAATTAGAATTCACGACCTCTTTGCGAAACAACTTATGTTGCACGAAAATAGATATGGCGTACGGATAATAATACGGTACGAAAAATTTGAAAAATGTTCGGATATGATACATAGGGATGTGATAAGACAAAATTATTTGTGATACATATTTATTTATTATTATATGCGATAATATACATTAAAAGTAGTTTAAAATTTTTAAATGATTACAAAATGTAAAGCAATAAACTGAATAACTTGTGTAAAAATAACCATGGTCGACTTTTGTCATCAAGAGGAAAAAAAAAAAAAAAAAAAATCAAATCAGCGGTATTCTTTAGTTTAAATCGACAATAATCTTCTAATTTTGTCAACCGCGAATTCAAGATGCAAGTGTCATCCCAATGCAAAAGGGAGTTAGCTCACATAACAAGTCTTTTGATCTAACTACTTGAAAATTAGCTCATTAATTAGCGCCAAAATAATAACTCTATCCCCAATATATATTGCAAGTATTCTTCACATTTTATCCATGAAGTATCCAATATTTTCTAAAAAAAATTCAAAAACGTAGAAACTTTTATTAGGAATTCGACAAGTATTGGGTGCAAAAATAGCCTGACACATATTAGGTGTGTATCATATCAGTATCATTATTCGAAGATAAAATAAAATATCCGTCCATCATAAAAAATAGCTGATTAACTCCAAAAGCTTGTACCGCACGAGAAGGATGTTTTTTGTTTTCAATTCAACACTTTCAGACTCTACCGAGAAAACTTTAATGGAGGTAAGGAACAAAAATAAATTTATAGGGACGCGCATCTACTTGTGAACCCTCCATCGGCCTTTAATGTTCATGTTCATTAAAGGATCAACCATTGCAAATCTTAAAAGTTGCACGGATGCATCCCCATATTATTATTATTTTTTTTAATTTTTTTTTTCGTGTTTTGAAGTGCAGGGGATGAACTTCTATCAACAAGATAAAATAAATTAAATAAAACTTATCTCTCTCTCTTATCATCTCTCATTTTCACTGAATCAGCTACAAACTCAAAATTCTACCCGAGAGTTGGCGCACTTCGCCACTTAACTACTCTTCTATCACGGTGGCCCCTCTTTTTGCTCTTTGACCATGGCAAGAGACATGCTTTCATACACAACAATACCATAAACATACGCCAACTATTTATATATATATATATATATATATAGTTTCATTGTATCTAAATTGACCAATTATAATAATTATTAATACAAATAACAGCACAATAAAATACTAATTATAACCTAATTGCGGCTGAACTTATCCCATTGATTGTCAGTCTTGACCCCATGCTTCCACCTCCACGCAGGCGTACGCGTGAGGCGTCTGCTCCGTTTGTGAACACGAAAAACGAGGCCGCGGGATTAGCGTGCCGTCCTGCCGACCTCCTTTCGCCGTCGCGGAATCCAAACGAGCCCCGTTTCCCAGACCACATAAATGAACCCACCCATTCATGTCATCTCTCTGTTAATTTCACACAGGATGTATACATGTACCAAAGCTTAATTATATTATATTATATTATATTATATTATACTTTAATTTAATGCGCTGTACCGTAAAAAATTTTATAATAATCTCGTTGTCTTCAGCTAGTTTTTCTCCGTCTAAAATATTAGGTCTATTTACACTAGTTTGGAGGCTAACGGAAAAAAAAAAGAAAAAAAATTCAGTGCATCTTCGAAACAAAAAAACTAAAAAAAAACTGAAGAAAAATAAATAACATAAAGTAATACTGCTAATACACTTAAAAGTACAACATATACTTACACCCGCTTCATTCAAGTGTCGCGTTAACTTTTTTTATTTTACTAAAAATTATTTTGATTTTTGTGAATCTTAGGATTGGGGTGTAAGAACTACATGCATCCTGTTTTGAGGTGTACAAATAAATTTTTTTATTTTTTAAGGCATCATCACATTGTCCCTTTTTTTATTTTTCTAAATAATTTTTTTTAAAAAAAATAGTGTAGAATCAAATAGTGAATTATTTGCAAACTCTATATATCCAAAGTGTTTATTTGACAATAATATTAAAAACATAAAAGCAACTTTCTTATTTGCTTCTAATTTTTTTTAAAATAATTTGTTATATATCATTTGGCTGGAATACAATAAGAAAATTTTTTTTCCGCCCATATATCAAATTATATAAAATTAGTGTTTAAAAAGATAAAAAATGATATAATAACAAGGATTTTTTGCATACAGGTCCCCACAAATATAGTGAATAGCAAAAATATTTCTGTAAAATTTAATTTTTCAAAAATGTCCCTACAAAAGTCCTACCGTCTGCAAAAATCTCCATACTGTTATACTCTGTTAGAAAAACTGAGTTAACCACAATTAAAATATTTAATCATAATTAGCTAATAAGGTAAATTGACGATTTTGCCCTCATCCTCTTCCTCTTACTCTTCTCTTCCTTTTCCTTCATCGGAACGCCGCCGTCCCCGCCATCCAGTGGGCGGACCCGAGCTGCCGGCCGCGCTGGTGTACCAGCCTGAACTCCAGCGCGCGCCGCCCCCACTCGCCGCATTCCCTCACCACCGGGCGAAGGAGGCGACGACGGCGGCGATGTCGGCGACGAGTTGATCGCCTCGCCCTCACCACTGTGCTAGCTTGGGCTTGTTCCTGAAGCCCAGCGGTCGCTCGCGCGGGCGGCGCCCCGCGTACGAGGTGGAGCTCGGGACGTCGACGTCGGGATCGGGGTCCGAGGGGGAGAGCGGGGCGTCGTCATTGTTGGGGTCGCCGGCGAGGCTAGGAGGAGCCGGCGCCGCCGCTCCTCGACGAGTGCGGGCGCGACGATCAACTCGTCAAGGAACGCTGCCACGGGAGGGGAAGCGGGGGCACCGCCGGCGACGCTGCCGGCTTCTTCTTTTTCTTCTTCAGAAAGGCAAAAAGGTCATTTCACTCAACTACTGTTAAAATTTTAACAGAGTTCTAACAGAAACAAACCAGAGAAATATATCATTTTTGCTATTCACTATATTTGCGGGGATCTGTATGCAACTAACCCTAATAACAAACAAGGCCTAAATATTTGTTTTAATTAAGTTCCTTCTATTTAAAAATACAATTAATTCTAACAAAATTATCATGTAATATTGACTTAGCAAATATTGGTCGATGCTAACATGATAATTTCAACGGTACTTCTATCAGCGTGACTTAACTGAAACACAATCCAAAAGTTAAAAATCTCACTGGAAAAAAAAAATAGTTGGGACAAAAATAAAACATAGTTAATTGCATATTGGTCCCTAAACTTTAGTCATTTTTTATTTTGCTCTCCATCTTTTTTTAATTGTTAGGTCTCTTAGTCTTTCTATTTTGTTCAAGTTAGGTCCTAACCATCTAAATTTTTATTACTTATGATAGAATAGGTCACATCAAGTCTAATAAAAAAGTCTACTTATATAAATCATAGTCATGGTTTTGTAGCCTTTGCCCTTCAGTCAATCTCCGGATCGATTTTTGAGCGCATGCTCGGTTCATGAGTGGAATGAAAATAAAAATTGAATTCGATTGCACTAGAATGAAAAATAAAATGACGAATCCTCCAAAAATATTTGATTCATCATTAAAAATCATAATAGATAATTGAGGCCCCTAGGACTTTGAAAGAAAGGGTTTTGATTAAAGAAAAGAAGAATGCTAAAAGGAGAGAAGGAAGAGATGTTTGTAAGAGAGGATTTTGAGTGGTTTACTCCAAAATAAGCTAATCCAGGATTCAAAGCCATATTGGGTCATAAATAGATAGGTTCATTTTCATTCCAGAGTAGAATGGTGTAGTGTAATGAACCTTGGTAAATAGTCAAGGTTGTAGTATGAGTTGATGATCAGTATATTTGTAAAGTGCTGGACTGAGTTGGAGCTATTTTGGCGCAAAATAGATATAAAAATCGACTCAGAATTGAAAATCAGCTCAACATGTGATTTTTGTGCGTTTCGGACGCCCAGAAGTGGTTTAGGGCGTCCGGATTGGTGAGCTAGGATGGATGGTTCCAAAGTGCATTTGCAAATAACCAGGTGCAACATAGGAGGATCCGAATGAGTTTCGGACTCATATGCAGGCGCCAGATTCTACAGTAGCAACCCAGAGTGAGTAAGTGAGGTTGATGTGACTCAGACAGTGAGTTGATAACTCAGCGGGCTGACTCACTGAATTTCGAGCGCAGGTCCAAGCGCCCGAAAACTTGTAGGCACAGCTACGATCGATTTGGAGGTACCATTACAGTAAAAGGCGCCTGAAACACCTGTTATAAGGTTTCCAACGCCAGTGACATGGTTCCGGGCGTCCAAAAGTGTGCGTTTGGGCTGAGGTTGAGTTATTTAATTTTTTGAGGATTGATTCTTCTTTTCTCATTTTTTACCCAGCCTTCTTTCCATTCCTGCTGGAGAGAGAGAGTGTGTGTGGAGAAGAAGAGAGAGAGAGAGAGAGAGAGAGAGAGAAGGGGTGATCCTTGGAGACGATTCTTGGAGTATTTAGCTAAGGAGGAAGAGGTGCAGGCGAATCTTCCTCCGCTTGATACTTGAGGTTAGTACTAGAGGCATTTAGTGGATTGAATGGGATTCTGTTGATACGAACATAGTAGTAGGTGATTTGAGTATTCTATGATTTTAGGAGTTGCGTGGGATTTCTTGTACTGTGACGAGGAGGTGTTGATCATGCAGTATTTCCTTTTTCCTTCTTCCTTCATTGGGATAGCATATTCAGATGGGATTTCTAGTTTCGTGCATGTAAGTCCTTGATATATCTGTTTGTACTGTGATTGAAATGATATTGTTATTTGGTGAGAAATTATCTGTTGAATTGGGTACTGTTAAAATATTGAATTATGTTTAGTTTCTTGTATTCCTACTGTCAAAGATTATGTCACACGTAGATCAGATATTTTTATATGTTAAACTATAAAATATGCCATAGGGTTGTCGAATAGTAGTGGACAGTAACATTGAGATTATACCATAGAGCTGTTGGACAGAAATGACATTGAGATATACTGTGATTGTGTCAGGGGCACCAGGATAGTACTATTATGATCTTTTGATCATCACATTTGATTATAGCCTGCTATCCACATTAAACTTGACAAAGATATACGCTATGATACTCGATTGCTGTCGCGCCCATCGAGTGCCACTTCTTTGGCTGAGCGATTGGATGAGACAAAAGCCTACATGGTAGCGAGCCACCATAAGTTGGTGCTGGACACAGGGCGGCGCAGACTTGTCCGAAACTATAATGCGGTCATGCGATTGGGTGATATTGTATCGTTCTATTCCGTTATATTAGTTGATGCATAAGATAATTGATTTATAGTTTTTATTAGTAGTATAAAGGCATGATAGTCGTTTGTTAGTTTTAGTTCAGTTCATGCTCTATTACTCGCTCAGTGTTTACTATTTTTGTCTCTAGTAGGCCTAGTGGTGTAGGTCATCGTTGTCGTCGACTGTACCCACTTGGGACTATTGTTCAGTAATTCTAACGCCTTTCTTTGTTGTTTTTCTATTTCAGAGCCCTCAACACTTGCATCTGATCGAGGTAAGGAGAGATAACGAGTTAAATAGTGTCTCCTACTTGTGTGCCTGAGCTAGAGGAGGACCTGAGCTAGAGACTTTGTATAGCACACAATACATTTCGAACTGATAGCGCTAGTGGAGTATTGTATATTGTTTATTTTATTTTGGGTTATACGGTTAGTGGATGTTGTATGTACAATGTTTGTTATACTTTTACAGGTTTCATCGACTCTGATACTTGTTAGTTCTAGACTCATTGCCAATTGTGAGATAGGTTGTTGTTGACACTTCGTGTGTACGAGGTGCATCCTCGTGCATGCTGCGGGTCTATCGGCATACCTTGGGAGCTTCCATTATGGCTCCGGAAGTGGCAAATGGAAATCAGAATTTGACTTCTGTAAAACAATATTAGCTATCGGAATCAGTGGATATCATTTCAATTACATAGTCTAAATTAGGTGAACCATGCAAGCCTTTATTAAAGTTTTCGAAAGATCAAGCTTGGTGCCATGCTCGGTTAGACGACCAATAAAAACATATGTTATAAAAGAGGTAGTAGGCATCATATGCGAGGTTGAGGTGGTGATAGAGATGGAGGATGAAATTGAGGGGCTATTTGGTTAGATGGAGTTGTAAATGCGGTGTAGTTAAAAGTGCATGTGGTTGAAAATTTAGTAGTTATAACTACACTTAGGGGCCGTTTGGTTAGATATAATTACAAATGCAGTGTAGTTGGAGATGCATGCAGTTGAAAATACAGCAATTGTAACTACATGCATCCTGTTTGGTTGGGTGTAGTAGAAAGCACTGCAACTACAAATAATTTATTTGGTTGCATGCAGTTGAAAAATAATTTTTAAAATGTTATCATTTTATATATATGATGGTGAGATTATCTCCAATATAAAAAAGAAAAATATTTTTTGTTTAAAAAATAATTAGGGAGGTAAGCTTACTTTTTGCTTAAAGCTACTCTCTCCAACTACTGCAGTTGGAACTGCGGTCAATTTGAACGTAGTTCCAACTGCTGCAGTTGGGCCTCCTACTGCAGTTCCTACTGCAATTCCTACTGCAGCAGTTGGAGTTAGATACATCAAACCAAACACCAAATTTGTATTTGCATGCAGTTACAACTGCAGTGCAGTTGCAACTACATGCAACCAAACGACCCCTTAATTTGTTTCTTTCTATGCAGATGTAATTGCTACAGTTTTATTTTCTCTATTTGGTAATATGAAACTGATAATTATACTTGTGAATCCTATCACCTTTCATACATAGCGGTGAGATTACCTGCACTATATATAAAATAATTCTGCAATTTTATTAATCATTTAATTTCTATATATAAATAAATAAATAAGCATATATATATTTAATTTCTATATATAAATAAATAAGCATATATATATATAATATTATTTTTTATACAAATTTCAACTTATCAATAGACACAATTTAAAATTTTCAATATATTTAACTTTAATAAATAAACCAAAATTAAAAAATTGCTACAGTTCTCTCTTGTCAAATTAAATGATTATATTTAAATTAAAATTTATTAAGCTAGCATAAACAATCAAATTCTATCCAAATTTACACAAAAAAAATCTATTTTTATATTTTAAATATATAATTTAAATTTTTATTTTTTAAGCATGGGTTGCACATGTAGGGGTTGGAAACGAGCCGAGCTTGAGCAAGCTTACCTCAGCTCAAGCTTGGCTTGAAATTAATTTCGAGCCTAAATTTAGCCTCAAGCTCAGCTTGAAATTAATTCGAGCCGAACTCGAGCGAGCCTAATTTCGAGTCAAGCTAGCTCGAGCCCTGAACAAACCGCTTGAAATTCTTAACATCATGCAATCTAAAGTTTAAAATATTATCTAAAATTTGATACGAAAATATGCATAATAGTTCAACATACAAAATAAATGTATGAATACAGTATTATAATATTAAGAAAAATAATTTAGGGAAAGCGACTATGTGAACAAGTGAAAGAGAGGGAGAGAGAATAATTATAGTAGGATTTTGCTGATTTAGTTTTGTGGGCCAGCAAATATGCCGAATAACTAAAACTCTATATACATATGATTAAAAAAACATAATATATATATTATATATAATAATATATATATTATATATAATTATATATATTTATAAATATTTTTAATATGTATATATAGTCCGGCTACTATACTATCAATAGCACTAAGCGCTTGGTGCTATCAAGTTTTTCGCCGTTAAATCTACCAAGATATAATTGAGCTCCTATGCTTTCAAAAGTACCAAGATATTGGTGCTTGTAGATTTTTTGCCATTGGATTAAGGGATATGCTGTTAGGATGATTGTGGGCCCCCTAGAGTTGAGTGGGTGGTTGGTTGAATAGTATGATCTAACGGGTGAAAATAATCCAAGAGATAGATCTAACGGTAAATTTATTTACAAGCACCAAGTGCTTCGTGCTTTTACAAGAACCATAGCCGGACTCTCTCTCTCTCTCTCTCTCTCTCTCTCTCTCTATATATATATATATATATATATATATATATATATATATATATATATATATATATATATGGAGTCCTGGCTGTTATACTATCGGTAGCATGGAGGCCTCCGTGCTACCAAGTTATTTTCGATGATGCGGCTTCCAAATCGATGATCGGATCGTTAAACTTGATCTACACTATTGAAAGTATTAGGAAACTAAATTTTATAATTTTTCGACATCATTTACCTATCAAACGAGTAATCTAAAAATAAACGGCTGAAAATAAAAATTTCATAAAAAATGATGATAAAAGATTTGAATTTAAGGTCAGAGGTACTGATCTTACTCTAAATAGTGAAAAGAATTTTCTATAAAAATTTCATCAGATTTAGATTGTTTTACACCGTTAAATTCACAAACGCATCACATCGGCCATTAAAATTATCAATTTTGAGACTTTTTTATCACTAGTCAATAATGTCGAAAACATATGAAATTTGGTTTCGAAATATTTTCAATAGCGTAGATCATATCTAACGGAGCCGATTGTCGATTTGGAAGCCGCATTATTGAAAACAACTTGGTAGCACGGAGGCCTCCGTGCTACCGATAGTATAGCAGCCTAGCTCTATATATGTAGGCTAAATTACAGAAAATCCTTCTATCAATACCCGCTTTTTCACTTTCCCCCCTTGTCATTTAAAAACCTACACTTTGCCCTTGTAAAATAAAAAATGTTCACAGTGGGGGTACGGTGTTAACTGTGATGACAAAATGACCAATTTGCCCCTCACCATCTTCGTATTCTCCCCAATCTTGCTCTTCTGCCGCCTCTCCTCTTCCATTTTTTGCGCCTCGATCGGCTGCAATTCGATTCCATTTTCTCCTCCGCCTGCTCCCCTGCTCCTCCTGCACCCTCGTCGCCCCTCCATTTCGGCGATGGTAGGGAGGAGATCGAGGTAGGCATGGATGAAGAGGTGGGCAAGGGCGAGGGCGAGGCGGCGGAGGAGGGCGCGGGGGTGTCCGTGGGCGCGGACAGAGATGTGGACGAGGGTGAGGCATCGGAGGAGGGCGAGGCGGCGTTGGCGGCTAGGAAGGAGGCGGCTAGGAAGGAGGCCGCAACGTTGAGGAGAGGATGTTGAGGGTATTTGGTTATAAAAAAAAATATAATAATATTTTATAAACGAAACCCTAACGGAACACTGATGGCAGAGGGCAAAGTGAACATTTTTCATTTCACAAGGGGGCAAAGTGTAGGTTTTTAAATGACAGGAGGGGAAAGTGAAAAAGTCGGTATTGACAGGGGGTTTTCTATAATTTAGCTATATATATATATATATATATATAGAGAGAGAGTTGAGCTGGAATGCTATCATTAACAAACGGGCTCCGTTGCCACCCATTTGTTTTCGATGATGGCGCCTCCAAATCGACGATCGGTACCGTTGAACATGATCTATACCAGTTGAAATATCTAGAAACCAAATTTCAAATTTTTTCGACATCATTGACCTAATGATCAAAGGGTTTCAAATTTTGTAATTTTAACGGTCGACATAAGACGTTTTCTCGTTTAACGGCGTAAAGATATCCAAATCAGTTGAATTTTTGCTAGAAAATTCTTTAAATTATTTAGAACAAGATCTATACTCTTGATCTTGATTACAAGACTCCTATCATCACTTTTTAAAGAATATTCGTTTTCAGCCGTTCATTTTTGTGTCCACTTGATGGACAAGAGAACAATATCGAAAAATATGAAATTTGGTTTCTAGATGCTTCAAGTGGTATAGATCATGTTCAACGGTGTCGATCGTCGATTTGGAGGCTTCATCATCGAAAAAAAATGAATGGCAATAGAGCCCGTTTGCTACTAATAACATTCCAGCTCAACTATATATATATATATATATATATATATATATATATATATATATATATATATATATATATATATATATATATATATATATATATATATATATATATATATATATATATATATATATATATATATATATAGAGCTAGTCTCCTATACTATCTATAGTACCGGGGCTCCGGTACTATAGTTGCTTTTTCGATCTTAGGGTGTTAAAATAACGATCCACACCGTTGAAACTGATCTAGGATATTTAAAGTTCTTAGGAATAAAATTTTATAATTTTTCGACATAGTTTACTTTGTGATCAAACCGTTTCAAAATTATCAAATTTCAATGGTTATTATGGCGAGTTTGTAGTTTAACGGTGGAGAAGAATCTAAATTTATTCAAATTTTGATAGAAAATACTTTAAACTACATAGATGAAGGTCAACATCCTTGATCTTGAATTCGAAACTCCTATACTCAAATTTTAAGGATTATTCAATTTTCACCGTTCATTTTGACATGATTTATTTACTAAGTAAACGATATCGAAAAAAACTAAAATTTTATTCCTAAGAACTTCACATACCCTAGATCAGTTTCAACGGTGTGGATCGTTGATTTGAACACCCTAAGATCGAAAAAGCAACTATAGTACCGGAGCCCCGGTACTATAGATAGTATAGTAGCCTCATTCTATATATATATATATATATATATATATATATATATATATATATATATATATATATATATATATATATATATATATATATATATATATATATATATATATATATATATATATATATATATATATATATATATATATATATATATATATATAATTATGTTACTATACTATCGATAGTACCAAGCGCTTGATATTATCGATTTTTTGGCCGTTTGATGAAAGGATGTGCGGTTAGGATGATAGTGGTCCACTATGGTTGAGTGGGTGGTTGGTTGAATAGTATAATCTAACGGGTGGAAGTGATAAAAAGGTAGATCTAACGGCAGAAAACTCGATAGTACCAAGAGCTTGGTATTATCGATAGTATAGTAGCCGGACTCTCTCTCTCTCTATATATATATATATATATATATATATATATATATATATATATATATATATATATATATATATATATATATATATATATGTAGAGCTAGTCTCCTATACTATCTATAGTACCGGGGCTCCGGTACTATAGTCGCTTTTTTGATCTTAGGGTGTTCAAATCAACGATCCACACCGTTGAAACTGATCTAGGGTATGTGAAGTTCTTAGGAATAAAATTTTATAATTTTTCGACGTAGTTTACTTTGTGATCAAACCGTTTCAAAATTGTCAAATTTCAATGGTTATTATGGCGAGTTTGTAGTTTAACGGTGGAGAAGAATCTAAATTTATTCAAATTTTGATAGAAAATACTTTAAACTATATAGATGAAGGTTAACATCCTTGATCTTGAATTCGAAACTCCTATACTCAAATTTTAAGGATTATTCAATTTCCACCGTTCATTTTGACATGATATATTTACTAAGCAAACGATATCGAAAAAAACTAAAATTTTATTCCTAAGAACTTCACATACCCTAGATCAGTTTCAACGGTGTGGATCGTTGATTTGAACACCCTAAGATCGAAAAAGCAACTATAGTACCGGAGCCCCGGTACTATAGATAGTATAGTAGCCTCATTCTATATATATATATATATATATAGTATAATTACTATGCTTTCGGAAGTATAAAATAGTTGGTGCTTCTGACATTTTAGCTCTTGGATCAAGGATTATAGGTTCGGAATGATAGTGGTCCTCCTTAGGGTTGAATGGTTCCCTTAGGGTTGAGTGATCCCCTTAAGGTGATAATAATAAGTGTAGAGCTACTATGCTATAGGAAGTATAAGGGAGTTGATGTTTCCGACTTTTTGGCCCTTGGATTAAGGATTGTACGGTTAGGATGATAGTGGTCCCCCTTAGGGTTGAGTGGTCCTCCTAAGATTGAGTAGTCATCATTGGGTAATAATATTAATCCAATGGTTAGAAATGATCAAATGGGTTGATTTAAGAGCCAGAAAATCGAAAGCACCAACTCCCTTATACTTCCGATAGCATAGTAGCTCTACTCTAATATTAATACAAAGATTAGAAATGGTCAAAGGGGTTAATCCAAGGGTCAAAAAGTTGGAAGCATCAACTCTCTAATGCTTTTGAAAGCATAGTAGCGCTACTATATATATATATATATATATATATATATATAGAATGAGGCTACTATACTATCTATAGTACCGGGGCTCCGGTACTATAGTTGCTTTTTCAATCTTAGGGTGTTCAAATCAATGATCCACACCGTTGAAACTGATCTAGGGTATGTGAAGTTCTTAGAAATAAAATTTTAGTTTTTTTCGATATCGTTTACTTAGTAAATAAATCATGTCAAAATGAACGGTGGAAATTGAATAATCCTTGAAATTTGAGTATAGGAGTTTCGAATTCAAGATCAAGGATGTTGACCTTCATCTATGTAGTTTAAAGTATTTTCTATCAAAATTTGAATAAATTTAGATTCTTCTCCACCTTTAAACTACAAACTCGCCATAATAACCATTGAAATTTGACAATTTTGAAACGGTTTGATCACAAAGTAAACTACGTCGAAAAATTATAAAATTTTATTTCTAAGAACTTCAAATATCCTAGATCAATTTCAACGGTGTGGATCGTTGATTTGAACACCCTAAGATCGAAAAAGCAACTATAGTACCGGAGCCCCGGTACTATAGATAGTATAGGAGACTAGCTCTATATATATATATATATATATATATATATATATATATACCAAGCACTTGGTGCTTGTAGATTTTTAGCCGTTAGATCCGGACTGTTGACCATTTACACCCGTTAGATTATACTATTCAACCAACCACCCACTCAACCCTAGGGGGCCCACATCATCCTAACCACTCATTCCTTAATCCAAAGGCTGAAAATCTACAAGCACCAATATCTTAATACTTTTAAAAGCATAGGAGCTCAATTATATATATATATATATATATATATATATATATATATTCTCAGTTTTCGAGCCGAATTCGAGCGAGCCCAGTAATACTCAAGTTCGGCTTGAAATAAATTTCGAATTTCTTTTTTCTGTTCAAGCTCGGCTCATTTAATTTCGAGTTGAGCTCAAGCGAGCTGAATACCGAGCTGAACGCGAGCCGAACACGAGCCAGCTCGTTCATTTGCCAGCCCTATGCACATGCTCTTATATTAGTACTTACTTATTTAAAAATAAATTCATTTATTTATAAATCTAAATAAGGTATATGTTTATTTACCTATTATTTATTTATTTGTATAATTAATTAATTATTTTTTATTCTTAATTAGTGGGCGATCTGATCCGTTACCAACTATTGCAGTTTGAATTATACCCAAATTGGGTGCAACTCCCAATGCAGAATTTATGTCTCCTTGCGCAAAGACAAAATTTGAGTTTGTATGTAGTTACAACAGTAGTGTAATTTCAACTGCGTGTAACTAAATAGTTCCCGAGAGTTAGAAGATTGGACCTGATGGGATCTATATGCATATAGGAGAAGAGATTATGGTTCAAAGTGAAAAATGGATGAAGACTAGGGACCAACAATGTAATTAATTGTAAGAATAAAAAATAGGCTGGAAATCAAAATAAAAATTGAAGAAAAAAAAAATTGATGTGGAAAAAAAAAAATTTGGGTGGAGCATGAGGCTCTAACCAACTAAAATTTTTGACGTGAACAAAATTTACTACCACAAAAAAACTAAAATTTAAAAAATATAAATATAAATATAAATTATATTTAATTATTTAACTAAAGAATAAAATTTAAAAATGATCACTGAAAATATAGCACTCAATTATAAACTAGAAGAATATAAAATATTGATAAATAGGGCTTAAATTGTCTTCGCTTGCAATATTCACTCAACTCTTTTAGGTTGCAATTAAATTCTATATTTTCAGTGATCATTTTTTAAATTTTATTCTTCAATTAAACAATCAAGTATAATTTTATTTTATATTCAATTAGTTTTTTTATTTTTATCTTTTAAAAAAATATACTTCCAGTTAGGGGTGGCAATCCGGCTCGCCGTTCGCGAGCTAGCTTGTGTTCGGCTCGAAATGAGCTTGAGATCGGCTCGCTCGTTTAGTAAACGAGCCGAGCACGAGCTGAGTTTTTCAGCTCGTTTAATAAACGAGCCGAACACGAGCTGGGGTCAGCTCGCTCGTGTTCGGCTCGATAATAGCTCGAATATATATATTTTATATTTATATAATTTATATATTTTATATTTATATATATATATATGAATATTTATATATAGTATATATTTTTATTATTTAATGTTTAGCAAAAATTAAAAAATAAAATTAAATTTAATTATAAAAAAACTCATTTATATATAAAATTTTAATCATTAGATTAAACTTTAATAGGCAAATTTTTATAAATTTATTTTTTATATATATCCAAACTATTTTTTAAAATTTATTATTCGTGGGTCAGCTCGTGAGCCAGCTCGTGTTCGGCTCGTTAATAAACGAGCCGAACACGAGCTGAATTTTTCGGCTCGATATTTTAATGAGCCGGCTCGTGTTTGGCTCGTTTATTAAACGAGCCGAACACGAGCCGACCCCGGCTCGCTCGTGTTCGGTTCGTTGACACCCCTACTTCCGGTAAACTACTTATAGACATAACGAAGTAAGCTCCTTATATGTACAATTTCTTCTGATATTAATTTTTTAATTTTCTGTTTTTTAATTTTATTCATTAACTTCAACCTTTATTTTTTGTTACTTATATTTCTTTAAATTAATTTATCAAAATAAAAAAAAGACTTAGGTATAAACCATGCATTTTACCTCTACATAAAAAAATTTAAGTAATGTCCTCCTGCTCTTTGCCCAGTGTCTTAAATGAGCCCTTCGGTCGAGTTTTCCACCCAAACTAACAGCCAGCTGAAATAACGCCACGCGGGAGGGATAAAAAGGGTTAATTACACTATTTTTGACTACCTTTGCATCTTTTTTCACTTTGATCTCTAACTTTTTTTTTTTTTTTACAATCAGGTTTCAACCTCTTGATTTCATTATCATTAGATCTCAGCCGTCAGAAAGGATGTTAAAATTAACGAAAAATACTACGCCAGCATCATGTCAGCGCCACGGAGGTGTTGTGTCAGCACCAACTAATTATACAATTTTATTATATCATAAATTTAAATTTAAAATTTAAATTATATTTTTAATTAAAATATAAATTCAAAGCAAAAAAATTTATTTAAGATTTAAATTTTAAATTTAAACTTTGATATTGGATTCAAATTTAAATACGAATTCAAATTCTGATCTTATATTTAATTTTAAATTAAAATTCATATTTTGAATTTTAATTCTAATTTAATTTCAAACTTTGATTTTGGAATTTCAAATTCAAAATGTGAATTTGAATTCGAAGTTTAAATTCAAATTTAGAATTGAAATCAAATCTCAAATTCAAATTTAAATTTTAAATTCAAATTTTAAATTTAAAATAAAAATTATGAATTTGATTTTAAATTCAAATTCAGATTTTAAATTTTAAATTTTAGTTTCAAAATTTTGATTTTAAATGCAAATTCAAATATCAAATCAAAATAAAAAATTTAAGTTTGAATTCAAAATTTAGATTCAATTTAAAATTTGAATTTAAAATTTGAATTTCAATTCAAAATTTTCGTTCAGCTTTAAATCAAATTTGTAGCGTTAAATTCAAATTCAAAATTATAATTTCTGATTAGTTTTAAATTTTTATTTTAATATTAATTTAGAATTTAAATTCAAAAATTGAATTTTTATTTTTGAAAACTAAAGTGAAAAACGTGCAAAGTTTAGGGACAAAAATTGACATGCAAAAAAAAGCTACATAGGCGGTGACTTGGTTATTCCGTTAGTTTTAACCCCTTTTTTAACGGTTTGGATGTAATTGCAACAAATCAAGAGATTGGAGGCTAAAAAAAAAGGTTCGGGACTCAAGTGAAAAATGATGTAAAAGTTGGGGACCAATGATGTAATTAACCCGGATAAAAATGCTCAATGCTCCCTCAACTATGGGATGTTTTGAAT